>VMYD01000369.1:0-667559 GCA_007663325.1 Eucalyptus pauciflora | reverse complement strand
AGCTCCACCTTCAAAAGAGAAGGAGACAAACTCGGCCTTTCTTTTCTTTCCTTTTCTTTCTTTCCTTTTCTTTCTTTCCTTTCCTTTCTTTCCTCATCACAGCACCCGTACTTGGTTGGTGGGAGATTGTCAAAATTGATCACCGAGATCGTTCTCGCGGCGTGATTCACAATAGATACGCACCACTCAACACGTGTGAACACCAACGACGGAGACAGCGGTGGTCTCGCTTCATATGCTCGTTCGTCGTCGGATTATTACGCAACGTGTCTGACCTGAAGCGAGTGAGCCAAATGTTCGAAGACAGGCGGTCGAGAGTTGACAACCTAGGTCATTCGTGTTGAAGTCGATCGGGGGGCCGCACGTCAGCACGTATAAGCTTAAGGGCAATGTGGATTTTGCAGATGATGGTCCACCGACATGGTAAATTCCATGTTTCCTCGCGAAGGTGCCGAGTGAGACGAGGCTTTTACTGAAAGAAGAACGAGTTTCCTGAATTTGTTGACCCCGGCCACATGATGAAGTGTTCTCATGGCCTGGGAGCTATTTAGGATAATCTGAATCAAGTTTTTTCTTTTTCTTTGGTTTTTAAAGAACTAAAGACCGAATTGCCAAGGATTATACAGTCTATAGACCGTTTAAGATAGCCCATCTGAGCTACTAATTATGTGAATCAGATAGTGGGATTCGAATATCAAAAGAATTTAGATGATACCGGGGCACACGACCCGTCGCCTACGCAAAAACGTACAATCTGTTCTCTTTTAATTAGGGGTGGTTGAACGAGTCATTGTACATATTTGCATTAGGTATTGCGAGTCATCACCTCAGCCACCACCGCCCCGGATATTTGGTTTGACCTTTGCTTTTAATTTCTGATGTGATTTCTTGAGCAATGCTAGGACTAACAAATTATTTCATGCTGACTCTTTACTTTAATAAATGTTGTGACCCAAGGGAAATTATGGACGAGTTCGTTTCCCACTTAGCGAATGAGATGTTGCATTATTAGTATATATAGCATTTAAACAAATATGGAAGCACCTCAAGGCTTAGAATCATATAAATACCAACTTTCAACGCCTCAAACCTTAAATACGCGCGAAATCGAAGAGAAGCAATTTCTAGTTTGGTTTAAAATTGATTTAATGCAAGGTTGGACCTTTTCTCTATAAGGATGCCAGCTTATTCGATAAAAGCTGAGCTAGTATTTTTCTTTTTTTGACATCTCTTATATAACGATTTTAAAGGCACATCACCCTTGGAATGTTTTTAGCAAGGCTTAAACGCAAGACCACAGAAAATGAAACTCCATTACCATCCATACGCTTCTTCTCAGGTCGCCCTGGTAAAAGATTACTAAACCGATCGGCAACGTATATTTCATATGCTTTTTTAGGGTTTCCCCAAAAATAACCCTCCTCGATATTGTAAAACACGCGAATTATCAAGTAACATATACAAGTTATCGAATTTTTGGAAAACTACCTTTTTGGCCGGTGCTTTGCATTACCGCATTAAGGTTTCTGGATAATGGATAATAGATAATAGAGAAACTTGAAGTCCGCATATTTAAATTCGATATATATATTTTTCGTGAAATAACGATATAAAAAACTAATTAAATTCTATTTTCAGATAATTACATGTAAGTTGACTTAAAAAAGGGAGCGGGACAAGCAATGTGGGTTCATCCACTGGTCCGTGCGATCTCCAACTATGGAAATCCAATGTGATTTTCCATTTCGGGGCACGATCTTTAGAAATTGCCGATCCACGCCTTTTCCCCCCGGGGGCGCCGCTTATTTACAAACGAAGCCGTCGCCGGCCTGCCCTTCGCCGGAGAAGCCGTCGGATTCACGATTACGCCCCGACTTTCTCCGCCCGAGAGCGGCGGCCGCCGAGCACCCTCTCCGCGGTGGCTCGGAACGGGCAGTTCGAGCTGACGAAGCCGTTCACCAGGTGCAGGTAGGTCTTGAGGTCGTGACACGTGGCGACGTTGATCCCGCTGAGGTAGGGGGAGTCCCTGCTGCTGAGCCGGAGCTCCCTCCCCACCTCGGCGTACACCCACTGTGTGTCCGCCACGCGCCGCTGGATCCAGCTCGGCAGGCCCACCACGGGGACGTCCCGGTCGCTCGCCACGTCGTCGCCGTCGGCCCCGTCGATGACGAACCCGGGTACTTTGGTTATCAGGTCGTCCGAGTTGACGATGCGCAGGACCTTGGTCCCTTGCTCCTCGAGGCAGCACCGGAAGCTCTGGTTCCCCACCCGCGGGCCGCCGAAGGAGATGACGGTGACGAGCGGCGCCGCCGGCCCGAAGGTCGTCTTCACGTCGTACGCGGTGAGCGTCGCCAGGGCCGCGCCCAGGCTGTGGCCGGTGATGGTCAGGCTGAGCGGCTCGTCGCCGTAGGACCGCAGGAGCCGCGCGATCTCCTCGCGCACCATCTCCTGCAGGCTCGGGCAAGTCGCGGCGCGGGACGTGTACAAGCTCAGGAACCCGCTCTCCACCATGGGCGCGTCCACCGGCGGGCACGCGCCCGCGTCGGCGGGGCCCGAGGCGGGGACGTGGGAGAGCGTGGCCCGCAGGTTCTCGAGCCACTCGAGGCACGTCGCCGTCCCCCGGTAGGCGATCACAATGTCCCTCCGCCCCAGCCGGGCGATCTCGTCCTTGTCCTGGCACACCGCGACGTACCCGATCCAGCTCGACCGAGTGGACATCCAGCTGGGCGCCCGCTCGGCCCAGCGCGGCAGCTGAATCCCCGAGCTCGCCGTCAGGTTCCTGGTTATACGGTACCCGGTGCCTGGCAACCCGCACCGCTCGAACAGCGAGCTCTTGGAGAAGCGGCGCGTGGCGTAGGTGGGAGAGGAAGGGTCGAAGTCGAACGCCTTGTACGCGCCGTCGACGAAGCCGCCGTACCGGAGGATCTCGCACCGCAGGTTGTCGTCGAGCGGGTCGAGGAGGCCGTCCCAGTTCCGGGCGCCCTGGTACTCCATCCACCTGTTCCCCAGCCTCGCGGGCCGGGGCACGGGCGTGGCCTGGTCCAGCACGGGGTCGAGGAAGTGGGAGGAGATCTTGGTTGCCTGGTAATGGTGAGAATCCGATTTCAGGCTCTTGACGGGCAAATCCGTGGCGGGTTGGGCGAGGGTGCAGCACCGAGGGGGCCGGTGCCGCTCCGGAAGGTTGGCCACTGTGCATGGCCGCATGGATAGCTTCATCGCCATGGGCCAAGCGCGCTTTATCGATGCCGCCTCGACGGAGAAATGGAGGATCGAGGATCGAGCTATATCGGCAGCTTTGCCTCCTGCTTTAGCGGAGGTAAAGTGGCGGAGACTGAGAAGAGAGACTTTGGCAAGTTTCTTGTTCGAGCGGACATGCACAGCGGATTTATATAGGCGGGAAAAGATCGAGATCGAGAGAGAGGGAGAGAGAGAGAGAGAGATGGAAACAGACTGTCTGGTGCAAAAAGGTCGTGGGGGTTCGGGACTGATTAGTGCGAGAGAAAAGAGATTTTTTCTTACAAACCGAATTGACCTATGAAATGTCAAATCATATTATCATATGATATTATTAATAAATAAAATCAATTATCCGAACTTTCTCATTTAACATCTTATCATATGATATTATCAATAGATAAAATTAATTACCGTCTAACGAATTTCCTCGTTTCTAATGTGGGATCGATACGAATTTTGCATATATATATATTAATACAAGATCATTTGCTCGATAATTTTTTCCCTTTTCTTGAGTGCGTACGCCACTCGGTGTAATGATGTTACGGGCACTGTTATCCGCATACGTCCATGAATTCCTGGAGAAGAGAGAGAGAGGCAACTTTTGAGTTTTGATGCGAGAGTATTTTGACCAAACAAGAGAGAGGGAGTAAACAGAAGTAACGGTAACGTCCGGTAATATACGGTTCAGACAAGGCGTCCACGTTGCAACGAGAAAAACCGCTCTTGGGTCCACGTGGACAAAAAAAAAAAAAAAACCAACACGATTTATCCCAACCGGAGCTCGATTCACAGGACACAATGTTTAGTGCGTAAATATTAGCTTAAAATGTGCGCGATTATAATTTTCTTTTGCCCATGCACCGACGGTCCTAACCTGCCCACGAGTCGCCAAGCTCATAATCAAAGTATTGCATGCCCCACTTACTCATACGAGACAAACTAAATGGTATTATTGCTACTAATATGATCGACCGAGTACTCGAGAGTACATTTTTTTTCCCTCTCGTTCTAGATCCTTCTTTACGTCACGTTATTATATGAAGGAAAGGAGGCACAAAAGATGGAGGAAAACCAGAGATGCAAAAGGAGATTTTCTTTTTGCTTATAGTTTAAAATTCGAAGTGAATGCATAGGAAATCGGAAGGCACTAGAACACCACCGTTCCTTTCGGGTAAAAAGAGAGTGGCTGGGAAGTGAGAACATTTGTGTTTATAAGAGCATTTGTGTTCACTTATAAGAAGTCAAAAAAGTGTTTCTTGGCTTTTCCCAAAATAATAAATATACCATAAAGGATCATGAGAAAGTTCTCCGCGACTTTAGAGGGAGTGTTACCAGCTATTATCTTCTTTATATCCATAAAAGAATTTTGAGATGATAAACATTATTTATGTGCCATTTTGTGTTGATCTGACATGAGTGGTCTGAGCATCAGGACATCTTGACCAATCATAAGTCGGAGGTCATATGTTCAAATTCATCAACTTTGTGCAAATGTTTTAGATCAAGCCCACGTGCACGAGCTGAAAGACACGGACTTGATCAGTTCATGAGAATGTGGGATAATTCATTTGCTCCAAATAGCATATTTTTGCACTGATATCCCTGCATTGTTAGAGAAAAAAACATTTACTGTACTTGGGTCCAAGTTGATTTTGGCTATACTACTCCGAGTGGCCTATCTAAGATCATAAATTATTTTCGAGGCAATTATCTTTGAATCAGTTTAGGGGAAATATGGCTCAAAAACTAGAAACAAAGGTATTTTTAAAAAATAGTTAGAAGGAAATAGGATTAGGTCGTCAACCAATCAATAATTATATGTTCATTTGAATTTAAATGTTGTATCAGATTTCAAAAGCTTAAATGATAGGAAAATGATCCAAAAAGTTCTAAACATATTACATTTTTGTTGATTCAATTCAAAACTTTTTAACCGTGCCAAGTAAGACCTAAACTTTTCACGTTTTACCAATTGAGTTTATTTGGCCAATTTTGGGTAGAAATTGTTGATTTGGATGCTGGCTATTCTACGTAGCATGATCAGTGTTAATGTGGACAATTTTTTTTTTTAATTTATTAATTTTTTTTTTCTCTCTCTCTCTTATTTATTTTTATTTTTTTATATTGTGGTTGGCGAGGGTCATAGAGGCATCGCCGGATGCGATTCCCTCTTGCTTGGCCTTGCCCAAATCCAACGAGGTCGAGCCTCTCTAGAGGCCAGTGAAGTCGGCCCTCATTAGCCTTTAGCAAGGTCGACCCTCACCCAAGATCTGCTATGGAGGTCACCCCCACCAAGTCCCAATGAGGGCGACCCTCATTGATAGTTGCCTTTGGTCGGTTGTCCATTGTTGAAGCGTGACGACTAGTAAAGGAAGGAGGAAAAATAAAAATATAAAAGAAAATAAAAATATAGAAAATTTTAAAAATTAGCATTGGTCGTACCACGTAGGACGTGTCCATGTTAACAATTTATGGTCAAAATTAACTGGATGAACTTAATTGACAAAATATGAAAATATTTAGAACTCAATTGTCCTAATTAAAAATTTAAGATTGAATTGGTAAAAGTACAATAAATTTAGAATTTTTTAAATAATTTTCTCTTTAAATGGCGTAGATATTTTTCCCAAAAGATCGCTAGTGAATGATTTTACCCATGTGCATATAAAACAAAGCAACACCATCTCAAATTCTCGCCATCGGAACAAGTGACAAAAGAAGGTCAGGCTGACGTCGACAACTGGGGTGGTGGGGTCGACCTCGCATGGAACTGGTCCATTTCAGTCCAAGCTTTCGAAATTTCTTTTTTTGGCCATAAAGGAGCTTTTAGCTTTTTCCATTTTTCCATTTAGCTTTTTCCATTTTTTCCATTTTTCTATTATTTTTACAACTACCACTACCGTTATTTTCTGGCCACAAATTATTTTGTTGCGATTGGCTCCAGCCGAAATGGTTTTACAGGCCACGGCTGAGTTTCCGACCGCGGACGAATTGACCTCAGGTCGGCTCTCGACGCGTTAGCCGAAAGGAACCCGGGACTCGCCGACTTTTGACTCTCCCAAAAACTTTCTAATTTTAGGAATTTCAATTTTACCCGAAACACTTTTTATCTAGTAAAAATTTTCTAACTTTTATTCTAATTCCGAATCCACCTACCCGTCCCAAAACCACCACTGTTTTTTTTTTTTTTTAAAAAAAATTACCAACATCAGGTGGCTGTTGTTGTTCTACATGATAATCAAGGTTTAACGACGAAGCAGTATTTGATAATGAACCTTTAAATGATCCTGATGCTAATAGTTTTGAAAAAAAAATTAGTAGTGCTTTTCAGACGTGTGGGTAGGTTTTTGGATTTTTTTAAGATAAAAAAAATTCGCAACAAAATTGAAATTATACCAAAAGTTTGATTTCGTTTTTCTTTTACAGTATTAGGTCCTTCATTTATTGGATCCTACGGCTCCTTATTGATTATCTAATTTTCTCAACATACGAGAGTATTTGATTTTCCTTATCGAAATAGTGACTTTGCAATTTCATAATTCGATGTTTGGTTGCTAAATTCCAATAATACAAACAAGGTGACATGCAAATTTACCTTGGAAAATTGATTGTAATGAGTGAAAATGACATAAAACAGTTTTTGCACGAGCTGCACAGTGATTGGAATCAGCCGAATTCTTTTTATGCCATCCGCAATGTTAATTCCAGGCTTAGAACGTGTCGCATTAGAGATTCCATGAACTGTTTCGCCAAACTCGTAATGTAGATGAACTGAACCTAATAGCATGCGTAAACTAATGCAGCAACTTTCTGCTCCCTGTCGAGATCCGGGGCGAGTTCCCGGATAGGAAAAATTGAAGCGCGCATTTGAAAAATATCTAGAAAACGAATATAAAGCATGATTACTATATGAAGTTGCAATTAGAAAAATTAATTAGCAACAATAAATGAATGTTATGCATGACAAGAAGTAACAGCCTAGTAATTATTTCCATCAATCTATAATGAAATTATCACAAAAGTCTTAATTATAAGTACACATCGAAATGAAAAAGAGAGGCATAAATAACGTTGCAAATACTTTGAATTTAGAGAAGCGACATATTACATAACGATTTAGACATTATTATTGAAGCAAAAGAGATCATTTATTGGTGAACGTAACATTTCTAGATTTATTATAATCTTCAGGGTAACGTATAGCCGGTAACTGATAATACAATCTACTCATTGATATGATCATGATATCTGCGATCCAAAGTTTCGATTAACCTAATACAAAATGGGTTATTTTTTATCCATTAGCTATTGAAGGAAGTTCCTCTAATCATATCTTTAGTTGGTAGGTCACGAATTGTGAACGTCACGATTTATAAAAGCGGAGGATGTTGGGCGGAGAAAAGCAAGATCCGAATCCTTAAATTTGATCTCTCATCGGGATATAATTAATCTTTCTCATGATATTTTTTAGGAAGAAATTCCTTCAGACTCGGCGCATCTCAGTCTTTTCAATGTTGCGGACCCCAAGGGGGACCGAGACCTTATTACCGAAACGAACGAGGACCCCGAACATGTCCATGTCACGAAACCACCACCCCCCCGTTTGCCCGTCCACTCAAACGAGAGAACGAGAGAGATGGCTCAACGAGTATCATACCAAACTCATGGACAAATTCCTATTGCATGTGAAACCTCGCTTTTGAACCCTCAAAATCATCTCCATCTCTTTCTCTCTCTCTCTCTCTCTGAACTTTTTTTCCGAAGGAGTTAGGACTTTTCCAATGTTAATTTTTATCCCTTTCCTCTTCATATCCATCACGACGTCTTGTCGTATTGACTTGGTTGACGTGCTTTGGCTTGTCCAATACTTGGATTTCAATATTGCATGTAACACGGCTGGACAGTCACCTTGCATGATCAGAGATTTATTAATGTGAACGCCAGCTGTTTTATATGACAGGGACAATGTTGACGTTGATGTTGACATTTTCTTTTTCCTTTTCATCTTTCTT
This sequence comes from Eucalyptus pauciflora, assembly GCA_007663325.1. Classification (NCBI taxonomy): domain Eukaryota; kingdom Viridiplantae; phylum Streptophyta; class Magnoliopsida; order Myrtales; family Myrtaceae; genus Eucalyptus; species Eucalyptus pauciflora. The sequence goes on along the minus strand of VMYD01000369.1, from coordinate 659,307 downwards.
CTCTTTCCTTTTTCTTTTTCCCCTTTCCTTTTTTTTTTTTTTTTTCATTTTTCCTTATTACCCTCCACCAGTCACCAGCCGACGGAGGCCACTGGCCACTGGCAAGGGCGAGGACCGGAATGATGAGGTTGGCCCTCGGCGGGTCTTATGAGGGCTGGGTGAGGATGAGATTGATTCCGAGCATTGACCACCCATTCTAAGAAAACTCGAACCAAGACACACTACTCACTCACCATTGACGACACTTCCTTGAGTTCTCCTTCGTTCGCCGTCTCCACCGACCCGTGAGAACTAACCGAGCTATCATCTTCACCACCGAGAACCGAGTTACACTGATGTTTGCTGATTCCCGCCTCTGCTTGTGTTTACTCAACAAGCCCAAGCCGTAGCCGTCAACGCCGAGCTCCCTCACTACACTTGCAGTGAATTTCCAATCCTCGCCTTGCACAAACTGAGATCTCGACAACGGCCCTCTCCAGCTAACTACCCCCAGCCTCGCTAGCCTCACCTAGGCGAGGCCCCTCGCAATGGTGGCAAGGTCCCTTGTCATTCGAGCCAGGTTGCCCCTCACTAGATCCGGCGAGGAGATCCTTGCCTAATCCTCACCAGCCTAAATTGATCGGATGAACTAAATTAATACTAATGTAAAAATATTTAAGACTAAATTGGTTCAATTAAAAGGTTTATGATTTAATTGATTCGATACAATAGTTTTATAACTTTTTTTTTTAGTTCTTTTCCCCTTTTCTTTCGTGGGAAGTGTTACGGTTATTAAACATAAAATCATGATTTCATCAGTTTAAGTTTTCGAACAATTAGATACCCACAAATTTTACATGGGATCTTAAACAGGAGGCCGTGAGTCCAAATTTTCTTAGGACTAAACCCAAGCCTTCATCAATTTTCAAACTAATCAACGGTAATTCTACAAAATCTCGCACGGTACCAAAGCAATAGATCACGAGATCAGATCCTTTTAATCCCCTCCGTTCGCGGGACTCCGAAATTCAAGCTACAAGTTTAAACTTCGTAGAAGTGTCGGCGAACCAAGTCAAAAGAAAAGCGGGTCGCACGCCGAATCTGCTCAGCCGCTCCATATTTGCCACCCCATCAACCAAAGTGCCCGATTTCGAGCAGCATACAGTGAATCGTTGTCGGAAAAGGACTCGTGGAATCCTATGAAATCGCACGGTTTGTGAGTAATGGGGCGGTTCTGCGTCAATTCTAGTCATCAGAAAGTGCTGAAGACAACGACCCTCGATTACATTGGCCTACAACGGATTTGCGGTGCTCGCCGTACCACCTTTTTTTTTCCGTCCATGAAAGAACGAGGAAGTACGCACCGACCAAAACTGAATTTAAGACCTGGCAAAAGGAAGAAGAAACCCTAATTTGGAACAGAAATTAGAGCACTTATTGGAAGGCGATTTAAGGTTCGATGGCGTTCTTATGTAAACGCAAAGATCTCTACTTCATTGACTATAATCGTCAGCAATGAAACGATACTCCTAAAATGTCGAAACAAGTGGGAGAAAAGAAAGAGAACGGGGCTCCTTTTGTTTGGTAAAAAATGAATAATTCGGAAAATATTTGACTAAAAATGATAATCTATATCACTTGAAATAATAAGATAATAAAATGAAGACAATTTATATCTAGACATTTTCATAAAAGATGAAAACGTTTTTCATTCATTCATTTTTTGTTAGTGATAGAAATGATCATTTTGAAGAATTTTTTTCCAAATTAATCAGTTTCCACAAAACAAATAGAGCGAAAGTTTAATTCATTTTTTTAACTTAAATGAATGCATGTGTCGATACAGTGCCGAATCCAAAATGGTAGATAATGTGCCCAATTCTGGATTTTGTTCCTTGAATTTATGTCTTTTATGCTATCGCACTCTCGAACTTTTAATTTATACAAACAAATTCTCTAACCTGCATAGTCGAATGACTAGTGATACTGAGCCCTTTTGTTATCAACATATTTACTTGTACTAATGTGGTTGGCAATTTTAAAGATCCCAAGGGCTTGGGTACAAATTTGGTCCCCTAAACATCGTGTTGCAATATGGTCCTTACAATTTTTTTTTTTTTTATGTAATTAATTCGTTTTGTCAATCACAGTCGCTAGCACGGGCAAATAATTAATGTGACATTGCTGATGTGCAATAAAAGGAACATGAGAGAGAGAGAGAGATTGCCGGCATGGTGCCGGGAATCGCCCCACAGCAAGGGTCATGGAGCCCCGTGCTCTCAATAGGAGCTAGGCGACTCTTGGTGGTTGCACGAGGTGGTGACGGCCCCTATCCACCCATGAGGTCTTGCAGGCCTCGCATTTTTATGGTGATTGAGGCTATCCAAGCCCCGAGCAGGACACGAATCAAAGCTAAAAAATCTCTCTCCCTCCTCTCCGCGCACGCTAACATAGTCATAACCACAAATGCCATCGCCATTGAGCACTTGTAATATCCTTTTCACTCGTCAAGCTCAGTCCATGATAACTTCAATTTCGCCCGCCCGCGTCATGTACCTAAAACCACTATGCTAACTCCACCACCACCGCGGTCGTCCGTGCGTTAGATAAAGCTATTCGAACTACCAATGTGCACGCTGGGGCTTTGGCGAGCATCAATGCCTGATCGTGGAAAGTCGTGCCCTTTGAGAGAGTTCATTTGCCTAGTTATACCTATTCAATTGTTAACCAGGCCTCCCAATCCTCACCGTGACATGCAATCAAACATTCGAAAAAGTAAATAGCAAGTGGAATCTCAAAGACACATGAATTTATATGGTATGATATTATTGCATATGTCAAAGTATTGATATATGAGAGAGAGAGAGAGAGAGGGTCAACCAATAACTGTTGAAGTGAATAAAAATGTGGTCTAGACATATGATTTGACTTGGTGAAGAGTTGGAAGTATGTCCAAAACTTAGCAAAAAGGGTAGTGACAAAGAGTCGAGCATAAGACAAAAGATATTGAAGGACAATCCTTAAAAGGATCATTCACATGTCTAGGATTGTTGCCATGGGTCTTAATAACTTAATATGATATTTGAGCTCTTAAAATATCACCACGCTTCTACGAGCTACTTTCCTCAATACACTTGATTGGTTTTCCCATTTTCCCTAAATTTAACCTAGCCGAGAGGTTTTGATCATAAGTGTGACGATTGGCTTGTTTCCCATGCTGAGATAAGCTCTTAAAAGAAGTAATTTTAGTAATTATACAAAGTAGTGACCATTTACGATAGGATAGGTGTTTACTTGTGAATCACTTAACAAGACATCTTCTATCTGATCTAGAGCTTTGTGTGCCCCACTTAAAGAACCGACGTCCTCGTCATTTTTATTGCCCAACAACACTTCTTCTTTTTGATGTGTGGTCTAATTTATCTCTGTTTTCTCCATCATCCTAGAAACTTTGTAAGAATCGCATTTTTTATCCGAACCCTCCCTACCTCTCCATCTGATGTAGAACTTTGGTATGTCACAATAAGTATACTAACCAAGGTCTAAACCTTAGTGATTCCTACGCAATGTGCATACCATTGTACCAGCTATCACTTTAGCAATAGACTCAATAGCTAACCAAGGTACGCAAGGACATGTGCATGACCTAGTTGTACCATCATACTAAATGGTGCAATCTGATGACAGCTAGAAAGAGAACTTCTTGCATATAAGTTGAGTTGCCTTTTATAACTTATCAGAATAACTTTTGTTTTTTCCCATGCGGGACTAAAGTCTGGGAACTTGGCATGTTACTCCAGTTGTTCCCTCCACAAATTATGATGGTACCTCATTTCAAATGCAAGTAACATGTGCAAATTCTAGGGAACATCACAAAACGAAGGACACAGTAACACATGATGGGATAATGCCTATTGCAAACCAAAAGCCCTTTCCCTCACATTGTAAATGTGATAAAATCCTCTCTCTCTCCCTCTCTCTCTCTCATCTGTACATACCCAATTGGAATTGCTTGAGCATCAAATAAAGGTTGATGAATTGGAGCATGATGAAAACAAAGCATGCGTGCACTTTCCATTTCCCACTCGGCAATTTGGGGGCTGCCACTATTACTGACCGATTGTGCCCTACAAAAATAGGCCTCCTCTCGTTTTGCTCTTTTAGAAGTTCCCGCTTTGGTCAAGGCAATCCACATTCCAAACTGGCCATCCTTCGTGCCCTTGCCCTCAGAGCACCCAAATACATTTTTGGCGTGGGACCTATATCAAGTGACCTCATTTCTCTTTTGTAGCCAATCAAAGGATTGAGTGTATGCGCGCTCGGGACAGGACCCACTCGATCATCGTCATTCGCTCCTAGCTATCTCCGTGGAAGTGTCATGTGACGCTTACCGTGGATTGTGGGCCTGGAGTGAATCTTTTAATGTTTTTTTTTTTGAAAGATAAGCATTTCGGACTTCTTAGCATGTGAAACCCTAAAGCTCAAATCGCCTCATTTTCATCCTTTCATGGGTCGTTCCATAAAGCACAAACTCATGACCTTTATTGGGTCACTCCTAAAAGCACAGACTCATGCAACTAATGAAAGCACATTCGGACTATAGTGAGGTCCAACTAACTTCTTCTACTTTGTTTGATTTTCATATTTACATAACCTATAGATGTGGTATCACCAAACTAATAAAGTTTGCCAACTTTGTATTGTGCATTACCCTTCAAAATTCATTATACACATAAGAGTATCCGATCGGTTCAGTGATATCAGCTCAATATGTATGGTACAAGGGTTACTAATAAACTTTTTCTTATCTCCGATGCCTGTGCTCCCCATGGCGATTAGAGCGCCTCACCATCGAAATAAAAAAAATAAAATTTACACGACTTTGGTGTTTGCTTCATCCTATTCATCTGTCTTTGAATCTAATGAATTTAAGGTCCCTAATCGATTTTGCAAGATTCTGTTTTGTAGCGTTTGAAATAACTAACCTTGGCAAAAGAAGCGTCGTTTGAAATTCGTAGCTCAAGTTAGCCAAACCGATGGAGAAGTCAAACTTAGGCTGTGACCGTCAACCTTCAGTTGCTCTTTCTCTTTCTTAACAAACCATCAGTCTCTTTCACATACGCTATACAATTGAACAAGTCTCACTGGCGAATCAATACTATAGAGACGAGACCTCGTCATTATGTTGAAATTCTCTCAATATTTTATACTTTGATTATATGATTGGCATTAAAGTCAAGATATTTCAATATTTACCAACGGATTTGTTAATACAAGGCATATAGAATTGAATGTGCATAACCCAGTTGAAGAATACAAATGACTTTGAAGTCGCATTCTTATCTAGATTATCGCTTACTATATGATTGTAGATCATTTATATTAGATTCAGCTAGCAATGGGGTTGACACGATGGATCTGTTCCAAGACGAAGGTTCGAAACTAAGTTTAAGATCACTCGAACATTATGCATAGAGACACGGGACATGATAAACTGAGAATTATTGGTCATTTATAAAGTTTCACATTACTAACTACCCTTGTATTGTTTCGACAAAGTAAATGTGTGCCGTCACTAAAGAGATGAAATTCGTAATAGATTTCCATAGAATTATGTCATAGACACATGTTTATATAAAGATGCATATGTAGATTTATATTGCTTGTAGCCGTGATTATTCATTCTACCAAGCCTTCAAAGTCTTTTGCATGAGGCCCGCATAGATCTTATCTAACACAGACCAATTATGCATAGCTTTAAGGGCAAAAAAATCGTGCATCATTTCCCCACTCAACAAGGGTTTCTAAAACAGGTTAAGTACATGGAGTATATATATATATATATATATATATATTCACTTAGATAGATATCTACTTAACAAATTATCATGAATTGAAAGGAGCCCTCTCGAAACAGGTACATTGCAGGCAACAAACGTGGGTGTGCCCAGAAAGAAACTAGGAACTTTGGCAAATTATTAAAAGATAGATGATTACTCTTGATATTTTTAGCTCATCTTCTAAACTTGGCAAATGTACCAATAAGATGTTGCTTACAGCAAGTCCCTGTCTCACCCCATTACTCAAATCAAAACATTATAGCAATAGTCGGCTCTAGGGTTTCATGAATCGAGACTTGTGGTGAATGGGTTTTCCCAAAAGTGATCATAACACTCGCCAAGTTCAAAGATGGCGATTGGATGGAAGATATAGGGGCTGGCCAATGAAATATCTACAACTTTTTTAGGGAAAAAAAGGAATTATTGATGTAGTGTCAATTTCGATCGGGTACAAGTAATTATTGGCGATAAAGGTGGATGATCCGCCTTCCTAAACTAATCATCATCGCTAGGCAAGTTAGAAAATGGTGTGATTGGATGGAAGATATAGCGGCTGGCCAGTGAAATATCCACCAACTTTTTAAGGGAAAAAAATGGACAGCTCTCGATGATATTTCTAGGAAATTGTTGATGTGGTGTCAATTTGATTTGGTGCACATAACTATTGGCGGTAAAGGTGGACGATCTTGCTTATTCCCAATGACCGTTGTCAACCCACTTCCCAAAATGTCAGAAAGCATCTTACTTTCGTGCACATTCGACGTGAAGGTATCCCATCACTTTCTCCCTGACATTGACATGGACGCTAGGTTACACGGGTCTTCAAGCAAGAGAAATTCGTGCATGAATCGGATAACATCACAATCGGATAAGATCATGCAAGATCCAAATTGAATCTTCCACCATTGCCGTTTTGCTGTTAACTTGTGATCCATAAATCAATTTCATTTTCACAATTATTTGCTTGGAGTTGTGCAAGCCCAATCGGTTTTAGTATGAGCTCGAATTTGAAGTCAATATGTTAAATTATATGATAGAGGTGCCTTGGAACTTTACAACAGGGTGAATATGAATTGAATTATATCACATTAATGTAATAAAAAATCTCAAATTATACTCATTGTGACATAGATATCCCAAATTAATCATTTTAGGAAATTTGAAAACATTTTTCACGAATACACAATGGATTTGGTACCATAGAAACATGAACACTCATGCAAAATCACAATCTTCTATCAAACAAATGTTAAAATAAAAGAATGCAAACTAGATGTAAAATAGTTCGATTTGCCACTTGGCCTACTTTGCTCTCCTATCTTTAACAGCATCAACAAGGTTGAAATCCACTTGTAATTCTTGAGATGTTACAACTTGTACCAAATGAGCTACTTCTACTAGAAACTTCTAGTGTTGCTTCTACCAAGCACTCTGTCAACATATCATCACTCTCATTCCATAATACAAATATTCATACACTTTATAAAGATTTATGATCAGAAAAATTCTATAAAGGTTCTTCCAGACTTATAGATACATTTCTTGTTCGATAGCTTGTTATCCTTCTACATAGCCAAAACATTTCCATGCAATAGACGTCCTGTTATTAACACTCCTGTGCATATGGCTTGTGTGTATCTAAATTGTTCATTCTATACATTCAAACTCACATATTGGTAGCCTTTATTATATAAAATCTTCAAAATATCAAAAAGGATTTTCTTAACAAGCTTTCCTTTCTTTATAATGACAAAACTATCTCTTCCATTATGCAGATGTATTACATGGATGGGGGTTTTGAAATTTGAGTGCATGTAAAGCGAATGAGCATTATTATTGTGCGTAAATATTATGAGTTTAGAGCACGAGCTTTCCTTTCTTTATAATGACAAAACTATCTCTTCCATTATGCAGATGTATTACATGGATGGGGGTTTTGAAATTTGAGTGCATGTAAAGCGAATGAGCATTATTATTGTACGTAAATATTATGAGTTTAGACCGACCAAAAGAAAAAAATATTATGATTTTAGAGCAAGGCACAATATACGAGCATTAATGATCTCCAAGGCATAAGATTTTCAATTTTTTCCAATGTGGCCCTAAAACTTTTAATGAAATTCCAATGAAATTTTTTGACTAATTGTCATCGGAAAATTGATGACTTGGTATCCAGTCAATCGTTGAGCATCCTACTAGACATAGCTAGCAATCTGATGTCGATAGCTTTACTCAAAATCATGTCATTTTGCTTAATTTTCTAATTTTTTTTTTCATTCCTTGTTTTCTATCGTTCATCTTTTTCAAAGTATATATTTTCTAATGTATAACGTCTTCAAAGAATTGGTTACCAACAAGCAAGCTTCTACCTCAACACTAGAAAGGTCAGTCTTTGCATCCAGGAAAATTTAGCAACGTCAAGTTTTAATGTTTGAATTTACTTTTACTAGCACAATGGATCTATTCAAATGTAGAAAAACAAATTATTACTTCACTTCATATTTTATTTCTATCTTTTTGGTGTCGAAAACATATGATATTTGAAGTTTTCCATTTCAGTGGCCTTATAGATCAAGTATAACATTAACTAAATCTATTATATTAGGCCAATCACATTTCAAGAATTTATCAGGCCTAGATCGGGGTCCTACTAAAACACATTTGTTTTTGTATTGATTCTGCACTTTGTGCTCCACATCATCCATATTTTCTTGGCCATGCAAAAGCCCTGTCAAATGCTTTAGTCATACATTATGACGAAATAATGGCTAGAGAACGTGAAGTGAATCTTCACATAGTTAATTTTATCGTAGAGAATAAAAGTAAATTTGAAAATACCGGAAAATAGATTTTTTAATTATATTTCTATTTGAAATTCTTCATTTTGTTTTGTAGGTTTATGTTAACTCACCGTATTCCACAATGTCCATATTGTAAAACAGTGTTTTGGGAAAAGAAATCAGTCACTTCTTAAGGAGTGAAGATGTACAACCTGAGGATGCCCCTCGAATTGGTCTAAAGCATTTGGGTGCATTATGCAAAGTCTTCAGAAATGATATATGTCGAGATTTAAACTGATGATTGAATTTTGTAATTTTAGTGATGATGTATTAATCTTTCAAGGGGATAAATCTTGAACCCTTTTTGGTCTCAACTCAGGAATACATAGGTTCGCCATATTCCAAAAAAAAAAAAAAAAAAAAAAAATCTAGAAGGGAAAACAATTAAAATAGAGAATGTCACATCCTTGAAAAAGAGAAAAGCCATTTGCAAAAGTCAAATTTGCCGAAAAAAGATTCATACAGGAGATTTCCAATTTGAGGAGGAAGAAGATGGATCCAGAGGACGAATGCCATTGTCAAAAGTACACTGACTAGTCCCTACAACAAAAGTATAATCATGATGGCTTCGGTTTATCATGATGGCATGGAATGTTCTGTCTCCCACTGACCCTCATTCGATCTTTGGTGAATGATGTATAGCCAAAGAAGAAGAAAATAATTTAGAGAAATGTGGAGGGGCGAAAAGAAAATAGACAAGCAAATGCATAGCTAGGGAAGGAGAATTCATTTTTCGTCTCATTTTATAGACATGTACTCACACTTTGCATTTCTATGTTTTCATCCAAAGACAAGCATTGTGAAGAGCTATGAAACAATGATCCCGTGATATCGCTATATAATTTTGATCTAATTCTCGTGTTATTGTCGATACTTGAAAGCATGGAAGATAGACAAAAAGAGAAATACAATGGAAGTCAATTTAAAAAAAAAAGGTGTGCACATGACATAAATTCATATTTTCATGAGACCCCTATCAAATGTTCTAATAATTTAAGCTAGTAGACGAAGGTGTGGTGTAATCTTTAAATATTCTATCACTCTTCCTTACGCGTTAAAAAGGAGACAATTAAGAAGGCTAGAAATTTTTGATACCGTTGGCAACTTTTCTACAAGTTTAAGCTAAGAATGAGAAAATAGATCGGAGCATTTGGCAAAAAAAACTCACTTTACATAAGGCAAAGCGGCTACAATGATTATGAAGTCACTTTCTTTTAAATTTTCAATAGTGGCATTGAAAGGACCGCACTGAGTACTTGTAGATCCGCAAATTGATACGATGCGAAATAAGAGCTTGAAAAAGGGAGGAAATTCAGAAATTGAGAGTGATTACCGTACAATGTGACATCATATATTCTGATATTTCCCTAAATTGATAAAGGTTAAAAGAACGCCAATGGTCCAATTTTGGATATCCCAATTCATTTCAATGGGGACATGAGGTCCCTTTTTGACTATATGGCTCGATTTTTGGGTGGTCTATTGATTGGACGTGTTACCAGGAGCCATTCATTAGAACAATGGAATACCTCGTGGAGCATGAGACACACATTATCTCTATTTCGGATGACATTTTTTCCTCTTTACTTCTTTAATGTTCGGTCCATAACTAAGGGTTTTCGATTAGGATCGCAACATCACCCTAAAAAATTCTTCATTTTCCCTGAACATGTTCAGTGAGAACTCGTCTATCTCGGGAAAGAAAAAGTTACTGCGACTACCCTTAACGAAAGCATGTCCGATCCTTCAAATCTCCGAAACATGACTCGAAAGATGTCGGCATAAATAGTTTGGCGGATTTGATAAACACTCATGGTCAGTACCAAAAATAAAGAGACGAAATTCGGAAATTCAGCGTGACCCTTGTAATTTCGTTTGCACGAGAAAGGGTGCGAAAAAGCGATTTCCCCTGTTTGAACCGTCGCTCAAGAGTCGATGATTACAGAAAAAACAATGAATAGTCCAGGGAAGCTTTTCCTCCATCCAAAGTATGAAATTGGCTGGACCACAAAAGGCGCCCATAATGTTGAAAATTCACCAAAAAAATAAAGGAGCTAGGGCCTTCCTTGATGAAGCTGTTTAGCATGCGATTCACGGTGCATCGATCTAACACATCAATCTGATTACATTCCGAATTCCCACAAAAGAATAAAGTGAAAGTGTGATGTAATAGCTCTCTCTAGAGTGCATCGCTTTAGGAAGAAGGGTTTTACTTGCTTGTTTCTAGAGATTTCAGGATCAATACTAATGATAGAGCAGTGTTGGCAAATGCCACTGTTTTTTTTTTGGTAACCCAGGGACCCCGTAAGCCGATAGCCGGCGAGCAAACCCTGGGGGAGTGATTGCAGGACCCACCACCACAGTACTCCAAGTAAGAATCCCTAACGTCGTCTCTGAGATTCGAACTTCTCCCATTCGTGAGGGGGAGAGAGCCCGAGCCAGCTGCGCTGCTGAGGGCGGTGGTGGCAAATGCCACTGTTTCTCTAGGCGTTGTTCACTAATTTAAATCTGACATAGAAATTTAGCAGGTAGAAATTGAACTCCAAAAAAAGTTAGGGAGCCCTTTGTCGTTTCCTCTTTTGACTTGGGTTGAAACCCCGTTCATATGATCAATTGCTTAGTCAGGATCAACTAATGTATATGTGAAATCATTCCACCTTTCATCTCTTACTTTACCTCGACTAACTAATGAGTACCACCTGTCCACTAAAATAATTCTTTTTCCTTTTAGGATCTCCTAGCTTTTAGGTTCGCACTTTTTGGTTTAACTCAAGCAGGCAGGAGGGTGTCATTGCCCACGAGGAAGCACGGAGATTTACTTTCCTCGGTCCAACTAAACGGCTAATCTATCTATAATTCCGGCCATGATTCTTTTCAAACCCTAAAATGCAGACAAGTAGGAGAGAGATTCTAGACTATTTCAATGCAATGCAATTATTCAAAGTCCGATGCAAAACTTAAGTAATAAGTGGGGGGACTACGTATATATAGAACTCATCAAACCTCATATATAATTGATGTAAGATGTATTTTAAGTGTACTCTGGATTGCAAAATGGCGGGACAGTTGTATTTAGCGCATAAGGTAAAAGTAGAAATAAGAATATGTGAGATGTGTTGTATGGATTCTACTCAAGTTGATTTCTATAATCGATCAAACATGGAGAACTGATTTTTTTTTTTTTTTTTTGCTATCTAACAAGATGAGAGGGAGCAACTAGCGAAACTACCTCCCCTAAGCGTTACCATAGGAGCCCCACACCACTCCACAGAATGTCTATTCTATAGGTCTGCCGAGTACGTTATTGCATTGCCTGAATTGAATCACTTTGCACCAAAGCCTCAAACTATCCTCCAAATAGCTCATTTTGAATTGGGTTTGCCCATCACCATGACCTCACCAAAATGTCAACTAGATATGTGGATTGGCTCAAAGTGTAGTTCTTAGATTTGCACCGCTCAGATCTCTAATTTCCTGAAGGAAACCATGAGTAAGCCCTCATCCAGTTGAACTATTGCCTTGATGGTATTAGGGGGAACCAATTATTCCTTACTCATATGACATTTCTTTTCGAAACTAACCATAGTGAATTTAATTAAGCAACACAATTGGTGCATTGCCATGAGCTTGCAAGTTGGCACCCCATCAATAATTTGTGCAAGTAATATAACCAAATAATCTGTTCATTCCATAATTTTTGGTTGCAGCTGAACCCCTCATTTTAAGATGGTTAGCAGTTGCTTGTGAGAAGATCCCCTGAGCATTCTACTGAGAAAATAAATAGCGGTTTCCTCTGAAAATGCATCAAAGAGCCAAGAGAGGACATGCCTAGCTATTCCAAGGAAGGACTCCGAAGATAAAGAAAGAGAAGAATTAGTTTTGTGATAGTTCAATCAGTGAAACCCCAACTTGGCCCAGCTAGTGAAGCCCCGACTTGCTTAAAAGGCCAAGATAGGGATATACATAGCCAAGGATTTGGAAATCGAATCTGACCATTGAACATCTCTCACATGATAGACTTCTGATCCTCGGAGAATATCACGCGATCATTAATGATGTTTTATAGGAGGAAATCGAGCTTCGAATTTATTGTGCGAGAAGTTATGGTAAATGACAAGAGGACTCCTACACGTTAGCACTAGCTTTGCACAAGTGTTTCGGTTGGTTGGGGGCGAGACGGCAATGATCATAGAACGAAATGGAAATGGCAGATCCCCCAGCATTTGTTTGAGATTTTGTGGGACTGATTCTTTGAATGATTATGTTTTGGACTGTTGGAACATGAGATCCATCGCAAGATATCGCACTGTTCTCGGGTGGTGTGTTGGCACGAAGGGACTTCACAAGCTTTACAAGCAATGAGCACTTGGTGTGGGAAATGAAGCAGGCCCGGCTCCTGGTCAAATCAGACCACTGAAGAATGAGCGATTGAACGCAGTTTCACAAGTCTCAGATGGATTCGATTATCTCATCCCATCACTAGCTTGAAAGGGAGACTCCACAGCATTGGTATCTCCATGTATAATTCAACGAAGAGAATAGTAGGAGCTGTACGAGAAGAGAATTGCGTGGGTAAAAGCTTTGAAGTCTATACACAAGCAAATTGTCTCGTAAAAAATCAGGAGCCACTTCTCGCCAGATGGTCGATAACTGAAAGGCGCATTTTAATAACTACCTCCACGAAACACATGGTAAAGACAGCTCCATAAAAAAACTGTCTCTTCGGGACTGGAAGAGGCAGGCAGAGAAGCTACAATTCACTGGACATTCGGGTGAGGGTCGGGGGGGCCCATGAGCAACAATCACAAAAAGTCTAATGACTGTTGCAGTTTTATTCAGGCAATTCAATAATGACTTCCGCATAAGCTATCATTGTTCAGGGACCGCCGAGGGGGGCGCACTGCAAATTCGTGCCCTCCATCTTACTACAAGGATTTGCACAATCCGACTGATGCGCACATTCCAGCAGATCCCACATTTGCATTATTTTACATCAGATGAATTGGTCCAGTTGAGACCGGGATTCAAATGTCCAGGTGGGGCTGAAGGTACGGACAATCAAAGATAACCCGTATGCACTCCCTTCGTGGAGTGTGTACGGAGTATACACATAAGGGCACGACAAAAACTCATACTGACACTTGCTCCTTTCGTACTTCTATCCAGTATTAATCCCTAGATGTATTGTCTTTCCTAACCCAGTGTTTGCCTGGCTTTCTAGCATTCCTCGCACTGCTTTTACTCGTACCCGAGTTCCTATGATCAATGGTGCCTCGTGTGTTTGAGGATCCAATGGAATTGCGGACAGAAGCAACTGCCTTGTCTCTTCGCTGCTTTAATGCATTGCTAGAATCGGTTTCCAAAGAGACAGCTTCGTCCCTTGGTTGTTGTTGCTCGATATTGTCATTCATCGCACCAGATGTCGATGAGGTAATTGTTGGGGTTATGTACATGCCTGGCAACACGACCAAGTCCTTCTTGGGTTCAATTAAGCCATGATTTTCTTGCTGTACTTTTGTAATGGTCTCAAATCTCTGCCTTCTACTATTTTCGGAATCTGACTGGAGAAGCTCCCCATTCTCTTCAGGGACATCTCCCTCAAAAATCTGCCATAACAACCAAGAGAGTGCATTCATTTACTAAACCTGGCTAGGGATAATATCATAGACTCTCAACAGAATACACAAAGGAAAAAGGTATTTTGAGCACCGATTGGAAGTTCCTTCGGCAGGATTTCAACAGAATCCTTAATGGGCCGAGTCATTCATGATAAAGAGAACCATTAAGTTAATGGAAAGGAGAACCATAAGTTAATGCACAAAATAACCAAAATTGAAGGTTTTCATTTCTAGCTGAAGCTGTCAGATGGACACAAATGCCGTGCATGTTAATTTAGACATAAAACACCTGACCTTTTAAAAGATCCAAATTCTAGGAGTCTCCCCACAAGGGATATAAGGGAATTCTAATTTATGAACTGCTATAAGAATGTCAGCCACGACAATATGATAGAAGACCCTGCCAAACCAGAGCACAGAAGTGCAGCCAAAAGGTCACTGTAAAAAGCACAGGACATCTAATCTGATCTTCTAAATTGATTTTTGGACATTTAATGTATTTAATTTAATGAGAGGAGCCTTTCTTCTAGCAAATAAAAGTTTAGAAATTTTGTAAGTAATAAAACGAGACTTCGGTATATTTAAGAAATTAAAACATTAATTAGAGGAGTCTTTCTTTTACAGAATATATGTAAATCCGTCATGATTCATAATATACATACAAAGAGTATTTCATTAGGTATACACAACAGTAGCAATATTATTTTCATATAGGTTGAATATAGTAATTTAAATTCACATATTCTTATAAAGTATATAAGTGCTGCCTTTATCTATCTAATCAGTCATCATTCACTGAATTAAGGCTTTGCCTTTTCTATCAAAAAAAATTATTTGAGAATTGGTCGTATTTTATTTTTTAAATATAAACTCATGCTAATTATTCTTAATAATGCGCTAAACCATTTTTATGGAGTGCAAGATGTTACTATATTAAAAAAAAATGTTTCACCTGCAAATTCTATATGCATGAATTCATTTCATTAGCCAGAAGAGAAATTGATATTTATTAGCAAGCAACCCATGACTTCACCAAAAAACAAAATCAACAAATAAAAAATCATTTATTTTAACAGTTATCACCAGATCTTTCTTACATATGACATTTCATAGTAATACATAATCAAATATTTCATGACTAATTTATGCCTATCCTAATAAGGAAAATAACTCAGGAAAACATTAATGGGAGAACTGGAAGATAACAAAAAATACTTAATGAACATATTATATTTTTTTCGCTACAACCCAGTTCATGGCAATATAGTTGATTCTATGTTATCTTATATGTGAAATGTATTTTCTAATTAAAGTTTAAACAAAAAAACCATTGAAACGCACAAGCAAGCTAGTGACAATGTATTTCCCCTCATCATATCAATAATATGCACCAAATAATTTATCTTGACCATTTTAAAAATTTTGCCACTTCATGCTTTAGGCAACAAGTTATGGCCTAAGTCCTGCATAGTCTCCTTTTTCCCCTCCACCAAAGGCCATTATTCATTTGTTGATAGTGGTCAGCCCCACATACTCATCATTTTCTGTAGTCTTTTAACATAGTGTTCTTTCCCTAGGATTTTCTGCATGAGTCATTAGGCCACTATCCAGCTGCATAAGGTAAATATACCACTGACCCAAATGAGCAAAGACCACTTCTCTACTATACGATTCTCCCCCAACCATTTGTTCCTCAAGCTATTTCAAGAAAGGTAACAACCAACTAATGCTGACAATGTAAATTACAGTGATGTATGCTTTAAATAATTCCTCTAGACTGATAAGGGAAATGGCATACCGATTTGGATGAAAATGAGCTGATTAACTTAAGTACATGTTCCAAATCCTTGGCCTGAAAAACTTTCCTGCAAACTGGACAGTTTCCCCGGCTTTCTAACCCTAGATGCACATGTAGCAGCAACCGCCAGTTAAGTACTAGAAAATTATCATTTAAGCATTTATGAGAAAAATTAATGGCTAAAAACAAATTAAGTACAATTACAGCACATCAGAGAACAACCTCATCAGATAAAGAAAAGGCATGTGCCAAATAATATTTTGCTGGTGTCATAATAATGCTCCTTACAGACTACAAGCACAAGAACCATCGCGTAGTTTCTATCCATATAATGACAACTGACTAGATACAACTGCAAAGTGCTCTTCTATTTCAGTAAACAGTTCTAAGCGAGAAAAGGCATCAAATTAGCATGTTACATATTATAGAAACGACCTACTTTGATGAATTACGATGTAAACTAAGGAGTATCTGACATTTTATTTGATACCATTAGTCAGCTTGACGATAGAAACCAATGTAAGGAGAGCCGGAACCTTGTCAATGACAAGAAGGAGAAAATTATTACTAACCATTCAGAAGCAACGTGAAATCACGTCTTTGCATCTTTGAATAATTTTCAAAGGAGTCTTCTCCTTCCCATAACAATTCATATTTTGGCAAAGTTCTCTAAAGATACATTTTAAAGAGCATACATTAATTGGCCCTCAGAGATCAAGCAACATGTAGCGATACTCAATTAATAGAGCACAAGCCAAGGATCATCATAAAGAACAATGAACAAACAGATGATCATCCCAAAGAAGATAAACATTGCATCCAAACGGGTAATAAAAATACATGACCTCAAATGTAGCAATCATTGGACATGTTCTAAATGCAAAGACAGCAGATGAGACTATGCTGTCTTTGCATGACAACCTGAAAATTTACTAGTAGCATTTGTGTGTTAGCCAAAGCAAGT
This sequence comes from Eucalyptus pauciflora, assembly GCA_007663325.1. Taxonomy (NCBI): domain Eukaryota; kingdom Viridiplantae; phylum Streptophyta; class Magnoliopsida; order Myrtales; family Myrtaceae; genus Eucalyptus; species Eucalyptus pauciflora. The sequence continues at coordinate 642,268 of VMYD01000369.1, read as the reverse complement.
GTTCTTGTAAGATAATAAGTATAAAATGAACTGAAACTACTACTCAGAATCTCCTTAAACTGGTGAACCTATTTTAGATGTCCAAGAATGAACGTGGACAACCTCCTACCCTAAGAAAAATTCAATTTAAAAAGGTAACAAAAGGAGAGAGAAGAACTAGAATAGAAAAGAAAATCCACCATTTAGTCGAAAGAGAGACAGTTCTTTCAAAAATGTTCATACCTTTTTCATTTCCCATCTCACCAATTTCTGTTTGGTTCTCATTTTGAAGCCAGTTCCACCACCTTATAATGCACTCACTGCCATGGTTGCAGGTGAAGAAAATCAAAGATCAAGGAGGGAAAAAAACATAACTATGAGAGACACAACTAAAAGTGCAAGCAAGATTGCATTCTGACCAGTGAAAGCAATGGAAACAAGACATCAGCTTCATAAATGCCAAATCTCTGTGTTCTGTATCTTCAGGAACCAGAGGATACAAACACATGGGACAGTCACCCTCTGGGTGGTTCATCTTAGAGAGGAGTTCCACTGCTTCCTAAAAGAAAATTCACACAGTGAGAGGATTCAACGACAACAATCATTGATACTAAGCCTTATCCAACTAAGTAGATTGGCTATATGAACCTTTCATGCAAACTGAGCTAAATCATGTATCTAGGATGGAAAGAATAGAGACTCAAACTTGCACAGCTGATGTATTTGTAAAGTGCCTCTTCCATTTTCGCAGGTTAACATATAAATGTCTATATTACTTTGTTTATAGATAGCATTACCCTAGATGACACTAGAGACGCCTGACCGGTTCATAGACTAGTCTAGGTCAGTGTATACGAGCAATTTTATGGACATTTCTCCCACATACGGTATAAATTTAAAAAAGAAGTCAGAAAGAAACATTTAGGTGACACCATCAATTGAATGGAGCACAGATACAAGGCAAAGAAGGTGATTAAACCTCTGGAATTTAGGCAAGACCTTGAACTCTAATATTCCACCAGTTATGCATTTGTTATACTATTTTTCTACAACATGTTTAACCATTCTATTAGACGTTCGATGATCATCAACATGTTGACAAGCCAATTCCTACCAAAACATCACACCTATTAGACCGTGTACTCATCATGGATGCAAAAATTAAAACAACTGCTTTTCTTGACTTCACAGATTCCATAATTAGTTTAATGCCACGAGAAGGGACAATATCATACCCGAAAACAAAAATCTCTAGTCCAGGATCATCAAGATCACGTTTTGACCCAAGAAATTTCTGGCCATAGCTCCTCCCACTTTAAAGTAAGAGGAGAAAATTAAAAAAAAAAAAAACCGGCAGATTCCTTGTCTGAAGTAAATCTGAAACAGTTAAATACGACATTTTTTTTTGTTAAAAATTATGGTTTAAGGAACTTTTTATAGGTTAAAATTTACTCCAAATTATCCGATAGTTTTCAAATGATTATTTTTATATGGCCCATCCTAATCATTCCAAAGAAAAGCAATTTCAACAACATTGATCTAACAAACTGAGGAACGAACGTTGAATTGAAACAGTATATAAATATAATCTATTTCCACAAAATTTCAGTTCTTATGAGCTCTTCCCATGAATATCATCCTCCAATTGCATTAATACCATAAGACTCGGCTATGTAATTCTCTTCTGGAACATATAAGCAAGGTCAATCCTCCGTCCTTGTATATCTAATGGTTCTGTCAACACTAACACCAAATGGCATTGCTATATATGTAAAGTAACAGAAGCTTTAGATTGTTTACTTGAATACATTAAGCTAAATGCATCTAAAAAATATTAATTTATTTTTTAACTAAACACTTACAAATGAATGGCACTAAATTTCAATTCAGGCAACACTAATACCAATTCAATTAAGACCCAGTGAACCACGTTTCTGAAGCAACTCCAACTTTACTTCTTATAAAAGGATGCGAAAAGGTTAATCCTTTCAGATTGTTTCCCTTTTCAGAAATAACTGCATTGGTGCAATGCCATTTTCAAGCATAGTGAATTAATAGAACGACAAGGACATGACATGTATGTCATATGATCTCGTGTAGAATCGTTAAGGTTGAAGAAATAAGGCTAATAAACAACTGTCTTCAGCAGTCTCGCTAACAAAACTTGGTGGATAAGATTGTTGATATTTCATACCAAGGGACTAAAACATGAACCTGACAAAGCCTACACCCTACTACTAGCTTGTCCAGCATTTTCCGTAGCTACTCCTTCTACCATTCTCAAAACAGTCACTTTGCAGGAAACATCTCGTCATTTAAAAGGTATCCATTAATGTCACAAAAGCACTCTTTCATCTTTCTTTAGCTGAGTTCTCAGTGCTAGCCACCAAAGGCAAATGGAACTCTCAAGCTTGAGCAGCCACCTACCTGTATGCAAGGTAGCAGCTACTTTGGCAACTCATTCAGCACAGCCCGACTTCTTAACATTGTGGAGAAAGGAGATTTCAACATTGTGGCATATACCAGATGATACAGCAAAAAATTCAACAATTACCAATTAAGCTTTCACTGAGGAGATTTGAGATGCTAAACAAATTGAACCCACTTTTCCATGAGGTCAACAGACATCACACGAAAAATAAAAAATCAAATGAAAAGAAGGATTGCCAGCAGAGAAGACAGTTCAGCCCCTAAAGAGCAAATCAAATCTGTTCTAGCTAGAAAGAAAGAACAAAGGGACAGGAAAGATCCATGTACACGATTGAATTAAGGAGGCCTACAAACTTAAATGAAGTTAAACATATTATTGCATGCACGTGCACCATCAGTGGAGCTAATACAAAGATATTTACATACAGCCAGCACTAGCTAACATCAAAGAACTTGCGTAACATAATTTACCAGATTTACCTCACAAAGTGCTACGAGCATTGAACAAGAGGAAAGTTGACGAGCTTTGTCCAATATGCAATCCAAAAGATATTTTTGCCTTCTATTGTCAAGGCCCTTCGATTCTATAAGCTCAACATCAGGCGGGACATCGGGATACTACAACAAAATTAAAGTCATACAAAAGACAAAGTACAACCACCAGCTAAAAGTATAGCTTTTGCACATTTACCAACAACCCAAAAGAGTACAGATTGATCAAGTAAATTCCAGACAAAATCAGCTACCACAATGATGACAACATCCACCAAGTCTCACGCAATGAAAGAGAAATAGACAGATGCCTTTCATTTCGAATGCCAAATGCCATTTATTGATAAGGCGAGGTTCAAACCTTTGAAATGACAGGCAACAAACTCCGAACCTTCACACAACAACTCACAATTCTCAACATACTCTATTTGCTAAGACACTTTCAACTCATCCACTTCTTCGCTTCGGCGAACACTGTCTTCGGAAGAGTATCACTGATCTCGAGGATTAACAAAAACGAAAAGGCCCTATCTTGCTTCCAAGCTCTTAAACTATCTAAACAGAAACCAATTCCAGCACTGCTCAATGGTAAATGCAACTCAATCCGTCCCATCTGACAGTAAGCATTCCAACAGTTTACAGCATCCTACGTCACTTCTAACCTAATCGATCGAAACTACGCAATCCGGCAACGGTCCTCCCGATTTCCATCGGAAATTCGCAGAAGTTGATTACCTGCGGGCCTGCACTTATGCCGATGACCGCTTCCACGAACTGCAAAGAAAACAGAGAGGCAAACGCCATTGAGACCCCGCCCTGCCGAATCGAAATCGGAGAGAAGAGAGTATCGAAGAGGAGAGAGAGAGAGAGGGACCTGCTGAGAAGAGACGTCGGCGGTGCGGGGCGCGATGCGGACGTGGAGCCGGGGGGGATGCCGGTCGACGACGACGCAATCGCCGCCGTAGACGGCCTCCACCGCCTCCACTTCCATCGCCACCTCGTCCTCGTGTCCGGCCATCGGGAGTCGCGCGCGGCGGCGGAAGGCGGTGCTCGTGCGGCGGTGGAGAACTCGAATTACGCTTCTCCTACACCGGTCGTCGCGCGTTTGCTCCCGCTCGACTTGTCAACGGTGGCGTGCAATTATATAATTTCCTTTTGTCCTTTTTCTTTTGGTTATAATTTCCTGTCTATATCAATATTTATTTATTTATACGTTTAAATAAAAAAAGATTAGGTGCAAACTTTCCCTTTGATTTTTTTTTTCCATCGAAAAATCTGCAAAGGCTAAAATTATAAAACCGTAAAAATAATACTATCTCTCTCATGTTTATTAGAATTCTCAATTCGTCCAGTACAATTCGATTGGATTAATATATATATATATATAACTAGTCAATCACTAATTACCTAAATTGTAGGTAAACTTATTGATTTACATAAATTTGTCAATTCAAGTGATTTAGGTTTTTTTATATATATTTTCACTTTTAAAAGGATGTAACTTTGTCATATTTTATGAAATATATTGCATTTTTTTTTATAATTATTGAATTGTTAAAAATAAATTTTGCACTTTATAAGGCAATGGCAAAGGATGACACATGATTTGTGATTTACATTTTAATAAAATAAAAGGAAAATTATATCTCTCTTGAACATACACGAAATTAACATTTCTTTATACAAACCCATATTCTTTACTCAAAATCCAGCATTTTATAATAAAAAAAAACTAAGTCTACATATTTTTACTAAATCTCATGACTTGAATATCAACAACGAGATTTTGTCGAAAAAGACTTCGATTGGGGTGTTATGTCGAAAGGGATAAGTGATGGGTTTGAATTTCCACTTGTGATGACGATTTAAATTTGTGAGTTTCGACTCACACATTTTGTAAGGAGATATAATAAAAGTCTGAGAGCGAAAGTTAAATAAAGACCGACTAAAAAAAACAGCAGGACTGGCGGGCCGTCCTGGCGTTGCCTTGGGCGCCGGGCCGAGCCGAGCCGAAAAGCGATCCCTTCAAGGCCCGGCCAGGCCCGGAGCCGCGGGCCGACGTCTCCCCGTCTCGGGTCGGGTCTCGTCTCGTCTCGTCATCGCCGCCGCAGCGACGGGCAGAGCCTTTTCTGTCCTCCCTCTCTCCGCCTTTCGCGACGACCATGGCTTCACGAGCATCCAACGTGCTGGGCAGCTTCGGTACGATGCGCGGCGCCGCGCCTGCGTACTTGCTCCTTAAAGTCTCGTGCTTGCGCGCTTATGTCGTGTCCTGTTGCAGGGTACGACTTGCTGCTCGGATCGATCGCCGCGTTCTACGTGTTCACGGTGCCTTATACTAAGGTCGAAGAAAGCTTTAATGTTCAGGTAGCTTCAATTCCCCTCGGTCGTGATTGGTTTCGGTGCGTTCGGTTTTCTGGGTGGTGATTAAAAGGGGCCAAGAATGCGAAAGTTTTCAAATTTTCTGCCGTAGAGTTATTCCTGGTTTATGGGTGAACGTTAGGAATTGCAGTTACTGTTTCTTAGCTGATGAGAGTGTTGGTTGAGGTTGATCTCCTTTGGTCAAGTGCTTGAGATGGTTCTGTTGTTGGAGAGACGGAATGGTGATGGCACTGGTTGGATTGTCGTAATTCTATCTTCTGGCTGACTGTGCTGCCCGTTTGCGCTGGTGTTTTGTTTTGCAGGCGATGCATGATATTCTCTACCATCGGCATCACCTTGACAAGGTAAGCCGAACATCGTGTGCTTAATTCAGTTAATTCAGAAGTGTGCGAACTCTTCCCATTGTGGACTTTTTTCCACATTACCGCCCATGTGGAAAAACTTTATTATAGACCCCAAGTTCCATGGTTAACTAACTCTTCGCTAGTCTTTAAGAGTTGATGTGTATAAGTTCTTGTGTTTGTTTCCTGGTGTCTTCATGAATTGTTTTCCTGCTGCAATGTCTTTTTCCCCAGCTACTTTCCTTTCTAAGAGATACTAAGGTGAAAATTCTTTGGTTTTGATGACTGTGCTAGTATGATCACCTGGAGTTCCCTGGAGTTGTTCCCCGCACTTTCCTTGGTAAGCCGCCTACAAGTCCACATGGCGTATTTTTTTCCCCTAGTCTGTTGATGTCTTCTTTACCTTGGATAAATTCTTTAGTTGTGGAGTCTTCCAACCATGAAAGTGGGAAAACATTGGAAAAATGTCTCTATGCTCATTCTTCAGACTAGTGTCATGTACTTGCCTGTCATTTAATGTGCTTTGTAGTTTCTCATGTGACATAAAAGTCAAAACATTTCAGTGTAGACATTTTTTTCTAGCATTGTTGAAAATTGCTTCTTTGATGTGGTACATGATGTTACTCTAAACTAAAAGCTTATAGTCTTTCTTTTGCACTTTTGATCTCTTGAAGCTCATCATTTTCTGGTCATTTTCTTAGTAGTACAGTCAGCTTTTCTATACGTTGTGCTTGTACTTTTAGTATGAACCATTCCAATTGCATAGTACTATCCAAAATGGTAAAATGCTACAGACTGGTTAAGTCAGATCCCTAATAAATATATCTTTTAATTATTTATCCTTAACCCTTTTAGGTGCATTCTTGGTATCAACTTTGGCAACACCAGTTGTATTGATGATGAGCTTGCTGCACTTGCCAAAAATTTATAGTCTTTATGCAGGTTAGTTGGTTGTTATTTTGGGGACTTCTATGAAATTATCCATCTAAGTAATCTGAAAATTTCCTCTGTGGTTGTGGGAAACATTGCTTTTTGTCAATACCATTCGTGCTTGACCTCATTGCAATCTCCCAATTAAAATGTTTCTTTTCTTCTTCTTCTTTTTCTCCCTTTTGTTGGTGATTCTAGTTTTATATCACTACTTTTGTCTATATAGAGTCAATTTCACATCTCTTGTGTGTAGGTGTGTAATGGCCTTATCTACTATTCCTCCACCTGTGAGCATAATTTTTTGGGTTGAAATTCTAACATGAAGCTCTTTTATATTTGTGCGAAGCATGTTCATGGGGCTGTGTATATCTTAGAAATTATATAGACATCGATTTATTATACCCTGAGTTGCTTGTCGAATATCAGTTGCATGTTACCTTAAATAGACATAGAAGGTTCTTTGTTTATTGTAGTAAGTACAAGGTCTGTATTTGCAATTCTCTGACTCCTTTATACTTCTCTTGCTTCTATATCTATGATAAATAGACGCTTGGCTCATTGCTTACTTAGTTGATCATTCTGAATTAATACTGCATGTGTAATGGATATTGTAAGTAAAAATTTATTATTGTGAAGCCCTTGTGTTATAATATTTGTAGTATCATATTCTTATACTCATGCTGAGGTTTTTCTTGCCATCATCAGTTCGATTGGTGTTAGGTAGCATCATACTGTTGACACTAAGGTTTTGCAGGATTCAGGTATGCTTTTGATATTTTTACCTTTCTTCTACTTCTTATTCCTTGTTATTTTCCCTTTTTCCTGCTAGTTTGATTGCTTGAACTGCTTCTCCTACTTATGTTTGACCAAAAAGATGTATACAGAATACGTTTCTGCTACTTTCATGCAGAGAAAGCATCTAGAGAGAGTTAAAAAAAACATTTAGAGGATTGTGGATGACCTTGTAGCTTAGTATCTTGCGAGAAGCCTTCCCATGATATCAGATGGTGTTTCGCTGGAAATATCAATTCAAGTAACTATAGTTTCATAATTTGAATTGAGTGATAAACAAATGTCTTTGGACCGGACCTGATTTATTTCTAACTTTTGGATTATGCTTTGTTTGAGATTTTCAAAAATGAAAGAAGAGGACTGAAACTTTTCGAGACTATGCTGTGCTATGACATATATATTGCCGATTGTTTTGGTCATACAATGGGTCTAGTGTGTTTGGTTATTTTTGGATTTCGAGTATGTTTTTAAAAGAATTAAGAAAGAAACTGCACTATTTACATGGTTCACTGAACATATACTGGGAGATGGTTTGTTTTAGGAAAATTCAGTCAGTTCTTTTAAGGAAGCTTTGGTAGATTGCTTCTAGGATAATTGAAAGGTATCTAAATTCCCATATGAGATGGTTTGGAGGTACAGGATCCTTATCTATCAATGCTGTGGACTAACCTTGACCAAGGGATTGTGAACACACTAATAAATTTGTCAAGTATGATGATGCATTTTGTTTAGAGGGAGTTAGGGAGTATGTTGGTTCATTAAACTGTGCTGAATTTGCTTCTTTCAAGTAGTCGGTATACTTCTGTGGATACAATACCTCAAGTTGTTTTCCTTAGCCACTCATTGTGTGGAAATATTATCATCCAGCTGCACATTTTGTGTAGGATTCTTCACGTTAAATGCTTTGCGATCGTTGCAGTCTCCTTTTCTCTCTCTCTCCTTTTCTTTTGGCTGTATCCATGAACATAAACAGTGTTGGCTGGCCTTTTTAGGATGTTTCAAATTTGATAAATGTTGGTTGATATGTTATCCCTAGAGTAACATTTAACCGTTGAGCTTCCAGTATGGCTATCTCTGTTTACATTTATTTGATCCCTATGCATGGCTCAGTTGATGAGGCTCCTGCTTTATGATGTCTGGGGAGGATCCCATTTACACGCTCTTTCTTTTGCAGTTTAGAAAGTGTAAACTGTGATCTATAGATCTATAGAATATCCTTATTGCTGTGACAACTGACTCTTGTGTGTTACAGATTACGACTACTATTTTATTATACATGCTAGTTGGAAGTAGAGGCAACTACTTTTCTTGGATATGGGTTATCTCTGTATTGTTAAGCCATAACACATCTCAGGCTGTAATCTTTCCTTTCTGCAATCACTAAACATTTATATCACCAGTCTGATCTTGGAAGATTTTATTCTGATCATGAGGTCTGAACTTGACAATTATGCCTACTGTGACATGTACCTAGGTTCAGTTTTGTCCAGTTGGTGATTTGAGGTTGGAAGCAAGTATTTACTAGGATAACAAAGTTCTTTGTTTATTGTGATGAAATCAGTGCTACGAACCTACTAAACTATAGTTCCTTCATTTGGGCAGGTTAGACATAAATTTGGACATCAAGTAGAAGCTTTCTTTGTAATCTTAAGTGCGGTTCAGTTTCACTTGCTGTTCTATTGTGCCCGTCCTCTTCCTAATGTACTAGCACTTGGTCTAGGTAAATCAACGATTATCATGACAATTTTATTTGTTGCCAGTTAGGAATTGCAAATTGTTCTTCACTTTTCCATCTCTGCAGATTCATTGGTCATCCAATTGCGAAGCAACATGACTTTCTTAAGATGATTGTATCTGATTGGTAGTTTACAAATGCACCATACACCCCTTTAAATTGGTCGCTAGAGTTTCTTTGGCTGGGTAGGGATATCTATTACTTAGTGTGACTTTCTATATTGGTTTAATTGGCCTGTAACAGTTATCTTTGAAATCTGTCTGGATTTGGAACTCTGATATCAGCAGAACTTTGACACACTATGAGTGGATCATTGTCTGGAGGGAGTGATGTCTTGGAGAAAGTTGTAGTTGCTCTCGGTAAAATTGTGGATTCGCTGAAGTATTAAACTAAGGATGGAGTCAGGAAAACATGAGGTTACAACTTTGATGGGTTCCTTCACCTGTCTGTTTTTAAGAGAAAGCTGTATGAGATATTATATTTTTCCAGTATCTAATAAAGTCATTTTTCTAGAAACCAATTTTCTTTTTCCTAAATGAAATGAAAAGAAACTGAAGATGCTGTCTGTCTATTTGACTGGTAAAAGAATTTCCATCGTGATTCCTGTTCTTTTCAAGTAGAGGGGAATGCACGCTTTAGCATCCAGTGGAATCAAAATACCCTAAAAAGGGAGCCTCCAGTAAAGTTTATGCTCTGTGTGTGTGTGAATAACCACATGATCTGATCATGAGGAGATTATATGATCTTTGAGGATATTTGCTAGTGGCTACAGAATGATGACTTGCTCTGTACCATTCCTTTTCTCGATCACATTTGCTGTGACCGTGATGCTCCCTCTGGTGGTTGTTGATTGACATCTTTCTATCATGGAAGTCAACATAACTGGCAACTTGTTGCGTATTTATTTTTATGTGGGCTATTGCCAGTCTTTGACTATTGTTCATTAATTACCTTGCAGTTAATATGGCATATGCTTATTGGATTAGAGGCAGCTTTTATGCAACGTTGAACTGTCTGGTACGCTTTCCTCTTCTTTCAAGTAATCAATTACTTCCATTAAAGCCACTCACATCTGTTTCGATATTTCTTTTTTCCTTAATTGTGTTCTTCATTTGTTGTGTCTCTAGCTTGTAGCTTCTGCTTTGTGTGTCTGAATAGCTTGTCAATCCGGGGTATGTGAGCGTTTCCTTAAATACTGAATGAAGTGGAAGTAAACAATACCATTCTCGGATGGAACTATAATTTTGAAATAGAGAACCTTAGTTAAAACTTCTTTTATCCATATTGTTCTTCTTTGATGTCACTCCATGCCATTTTGGGCACTAGCATGCACACTTGATTGTGCTTGTGAACCCATACACCCAGTTGAGTCTCCTGCCCAAGAAAGAAATACCCGAAATTTGAAAATATGCATAAAAATAAAAACTAAATCAAACACCCAAAAAAATGCACACTTGCACCCATGCCTAATGCACATGATGCAACGTCATTGACACCCTCTGTCACCTGCAAATAGACATAGGCACGTGCCTGCATTTGAGCATTTGGGTATGCTGTTTTGCTGTTATTTATCATTATCTTTGCTCATTCACTACTTTGGATGGCTTAAGGTTTCACCTCTAATTTGTTGTGTGCTGTTCTTATGACTCTTGGCCTAATTATCAGGTGTTTGCAACCCTGGTCTTTCGATGTGATATCTTGCTACTTTTGTGTCCTATAGGCTTTGAACTTCTTTTGGTGAGTACCGAAGTGGCAATCCTTCTCTCCCCTTTCCCTCTCTCTACTATCTTTCCAGTATGGTATCCTCCAGCGACAAAGTCTGGATCGTATCTTTATTTCCTTATTTCTGGTCGATTGTCTCTTCTATTTTTCATGTACAATTCGTATGAATCAGATCACTTTTTTGTGTTCCCTGTGCTGGCGAAAGTGAATGCATTTATCTGTGTTTGGTTTGTCTTGCCAAAGATGGAAATGTATTTTATACAATATCTTATTGGAGTCTGTCTGATTGATCAAATTATAAGTTCTAGATATTATAGGAAGGAGATAAGATGGTCCTAGAGTTATCTTGTGGAGTTGAATTGCCAGCTTTAAAGTTTAGAGATTGGAGATTTGAAATTGAATTCTCGGATACTGTTATTGAATTACATCCTCCTTGCGTTCTCTTTGACCACAAGTTGTCTAGTCACATCATTCTTGTGTGGTAATCAGTGCTGATGAAAGTAGTGACTTTTTTGTGTCCATATTATGTCTTGCCAAAGATGAAATTCTGTTTCTTTCAGGATAGTCATCCGACATCCGTAATTTGTGTAGCGTGAGTACACTTCATCTTAAATCTTGATTGTCATTCATTCTTGTCAATCACAGACCAGATCAATTTCATTATTTAAAGCTTGTAAATGGTGCATTCCAATGGCCCTTCTATGTGTAGGTGAGCCTAAATTTCTTGGGACTTGCTTTTTTTATAATTGTGAATATGCAATTCAAGATAGTGCAGTTGAGATTGATTTTTTATGATGTATTGTACTTTCAACAGGTGTTACAACATTTGTGGATTCATTCATGTGGAAGAGGATCTTGTGGCCTGAATTTGAAGTTTTTTGGTTTAACTCAGTTCTCAACCGAAGCTCTGAATGGGGTGTATCCTTTTGTGGCAATCTTCATATCTTGTGATGTTTTTCCTTTTACTAAGAAGGATCCCTCATTAAAACTTTTTAGTTTAACAAAAGCAGAGAAATTGAAATTCTGATGAGTCTGTGAATTTGATAAAATTATGCATTCAGTACAAAATTGAGGTCATTTTTTCCTATGGGGCTATGGCCATTGATTGCAACTTGAGCAACGTGAATGTAGAGCTGGAGACAGAACACTTTTTATACTAGGGGTATGGGAGGATAAGTATTGCAGAAATCTGACTCTGAAGAAATATTTCCCTCCTTTGACTCTTTCTCTTTATCTGGAGTCAGGAGTGGAAGTCCTGTCCACTGATGAATCATTTCCATCAGGCTTTCAGCTTCAAAAGTTTGCTGTAGATAACTAGGAGAAGATGGCGCCTAAAGAGCAATGTAGATTTCTTTCCTGTCTTTCGCCTAGGGCAAGTTCATATCACTTGTTCATGCTTGTCATACTTTCAATTCGGTTCCAGAGTCTTGCATTTTTGCTCCAAAGCACTGAAAACACATGGTTGTACGTAGCCCATGCATAGTATTCCTTCTGCATACACGCTTTGAATTAAAGGTCAAGACTTAAAACTCGAGTATGCCACTTTGAATTTGTGTCGGAGAAAATGTAACTACCATGATTTTTTGGTCTTCTATTGAGTTGAGATAGCAATTACCTTTCCTTATGAGTTTGCAATTAGACATACCCATTTCATTGGTACTTGACTTCAGCACTACCCCGCGCACTGCTTGGTGCATATCCTCTTTCTCTGGTGAGTTATGGAGCAAACTATCAGCTGTTGGAGTTGGATCTAGATCCTTATCCATTTCTCTGAATGGTTCTTCACTGCATCATTAGCTATTATCTTGAGCTATGACTTCTTGTATATGTTTGGCAAAATAGTCTACTTGACTCTAAAGTTAGATTTGGTCTGGTTGCTCCCTTCTATAATTTAAATGCTGATCTTTTGCAGCTCGGTGTCTTCCTTGATAGAAGAATGCTATTTTATATCATACCCGTGTACTCTTTTGTCCTACTCTACTCTAAGCTTCCACATAAGGTAATCTTGATGAAACACTGAAACCACCCTCTTCATCAAAATGCACGTAAATGATTTTTGTTAACAAATCTTCTGCAGGAACTCCGCTTTATTATTGCTGCCGTTCCAATTTTCAACTTATCGGCCGCAGTTGCAGCCAGCAGGATGTACGTTGCTTCAGATGTTCTCTGAACCTTTATTTTCTCTCTGTAAGAATACACAAATGAGATGATAACATGATTTTGGTACCAATCATGTTCTTTTGATTCCCTCCCTTGTCTGGGTAAGGGAAATGGGCTATACCCACAGTGAAGAATTTGACTTAGCGAGAGAAGTAGTTAGACATCCCACTTATGCATTATTATACCTGAAATTTGCGAAGCCTTTGATATTCTTGAGAATTTTCTACAAGCATTGAGAGGTTTCATACACGTAACTGCTTCATCCTGTTTAGGTGAATGAGCACTCATGGAACAACTTATTTGATCATTCTATTGGATTTTTGCCTTTAGATGGGGCTGTATGCCTATAAAAAAATGGATTTCTCTAATATGTGACTACTGAAAGTAGTGCCACTAACCGACCAAAAAAAGAAGAAAAGTAGTGCCACTATGGTACTTATATTGCCAATGATGGACCTATTGCATTTAGTTGGTGAGTACAACTTGTAATGATACAACATGATCATGCAGGCCTGATGTGATACACTATATACTCCAGCACTAACCATTGGTGATATACATGATGAACACTTTGATATTTCCTGAATTTGAGTGCTTTCTCATTTCTTCCATGCATGTGATGCTAACCACTGCTCATATTTGTTTGGATCTGCATAGCTATAATAACAGGAAGAAACGTCTATGGAATTTGCTCTATTTCATCATGGTGGGCTCGATTGTTGTCAGGTTAGATTTGTTGGTACTTTATCGTTTGGGGGCTTTATGGACATTCAATCTTGCACTAATGTTTCATATTGTAGTCTAGGGTGCACGGTTATCACTTTCTTGGCATCATATGAGAACTATCCCAGTGGCTACGCTTTAAAATACTTGCATACAAGTAGTAAGCTCTCTCTTTCTGTGTATATTCGTATGCATGTAAAACCATGCAAATGTGTGTGGATTCATTCTCCATCACCCTTTAATGAAGACATCTGCTTATACAGGGCAGCCCAAGGAAAATATAAAAGAGCAGTGGATCCATATAGACTCTTTTTCAGCCATGAGTGGAATATCTCGTTTCTGTGAAGATGACTCTCCATGGAGGTAGTTTAGCTGCTCTGAGAACCAGTTTCTTTGTTATCCTTTCTAATTATTATGAGTTACAAGTCAACTAAAACTTACTAGTTTGACATCTCTGGCAGAAAATTGACATTTTTTTGGCCTTTAACTCACCAATAGTACATGAACCCACCACAATTGACATTCAGATATATACGTGTTTTTGGGCTGATTTGGAATTAGAATCTTAGAGCCATTTTATTTGTTGAAGATGGGAATTCTTTGAATTTTTGTCATATAAAGCATGCACAGATAAGATGATGTTGCTGTTATTTGCCCTGCTTTGGTACCCCCTAAGTGAATTAGATTACTTGGTATTTTGTCTAGCAAAAATGCATGGATTAAATAGATAAGTATTTTGGCCAAAAAAGTAATAAACAAAGTTTACTAGAGGTCATGGTTAATTTGGACAGGTAGTGGTAACCCTTCATTATATCTCTTTAATGAATTTGATTTTACTTATAGGTAAGATATAAGATTTGAGGTGCACTGTTCTCTAACAGCTTAAATTTTAAATAAGCTGGTTTTGGTTTTGCAATTTAAAATGAAGTCAGGGTTAGAGGTCTCAAATTTCATTCCTTACATGTTCCTTTCACCTACTGTATGGGATTCTCTTCTTTGTTAGTACGTTTCAATTCAAGAGATCTTTCACCTGCATGCCTTAGGTGCTGACCATTCAGGCTTTCTATTAGATATTTAACTTTGCATGAGGTGAAGTGTTAAAATAAAAAATGCGAGTGCCGCATTCTCTAACTACTAAGGAGTTGAATAAGGATGACAGTGGTTTCATAATTTCAAATTCTGGAAAAAAAAAAAAAAGAAGAAGAAGAAGAAGGAAAAGAGTATTACTAGGCAGCATACACAAGGTCCAAATCACTCCATCTTCACTGACATTTGCAAATGATGCATGATGGCTAGTCCATAGAACAGTTTTGTAAGCTCTGTATATTTATTTTCTATTGTACTATGATTAGGTACTCTAAAGAAGAAGGGATTCCCTTGGGAGACCTTCAGTTCAGAAATTTCACGTATCTTATCAGGTGAGGCTTTTGGTTATGTTTTCTTGTCAAAATGTAAGTCTCACATTGCTGATGACAAAGTTGAAGATTCTAAGCTGTACCTCTGGCAATTTACCCAGATTCTAGTAGGATTGTTTGTTTTGCCAATGAGAGCACATATGGAGGCTCATGAATTCAATATCTGAATAACGCAAGTCTTTTTATTGACACGGGACAGTGAGCATACTGCAGTTGATGGATTCAAATGTTTATTCTACGTTAAAGGCTTCTCAAGAGTCCGTCTTCAAATTGCTCTTCCTCCAATTATAATGGTAAGTTGTTTTTACAGTGCCATAATTGTGGGATGATCATTTGCTAGGCTAAGATTTTCTTTGTGCTTTTCTAGGTCACGGAACCCAAAGTATTTGTCCATGGAAATTTGAAAAACTTGGATCAAATAGATGAAAGCTGGCCTGGATGCTTGTGATTTTATAAAAGTATTCTCTGTGGCTCTTAGGACAACGAGAAAAAAAGAATATTTTTAGCGGAAATGTGCTGTAGCCAGCCCTGCTGGTTGTATTTTTGGAAGGCCAGCTCGATTTCCCAGACATGCTACTTGAGAAGGCCAATTTCTTGCTTGAAATGGAAATCTTTCTGGTGTGATGCATGAAAAGAAGCTTTAAGCATTGGGAGCTACTTTGAGTCAGAAGAATGCACCAGCAGCATCTGGTTTTGTTTCAAGATAAATCGTTGAGTGTCATTGTCGCGACCAATTTTTCGGGTTTGCCACCTAAAACTAGGTTGATGGATTGCTAAGCCTTTAAGCTTAGCTCGGGCTCTCCCAAGCCCATACCAAATCGCGACTTAGGATTTAACATGCAAAAGATCATTATCAAGGAATCGCTACTAATCGGTTTAGGGTAGGTCGATTAGACACCTAAGTAAAATAACGAGAGATTATCTTACTCCTACGAACCAGAGATTTTGGGTACGGGGACTTGGTTACACTAGACTATCCTAGTGCCCTTTCGGTACCTTTCTCTTTTGTTTTTGAAAAATGTTTGCAGGCATCTTGAATTGATTTTATTTCATCTTCCTAACATGTGAGGCAATCATGCAGGTACGCATACCACCAATTTAACACTCAGGAAAGCAATTAAACAATGCTGAACTTACCTCAAAGCAACGAAAGCATCTGCGTTGTTAGATCAGAATTCATATCAGCAATCCTAGATATGATTTCTAATAAACAAGCAATCACTCAATTTTTTTTGTTTTTATTTATTCAATGATAATTATGCGATGCAATGTTACTAATCTAACATGAGTTGATATGACATGGTAACATGACCTAAACTACATGACATGAGTAAAGGTAATTTCTAAAGAAATGCAATAATTAAATATGCAATCTAAATTAATCAAATAACCTAACTCTAATGGCGGGCAAATGATTTCTTAGTTAAATGACTCTAGTAATCAGTAAATGACGTGCGATCTACATGACCCTAATTCTACATGACGTGCACATGATGATTTTTTAATTTTATTTAAAATGAAAATTCATAATTAAAATCACTAAAGAAAATAAAAGTCTAGCTAAAGTGAAAACTAAAGTGAAATGCTATCTATTATAAATGCTTTCTAAACATGCATTTAAAAAAAAATAACCTATCATGCAATTCATCTAAAAATCTATCTAGACCTAAAATCAAACATGCAATTTTATCTAATATGCAATGACATGCAAAGAATGCCCTAATTCTAATTTTTTCTTTTTTTGTTTATGAAATTCGAAATCAAAATTAAACATGCAATTCAGATAATAAAAAAAAACTAACATCCTAAATGAGTGCACTTTTCTTTTTTTCTTTTTCATGACTCAAAATAAAATCCCTATCTAATCATGCAAGATAAAAAAAACAAACCTAATCCTAATTCAAAATTTTTTGGATTTTTTCTTTTATAAAAATAAAATTGACTTAGAGACGACGACATCAAATCAACCAAGGTAAAATTGATATTCGAAAATTGGTGAACCATATATCGCGCATGAGATCGGGTTGTCCAATTTTAAAATTAAATCGCGAATCGAATCTCGGGCATGAGATCGGATTGTCGATTTTTTGCAAGGGATTGCGAGTCGGATTTCGGGCGAGAAAATCGAACTGTCAATCCCTAATTTGAGGGGCACTTTCATGTTGGAATCTCAATCATACCTTAAAGACTAATTCTAAAAAAAAAAATCAAACAAAGAGATAAAATATCAAAACCTAAAATAAGATGAAGCAAATCTATCTAATAAATTAAATCTAATAAATCTACCTAATAAACTAAATCTAATAAATCTACGTAATAAAATAAAATAGATCTATACCTAAATTTGAATTTTTTCAAAAATCCAATCAGCAGAATGGACCAACGATGGGCACGGCACGGCTCGGCTCGACTTTAGGGCAACGGTTGTGGCGGTGTCTCGACTTGGCTTGGCACAATTTGCAACGATTTTGATGGGCTAACGTTCGGGACACCAATGTGGCGTCGAGTTAAACAAGGAACAGCAACGTTGACGCAGCAAAATCGGCAAGCTTCACTGATATTGGGTTGGGTCGTGATGGGCACGATTCAAGCCTGAAGAACCTGCGGATACCTCTGCAATAAGAGATGCTGAAGAATCGGCGTGGCAAGGCAGCAGGAATGGCCAGCTGGATGTTTGAAAGTCCACGTCAATATTGGAGAAGATGCTGTTCGGTCCTTCTTGACACGCACTTTGACTGGCGTGACAAAGCAACGAGAGCAGCGCCTGGCGTGGAAGATCAGCGGGAGCAGCACCTGGCGTTTGGAGATCCGAGCTTTTGCTGGTGAAATTGGGGGCGCGGCTCCCGGACACCACGAGACACCTGGCCTGGTATAGCAACCGGAATAGCGACAATTGATGCTAGGCGTCCTTCAACAAACGCAATAGCATCACCGAAAAAACACCATGGACGTGCATGAAGACCTCTGACGTCGAAGGAGTCCCTGAGTTGACTTTTCACTTTTTGCTTTTCTTTACTCCCTCTCCTCCACGCACGTACAGCTTCCAAACCCTCCTTCCTCTTTCACTTTTTTGTCTTTTTCTCTTTGATTCCGAAAAGAAAACCTAGCGAAGCCCCCCCCATAAAACCTCTCGCACACATGGCCTTTTATAGGGAGAGGAATTGGAATTTCAAAATTTTCCTCGAGTCAATCTTCGCAAATCTTTTCACAAAATTTTCACCTATTGATAACGATCCAAGATTTCGATAAGATTACTCTTTAATTCCAAATCCTAAAAAGCCAAATCGCAATATTTCGTAATATTCGTTTTTTTCCACTTGCCCTATCCCGGAAAATTTCAAATTTTTATTTTCTCACAAGATAATTTCTGATCATTTAAAAAAAAGTTTGGCCAACTAATTTGAACCCATCCGCCACTGATTCAATAAAAAGCAAAAAATGCAAATAAAAAATAAATGCAACCTAAATCTATACGCTATGCAATTAATAAAATTAACCCCTAATTTTCTAAATGGGCCGTCAAAATTTAGGTGTCAACAGCTGCCCCTCTTTGGAGGTGAGCTCGAAGAGGTTGCCTTCAAAGATAAATTGAGACCTAAATTTGACTAGGCATATGCATTGAATGATTTTTTTGTTGATCTTTTCTGATTTTTTTGATTTTTTTTTTTTGTTGGAAAATGAATCCCATTTTAAAATGCAAGTTATATGATGCATGGAAATGTTAATGCAAATGCATGATGCGAAAGGAAAGAACATACCTGCAATTACCTACCAGTCAGTGTGGTAAAGCATCTTGAGGTACATGATAAATTCCTATTTACTTCACAAGTACCCAACTCTCACTCAGGCTCCTTGAAGAGTCAAACAGGTAATAAATCGAAACATTGAGATCGAGAAGAACATTCACATCCAAAGTGAAATGTTCAACGACAAGAATTAAGACATCCAGATCCAGACTGAGATGTCAAAAGAACCTACCCGAAATATCTTACCTTCAAGGAGGGTAAAATGATTCAAGATAGATTGATGTTATACGTCCAGGACCCGTACCATTCTACGGTCGCCCAGAATAATAACATGACTTTATAAAGAAAACTGCTTTCCTAGGACCCGTACCATTCTACGGTCGCCTAGAATAGTAACATGACTTTATAAAGAAAACTGCTTTCCTAGGACCCGTACCATTCTACGGTCGCCTAAACGGGGATTTACCTTCCAGGACCCGTACCATTACTCTACGGTCGCCTGAATAGGGAAATAAAGTTTTGTCTAGGACCCGTACCATTCTACGGTCGCCTAAACGGGGTTTTACTTTCCAGGACCCGTACATTACTCTACGGTCGCCTGAATAGGGAAATAAGTTTTGTCTAGGACCCATACCATTCTACGGTCGCCTAAACGGGGTTTTACCTTCCAGGACTCGTACATTACTCTACGGTCGCCTGAATAGGGAAATAAGTTTTGTCTAGGACCCGTACATTACTCTACGGTCGCCTAAACGGGGATTTTGCTTGGCTAGGACCCGAACCATTCTTCGGTCGCCCGGCGTCGCGATCTGGAGAAAAATCTTTAGGGACAACTCTATCGAGTGTCAAATTACTTAAAAGCGAAAATACCTGTATAATGACAAGTATTTAAGGTATAGATAGAGATATACTTACCTGGTGACATCTCTGCTCATTAGGGATATGTCTCCTGGGCCTTGGGCTACGAAAGCACGCCAGGATAATATAAAAGGACTCTGGGTTACGAAAGCACACCAGGTCAATTTAAAAGGAGGGACTCTGGGTTACGAAAGCATGCCAGGTCAATTTTAAAGGACACCGGGCTACGAAAGCACGCAAGGTCAATTTTAAAGGAACAGCTTGACCGAGTCAAGTGTCGAGAATGGGCAGAGATATACTTACCTGATGATATCTCTGATTCTTTGGGATATGTCTTTTGGAACTTAGATATCCTGTGGAGGCCTTTCACCTCTTGATAGAAATAAATTTTGGAACATTAAGGATGCACCTTGAATGCTCATGATGGTTTCTCATCTCCTCATATCATGAGGCATCTTGAAAAGAACCTGAATGTTAGGAGCTCTTGGGTCTTTAAGAAAACATTATTTGTCAGACATGATTAGAGCAAAAATGCATTCACCAAAGAGATAAGCAATTAAGGCTATTCTGGAATGCAAACTTTAAAATCTATTGAAGCTTTTATTAATTCAATCAAGATTCATGCATAATGACTTTTGCATCATCCGAATTTCGACTAAATAGAATTATCATTCAAGACAATTTTCACTCATGACATGGATTTCTTAAGAATACTAAATGAGAGACTTTCGGTTAGAAAGGACTTTCACTCACTCTCATTTAGGATGGCTATTTTATGAGAATCACTCAATTTCATCATATCGACATGGGTCCGAGTATTCTCGCAAGCGGTACGATTTTACCGATCTGAGAGGTCTTTAATAGGGATCATAATGTGGGCTTGGCCAACGGCTTAACAAATGGACTCTTTGAGTCAAGGATATTGAATAAACAGTCTTGTAATCATTTCCGGGTTTATAAGTCAATAACCCTGCAAAAAATGAGAAAGAAATAATCATGCTCGCACTTCTTCGAGCAATGCTTATAAACATATGAATTCCTACGTTAATTCAAGTGCCCTAATCTGAAGAGACTTTGTAAGGGACGTAACGTAGGTGGGGTTCATGGGTTGAGAAATGAAAGGATCATTAGGCTCAAAAAGTGTGTAAAAGGTGAGAGTTGATGATCATCTTGGCATTGCCACCACTTTTCTTTTTCACCATCGGGGATTGTCTTCATGAAGTGCCCCATTGATTGTAGAAACTCGACATTTGAGTTCTTTGAGTATTGCTCCATTAGGATTCAATTCTTGCAATTGACAGTCACCTATTTTGACTTTCTTTTTCATCTATGGGGATTGGCCTTGCTTTTACCAGGCACACTACTTTTTCATGCCTCTAGTTCTCATGCATTCTTCACTTCTTTTTTCATGAGCATCGGCCTTGCTTTTACCAGGCACACTGCTTTTTCATGCCCCTTAGTTCTATTTTGAATTCAATTCTTGCGCATAATGCATGCGTCAAGCAATTACATTTTAAATGACACTCGAACTTTTCAAGAGTCTTCATCTGCCTTTTGCATTGCCCCAGTGTGGGGGTTGATCATCAACTGGTTTTGCCTTGCCCCAGTGTGGGGGATGATCATCAACTGGGTTTAAAAAAATGAAATTGCAGGCTCAAATGGGCTATGCAAATCATATAAGTGTATAGGATAGAGAAAGATGCTCTTCGTCATCCTAAGGCACTTAAATTAACACATGAATTCAATGTAATAGCATGACTTGAAGATTGATGCAAGTGAGAGCAAGAAAATTTCGATTCATTTCCCTCACCTCATGATGCCATTTGATCTCTTAGTTGCCCCGATGTGGGGTGATTCTTGACAGGGGTAATTTGAAAAGAACATCCATAAGTGTATGGGCTCAAAAGGGTTAAGCAATGGATCACTTGTAGTGTTTGGGATAGAGAAATGAATTGCCTCTCATCATTTCAGTCATCGTACCTTTTGCGAGAGAACTCTTTACCTTGTAAATATGGAGCTTCCTCATCTCACAAGTGTATAAGTATGGGACTGTGTATAGAATAGGGCTTGCCTTTCATCATCCTGACACATCTCATTTCGCATTCTTAAGCATTGATGTCACTCTATTGAATTGTCTATCTTGACAAATCTCCACATGAAATTGGTGAGCTAAATCAATATGAAAATTCCATTTTCAAAAGAGTCTAGCAACTTTAAGCATGAAAAGAGTTTGTTACTTCAAAGCAAACAAATCGCACTCAAAACACGGTTTTAAGCACTCATTTAGGGGAATTGCTTCACAAAAGAATTGCCTCAGCAATGGATGTCCTTAGATCGTCTCTATCCATCAAAAGTGGAGACCCGTTTTTGCCCCTGCACAAGAGAACGTGCATGAATAGGATACTATGCAACATCAGAGTAAATTCAAATTGCACAACCATTTTGGCTCATATCAAGATTTTGTCCCAGTCATGTCATTACTAGAATCTGTAGTGCCCCAATTCTTCATCTGCAAGAAAAAGAACAAAAGTGTCACTTCCGAAATTAATTATATTCATGAACGCAATGTATCCATTTCATCCAAGACGGATGATCTTCTTTTGACTTGTTTCATCATTTTCTCATGGAAATGAGAAACTTCATTTGGCCTTCGAAAATGACATCTTCATGTCTATTTTCCTTCGGATGTATGTTCCAAAATCAATGGGCGAACTATCACTGGAAATTGACGCATTATTTTCAAATGCCTCTCTGTTATGCTCTGAGACATGAAGTAAATGAGTTAGAAAAAAAACAAGGGTAACCTAATGCATGTTTTTGGAAATGGCTTCAAAAATAATTTTTTTCTAATGAGGAAGCATGAAGAAGTCCAATCCTCAAAATTCTCCTTGGATGATATTTTCTTTTCATTGTTGGATATTGTCATTGGTCCAGTTTGGTGTACCGAATCATGTCCTCAAAACATTTATTGGAATGAAAAATGTGATATTCAAGCACAGAAGAAATTGAAACCAATCCCTAAAGAGCGATAAAAATTCCCACGCAAGAGAAGGTACATGCCCCTAATTAAATGAGGAGATCGAACTACTTAGGACCATGAATCATGTGTACTTGAATTTTTCACCCTCCTTGATCTTGTAGTGCGAACCCTTCAGGTGAGATATTTTTCCCTCTAGATATGTCATTAGTCTCTTCATGATGACATCAAATTCGGCTATCTCAGGAAAATGAGACGGTTCAAAAATTCTTCTTGGCTCTCTCCTTGGAGGTGCAATTTCTCATCGAATATAGATCGCAGCACTTTTGCTTGATGGGATTAGCTCTTTTTGATCCGTCATTTTAGCTCTTGATCATGAACGGATGGGTGAGCGAGATCGCCCCATAATCACCTAGTTCAAATGAATGGGAACATGTAAGCATGAGGGTAAATAGAAAGTCAATCCATGACAATGATCTAATTTATTTTTCCATTTTTTTTTATCTATTCATGAAAAGTTCGTACAAGAAGGGCATTTCCTAAAGAGAGTTGGAAAAATAAACACCCTAGTGAGATCAAATGTCCTAAGCATGAATTGTAGACAAATTCTCCAAAGTTTTTTTTGTTATTTTCCAAATGACTCATTGCATGGCAATTTCCTCATTTCATTTCTAACTGACAAATGAATTAAATCAATGATTGACCTAGATTGTCATGGACAAACCAAGAGTAGGACAAAGTAAGTAAATTGCATTAGTATAGGGATAGAAGACTTACTTCACCAAGATAAATCGACGGCAATCACATAGACATGCGCATGGTAAGTGGCTCGATTTCTACTCTATAAGGCTTATCAAGGTGAAGCCACAAGGATGATCAGACTAGCCACGGGCTTGTGGACTATGTCGGGTCCTCATGACTCCGGATTGGTCAAAGAGCCGACCCGGGTCGCCGGCATGCAGACCGAGGTGGGTACTCTTGACACCATGAAAGAAATTTCGGGATTGAGATGGGCGACTCGTACCGCGAGCATGCGGTCGGAGTGGTATCCATCTCAACACCATCCTAAATGATCCTATGCGGCCCAAGTCCGGCGGCAGGTTGTGTGTGCAAAAGTGTAGTGCAAGATGCAAGACATGCACAACAATTTAAATCAAACAACACTTCAATAACTTGAATTTAAAACATTCATCCTCAACTCCAACCTGCAAGACAAGGGTTAACAATCTCTACTCCCCTTATACCTCCCAATCTGCAAAAACATTAAACACCTAAATGTTAGGGACGTACCTGGAATCCTCGCTGCCAAACAAAAACAATTTTTTTTTCGAATTGAAGAGAAAATTGGCCTAAGTCCACTAAGAGTTTCAACTCAAGTCCCCAGTGGAGTCGTCAAGCTGTCGCGACCAATTTTTCGGGTTTGCCACCTAAAACTAGGTTGATGGATTGCTAAGCCTTTAAGCTTAGCTCGGGCTCTCCCAAGCCCATACCAAATCGCGACTTAGGATTTAACATGCAAAAGATCATTATCAAGGAATCGCTACTAATCGGTTTAGGGTAGGTCGATTAGACACCTAAGTAAAATAACGGGAGATTATCTTACTCCTACGAACCAGAGATTTTGGGTACGGGGACTTGGTTACACTAGACTATCCTAGTGCCCTTTCGGTACCTTTCTCTTTTGTTTTTGAAAAATGTTTGCAGGCATCTTGAATTGATTTTATTTCATCTTCCTAACATGTGAGGCAATCATGCAGGTACGCATACCACCAATTTAACACTCAGGAAAGCAATTAAACAATGCTGAACTTACCTCAAAGCAACGAAAGCATCTGCGTTGTTAGATCAGAATTCATATCAGCAATCTTAGATATGATTTCTAATAAACAAGCAATCACTCAATTTTTTTTGTTTTTATTTATTCAATGATAATTATGCGATGCAATGTTACTAATCTAACATGAGTTGATATGACATGGTAACATGACCTAAACTACATGACATGAGTAAAGGTAATTTCTAAAGAAATGCAATAATTAAATATGCAATCTAAATTAATCAAATAACCTAACTCTAATGACGGGCAAATGATTTCTTAGTTAAATGACTCTAGTAATCAGTAAATGACGTGCGATCTACATGACCCTAATTCTACATGACGTGCACATGATGATTTTTTATTTTTATTTAAAATGAAAATTCATAATTAAAATCACTAAAGAAAATAAAAGTCTAGCTAAAGTGAAAACTAAAGTGAAATGCTATCTATTATAAATGCTTTCTAAACATGCATTTAAAAAAAAATAACCTATCATGCAATTCATCTAAAAATCTATCTAGACCTAAAATCAAACATGCAATTTTATCTAATATGCAATGACATGCAAAGAATGCCCTAATTCTAATTTTTCCTTTTTTTGTTTATGAAATTCGAAATTAAAATTAAACATGCAATTCAGATAATAAAAAAAAACTAACATCCTAAATGAGTGCACTTTTCTTTTTTTTCTTTTTCATGACTCAAAATAAAATCCCTATCTAATCATGCAAGATAAAAAAACAAACCTAATCCTAATTCAAATTTTTTTGGATTTTTTCTTTTATAAAAATAAAATTGACTTAGAGACGACGACATCAAATCAACCAAGGTAAAATTGATATTCGAAAGTTGGCGAACCATATCTCGCGTATGAGATCGGGTTGTCCAATTTTCAAATTAAATCGCGAATCGAATCTCGGGCATGAGATCGGATTGTCGATTTTTTGCAAGGGATTGCGAGTCGGATTTCGGGCGAGAAAATCGAACTGTCAATCCCTAATTTGAGGGGCACTTTCATGTTGGAATCTCAATCATACCTTAAAGACTAATTCTAAAAAAAAAAAAATCAAACAAAGAGATAAAATATCAAAACCTAAAATAAGATAAAGCAAATCTATCTAATAAATTAAATCTAATAAATCTACCTAATAAACTAAATCTAATAAATCTACGTAATAAAATAAAATAGATCTATACCTAAATTTGAATTTTTTCAAAAATCCAATCAGCAGAATGGACCAACGATGGGCACGGCACGGCTCGGCTCGACTTTAGGGCAACGGTTGTGGCGGTGTCTCGACTTGGCTTGGCACAATTTGCAACGATTTTGATAGGCTAACGTTCGGGACACCAATGTGGCGTCGAGTTAAACAAGGAACAACAACGTTGACGCAGCAAAATCGGCAAGCTTCACTGATATTGGGTTGGGTCGTGATGGGCACGATTCAAGCCTGAAGAACCTGCGGATACCTCTACAATAAGAGATGCTGAAGAATCGGCGTGGCAAGGCAGCAGGAATGGCCAGCTGGATGTTTGAAAGTCCACGTCAATATTGGAGAAGATGCTGTTCGGTCCTTCTTGACACGCACTTTGACTGGCGTGACAAAGCAACGAGAGCAGCGCCTGGCGTGGAAGATCAGCGGGAGCAGCACCTGGCGTTTGGAGATCCGAGCGTTTGCTGGTGAAATTGGGGGCGCGGCTCACGGACACCACGAGACACCTGGCGTGGTATAGCAACCGGAACAACGACAATTGATGCTAGGCGTCCTTCAACAAACGCAATAGCATCACCGAAAAAACACCATGGACGTGCATGAAGACCTCTGACGTCGAAGGAGTCCCTGAGTTGACTTTTCACTTTTTGCTTTTCTTTACTCCCTCTCCTCCACGCACGTACAGCTTCCAAACCCTCCTTCCTCTTTCACTTTTTTGTCTTTTTCTCTTTGATTCCGAAAAGAAAACCTAGCGAAGCCCCCCCCATAAAACCTCTCGCACACATGGCCTTTTATAGGGAGAGGAATTGGATTTTCAAAATTTTCCTCGAGTCAATCTTCGCAAATCTTTTCACAAAATTTTTACCTATTGATAACGATCCAAGATTTCGATAATATTACTCTTTAATTCCAAATCCTAAAAAGCCAAATCGCAATATTTCGTAATATTCGTTTTTTTCCACTTGCCCTATCCCGGAAAATTTCAAAATTTTATTCTCACAAGATAATTTCTGATCATTTAAAAAAAAGTTTGGCCAACTAATTTGAACCCATCCGCCACTGATTCAATAAAAAGCAAAAAATGCAAATAAAAAATAAATGCAACCTAAATCTATACGCTATGCAATTAATAAAATTAACCCCTACTTTTCTAAATGGGCCGTCAAAATTTAGGTGTCAACAGTCATGTAATATAGACTTGCTTTTCTTGAACATGTACTATGGTCTCGTGGGAGTCAATGATTTTGCTTCTACTGGTGCTACTACCTGAGGAAACAAAGAATAAGATGTGCGGAGATGTGCACCCGCTGTGACTATTTTCGGGCCAAATGAAGTCATTTTTCCTCTAATCGACCTTAGCTTCTTCACCATTGCTTTCATGCATGACTGCCTGACCTGCTAGTGGGGTCTCTGTTCCCTGGGGTGAAAGCTTAATCCATTACATCTCCAAACATTTGCCATATTCACATGTAAGATCTCCATCGAGAAACATTATCCTGACCATTGCAGAGGTCTTAATATGCGCACGGAAGTTTCAAATTTGTCCTTGCTCGAGCATATGTTGAGGTGGATTTTCAGTGCCTAATTCACTCATGTTTCCAGCCATTTATGGCGTACTCATGGCAATAGTACGTTTGTTCTTTCATCTTCATTATAGCTCCATTTCATTCTTGGCCCAAGGCAAATATACTTCTATTCGATTCAATCAAGCATGTATAAGCTGGTGCCTGATGCTGCAGACTTAGAACACCTGGACTTGAGATTTTCACCTTTTAAAATGTGAATACAAGGAACCTTGAGTCTGACATTAGCAAGTACGCAAGACTTGAAATATCACGGTATAAGATGTGTCGTCTTGGTTCTCAAATTACTAGTAATCCGAAACTTACCTTATAATAGGTTTTAAGATCTAATCAAGTTTTACTTATATTCTTAATTGAACAATTACAGTGAATCATTATCTTTAAAGATCATTATATGCTACAATGCATTGATTACAATTCGTATTTAGACATAAGAAGAATATGAAATATTAATATAGTAAAAGCTTTTGTTATGAATATCATTGAAAATGGAAGCTTGGATTAGAGGTTTCGGATTACACACTCATCATTGCATATCATTGCATGGTATGGAATATTGTAAGATTGCATGAAAATATAAAACAAGAAAAACACAAAAAGTTGTTCTAAGTTTCTAGTTTCGCCCGCACCTTATTTGTCGGAATATGTTCTTTAATTTTTAGAACTTAGAATCTATGTCATGTAGGTTCCTGATTTTTCCCTTAAACGATGCTCACTCCTATTGCTTAATGTTGGAACATGGATAAAGTCTTCGGTGCATTCTGTGGTCTTGGTTATTTAACCATTGAGAACAGCTGTCAATTGTGCCACCATTTGGTTCCAAATGGACGACTGGGAATATGGACGCAGTCAAGTCTGCTTGGGATATCACCACAATGCCACGCACAAACAAAAAGTCCGTCGATGGACGATGACATGAATTCAAGTCAATGCCAAGTGAACGCAGGAAGCGCGTGACGACTTTTCCTGATCTTGAGAGGTTTCCTGGGTGCCGCATGAGAAGTTGAGCAGCCTCTTAACGTCATTTTGTTCGCCATCATAGAAGAACGTCCTTGTCTTGACTTCAGCTCGTCTACTCTTTTATGTAACTCATCTAGTTCGATGCCGTCACTGACCCGCTCACTCCTCCGTTTACCTCTGACCAAGTCCAAAATACAGCACCATATATTCATCACATCTCTCTCCCGTCTCCATTTCATCTCACAGATCAAAGTATGTCCAACTGTGGAGTAACACAGAGACCGTCCTCCACCATCTCTTCATCGACTCCCCTGATGGAAACTCCCCACGAGCCGAAAGGGAAGTCCAAGCTTGTGTTCCCGTTTGGCCTCCCGCCCACCGCGGAATCTGCGGCCACCAGGATCATCAAGAACCTTTCCCACCTCGGCCTGTTCTACATGCTCGTTCTGTGGGTCGGGTTGTCCATAAGCCTTGTGCCGGAGCGCAAATTCTCGCTGCTGCTGCTGACGGGCATGACTATTGTCGCCAATCAGTACCTTATTATGGTACGGCTGATGCCAAACTCCATTTGCGGAAGCAAAGCTGTCGACAAAATGCTCGTCCTGGTGCCTGTGGCGATTGTTACCGTTGTAGGGCTCATCCTGACGGGGGCTGTGATTCACCTCTTCGCGACTCTGGGGATCGGAATACCGGTCATATTGGTCCACGCGGTGCTTTGGAGAGACGGCGGGTTCATAAACGAGGAGGCTTCTGCTTCTGCTCCTGGTGAATTGACTCCTCTAGTAGACAATGTTTAATTGGCCTAATAAATGCCGCAACGATTGCGGAGCTGTTCAGGCGATCGATTAAGAGGAAATCAAGACCCACCGCAAGCAACACGATTAGCCGGCATAATCTAGCTACTTTCGTTTTCATTTCCTGTTTATACTTCCTCTCTACAGTTGTATCATGGCTTAGTCTACGCATGTTTTCATTCATCGGGCCAGAGAGTTCCGATAGCAGCTGAGTGAATAAGAAGATGTTCCCTTCACTGATTCTCCTTCAATGCGGTAATCGACCTTTCTTTTTTAGTTTTATTAGACAAATGAACACAAGTGCGGGTTCGAATGTCAAATTTAGAAGGATCAAATTACTTGTCATGATAGGTTTGACTGTTTAGCATGACGTACGTTGAGATTCCTGCCAATAAATTCGGTATGAAGGTTTAAGTAAATTGGTTGTTTGTCAATAAAATAATAGAATCTGTTTAACATGACGTCCATTAATTCAAATTAGCTAATACAATTTATCAAGTTTCACTAGGATCTCACTTATTTGGTCTATTATCCTAATTATGTTGGTTTGAGCAACTTGTGTGCCAACTATTATAGGCCAGATTTACTTATATAAGCTACATGTCCGGACTTAAATCATTTGTGGCCCTTGTAAGGTGATCCAACGCCTCTAGACAATTGGGCCTCTATGCAATCTCCTCCATAATCTGCACGAACGAACTCTTTTTTGTTTCCAATAATAATGCCCAATCTTCCATCATTAAGAAGATACATCCGGTTTTAATGAGAATGTTAACCGATTTGGACCGTCCTGTGTTAAGAACCCCCTCCGATATATGGTAATATTTTGAGATAAGAAAATGTCTAGACCAAGGCCCGGAAAGTTTTAACTTTGATCCTGAAAGTGTCCAACACATTTATGAATGCACAAAACATGAGAAATTTCAACATTGTCATTTCAATCAATTTTTGTCAAAAATCACTAACGTAATAGTCCAATTCATCTCGACTGTCCTATGTAGCACATCATCATGTCATCCATTTCCAACAAAAATTAGATGCAGGTGTTGGTGCGAGCAATATCACATAGGGCGAGTGAATAGGTGATTTCAACAAATCTTAATGAATTTAGAGCAAAAGTAAAATAGTCAAGATCTAAGTATGAATAATGATAGTACTCGAGTGCAAAGTTCAGAGCTTGAACATATAACAGATTTAGTTTACTGGTGTGCAAAAGTCTATGAAAAAAGAATTGACAGGAGTTTAGGGATAGAAGAAATTGCACATAAACTTATAGTGGTACAACTTATAGTAGTTCAACTTATAGTAAGCCTATGTCCACTCTCTCAAATTGATAGTCTATTAGCTAGATTAAACTAGATAATTAATAGGAGATTACAATTAAGTTGTGCTGCTTATACCCAAGCCAATAGATCTTACTATCTCATGCCTAAGTATAAACTATAATACTGCCAACACCTCTTAAATGTTACAATTGTTAGCTCAAGAAAGACAAGTATTGAAGTACTCTCATACTATATGTCGCGACCTCTTTTTCGGCGCTTGATTAGGGACGGGCGCTTGCGGAGGTTAGTGACTCGGCTTGGTCTATTAGACTTAGCCTGAACTCTCCCAAGTCCACAAATTCACGACTTAATGGTTTGATATTTTAACCTATGAATTGATTTTTTAAAAATGAGTCGCTACTAATCAATTTGGGGGTGGGTCGATTAGAAACCCATGCAAACTATTAGGAGGAATATTTGCTCCCGTTAAATCAGAAAAAACTAGGTTCGGGAACTTGATTACACTAGTTAATCATTAATGTCATTCGGGTACCAAATCTTATTTAAACCCTAAGGCTTTTTGGATTTTCGAGGGATTTTCCATGCATTTGTGGAGGAAAAACACATTTTTGGTCTTTTTCTATTTTTTTGAACATAAAATGGATTTTGGATTTTTTTTGTCCCTTTTTTTTTGAAAATATAAATAATTTTTTTGGCGTTTTCTGATTTTTGGAAAATTGTGAACATGAGATATTTTTTATTTTTTATTTTCTGGAAAATAAATTATTTTTATATTATTAAAATATTATAGTAATATAATAATATAATATTATAAAAAAATGACCTAGGTCGGTTCCCCGGGTTGGGACCAACCTGGGTCACCCGTTGCAGGCCCAACTCGAGAGTCTCTTTTCTTTTTAAAGCACAAATTGGGCCCCAAACAAAATTGGCCCATCTTCATTTCAAAAAGTATTGGCCCAAGAATTAGCCGGCCCACGTGCGCAGACCCAGCCCAGACGGAACCCTAGCCTAAATGGCAACCTGGGTCTGACTCGACCCCGTAGCCGCAACCCGATTCCTTAAAAAACCTATTCGAATGAGAGCCCATGCTTGACCCGAATCCGACCTGGCTTCTTCGGGCGCACATGACAAGTTTTTCAATTTCTATTCCCCGGACAAGTTTCTGAGAAAATAAATTTGTTTGATAACAACTCAAAATTTCTATTTCTGGAACAAAAATCCGTTTGATAACAAAATAAAATTTCTATTTCTAGGAATAGAAATTGATTAGATAACAATATAGGAAATCCTCAAATACAAAATAATAGTCCAAATAATACTAAAACAACATAGGAAATCTTCAAATACAAAATAATAGTCGAAATAATACTAATACATTATAAAAGGTGAAAATACAATTCATGGAATTTCTGGCATATTATTATCCCTTGTCATTTTATTGGCAATGGTTTTCCTAAGCGGAGGAGGAGAGAGACCTCGAATCGGAGAGGAAGAAAGGTGCAATCCAAATCCGAACGGGGATGCAGATGGAGGAGGCGAGTCCGACGGGATGACTGGAGCAAATTGGACGGTTTGAGGACGGCGACGGCGAGATGAACGACGATCTGACCAGCAAGAGGATGGCGACGGCGTCGGAGGCAACGGTGGCAAGAAGGATGGATTCGAAGTCGACGGTGAGGATGGACAAGTTGTTCGGAATCGACGGCGCTAGGGTTTGGTTGAAACGTTGAGAGGAGAGGGAGAAGAAATGCCCAAATAGAAAAGCCCGTGAACAAAGAAGGATGCCCGGATGGAGAAAAGAAAAAAAAATTCTATTTTTACCTTACCAAAAAAAAAAAATTCCATTTCTATCTCAGAAACTGAGAAGTCTGATTTCTTTGATTTCTCTATTTCTGGAATAGAAATCTATTCCAGAAATAGAGAAATTAAATTGCATTACGAAATGGATTTCTGTTGCAAACCTGTTCCGAGGAACAGAGAAACAAAAAAATCGAGAAACATAAATTTTATCATGCGTGGACCCAGATTTCTGGAACCCTCGAGTTCGGCAATCTGCGGCAAAGGCGGCCAAGCTTGTCTCGATCAGAGCTCGGGCCTCCGCCAGCACCGCCTCAGACTCCGCTCAGCCAGCCATCGTAGCCGATCCCATCGCCCATCGTTGCCCCGTCGCGCAGGTCACCGCAAATCCAACAGCGGCTATTGAGCTCGTCTGGGATTCCTGGCAAACACCTGGAGGACGCCGGCTGAGGGGGGTAGGATCGGGCTTATTTCGGAGTTGGGATCGTGACAAGACTTTGGCAGACAAGCAGCGGGGAGTAGGGAGGTGGTCGACGGGCGGTCGGGGGCTGGAATTCACGTGAAGCCGACGGCCGCGAACCCTGCCCCGACGACCCCAAAATAAAAGAAGAAAAGGAAAAAAAAACAAGCCTTAATTTAAAGATTAATAGATGCAAATAAGCCTTAACTTAAAATATCTAGACAAAAGTTAGGTGTCAATGCTATAGAATTTTTTACTCTAAACCTCTCTATTCACTTCGACACCTTGATCTCCTTTTATATTCCTCTACATTTAAACTAATAGTTGGACGGTTTTCAGAGGATCACTCTCTAGTTAATCTATTGGACCGGATTGCATAATGAAGACCGAGTAGCTGTTTAAAAATAATATATGAATTCCCATTAATTTGGTCGCCCATATAAACAAACCTCCCGTTTCCATAAGTGGAGTTCTTCAATTAAGAAAGGTAGCTTGTCTTTGTGACAATTGTCAATCAATCCGGATGTTTTGCATAAAAGATTCCATTGCAAAAAGATTAATCATTACTTTTTGTATTGAAAATCCTAACTAGATCACTAGTCGTTGTGATATACACACACGTTGTCTTTTGAGTCTGAATAGACTTATCGATTAGATGATACTATCTAACTTTGAGTAAACTTCTCATAGAGTCCGAAGACGCCGAGCATCTCAACAATACCCATGTCCAAGCTTTGCTAACATCTTCAAATTACTCTAATGACAAAGTTGAAGATTCTAGCTGTACCTCTTGCCAATTTACCCAGATTCTAGTAGGATTATTTGTTCTGCTAATGACTGCACATATGGAGGCTCCTGAGCTGAATATCTGAATAACGCAAGTCTTTCTATTGATACGGGACAGTGAGCATACTACAGTTGATGGATTCAAGTGTTTATTCTGCGTAAAAGGGTTCTCAAGAGTCCGTCTTCAAATTGCTTTTCCTCCAATTATGATGGTAAGTTATTTTTATAGTGCCATAACTGTGAGTTGATTATTTATTAGGCTGAGATTTTCCTTGTGCCTTTCTAGGTCACGGAACCCAACGTATTTGTCCATGGAAATTTGAAAAACTGGGATCAAATAGATAAAGTTGGCCTGGGTGCTTATGATTTTAAAATCTGCTATCTGCAAGTATTCTCTGCAGATATTCTTAGCGGAAATGTGCTGTAGCCAGCCCAGCTGGTTGCATTCTTGGAAGCCTGCCTTGATTTCCCGGACATGCTACTTGAGAAGGCCTAATTTCTTGATTGAGATGGAAATCCTTCTGGTGGGATTCATGAAAAGAAGCTTTAAGCGTTGGAACTACTTTGAGTCAAAAGGATGCACCAACAGCATCTGGTTTGTTTCAAGATAAATGGTTGAGTGTCTTGTTGTATAGATTTGTTTTTGTCGGACATGTACTATGGTCTCATGGGAGTTAATGATTTTGCTTCTAGTGGTGCGAAACTTTTCTAATTACTACCTGAGGAAACGAAGAATAAGATGCGCTTATGAATAATCTTGCGTCTAATTTAATGGCAAAGATGTGCATCCGCTGTGATAATTTTCGGGCCAAATGAAGTCATTTTTCCTCTAATTGACCTCAGCTTCGTCACTACTGCTTTCATGCATGATTGCCTGATCTGCTAGTGGGGTCTCTGTTCCTTGGGGTGAAAGCTTAATATATTATAGTCAACCGATTACATCTCCAAACATTTGCCATATTCACATGTAAGATCTCCATCGAGAAACATTATCCTGACCATTGCAGAGGCCTTAATATGCTCACGGAAGTTTCAAATTTGTCTTTACTCGAACGTATGTTGAGGTGGATTTACAGTGCCTAATTCACTCATATGTTTCTGGCCATTTATTACGTACTCATAGCAATAGGACATTTGTTCTTTCATCTTCATTATAGTTCCACTTCATTCTTGGCCGAAGGCAAATATACCTATATTCGATTCAATCTGGCGTGTATAAGCTGGTGCCTGATGCTGCAGACTTGAACTGGCAACACTTGGACTCGAGATTTTCACCTTTTAAATTGTGAATACAAGGAACTTCGAGTCTGACATTAGCAAGTCAGGAAAAATAAAGCAAGAATGGAAATATCACGGCATAAGATGAGTCATCTTGGTCCTGGTTAATAGGCGTGAGTGGTTCTAAATTGATCTGGAGCTCGTCTGTCGGAATATGTTTCTTAATTACCAGTAACCTAAAACCTACCTTATAACGGATTCTAGGGTCTAATCAGATTCTACTTATACTCTTAATTGAACGATTGTAGTGAATCATTATCTTTAAGGACTATTTGTCACAGTTCACTAATTACATTATATTTAGACATATGAAAGTTATGAAATATTAATATAGTAAAAGTTTCAGTCATGATTATCGTTGAAAATGAAAACTCAGATTGGTGATTCTAGATTACAAACTTGTCATTGGACTTTGTAGAATGACATAAGATTGCACGAAACATAGAACAAGAAAAATACAAAGACTTGCTCTAAGTTCCTAGTTTCATTTACACCCTATCCGTCAGAATAGGTTCCTTAATTTTTAGAACTTGAAACCTATCCTACATATCATATAACTTGGAACCGGTCCAATTCTTAGGTTCTTGATTACACCCTAGAATCATGCTCACCCCTACTGCTTCACGTCAGAACATCGATCAATCAAGTCTTTGCTGCATTCTATGGGCTTTGTCATTTAATCATTGAGAACAGCAGTTAAAATGAGCCATGATTTGGTTTCAAATGGACGAATGGGAAGATGGACGCAGTCGAGTCTACTTAGGATATCATCGCAATGCAACGCACAAACACAAGGTCGGTCGATGGACAGCGACATGAATTCAAGTCAATGCCAAGTTAACGTATGAAACGCGTGAAGACTTTTTTTTTTTTTTTTGAAAACGCGTGAAAACTTTCCTGATCGTGAACGATTTCCTGTATGCTTCAAGAAGTTGAGCAGCCTCTTGTTGGAATTTTTAAGGTCATTTTTCTCGCCATCATAGAAGAGCGTCTTTGTCTTGACTTTAGCTCGTCTAGTCTTCTATACAACTTTTCTAGTTCATTGAGCGTCACTGACCCGCTCACTCCTCCGTTTACTTCTGACCAATTCCAATACACAGCACCATATATTCATCACATCTCTCTCCCATCGTCATTTCATCTCACAGATCAAAGTATGTCCAACTGTGCGGTAACACAGAGAACGTCCTCCACCATCTCTTCATCGATTCCCCCGATGGAAACTCCCCACGAGCCGGAAGGGAAGTCCAAGCTCGTGTTCCCGTTTGGCCTCCCACCCACCGCGGAAGCTGCGGCTGCCAGGATCATCAAGAACCTCTCCCACCTCGGCCTGTTCTACATGCTCGTTCTGTGCATCGGGTTGTCCATAAGCCTTGTGCCGGAGCGCAACGTCTCGCTGCTGCTGCTGATGGCCATGATCATTATCGCCAATCAGTACCTTATTATGGTACGGCTGATGCCAAACTCCATTTGCGGAAACAAAGCTGTCGACAAAATGCTCGTCCTGGTGCCTGTGGCATTGTTACCATCGTAGGGCTCATCCTGACGGACGCTGCGATTCACCTCTTCGCGACACTGGGGATCGGAACACCGGTCATATTGGTCCACGCGGTGCTTTGGAGAGATGGCGGGTTCATAAACGAGGAGGCTTCTGCTTCTGCTCCTGGTGAATTGACTCCTCTAGTAGATAATGTTTAATTGGCCTCATCGATGCCGCAATAATTCCGGCGCCATTCAGGCGATCGATTCAGAGGAAATCAAGACCCACCGCAAGCAACACGATTAGCCGGCATAATCTAGCTACTTTCGTTTTCATTTTCTATTTATACTTCCTCTATACAATTGTATCATGGCTTAGTCTTCGCATGTTTTCAATCATCGGGCTAGAGAGTTCCGATAGCAGTTGCGTGAATAAGAAGATGTTCCCTTCACTGATTCTCCTTCAATGCGGTAATCGACCTTTCCTTTTTTAGTTTTATTAGACAAATGAACACAAGTGCGGGTTCGAATTTTTAAATCAGAAGGATCGTAGTACTTGTCATGATAGGTTGGACTATTTAGCATGACATATGTTGAGATTCCCGCCAATAAATTCGGTACGAAGGCCTAAGTAAATTGGTTGTTTGTCAATAAAATAATAGAATTTGTTTGACATGAGGCCTTTTAATTCGAATTAGCAAATGTAATTTGTCAAGTTTCGATTGGATCTCACTTATTTGGTCTATTGTCATAATTATCTTGGTTTGAAAAAGTTGTGTGCTAACTATTATAGGCCAGGATTACTTGTATAAGTTGGGTTGACATGATAACGTTTTTATTTCTCTTGATTTCTGTTCTTTTGTTTTTCAAAATAAAATAAAAAAAGAATAGAAATCCGTTTGGTAATGCCAACTTATTTTTCTATTCTCCCGAATAGAAAAGTGGATGGGGAATAGATTTGGAACATAAATAAGAAAAAAAAAATAGCTTATTGTTCCCGGGAACAATTTCTAGAAATAAGTCATTTTTTTTCTTTTGTTCTTTTTCCTTGTTGCGGCCACCACCAGCTGCCTGTCAACTGCCGGCCACCTTTGGCCGCCCGCGGCCACCATCGGCTAACTGCGGGCAACCGACCCCTGTTGTCGGATCGCCGGCGACTATCGCCGCACAATCGCTGCCTGCCGCCGTAGGATCACCGACCATCCGCCGACTGCCACCGCAGGACCGTAGCCCACAGCCCACCGGCCGCCTGTCTGCAATCCAACAGTTTAGAGCATCCTACATCACTTCTAACCTAATCGATCGAAACTACGCAATCCGGCAACGGTCCTTTCGATTTCCATCGGAAATTCGCAGAAGTTGATTACCTGCGGGCCTGTACTTATGCCGATGATTGCTTCCACGAACTGCGAAGAAAATAGAGAGGCAAACGCCATTGAGACCTCACCCTGCCGAATCGAAATCGGAGAGAAGAGAGCATCGAAGAGGAGAGAGAGAGATAGGGGGACCTGCTGAGAAGAGACGTCGGCGGTGCTGGTCGATGACGACACAATCGCCGCTGTAGACGGCCTGCACCGCCTCCACTTCCATCGCCACCTGGTCCTCGTGTCCGGCCATCGGAGTCGTGCGCGGCGGCGGAAGGCGGTGCTCGTGCGGCGGTGGAGAACTCGAATTACGCTTCTCCTACACCGGTCGTCGCGCGTTTGCTCCCGCTCGACGTGTCAATGGTGGCGTGCAAATATATAATTTTTTGTCTTTTATTGGTTTTAATTTCCTGTCTATATCAATATTTATTTATTTATAAGTTTAAATAAAAAATATTATGTGCAAGTTTTGCCTTTGAATTTTTTTTTTAAGGAAAAATCCGCAATGGCTAAAATTATAAAACCGTAAAATAATACTATCTCTCCCATATTTATTAGAATTCTCAATTCGTACAGTACAATTCGAATGGATTAAATATATAATTGGTAAATTGCTAATTGCCTGAATTGTAGTTAAACTCATTGATTTACATAAATTTGTCAATTCAAATGAATTAGGCCTTTATATATATATATATATATATTTTTACTTTTTAAAAGGATGTAATATTGTCATATTTTGTGAAATATATTGCATTTTTATAATTATTGAATAGTTAAAATTGAATTTTGTGCTTTATAAGGCAATGGAAAATGATGACACATGATTTGTGATTTGCATTTTAATAAAAAAAGGAAATTATATCTCTTTTGAACATACACGAAATTAGCATTTTTTTTTTTTGCAAACCCATATTCTTCACTCAAAATCCAGCATTTTATAAAAAAAATGATTGACAAAAACAAAACTAATTCTACATATTTTTACTGAATCTCATGACTTGAATCCTAGCTGTTACTGACAACAAGATTTTCCCAAGAAAGTCTTTTACCAAACAGCAAGACTGATGTGCCACCCGTCCAACATGGATCCCCACCTCAAGAGACAATTTAATTTTAAGTGTGAGTTTCGATTTTTAATATTATAAGGAAACATGGCAAAAGTTTGAAAGTGAGAATTAAAAGTAACAATAAAATATGACCGAACAAAAAAAAAACGACAGGACTGGTGGGCCGTCGTCGCGTTGCCTTGGGCGCTGGGCCAGCCCGAGCCGAGCCGAAAAGCGATCCCTTCAAGACCTGGCCTGGAGCCGCGGGCCGACGTCTCCCCGTCTTGGGTCGGGTCTCGTCTCGTCTCGTACGCATTGCGCCTGCGTACTTGCTCCTTAAAGTCTCGTGCTTGCGCGCTGATGTCGTGTCCTATTGCAGGGTACGACTTGCTGCTCGGATCGATCGCCGCGTTCTACGTGTTCACGGTGCCTTATACTAAGGTGGAAGAAAGCTTTAATGTTCAGGTAACTTCAATTTCCCTCGGTCGTGATTGGTTTCGGTGCGTTCGGTTTTCTGGGTGGTGATTAAAAGGGGCCAAGGACCCGAAAGTTTTTAAATTTTCTGCCGTAAGAGTTGTTTTTGGTTTATGGGTGACGTTAAGGAATCGCAGATGCTATTTCTTAGCTGATGAGAGTGTTGGTCGGGGTTGCTCTCCTTTGGTCAAGTGCTTGAGATGGTTCTGTTGTCAGAGAGACGGAATGGTGATGGCACTGGTTGGATTGTTGTAATTCTATCTTCTGGCTGACTCTCCTGCTTGTTTGCGATGGTATTTTATTTTGCAGGCGATGCATGATATTCTCTACCATCGGCATCACCTCGACAGGGTAAGCCGATCATCATGTGCTAAATTTGGTTAATTCAGAAGTGTGTGAATTCTTCCCATCGTGGGCTTTGTTCACTTTACCCACCCATGTGGAAAATCTTTATTATAGACCCCAAGTTCCATGGTTAAAATATTCCTTGCTAGTCTTTAAGAGTTGATGTGCTGGCTATATAAGTTCTTGTGTTTGTTTCCTGGTGTCTTCATGAATTGTTTTCCTGCTGCAATGTCTTTTTCCCCAGCTACTTTCCCTTGTAAGAGATACTAAGGTGAAAATTCTTTGGTTTTGATGACTGTGCTAGTATGATCACCTGGAGTTCCCTGGAGTTGTTCCCCGCACTTTCCTCGGTAAGCCGCCTACAAGTCCACATGGCGTATTTTTTTCCCCTAGTCTGTTGATGTCTTCTTTACTTTGGATAAGTTCTTTAGTTGTCGAGTCTTCCAACCATGAAAGTGGGAAAACGTTGGAAATATATCTCTTTCTTTCTTATGCTCATTCTTCAGACTAGTGTCATGTACTTGCCTGTCATTTAATGTGCTTTGTAGTTTCTCACGTGACATAAAAGTGAAAACAATTCAGTGTAGACATTTTCTTCTAGCATTGCTAAAAATTGCTTCTTTGATGTGGTACATGATGTTACTCTAAACTAAAAGCTTATAGTCTTTCTTTTGCACTTTTGATCTAGAAGCTCATCATTTTCTGGTCATTTTCTTAGTAGTACAGTCAGCTTTTCTATACGTTGTGCTTTTACTTTTAGTATGAACCATTCCAATTGCGTAGTACTATCCAAAATGGTAAAATGCTACAGACTGGTTAAGTCAGATCCCTATATAAATATATCTTTTAATTATTTATCCTTAACCCTTTTAGGTGCATTCTTGGTATCAACTTTGGCAACACCAGTTGTATTGATGATGAGCTTGCTGCACTTGCCAAAGATTTATAGTCTTTATGCAGGTTAGTTGGTTGTTATTTTGGGGACTTTTATGAAATTATCCATCTAAGTAATCTGAAAATTTCCTCTGTGGTTGTGGGAAACATTGCTTTTTGTCAATACCATTCGTGCTTGACCCCATTGCAATCTCCCAATTAAAATGTTTCTTTTCTTCTTCTCCTTCTTCTTTTACTCCCTTTTGTTGGTGATTCTAGTTTTATATCACTACTTTTGTCTATATAGAGTCAATTTCACATCTCTTGTATGTAGGTGTGTAATGGCCTTATCTACTATTCCTCCACCTATGAGCATAATTTTTTGGGTTGAAATTCTAACATGAAGCTTTTTATATTTGTACGAAGCATGTTCATGGGGCTGTGTATATCTTAGAAATTATATAGTCATCGATTTATTATACCCTGAGTTGCTTGTCAAAAATCAGTTGCATGTTACCTTAAATAGACATAGAAGGTTCTTTGTTTATTGTAGCAAGTACAAGGTCTGTATTTGCAATTCTCTGACTCCTTTATAGTTCTCTTGCTCCTATATCTATGATAAATAGACACTTGGCTCATTGCTTACTTAGTTGATCATTCTGAATTAATACTGCAGGTGTAATGGATATTGTAAGTAAAAATTGATTATTGTGAAGCCCTTGTGTTATGATATTTGTAGTATAATATTCTCATACTCATGCTGAGGTTTTTGTTGCCATCATCAGTTCGATTGGTGTTAGGTAGCATCAAACTGTTGACACTAAGGTTTTGCAGAATTCAGGTATGCTTCTGATATTTTTACCTTTCTTCTACTTCTTATTCCTTGTTATTTTCCCCTTTTCCTGCTAGTTTGATTGCTTTAACTGCTGCTTCTAGATATGTTTGACCAAAAAGATTTATACAGATTACATTTTATGCTAATTTTATGCATATAAAGCATTTAGAGAGAATTAAAAAAAGAACATTTAGAGGATTGTGGATGACCTTGTAGCTTAGTATCTTGTGAGAAGCCTCCCGTGTTATCAGATGGTGTTTTGCTGGAAATATCAATTCAAGTAACTATAGTTTCATAATTTGAATTGAGTGAATAAAAATATGTCTTTGGACCGGACCTGATTTATTTCTTACTTTTGGATTATGCTTCGTTTGAGATTTTCAAAAATGAAAGAAGAGGACTGAAACTTTTCGAGACTATACTGTGCTATGACATATATATTGCCGATTGTTTTGGTCATACAATTGGTCTAGTGTGTTTGGTTAATTTGGATTTTGAGTATGTTTTTAAAAGAATTAAGAAAGAAACTGCACTATTTACATGGTTCACTGAACATACACTGGGAGATGGTTTGTTGTGAGAAAATTCAGTCAGCTCTTTTAAGGAAGCTTTGGTAGATTGCTTATAGGATAATTGAAAGGTATCTAAATTTTATATGAGATGGTTTGGAGGTACAGGATCCTTATCTATCAATGCTGTGGACTAACCTTGACCAAGGGATTGTGAACACACTAATAATTTGTCAAGTATGATGATGCAATTTGTTTAGAGGGAGTTAGGGAGTATATTGGTTCATTGCACTGTGCTGAATTTGCTTCTTTCATGTATTTGGTATACTTCTGTGGATACAATAACTCAAGTTGTTTTCCTTAGCCACTCATTGCATGGAAATATTATCATCCAGCTGCACATTTTGTGTAGGATTCTTCACGTTAAATGCTTTGCGATCGTTGCTGTGTCCTTTTCTCTCTCTCTCTCTCTCCTTTTCTTTTGGCTATATCCATGAACATAAACAGTGTTGGCTGGCCTTTCTAGGATGTTTCAAATTTGATAAATGTTGGTTGATATGTTATCCCTAGAGTAACATTTAACGGTTGAGCTTCCAGTATGGCTATCTCTTTTTACGTTTATTTGATCCCTATGCGTGGCTCAGTTGATGAGGCTCCTGCTTTATGATGTCCGGGGAGGATCCCATGGAGACGCTCTTTCTTTTGCAGTTTAGAAAGTGTAAACTGTGATCTATAGATCTATAGAATATCCTTATTGTGGTGACAACTGACTCTTGTGTGTTACAGATTACGACTACTATTTTATTGTACATGCTAGTTGGAAGTAGAGGCAACTACTTTTCTTGGATATGGGTTATCTCTGTATTGTTAAGCCATAACTCATCTCAGGCTGTAATCTTTCCTTTCTGCAATCACTAAACATTTATATCACCTATCTGATCTTAGAAGATTTTATTCTGATCATGAGGTCTGAACTTGACAATTATGCCTACTGTGACATGTACCTAGGTTCAGTTTTGTCTAGTTGGTGATTTGAGGTCGGAAGCAAGTATTTACTAGGATAACAAAGTTCTTTGTTTATTGTGATGAAATCAGTGCTACAAACCTACTAAACTATAGTTCCTTCAATTGGGCAGGTTAGACATAAATTTGGCCAAATGCTGAAAGCTCAAAGCTAGTCCCTACTAGCATTGGGCTTTAAGCCTTCCTAATACTGCCTTTCACTTGAAAGCTACTTCAAAATGATTGCCAAACAGTCCAACATTTTCCTAAGGGGCTTTGGAGGCTGAAAGCCCATTGGGAATGCTGAACTAAATGCACACTTAAGTGCAGTTCAGTTTCACTTGTTGTTTTCATGCGGCATGTGATTTGTGCTTGCCATGTGTTTGGTGGGTAAGATATCGTTCTTATCTTCTTACTCTCTATATTTCAATTATTCTTTTTACATTTCGACGACCATATGTTTTAATCATGGGTGCCCCTTTAGGTTTAGGTTTAGATGGATAAACCCGAAGTGGACGTGGTCCCCGTGCCTAGGAATCTCAAGACTCCATGGGAGAATCTCGACCCAAGACATCAAGACTACGTGGAAAAACACATAGGCTTCCTCTCGACTTTATTAAAGGTCGAACCACGTATTGCGATGGTGAAAGCATTGGTTCATTTTTGGAATCCCATGACTTTCACTTTCGTGTTTAATGAATATGAATTGACCCCTACAATTGAGGAGTTCCAGAAAGCCATCGAGTTAGGTAAAGCTTTGTTAGGTTTCGCCACTCCTATTGGTCAAGATCCAATATCTCTTCTAAATCAATTCCTCAATATTCCTACCAATAAAATTGAGGCTATTCCCACCTAAGGACTAGGTGGGATCGTGTGGAGACGCTTGTTATCATGGGCCAAGCGTTCCTCATTGATCAAGGCATCGTCTTCTTGCTCCTTAATATGAGCTCGGCGAAAACCTTGAGGCTTGGGAATATCAGGCAACTGAACCTTGAACTCAGGTTCTACTTGACGGTATATGTAATCAATAGTAGCTTGGTGAGTCATCATCTCTCCTTCCAAGTTAGCTTCATCGATGGCAACCACGTAATTCGAGGAACAGGAGTACCAAATTCCAATAGCAGCTTGAATCGCAGCCTTGATATGGTCAATTTGGTTTTCCTCGATGACTTTATCGTGATAATCAATACGATATAACCCCAGCTTGAGGATTGACGGGATCGTTTGAAGCGCGCGATATTGGCAGAGCACCCTTAAAGGGTAATAT
The DNA here is from genome assembly GCA_007663325.1 of Eucalyptus pauciflora. NCBI lineage: Eukaryota > Viridiplantae > Streptophyta > Magnoliopsida > Myrtales > Myrtaceae > Eucalyptus > Eucalyptus pauciflora. Next base: position 598,415 of record VMYD01000369.1, on the reverse strand, counting down.
GACGTTAAACCGGTCAATCCCATGAGGGGGAGTGGGTCGTCAACTCCACTAAAAAGACGCACCTTGGGATTCCCAAGCCACCGAACATGCCATTGAATTAAGCTAGGGTTGAGGCTTTTGAGGAAATGAAACCAAGTAGATAAAGACTACGATGGAAATAATTCATTTCTTTGGCAAAATTTAAGAATGGGATGATGATATTTCATGACATCGACAATCTTCATGTGAGGGGAAAATTCTTTGATATGTGAAAAGAGCCAAATTTGGAGAAGTCCTAATGGGGCTCTAAGAGTTCCTTGACCATTTGCTTTGAAATGATTAAGAGACAAAAAAATTTCGGCAAGGATCATGTGTATCAATTAACTGCACACACTTGATTGACAATGTGAGTGACTAAAGGATCCATTGTTTTTCGGGTATGTGGGAATACCACAAAGCCAAAGAACATGAGTAAGAAGACACGAGGAATTTGATTCCCAGATTTAGGCTTAAGGCTAAGGAAATGTTGTTCGAGGAAATTATAAGGCATGGAAAGAGAATTTCCTTTAAGAATAGCCTCAATTTTATTGGTAGGAATATTGAGAAATCGACTTTGAAGAGATATTGGATCTTGACCAATAGGAGGAGTGTCGAAGCCTAAAGAAGCTTTACCTAACCCGATGGCTTTCTGGAACTCCTCAATTGTAGGGGTCAATTCATATTGATTAAACACGAAAGTGGAAGTCATGGGATTCCAAAAATGAACCAACGCTTTCACCATCGCAATACGTGAGTTGACCTTCAATAAAGTCGGGAGGAAGCCTATGTGTTTTTCCATCGTAGTCTTGATGTCTTGGGTCGAGATTCTCCCATAGAATCCTGAGATTCCCAGGCACGAGGACCACATCCACTTTAGATTTATCCATCTAAACCTAAACCTAAAAGGGCACCCATGATTAAAACATATCGTCGTTGAAATATAAAACGCATAATTGAAATATGGAGAGTAAGAAGATAAGAACGATAAAAAAGGAACGATATCTTACCCACCAAACACATGGCAAGCACAAATCACATGTTGCATGAAACTGTGAGGTTTCGACGCCTAAGGTGAGGGTGCTAAAAGCTCAAGGTCCTCATCTCAAAGGATAAAAATAGTTTACCCACCGCTACCATCGTTGGTCAATGCTATCTTTATCGGTTGGGATGAGTGGGCTTATGTAAGTAATGGATTACCACGAGTATTCACTTGCTGATTCCACCCATAAACCTCCTAAGGTCCTAGATTCGGCGATCGGGGTTTTAGACCGCGGTTGTGTGTACGGTGTCATGCTAAAGCTTGTAAACATCCAACACTTCAATATAAACCCTCATACATTCATACATCCTTACACCACCCATAAAACAAAGGGTTTACAAGCACGGCCTCTCCTTATAACTCCTACCTACAAGACCATTTAACATGAGGTTAGAGACTAACTTGATTTTCCATGCGACTTTGACACGCAGGCGATCCTACACGAGACATGTTAGTTAAAACACAACAACCATTTTTAAATGGCTTCAAGTTCTCTTAATCTAGTAACCAGTCCCCAGTGGAGTCGCCAAGCCTGTCGTGACCTGATCTTGCTGCTCTCGAATCCCTCATCATCGCGAGGAGAGAAAATGGGCAAAGGTCGGGTTTAGGAGTACTTGATCACGAGAGTTCTCTCACAGCTCGCATTCCAAAAGATGTCATCTCCTCGCCTTTTGAATCAAGCCTCTCGTGAGTTCCCTCCATGAGATCGTGAGATCTCCCAAGCTCGTAACCCGCGTGACAGGGGAGTGTTGCAATTCATACCCACACGAGCGACACACCTTTGAAAAAGGGGTCGGGTGTGAATATTGGATTTAAGGGTACCTTTATCATGCTAGCCCTCTCGTCATTGCTTGTCCATAAGAATGGCATCACTTCATCCTTTGGGTTACTTCCCATGTTGAGTATGCTAAACTATCTTGAATTTCATCGAAACTCATACCTTGTGCGACATGTTATTTGTATGGTCTAGTTGTTTATAACAACCTAAAAATAAGACGGGAGTCGCCACTAGCCTCATTTTAGGGGTCGGCTAGAAAACCTAATCAAGGGTCAGGAGAGTTCCCTTGATTTTCACGTAACCAAATATCTAGGTTCGGGGACTTGGGTTATGCTAATATTTCTATTAGCGCCCTTTCGGTACCTAAACAGTATGTTGTGTTTTCCTAATATGTCCATGTGTTTCTTTTTACATTTTCGGAATCATTTGTCCTAAACTAAATAATCATGCGTGGTTGGTCATTTTCATTCTATTCTATTTCTAGAAAAACAAGAAAAGAAATAATAAATGGAATTGAAATTACAAGACAGTAAGTAAACAATCAAGGAAAGCAATAAATCTATCATGCAATCCTAAAAAATATAAAAAAGAAACACAATTGAAAAAGATGAGAGAAAGAGAGAAAACCTGCAACTCGTCGGGTTTTATACAACAAATGGAACTCAAGACATATGTTGGGAAAACGAATAGTACATGATAATGTTCGGAGTGGACATCGACCTCCACCGTCTTCACGTTTTCTCCATCTTCAAGGTCCTAATCCAAATCTAATCTAAGAAACTTATAATTAGGTGCATACAATGGAAAGGCATGCATATACATCAAAACAATAAAAAACAAGACATCATGTCAAGATCAATTATTTAAAAGAAGTACAATGCGAAAGTCAAGTTTTTGGGGCATGGGGGTTTGCCTTTGTTTTTCATGCGAAAGTCCCACTAAAACACCTATCCAATCCATTTTTTGTGACTTATAGCAATTATTGACAAACTGTATTCTCGCATGGCCAATAACGCTACTAAGTCTCCTAATCAAGTGATCTATATGATCCTAGGGTTTTCCCTCGATATCATGCATCGACTCTACCATTTATCTAAAAATCACATGCATTGCAAAAAATTTAAACATGCATGCAGGTCTTTTGAACCTTGTTTCTCAATCAATCAAGTAAGAAAGTGAATCGTTGGCGGGTCACTTATTACCAAGGGCATGCGCCAATCACAAACACAAGCAATTTCTAATGCATGATGGGATGGTATGTATGAAGGGTACATGTGATATTTAAAAAAAAAACATATCTCAAAATCATTCATGAAAAGTTTTGAGACAAAATGACGTCTCAGCTATAAAAGACATTTAATTGCCAAGGCTAGCCTGAGCCTCACATTAGAAGTCACAAGTGTCGCAAGCATTTTGAATACAATTCAAACTATGACTTTCACGTTCTCAAAATAGGATTTTTCCTTGAGCCAAATCGAATTTTGGAGAATAACTTTTTTTAGGAATCGTTTTTGAGAAACATCACATGTATCAAAACATTTTTTTAAAGATGCAATTTGAAAATGTCGATTGTTTAACAAAAAAAATAAAAATCAAAGCATTTAAATTTTTTTTCATGAAGATGGCATGTCCTAATTTCACGCACAAACTAACCTAAAAGATATAGCTAAACAATCACAATTGTGTTCATATTAGGAAATTTCAGAACAAACGTGCAAGGATAGCAAAATTGAGTAACTTCCATTGACAATCTAGCTATGGAAATATTTCCTAACATGCATGACATGATGATAAACAACTTTTGTGAAGAAAGTTTTCTTGAACAATCTACATATGAATTTACAAAAATCAGTGGTTAAAATAGGGGTCCGAATTTGATCCCTTATTCAGATTATAATCTGACTTTGAAAAAAATGAAAAATAGTCCAAACAATCTACATATGGAAATGCCGAAGAGCTCACCAGCGAGAGGCTGAACGCTGGCGAGGGGTGGTGTGGTCAAAGGAAAAAAGTGCGCGAAGATGAGAGGGGAAAGTCGGTGGGAGAGAGAGACGTCGAGAGAGTTTTTTTTTTTTCTTTTTAGTCAGAGAAAACGAGATCTGAAAAATGCCCCCCCCCCTCCATCCTTTTTCAGAGAAAATGATATTTATATGTAGATGAGAAAGGCCATCCTAGCCCTTGGATTGATCTGAGGGTTAGGATGCCATCTTTCTTCTTAACAAACTTAATAACCCTAGGATAACACCCAAATCCATCACATGTTTAAATTGAATGGTCACGATGCATTCTCAATGGATAGTGATGATCTAATCTTGAGGTAAGAGAGTAGTTGGGGTCATTTTCTAATTTCATCAAACTTGGGGGGCAAATTTGCAAATTTCATAAAATCACAATGCATTTGAAAATTTGAAAATTAAGGGCATAAATGCATTGACCATGAAGTGGGTCAGCCGAGGGTGGTTTCCGGCTAAAAAAATGACTGGAAAAATTCGCTGGTCAACGCCGGTCAAATCTAGTCAACACAGGTCAACGATGGTCAACGTTGGGTTGACCGGGTTGAATTTTCGTCCAAATTTTATTATGATTTTTCTGGTTTTACCCAATTTAAACAAAACCAAACATTTCTTCATGAATCAAATCAAATGAGATGCAAGTGGGCTATCTCAAGTCGATTAATTGTGCACAAAATTTTTAAATCCATTGAATTTTTATTGAAGAGAGGCCACAAGCTAAACTCACATCTTTAATTGAATCTCAACCGGGCAAATTGAAGCTCAATCACTTCAATTGCACTCTAGTCTAAAATGAGCCAAGTCGAATTACGTAAGTTGAACCACCTTAGCTGGGCTTTCTAATATTTGAACACGTCAAATCGACCAAATTAAAATGCATCCGAGCAAATCTCCCAAAATTGACCCCGAATTTGGACTCATATCTTTTAATGATGTATCGACTAAAAATTAGGTGTCAACAGCTGCCCCTCTTTGAGTGGGAGTTCGAAGAGGTTCCACTCAAAGGTAAAATCGATACCTGCAATTTTTAGTTGACTCCACTTTGGAAATGGAAGAAGACAAAAGAAATGATACTTGGTTAGGGACGTACCTGACACTTACCTTTGCCAGTTAGGGTATCTAAACTCTTGTTGGCGTTTATTCACTCTGTCTCTCTGTCTGTCTCTGTCTGTCTCTGTCTCTGTCTCTCTCTCTCTCTCTCGTGAAATGGAATAAAGGAAATAAAATCACTAAATGAAAAATGAATGGTTCAAGAATAACCACTAACCTAAAGACAAGGTTTAAGGATCACCTAGAATCTAAAGAGACAAGGTTTAAGGATAACCTAGAACCTAAAGACAAGGTATATGGATAACCTAGAACCTAAGAGACAAGGGGTATGGTTTAGGATAACCAAAAATTAAAAGCAAGAGTTATGATTTAGGATGACTAAAAACAAAAAAACAATGATATGGTTTAGGATGACCAAAAACCGGTTCACTAAGGAACAAATATTTTAAAAAAGGGTTTCGAGATTGCTCGAGAGCCAATCTTGCGAAATGATGTCGATTGTCAAATCCATTCAAAGAGAATTTTAACAAAATGAGATTTAATTAACCATCTAAGGTTAAGTCAAATATGACAAGTGGAAATATCCTAAACAAAAGATGTCTTTCACACCGACTCTTAAAAATGGTTTTTATTCCCAACCATTGATGTGGAAAAACTGTTTAAATCTCATTGGAGAAGTCTCACTCAACCTATGTCTAAATGTTTCGGAAACGTTCACAGTGAATACAATCTATTGATCAAAAGGTCTTTTGAAAGGACCGTAATGATGACTTGGTCATGGGCTTACCCAAAGGGTATGCACTTTGAGGCCAAGAAATGAATATTCAATTAATATCTTCATCAGGTTTACAAGTCAAGAACCTCGAAGATAAGATAAGATAGGATTGCTTCCACTCCTTCTAGCGGTAGCTCTTATGTCATACTCTCATTTCAACTCGAACCATCCCAATCGGAAGAGACTTCGGATAAGGGTTGTAATGTTGGTTTGGGTGAGACTTAAAAAGGCTTGAAAAATTTTCAAATATCGAAGGGTTAAAAGTGAGTGATTATCTTGGCATCATTACCATCACATGACTTTTCAAAAATTTGACTCTTGAAATTTCACCTATCTCAAGAGTCCTTTTGGTAATTTGTCTTGAGACATGAGAGCTTCGCTCTCTGTTCTAATGACATTGCTTGCAATACATGTTTTCTCTTGCAAGGCCTTTCTTTTGTTTTTCAATTGATAGTCTTTTGCACGACCATTGATTTTGCTCTTCTTTGTATTTTTGCTTTTCTTTGCATTTTTTTTTATGGGCATTGGCCTTGCTTTTACTAGACACATTGTTTTTTCATGCCCCTTAATTTTCATTCTCTTTTGAGTATATAGAACTCTTGAGTGGCATTTATAAACATTATAAATATTCTCAATTTTGCTGGTAAATCATGTGCCCTGCCCTAGTGTGGGGGAGATAATCATCACCTAGGATTATGAAAAAATTGTATAAGGCTCAAATTGGCTAAGCAAAGGATAATTGTGTTTGGGGGTAGTTAACGGAATGCTCTTCGTCACTTCGGGATGCTTCGAGTTTTGATAAGAAATCACCTGAAGCTAGCACAAGAAGATTGATACAAGTGAAAGCAATAACATATTTCTTAATCTTTTGCTCCATAATTTTCAACCAAGAACCCCATTTTGCCCCAATGTGGGGTTCTTGACAGTGTTATTTTGGAAATGCTCCCTATTTGGCTCAAAGTGGCTTGCAAAGGATATTAATAGTGTTTGAGATTGAGAAATAAAATGCCTTTATCATTTCAAACCATATATTCACTGTGAATGAATCCTATGCCATAAGACATGGTTCTTTTCACTCAATTCTCTCAAGGAGTGTATAAGAACGTGTTTGGTAAAGGGGTTGCCTTTCATCATTTTAGGCACTACCACTTGGCATATTCAAAAATCCTTTTCGGGCTTTCCAAAGCACACTTTGGTTAAATTCAACTCCCTGGGAAATGAAAATGTAATGAAATTTTGTTTGAATTGACATGTTTCCTCGACCTTACTAGGGAGACTTTTGAAAACAAGGTTGAATAAAATTTGTGGATAGAACAGGCTTTGCTTAACACAGGGGTTCACTTTTAGAGCTTTAATTGTACTTCTAGAGTTCTAAATGACTCTTTCGGCATTCTAAAGGATATGGTCACTTCTAAGTTCTAAAGAAGATAGGCATTTTTTTGAGAGTTTTGCATTTCTGAGATGAACCTCTTGTGGACAGGTAGAATCCTCTTCAAAGGTCCTGCGAAATGAATAAATATGCAAATGCAATATGGATGCATGAGGTGCATGATGCAAACATCCTAAATTGGCTCGACTTCAATCAAACGGTGGTTTAAAGGCCTTTCACTTTATTCATGGATAATATTTATTGACAACATCGGCATTTACAGGTCTTGGCAATTCTTGACCATCCATTTCTACAAGGATGAGTGCCCCACCAAGTAGCACTTTCTTTACAACATATGGAGCTTCGTAATTTTGAGTAAACCTCCCACGAGGATCTGGAATGATAGGTAAGACCTTTCTCAAAACAAGATCGTGGATCTCAAAAAGTCTTGGTCTAACCTTGCGGTTGAATGACTTAGCTACTCTCTTATGATAGCTTTGTCCATGACATAAGGCTTTTACCCTCTTTTCATCAATCATATTAAATTGTTCAAATCTTTGTTGAACCCATTCAGCTTCAAAGAGCTTGATTTGAGAAAGTACCCTTAGTGAAGGGATTTCCACTTCCACGAGTAACATAGCCTCTATCCTATAGACCAATGAGAATGGTGTTTCCCCAGTCGAAGTGCGAATTGAAGTTCGGTAAGCAAGCAAAGCATATGGTAACTAATCATGCCAATCACGATAATTTTCCGCCGTTTTGGCTAAAATCTTCTTGATGTTCTTATTTGCCGCTTCTACAGCTCCATTCATCTGTGGGCGGTAAGGAGAAGAATTCAAATGGCGAATGTGAAATTCTCCAAGTAATTCATCCACCACCTTGTTGTTCAGGTTTTGATCCATTGTTTGTGATGATCGCTTCAGGAATTCCATATCAAGCAATGATATCACGACGGATGAACTTTGCCACGCTCTTTGTAGTAACATGGGCATAAGAATTGGCTTCAAGTCCTCTTAATCTAGTAAAGTTGATTAATTACCACAAATATCTCAAAGACTTGGTCAAGGAATTTGACAAAATCTCTTTTGATTATCTGCCGAGATCACAAAAGCAATTTGCTGATGCATTGGCAACTTTATCTTCAATGTTGCAAGTAACTAATGGTTTAAGCGTTGATCCTTTACAAATCGACGTATTGAAAAAGCCTGCTTATTGCCTGATGATTGAAGAAGAACCCGATGGTCAACCCTGGTATTATGACATCATGAATTACCTTCGAGAAGGAAAATTCCCCCAAGGGAGTCAAGCCAATGATCGAAAATACTTGATGAAATTTGCATCCAAATTCTTCCTCAGTGGAGGAGCCCTTTATAAAAGGTCTTTTGATTCAGTTTTACTGAAGTGCGTGGATGCACAAGAAGCTAAACTCCTGATGAAAGAAATACATGAAGGAGAGTGTGGCCCTCATATGAACGGTCATCTCTTAGCTAGAAAAATCATGAGGCTTGGTTACTATTGGTTGACCATGGAAGCCGATTGTATTCAGCATGTGAGGTGCTATCACCGATGTCAAGTCTATGGAGACAAAATCGATGCTCCTCCTAATGAGCTACATCAAATGTCCGAGTCCTGGCCTTTTTCAATGTAGGGCATCGACATCATCGGACCAATTAATCCTAAAGTGTCGAATGGACACCGTTTTATCTTAGTAGCCATTGATTACTTCACCAAATGGATTGAAGCCAATTCTTATGCCCAAGTTACTGCAAAGAGCGTGGCAAAGTTCATCCATCGTGATATCATCGCTTGATATGGAGTTCCTGAAGCGATCATCACAAACAATGGATCAAACCTGAACAGCAAGGTAGTGGATGAATTATTTGGAGAATTCCACATAAGCTATTTGAATTCTTCTCCTTACCACCCACAGATGAATGGAGTTGTAGAAGCGGCAAATAAGAACATTAAGAAAATTTTAGCCAAAACGACGGAAAATTATCATGATTGGCATGATCGGTTACCATATGCTTTGCTTGCTTACTGAACTTCAATTCACACTCAACTGGGGCAACACCATTCTCATTGGTTTATGGGATGGAGGCGGTGTTACCCGTGAAAGTGGAAATCCCTTAATTGAGGGTACTTTCTCAAATCAAGCTCTTTGAAGCTGAATGAGTTTAACAAAAATTTGAACAACTTAATATAATTGATGAAAAGAGGGTAAAAGCCTTATGGGAAGTTATTCAACCACAAGGTTAGACCAAGACATTTTGAGATCAACGATCTTGTTTTGAGAAAGGTCTTACCTATTATTCTAGATCCTCGTGGGAAGTTTACTCCAAATTTCGAAGGTCCATCTATTGTAAAGAAAGTGCTACCTGGTGGGGCACTCATCCTTGTAGAAATGGATGGTTAAGAATTGCCAAGACCTGTAAATGTTGATGCTGTCAAGAAGTATTATCCATGAATAAAGTGAAAGGCCTTTGAGCCACTTTTGGATTGAATCCGAGCCAATTTAGGATGTTTGCATCATGCACCTCATGCATCCATATTGCTTATGCATGTTTATTCATTTTGCAGGATCTTTGAAGAAGATTCTACCTGTCCACAAGAGGTTCATCTCAGAAATGCAAAACTTTCAAAAAAATGCCTATCTTCTTTAGAACTTAGAAGTGACCCTATCCTTTAGAATGCCAAAAGAGTCATCTAAAACTCTAGAAGTATAGTTAGAGCTCTAAAAGTGAACCCCTGTGCTGAGCAAAGCCTGTTTTGTCCACAAATTTTATTCAACCTTGTTTTCAAAAGTCTCCCTAGTAAGGTCAAGGAAACATGTCATTTCAAACAAAATTTCATTACATTTTCATTTCCTAGGGAGTTGAATTTAACCAAAGTGTGCTTTGGAAAGCCTGAAAAGGATTGTTGAATATGCCAAGTGATAGTGCCTAAAATGATAAGAGGCAACCCATTTACCAAACACGTCCTTATACACTCTTTGAGAGAATTGAGTGAAAAGAATCATGTCTTATGGCATAGGTTCATTCACAGTGAATACATGGTTTGAAATGATAAAGGCATTTCATTTCTCAATCCCAAACACTATTGATATCCTTGCAAGCCACTTTGAGCCAAATAGGGAGTATTTCCAAAATAACCCTATCAAGAACAACCCTACATTGGGGCAAAGTGGGGGTCTTGGTTGAAAATTATGGAGCAAAAGATTAAGAAAGATTTTATCACTTTCACTTGTATCAATCTTCTTGTGCTAGCTTTAGGTGATTTCTTATCAAAACTCGAAGCATCTCGAAGTGACGAGGAGCATTCCGTTTACTACCCCAAACACAGTTACCCTATGCTTAGCCAATTTGAGCCTTATACAATTCTTTCATAACCCCAGGTGATGATTATCTCCCCACACTAGGGTGGGGCACATGATTTACCAACAAAATTGAGAATATTGGTAATGTTTATAAATGCCACTCGAGAGTTCTATATACTCAAAAGAGAATGAAAATTAGGGAGCATGAAAAAATAGTATACCTGATAAAAGTAAGGTCAATGCCCATGAAAAAAAATGCAAAGAAAAGCAAAAATTCAAAGAAGAGCAAAATCAATGGTCATGCAAAAGACCATCCATTGAAAAACAAAAGAAATGCCTTGCAAGAGAAAACATGTATTGCAAGCAATGTCATTAGAACAGAGAGTGAAGCTCTCATGTCTCAAGACAAATTACCAAAAGGACTCTTGAGATAGGTTAAATTTCAAGAGTCAAATTTTCGAAAAGTCATGTGATGGTAATGATGCCAAGATAATCACTCACTTTTAACCCTTCGATATTTGAAAATTTTTCAAGCCTTTTTAAGTCTCACCCAAACCAACATTACAACCCTTATCCGAAGTCTCTTCCGATGGGATGGTTCGAGTTGAAATGAGAGTATGACATAGGAGCTACCGCTAGAAGGAGTGAAAGCAATCCTATCTTATATTATCTTCGAGGTTCTTGACTTGTAAACCTAATGAAGATATTAATTGAATATTCATTTCTTGGCCTCAAAGTGCATACCCTTTGTGTAAGCCCATGACCAAGCCATCATTATGGTTCTTTCAAAAGACCTTTTGATCAATAGATTGTATTCACTGTGAACGTTTCCGAAAACCTTAGACATAGGTTGGGTGAGACTTCTCCAGTGAGATTTAAACAGTTTTCCCATATGAATGGTTGGGAATAAAAGCCTTTTTTGAGAGTCAGTGTGAAAGACCTCTTTTGATTAGGATAATTTCACTTGGCATATTTAACTTAACCCTTAGATGGTTAATCAAATCTCATTTTTTTAAAATCCTCTCTAAAGGGATTTGACAATTGACATTGTTTTGCAAGATTGGCTCTCAAGCAATCTTGAAACCTTTTTTAAAATTATTTGTTTCTTAGTGAACCGGTTTTTGGTCATCTTAAATCATAAATCCTTGCTTTTGGTTTTTTATAACCCTAAACCATACCCCTTGTTTTAGGTTCCTGGTCATTTTTAAATCGTGTCTCTTAGGTTCCTGGTCATCCTTAAACCTTGTCTCTTAGGTTCCAGATTATCCTTAAACCTTGTCTTTAGGTTTGTTATCCTTAAACCTTATCTCTTAGGTTAGTTGAGAGAGAGAGAGAGAGAGAGAGAGAGAGAGAGAGAGAGAGAGAGACAGAGACAGAGACAGAGACAGAGACAGATACCCTGACGGGTAAAGGTAAGTGTCAGGCACGTCCCTAACCAAATATAATTTCTTTTGTCTTCTTCTATTTCCAAAGTTGAGTCGACTAAAAGTTGTAGGTATCAATTTTATCTTTGAGTGGAACCTCTTCGAACTCCCACTCAAAGAGGGGCAACTATTGACACCTGATTTTTAGTCGATATATAATTAAAAGAGATGAATCCAAATTCAGGGTCAATTTTGGGAGATTTGCTCGGATGCATTTTAATTTGGTCGATTTGACGTGTTCAAATATTAGAAAGCCCAGCTAAGGTGGTTCAACTTACGTAATTCGACTTGGCTCATTTTAGACTAGAGTGCAATTGAAGTGATTGAGCTTCAATTTGCCCGATTGAGATTCAATTAAAGATGTAAGTTTAGCTTGTGGCCTCTCTTCAATAAGAATTCAATGGATTTAAAAATTTTGTGCACAATTAATCGACTTGAGATAGCCCACTTGCATCTCATTTGATCCGATTCATGAAGAAATGTTTGGTTTTGTTTAAATTGGGTAAAACCAAAAAAATCATAATAAAATTTGGACAAAAATTCAACCCGATCAACCCGGCATTGACCGTCGTTGACCTGCGTTGACCATATTTGACTGGCGTTGACCGGCGAATTTTTCCGGTCATTTTTTTAGCCAGAAACCACCCTCGACTTGACCCACTTCATGGCCAATGCATTTATGCCCTTAATTTTCGAAATTTCGAAATTTTCCCTGGATTTTACGAAATTTGCAAATTTGCCCCCCAAGTTTGATGAAATTAAACAATGACCCCAACTACTCTCTTACCTCAAGATTAGATCATCACTGTCCATTGAGAATGCATCGTGACCATTCAATTTAAACATGTGATGGATTTGGGTGTTATCCTAGGGTTATTAAGTTTGTTAAGAAGAAAGATGGCATCCTAACCTTTGGATCAATCCAAAGGTTAGGATGGCCTTTCTCATCTACATATAAATATCATTTTCCTATGAAAAAGGATGGAGGGGGAGCATTTTTTAGATCTCGTTTTCTCTGACTAAAAAGAAAAAAAAAAACTCTCTCTCGACGTCTCTCTCTCCCACTGACTTTCCCCTCTCATCTTCGCGCACTTTTTTCCTTTGGCCACACCACCCCTTGCCAGCGTTCAGCCTCTTGCCGACAAGCTCTCCGGCGTTTCCAACCACTGTTCCTTTGCCCTTCCTCGAGTCCCAGGTGGCTGTGATTAATCGGAAAAGTCACCGGTGGTCTTTTTGTACCTGATCTGGTGGCTGTTCTGTCCAGCAGCAAACCGAAGCAAATCCGGCATCATCTTCAGCATCTCCGGCGATCTCAGTCCCTCTTGGACAGTCCTCAATGTTCCTTTGCCCTTCCTCGAGTGTTAAGTGGCTGTGATTAATCGGAAAAGTCGCCGGTGGTCTTTTTGTACTCAATTTGGAAACCAGAGCAAATCTGGCGTCATCTTCAGCATCTCTAGCAATCTCAGTACCTCTTGGACAATCCTTGACGTTCCTAGGTGTTGTGGTGGCTCGGTGATAGTTCGCGGGAGTTCGTTTCATGCGAAAACATTAAGAGGTAAGCCTCTTTGGCCTCGAGCTTGATGAAGCAAGGTCTCAATAGGAGATCGGCGCTAGAGTTCATCTTAGAGATTGATTTGTGAGATCTATGATTAGTTGATGATGTTTAGGATGTATTAAGAAGGAACTAGGTAGGCTGTGATGATGATAATATGTTTGATTCCTTGGATGATCATTGTTCTGCAATTTCGGATCCATGACAGACCTCTTTGTGCATATGCCTGGAAATGAGTTAGTATATGTGCTTTTTTGTGTTTAATGTTTTCATGAGAATCGAAGATAGCTTGATTAGCTTTCCAATGAGCTATAACACGTCCTGATCCGATATCGTTTGCTATCTGATATCTGCTTCAAAAGTCAGGAGATGATTCTGGAAAACTGACATGTTGTAGTTCACTATTATGTATTGTTTGATCTTGTCTGCTTGTCAATTTTTTCTGCATGAAAATTGTTCAAAACATTTTTCTCTACAACATACAGTTTTTCTAGAATTTTTGAAAATCATTCGGATAGGTAGATCCTAAAAAAAATCGTTCTTATCTTTGTATTAGTCCGAGATTTGTTTTAGTGAACCTCTATTTTTGCTATTTTTGTGCTGATTTTTGTGTTGAGTTTTGGAACAACTTTTTTCATAAAATTATCTCGTACAAGTGTTGTGCATCTTCTGTATTTTTTTAAAAAGATTTTTAGACATGTTTTGATAGGACAAATTCTCGTGACATTAGCCGAATGTCCTGTTATTTTGACAAATTTTTGATGTGTATGCTTGTTTCTTTCCATTGTATGCATCTAGTTATAAGTTTGTTAGATTAGGTTTAGATTAGGACCCCGAAGATGGAGACAACGTGAAGACGGTGGAGGTCGATGGCCATTCTAACCATTATCATGTACTATTCGTTTTCCTGACATATGTCTCAGGTTCCATTTGTTGTATAAAATCCGACGAGTTGCGGGTTTTCTCTCTTTCTCTCATATTTTTCAATTGTGTTTCTTTTCTATATTTTTTAGGATTGCATGATAGATTTAGTGCTTTCCTTGATTGTTTACTTACTGTTTAGCAATTTTAATTCCATTGATTGTTTTCTTTTCTTGTTTTTCTAGAAATAGAATAAAATGAAAATGACCAACCATGCACGATGACTTAGTTTAGGACACATGATGCCGAAAATGTAAAAAGAAACGTATGGATATGTTAGGAAAACGCAACATATTATTTAGGTACCAAAAGGGCACTAATAGAAATATTAGCATAACCCAAGTCCCCGAACCTAGATATTTGGTTGTGTAGAAATTGAGGGAACTCTCTTGACCCTCGATTGGGTTTTCTAGCCGACCCCCAAAATGAGGCTAGTGGCGACTCCCGTCTTATTTTTTAGGTTGTCATAAACAATTAGACTGTACAAATAACCTGTCACGCGGGATATGAGTTTCGATGAAAGTCACGTTGGTTTAGCATACTCGACATGGGAAGTAACCCAAATGATGAAGTGATGCCATCCTTATGGGCGAGCAATGACGAGAGGACTACCATGGTAAAGGTACCCTTAAATCCAATATCCACACCTGACCCAGTTTTCTAAGATGTGCTGCTTGTGTGAGTATGGATCGCGACACTCCGCTGTCACGTGGGGTACGAGCTTGGGAGAGCTCGCGATCTCGTGGAGGGAACTCACAAGAGGCTTGATCCAAAATGTGAGGTGATGATGTCTTTTGGAAGATGAGCCGTGAGAGAACTCTAGTGATCAAGTACCCCTAAATCCGACTTTTCCCCATTTTCTTTTCTCGCGATGATGAGGGATTTGAGGGCGGTGAGATTGGGTCGCGACAGGCTTGGCGACTCCACTGGGGACTGGTTACTAGATTAAGAGGACTTGAAGCCGTTTTAAAATGGTTGTTGTGCTTTAACTAACATGTCTTGTACATGATCGCCTGCATGTCAAAGTCGCGTAGAAAATCAAATTAGTCACTAACCTCATGTTAAATGGTCTTGTAGGTGGGAGTTATAAGGGGAGGCGTGCTTGTAAACTTTTTGTTTTGCAGGTGGTGTAAGGATGTATAAATGTATGAGGGTTTATATTGAAGTGTTGGATGTTTAAATTTACTCTTCCTAACGTACTAGCACTTGGTCTACGTAAATCAATGATTATCATGACAATTTTATTTGTTGCCAGTTAGGAATTGCAAATCTTTCTCATTTTTCCATCTCTGCAGATTCATCGGTCATCCAATTGTGAAGCAACATGATTTTCTTAAGATGATTGCATCTGATTGGTAGTTTACAAATGCACCATACACCCCTTTAAATTGGTCACTAGAGTTTCTTTGGCTGGGTAGGGATATCTAATACTTAGTGTGACTTTCTATATTGGTTTAATTGGCCTGTACAGTTATCTTTGAAATCTGTCTGGATTTGGAACTATGATATTCAGCAGAACTTTGACACATTATAAGTGGATCATTATCTGGAGGGAATGATGTCATGAGAAAGTTATAGTTGCTCTCGGTAAAATTGTGGATTTGCTGAAGTATTAAACTAAGGATGGAGTCTGGAAAACATGACGTTACAACTTTGATGGGTACCTTCACCTGTTTGTTTTTAACAGAAGGCTGTACGAGATATTATATTTTTCCAGTATTTAATAAATTCATTTTTCTACAAACCAATTTTCTTTTTCCTAAATGAATTGAAAAGAAACTGAAGATGCTGTCTGTCTATTTGACTGGTAAAAGAATTTCCATCGTGATTCCTGTTCTTTTCAAGTAGAGGGGAATGCACGCCTTAGCAACCAGTGGAATCAAGATACCCTAAAAAGGAAGTCACCAGTAGGGTTTACGTGACATCCGGATTTCGCCAGACCTCAAATATGTAACTGTCCGAGACGGGTCGACGAATTGTCGTCAGACTACGTCGTTGACACCAATTACGACCCCGCTTCATCACCACACTCGCAATAACGAAACGTCAAGTTTCGTCACGTTCTCGTGATAGCTCATCGTCTAAATTTCTCGCTTAATATAGTCAGCTATGAAAACACGTTAACCCCAAGCAGCCTCATCATCGGCCACATTTTTTCGGCCGTTCATCTACGTAAAAGTCACCCTCTACCATGTGGCCACGTCCATTACTCAACCATGTGAAGACATGAAGATATTGAAATTTTCAGCCATGTGCGCGTACAGGTAATAGTCAACCAAGAAGAAGAAGAGGACCACCATGCAGCCCATGCACACGTCCCTCCTCTTCATGGGTCAACAATTGGAAGGAGTCTTGACCGAGCAGCTACGTAGCCCCTTCTTCGGTGGGCAGCAAATGGAAGAATTGTGGCCATCAACCCACAGCCACGTCGCCTCTTCATTTCCGCGGGTCAACGAAGGAGAGAAGTTGACCATTGCCGCCTTCGTGCATGGATGGCCAGCGAAGAAGAAGCCCATGAAGACACGTATCGATGGCCACCGAGACCTGGCTTAGTTGACCATGCAGTCAACAAACCGAAAGAAGAAGCCACGTCTTGCATGGGAGTCCGGTTGTCTTGGCGAGAGAGAGGGAATGAGAGAGCTAGCATGCAAAACCACGTTCCCTCCACCTGTCCTCGCCTTCTTCTGCCGCCGAAGCATCCCATTTGTTGACTGGTTTTGTCAACAAAACCAGTGACGAAAAGAACAAGACCGCCAGCGGAGAAAGAGAACCGCGCGCGAGAGAGAGAGAGAGTGAGCAGCGAAAGGAAGAAAGGAACCGCTCCTTTCGCCGTGCACGCACAGCCGCCGTCCCTGTCACGCCAATTCAGCCGTCTTGACCGTGCCCGCAGCCGCCGCACCACCCGCCACCAACCTCCCGTGCTGCTGTAGGCCCGAGTTTCAGTCGCCGTCGCGTTGTTGTCACTGTGAACTGGTTTTTGCGCTAAACCGGTGAGTTTATTAACTAAACTCTTCTTAGTAAGCTAATGACATTTAAGGGGTGTTTAGATTTATTTAAGTGTAATTAGTTTAATTATTAAATATTTTCTGGAAATTTGGCCGGGG
This sequence comes from Eucalyptus pauciflora, assembly GCA_007663325.1. Taxonomy (NCBI): domain Eukaryota; kingdom Viridiplantae; phylum Streptophyta; class Magnoliopsida; order Myrtales; family Myrtaceae; genus Eucalyptus; species Eucalyptus pauciflora. Next base: position 581,057 of record VMYD01000369.1, on the reverse strand, counting down.
TAGCCGGTGACCGGAATTTCGTGCTGACTGCAATGATGTGGTTAATTTCTATAATTGAGTGTTAAATTGTGAAGATTTGAGTGCTGATTGGAAATTTGGTCATTTATTCCAAAATTTGTGAATTTCAATATTCATTCAAAAAATCTCGGGTGTCGGGTTTTCAACATCAAAAATGGTTTTATATACTATATAAACCAGTGGGATTTTGAAAAGAATGTTATGAATTTTCTGGGTCCAATCTGGCCGTGTACACATGCACGACTATTTTTACCGGGTGTTTTTAATACGAAGAAAATAGGCCGGCATCACTATTTTAATTAAGGCATTTGAGTGCAATGCACAGTGTCCTTGGCCGAGATTGTTTGGTCGTGTAATGGTTAAGAGAACCCGTCCTTGAACTGTGTTGGATGGACCTTACCCTATATGGGATACCCACTCATTGGGTTTCAGGTTGCAGTAGAGGTTGGACCTATGCTCCTTCGGGAAAGCCGTCTTGGAGAGACGTAGCCATGCTCAATGGGGTGAGACGATGCCTGGCTACACCAGTAGACCGCCGAACTTCAAATAGGCCGTACCCTAGAGTGGGCGAAATGATCAATTGGAATGCATGTTGAGTGAAATAGATGCGATGGATTATGGGACAAAATTGTGTGACATGGTATGGGACGTGTCATAATGATTTGACCCTATAATCTGGATCCCTATGATTTATCGAGTTGAGTAATGCGTTTCAATGGTTGTGTACATTGATGTTATGCATAATGTATATGAACTGTGCGGACTTGCAGGGTGGATCTGAGACAAAGTAAGTCTCTGTGATTGTGTGATTGTGTGGTTATGACGCTTCTTAGCGTATTTCCCTCCTAATCGGGTTTAGAGCGTGAACTCGTTGAGATTTATATCTCACCATCTTGTGGAATAATTTTTCAGGACCGTATAGCGGAGGACTTGGAGTCGTGTTGAGGTGATTTGAAGTGTAGGTCAGTTAGGACCGCTTCTTTTTGGAGAGCCAGTCTTTTGTAGTCTCTTGGTCAAAGACTCTATACATGACTCGGTTGGTTTATGAAAGCATGTTTTGTTTGTAAATCTGTTGTCCTGCTTTTCTATCCCGAGATGATTACTGTCAGGGCATTTATTATTCGCTTCCGTATGTGCAATAAAATGAAAGGATCGGCGACTCATTCTGGGAAGTCGCAAATTTTATCGACCACCAAGGAATGAGCACGCGCTCAGAGTTTGGGGCGTGACAATTTATGCTCTTTGTGTGTGAATAACCACATGATCTGATCATGAGGAGATTATATGATCTTTGAGGATATTTGCTAGTGGCTACAGAATGATGACTTGCTCTAAACCATTCCTTTTCTCGATCGCATTTGCTGCGACAGTGATGCTTCCTCTGGTAGTTGTTGATTGATATCTTTCTATCATGGAAGTCAACATAACTGGCAACTTGTGGCTTATTTATTTTCATGTGTGGGTTATTGCCAGTCTTTGAATATTGTTCATTAATTACCTCGCAGTTAATATGGCATATGCTTATTGGATTAGAGGCAGCTTTTGTGCAACGTTGAACTGTCTGGTACGCTTTCCTCTTCTTTCAAGTAATCGATTACTTCCATTAAAGCCACTCACACCTGTTTCAATATTTCTTTTTTCCTTAATTGTGTTCTTCATTTGTTGTACCTCTAGCTTGTAGCTTCTGCTTTGTGTGTCTGAATAGCTTGTCAATCCGGGGTATGTGAGCGTTTCCTTAAATACCGAATGAAGTGGAAATAAACAATACCATTCTGGATGGAACTATAATTTTGAAATAGAGAAACCTTAGTTAAAACTTCTTTTATCCATATTATTCTTCTTTGATTGTCACTCCATGCCATTTTGGGCACGAGCATGCACACATGATCGTGCTTGTGAACCCATACACCCAGTTGAGTCTCCCGCCCAAACAAAACTAAATCAAACACCCAAAAAAAATGCACACTTGCATCCATGCCAAATGCAAATGATGCAAGGTCATTGATGCCCTGTCACCTGCAAATAGACGTAGGCACGTGCCTGCATTTGAGCATTTGGGTATGGTGTTTTGCTTTCATTTATCATTATCCTTGCTCATTCACTACTTTGGATGGCTTAAGGTTTCATCTCTAATTTGTTGTGTGCTGTTCTTATGACTCTTGGCCTAATTATCAGGTGTTTGCAACCCTGGTCTTTCGATGTGATATCTTGCTACTTTTGTGTCCTATAGGCCTTGAACTTCTTTTGGTGAGTACTGAAGTGGCAATCTTTCTCTCCCCTCTCCCTGTCTCTACTATCTTTCCAGTATGGTATCCTCTAGCCACAAAGCCTGCATTATATCCTTATTTCTGGTTGATTGTCTCTTCTATTTTTCACTTACAATTTGTATGAATCAGATCACTTTTTTGTGTTCCCTGTGCTGGCGAAAGTGAATGCATTTATCTGTGTTTGGTTTGTCTTGCCAAAGATGGTAATGTATTTTGTACAATATCTTTTTGGAGTCTGTCCGATTGATCAAATTATAAGTTCTAGATATTATAGGAAGGAGATAAGATGGTCCTAGAGTTATCTTGTCGAGTTGAATTGCCAGCTTTATAGTTTAGAGATTGGAGATTTGAAATTGAATTCTCAGATACTTATGGAATGTCATCCTCCTTGCGTTCTCTTTGACCACAACTTGTCTAATCACATCATTCTTGTGTGGTAATCAGTGCTGATGAAAGTAGTGACTTTTTTCTGTCCATAGTGTGCCTTGCCAAAGATGAAATTCTATTTCTTTCAGGATAGTCATCCGACATCCATAATTTGTGTAGCATAAGTACACTTCATCCTAAATTTTGATTGTTGTTCATTCTTGTCAATCACAGACCAGATCAATTTCATTAGTTAAAGCTTGTAAATGATGCATTCCAATGTGTTGGAATATATTGGAAAATCTCCTGATTATATTGCGTGATATTATATTACGTGATTATATTACATGATATTATGTGATTTGATTTGATTTTGTTAGGTGTAAATTAGATATTGATAGATATTAGAGGCTAATTAGGATATTTACCTAAATAGGTTTCTTACCTAATTTAGGTTCTCTATTCATGTATTTATACACATTGTAATCACTCTATGAGAAATAAGAAGACAGATTCTTTTCTTCATGGTATCAGAGCCCAAAGGTCCTTTATCTATTTACCTCGAGTAATTTTTTTTATCGTTCGATCACTATGTCGAACGAATCATCAACCACCCAGTCTAACCCTCCATCACTTCTCACAAAGTCCACCGAACCTCATCCCATTCATATCACTTCCATAAAGCTGAATGGTGATAATTTTTTCCGATGGGCTCAATATGTTCGAATGTATATACGGGGTAGAGGAAAAATTGGCTATCCGACTGGAGATAATGCAGAACCAGAGACAAATGACCCCACTTGGCCTGTCTGGGATGCAGAGAATTCAGCGATTATGACGTGGCTGACCAACTCCATGGAAGAAGATATTGGTGTAAATTATCTGGGCTATTATACCGCAAAGAAACTCTGGGATGCGGTGTGTGAGATGTATTCAGATTTGGGTAATCAATCTCAAATCTACGAGTTAACCTTGAAGCTGGGGAAGATGCGACAAGATGAGGAAACTGTCACAAAATACTTTCACTCTTTGAAACGTTTGTGGCAGGAGTTGGATGTATTCAATGATCATGAGTGGACGTGTATTGAAGATGGTAATCGGTATAAGAAAATTGTAGAAGCACAACGTATCTACGCTTTCCTAGCAGGGCTTAGAGATGAGTTTGATGAGGTACGCGGCAGAATACTTGGGAAGCAACCTCTTCCACCTATTGGAGAGGTATTCTCAGAGGTTCGGAGAGAAGAAAGTAGACGGGGAATAATGTTGGGCAAGGCAGCTATCGGCGGAAAGGATGGATCATTGGAAGGTTCAGCATTGACAATCTTCGAAGACAAGAAGGGCCATGTTCCTGCAACAATAGTCTCTGAGGCAAATGTAAGCAAGATCCCCATTAACTTGCGAAGATCAGATGGGAAACCCCGTATTTGGTGTGATTTCTGCAACAAACCCCGTCATACACTGGAGACCTGTTGGAGGATTCATGGCCGTCCAAATAGTGAGGCAAGGAGACCAACTTCATTCAGCCGTGATAATAAGTCATCTCAGCGTATGCCTCCTACAGCTAATGAGGCTACTGCATTCCCTTTCAGCAAAGAACAACTAAACCATCTTCTGCAGCTACTTCAGGCTGGATCCGTATCGGGTAATCCTACTGCTTCGATTGCCCACCAAGGTAGAAATCTAAATGCCCTATCCTATTGTTCACAATCTGTATCTTGGATCATTGATTCAGGGGCATCCAATCATATGACTAATATTCCATATTTGTTCAAATCCTATATTCCTTGTCCCGACAACCAAAAAATTCGGATCGCCAATGGGAGTTTTTCATCTATTGCAGGCAAAGGATCAGTTCCACTTTCTGATTCTATTACACTTCCTAATGTATTGCATGTTCCTAAGTTAGCCTGCAACCTATTGTCTGTTAGTAAACTTTCTAAAGAGTCTAACTGTTGTGTTGTCTTTTTTGCTTCCCATTGTGAGTTTCAGGATTAGATCTCGGGGAAGACGATTGGCAGTGCTAAGATGAGGGATGGTCTCTACTTTTTTTGAAGAGTTTGTCTTTAATAAAAAAGCTCAGGCGTATGGAACTTTCAGTTCTTCCCCTGTTCAAGAAAAAATAATGGTTTGGCACCATGGATTAGGCCATCCTAGCTTTGGATATTTGAAACATTTGTTTTCTCATTTGTTCAAAGATGTGGATGTTTCTTCAATACATTGTGACAATTGCCTTTTTTCTAAAAGCCATCGTACTCATTATAGTCCAAAACAGGATCGTGCATCATCACCTTTTTACTTGATCCATAGTGATGTTTGGGGTCCTTCACTCGTGCCAACAAAAACCGGGAAACGATGGTTTGTTACCTTTATAGATGATCATACCTGTTTATGTTGGACATACTTGATGAGTGCCAAATCTGAAGTTGAGTCATTGTTCAATTTTTTTTATCAAATGGTTATGACTCAATTCCATACTACTATTAATATTCTTCATACTGATAATGGCACTGAATATTATAACCAGTTTTTGGGGAGTTTTTTGAAAGAAAAAGGCATCCTTCACGAGTCAACTTGCCAAACTACACCCCAACAGAATGGCATTGCGGAATGCAAAAATCGCCATCTCCTTGAAGTATCGCATGCCCTCTGTTTTTCAATGCATGTACCTAAATACTTATGGGGGGAAGCTGTGCTAACAGCATCTTATCTAATTAATAGGTTGCCTACTCGGGTATTAAACTACATTACTCCCTTAGATTGTTTCAAACAAGTGTATCCCACAGCCCGTATTTTTTCTGATATTCCTCTAAGGGTGTTTGGTTGCACTACGTTTGTCCATCTCCCAATTCAGTGTCGATTGAAATTAGATCCTAGGGCTGAAAAGTGTGTGTTTATAGGGTATGCACCTAATCAAAGAGGTTACAAGTGTTACAATCTACATATTGGAAAAACTCATATTACTATGGATGTAACCTTTATAGAGTCACAACCATTTTTTTCTAACAAATCTCTTCAGGGGGAGAATGCTGAAGTTAGTGAACAGATTAACTCTCCTGTCCTTCCTGCTCCTTTGTTTGAATCTTCGAAAACACCTCTGCCGAATCTTGATGTGTCAAGGATAGGGGGAGAAAAAGTTTAAGATCACAATGTGATCAACAAGCCCGAGCTTCAGGTTTATACTAAAAGAAAAACTCTTCAAAAGGTTGCAGATAAGAACTTTGTCTTGGAGCCTCATCCGTCTGCAGCCTCGAGAGATGATCTCTTGCCTTTGTTATCAAGTGATCCTAGTAATACTCATTTTCTCTCCATTCCTATCTCAAATTCTGATACTAATACATCTAATCTTGATATGCCTATAGCTCTTAGAAAAATAGTTAGATCATGTACTCAGCATCTTATATCAAAACATGTGTCGTTCCAAAAGTTGTCTCATCATCATAGAGCATTTGTGTCAAACCTGTCTCACATATCTATTCCTAGAAATATCCAAGAAGCTTTGAAGGATCCAAAGTGGAAGATGGCAGTTGAGGATGAAATGTTTGCACTTAAGAAGAATGGCACATGGGAATTGGTTGATGCACCGGAAGAAAAAAAGATTGTTGGTTGTAAATGGGTATTTACTGTAAAATGTAAACCTGATAGGAGTGTTGAGCAATATAAAACAAGGCTAGTGGCGAAGGGGTTCACTCAGACTTATGGAGTGGACTATCAAGAGACTTTTGCCCCAGTTGCCAAAATAAATTCTGTTCGAATTTTATTATCTTTGGCTGCTGCATTTGATTGGCCCTTACACCAGTTAGACATGAAGAATGCATTCTTGAATGGTGACTTGGAGGAGGAAGTGTTTATGAGTTTACCACCAGGTTTTGCAGAAACTGAAGGCAAAGTCTGCAGATTAAAAAAGTCGCTATATGGACTTAAACAATCTCCAAGAGCGTGGTTTGAACGGTTCGGGAAGGTGGTTAAAAGGTTTAGCTATCACCAAAGTTAAGGAGATCACACTCTATTCTATAAACACTCAAAGGAAGGTAAGCGTGCAATTCTAATCGTCTATGTTGATGATATAATATTGACCGGTGATGATAAAGTTGAGTTGGAAAGCTTGCGAGAGAAGCTGACTAAGGAGTTTGAGGTTAAGGATTTGGGTGTCTTGAAATATTTTCTTGGAATAGAATTTGCGAGATCCAAGAATGACATTTTTATAAACCAACGCAAATATGTTCTTGATCTACTCAAAGAGACAGGTCTACTCGGATGTAAAGCGGCAGAGACACCCGTGGAACCAAATATGAAGCTTGAACTTGCCAAGGCTGAAGAAGTAATAGACCAAGAAAGGTATCAAAGGCTTGTCGGTCGACTTATTTACTTATCTCATACTCGACCTAATATATCGTTTGTTGTAAGTATGGTGAGCCAGTTCATGCACTCACCAGGGCCACGGCATATGCCCCAATGAGGAGATGTGAATAAGGATTACGGAAAATGATACTAAAAGTGCCATAATTTACGTACGACCCTCATTTAAGGTCAAAACTTTTTTTAGGATTACTCAAGTGTCATTGCCAATTTGGGATGCCAAAAATCTGCGTGGGAATATTTTATCAATTTTTTTGACCGACATGGCTCCAAATTAGCATTAATAGACCTAAATGACGTCGTCCATTACTTTTTCCCCAGATGTAAACCTTAATTTACACAAATCAACCAATTTCCCCAAATTCTTCTAACCCTAATTCGGAAGGCAATTTGATCCAAATACATATTTCACAATTTAGCCAGCACGTGACCATCCTTGCTGTTGATGAGCATGAAGCGGGCCCATTCCAACAGCCACTCGTTGAGGAACACGAACTTCAAGAGGCCCAATTGATTGATCGGGAAAATTGAGCTCAATAGGGCATCATTATGGGTAAAGAGGTCGAAACCCAAGTGACAAGGTTGGGATTGTTGGAGTGGAGGAGGATGTTGATCCATTTAAGGTAGGGAGAGGAAGTGGGGTCATGGCGGAAGTCGAAGAGCTTGCGAATGAGGGAAGGAAAGGCAAGGGAGGACCTTTTTCATTTACGTCACATGCTTTTGACAAGTGAAGATTTCTATTATTACTTTTTTTTTTTTTGTCAGTCCTACTCTATTATTACTTTAACTTTTGTTTTGCCCGACTGAAAGGTGAGTTAGATAGTTCCCTATTGCTTTAGATTTTTTTTTTTTACCGGTATTTTACTTCTCGTCGTTTTGTTGCTTAGTATCGTGCTTCTAAATATTATGTGTTAATGAATATATACTTAGACCTCTCCAAGAATACAAAAACATAAAAGTCAAAAAATAAATAAACAAATTCAATAGGTTTCCTACACTGACCCCTAGAATAGAACAGAGTTGGTTCAGGTTCTGTTCTAGGTTTGCATGATCGGCTTAGCTTCCAAAATCTAGGAATTGACCCTGTGCAGGTAGGTTCCAGGGCTGAACTAGCCTAATCTTAGAATCGCTCATTCCTAATTAAGAGTTGGTTGTACCTATTATTGTTGATTAAACTCAACTATTAAATTATTTGAAAGGTAAATAGTAAAAAGAAAAGAAAAGGAAATGAGCGGAAATTGTAATTTCCCATCTTGATGGCACGTGCATCAAAGGAAAACAATGCGTGGACAGAAATGACTAAATCAAATTTTGGTTTATTAATTTTTGCAACCAAACTGAAGGGTATTTTTAGAAAAAAAATAATTGTCTTATTTCCTCCCATTTTCTTGCTTTTTTGGGAGGAAATAGGATGGGCCTAGAAAGAGATAAAAACTTTCCTTTCTTTACATTTTAGTCTCCTAACTTTCTTTTGAGATATATATAAGAGGTGCATTCTTAGTGTCAAATTTTCTTTACACAAGTAGTTGCTCGATGGAAATTTGGAAAAAAAGACAATGGGTATCATAATTTCCATATAATGCTCACTAGAGTATCGTAGTTTTTTTTTTTTTCAATCACTTGAGCGATTCAATCATCGGGCCAAAGAGTTCCGATATCAACTAAGTGAATAAGAAGATGTTCCCTTCACCGATTCTCCATCACTATGGTAATCAACCGACAGAAGTATAGCCAAAGTGCCAAAACTTGGCACGAGGAGACATTTAAGTGCCAAAACTTTGAAAATGTACACTTAAGTGCCACTTTCTTTGAAAAGTGGGACACTTAAGTGCCACCTCCGGCAAACCTTGCCGAAAATCCTACATGGCAATATTTTATTATTTTTGCTTGCCTACGTGGCTCGCCAGAGAGCTGACTCGGCTCAAACTCACCCAAAACGACGTCGTCTACAAAATAAAAATTAAACTACCAGCTAAAAATGGTGTAAATAATTAATATAAAATTAATTTAATTTAATTTAAACTTAAATTTATTTAATATTCTAAAAATTAAAAACTTTAATATTAAAAAAAAGGGGCAGCTAAGAAATAAAATTAAAACTTAATTTATTTAAAATATTCTAAAAAATAAAAATGTGTAAATAATTAATATAAAATTAATTTAATTTAATTTAAACTTAAATTTATTTAATATTCTAAAAATTAAAAACTTACAATTAAAAAAAAGGGGGCAGTTGAGAAATAAAATTAAAACTAAATTTATTTAAAATATTCTAAAAAATAAAAAATGTGTAAACTAAAATTTATTTAATATTCTAAAAATTATAAACTTAAATTAAAAAAAAAAAAGGGTGTTGAAGGGGGTGGCTAAAGGCTGAGCCCTTGCCATCGCCGCCTCCCCGCCGCCGCTGGGAAGGGCTGGCGACGAAGGGGGGAGGGTCAGTCGAGGTTGCTGGCCCCCGGCCGACTAGCGACGAGGGCCACGAGCCCTCGCCAGATCGCGGCGAGGGCCTCAATCCTCGCCTCGGATTTGGGCGAGGGCCGGCGACGAAGGGGGGAGGGTCGGTCGAGGTCGCCGGCCCCCGGCCGACCGGTGATGAGGGCCCGCGAGCCCTTGCCCGATATGGGCGAGGGCTGCGACCCTCACCCCAGATCTGGGCAAGGGCTCGTGGGCCCTCACCGCGATCCGACGAGGGCTCGCGGCCCTCACCTCCGGTCGGCCGAGGACCGACGACCCCAGCCGACCTTCCCCCCTCTATCGCCAGCCCTTCCTGGCGACGGCGGCGACGGCTCAACCCTCAGCCGCCCCCTTCGACACCCCATTTTTTTTTTAAAAAAAAAATTAAGTTTTTTATTTTTAGAATATTAAATAAATTTAAGTTTAAATTAAATTAAATTAATTTATATTAATTATTTACACATTTTTATTTTTTAGAATATTTTAAATAAATTTAGTTTTAAATTTAATTTAATTAATTTTTATATTAATTATTTACACATCAAAGCCAAAACGACGTCGTTTCACACCCAACTCGCCGGAAAATTGCCACATCAGCAATTTGGCCGGATTTTGGCCGAAGTGGCATTTAAGTGATCTACTTTACTCCGATTATGGTACTTAAGTGTACATTTCCAAAGTTTTAGCACTTAAGTGTCCCTCCGTGTCAAGTTTTGGCACTCTAGGTGTCCGTACCTCGTAATCAACCTTTCTTTTGTTAGTTTTCTTAGACAAATGAACACAAGTGCGGGTTCGAAGGTCAAATTTAGAAGGATCAGATTACTTGTCATGATAGGTTTCACTATTTAGCATGACGTATGTTGAGATTCCTGCCAATAAATTCGGTATGAAGGTTTAAGTAAATTGGTTGTTTGCCAATAAAATAATAGAATTTGTTTAACATGACGTCCTTTAATTCGAATTAGCTAATGTCATTTGTCAAGTTTCGATTGGATCTCACTTATTTGGTCTATTGTCCTAATTATCTTGGTTTTAAAAAGTTGTGTGCTAACTATTATAGGTCAGGATTCTTGTATAAGGGTGCGTTTGGGAACCACTTCCCAAAGCCCCTTGGAGGTCTAAAGATACTTGGGCAAATGCTAGCCCGTTTGGCAAAAAAAATTGAGCCCCATTTGCGAAATGCTGAGGCTTTGTGAAGCCGAAAGCCCAAGGCAGGTGAAGACCTGCCTTGGGCTTTCGGCTTTTTCGGCATGCCCACGCGGGCATTATTTATATATTTTTTTTCCGAAATTGTCCTCATCAATTTTTTGTTTTTCCGGTTCTTGCCCTTACGCGACACTGTTCATCTTCTCCGGGAGGTTCGGTTGTCTGACGGTGTGGGGGCCGGCGACTGAGGGACGCTGGCGACCGTCGGGGGGTGGCGCGACCGACGCCGGAGGTGGCGCGACCGACGCCTGTGTCACGGGGGCGGCAGGCCGTCTTCTTCTTCTTCGCCCGACGCCGCCGCCCCCGATCTGGGTCGCGCGACCTTGCTGTCCCCGGATCTGGGTCGCGGCGGCGCTCTCGCCCGGATCCGGGGCGAAGCGGTCATGCGATACCGCGACCAGATCAACGCTGGCGTCCTCCGGCAGCGCGAAGATAGTCGCGGGAATTAGAAGTCGTCAAGCGCGACCTGGTCTGAGTAATACGGCTTGTCATGGCGACACCTCTTGCTTAAACCCTAGATCCGGGGCCCGGCCGGGTCGCTGTAACCTTCGCGACCAGATCGAGGTCCTCCTTGACCTCCAGCGCTTGTGGTCGGTCATCGGAAGTCGAGGGAGTCGTCGTGGCGCCCGGTCCGGGGTCGCCGGACGTCGCCGGAGGTCGCGACGGCGTCAGGCGACCTCGCTGCCCCAGATCCGGGGTCGCCGGAGGTCGCCGGAGGTTGCCGGCAGCCGCTGCCCTTGGTGGTCAAATTTTTTTTATTTTTCTTTTAATAATTTTTTTTTACTACAAAGATCTTTTGTAAATGTAATTTCCCAAACGCCATTTTGCTCAAAATACTTTACAAAGAGCTTTCAAAGTACAATTTACCAAACACATTTGCATTTTGAAAAACACCTTTAGCTCAAAGGTATTTGCATTTCCCAAAGGACTTTCCCCAAAAATGGTTCCCAAACCCACCCTAAGCTGGGCTGGCATGCCAGGATTACTTGTATGAGCTGAGTCGGCATGGTGACGTTTATATTTCTCCCGATTTTTGTTCTTTTGTTCCCTGGAACAAAAAAAGAACATAAATCCGTTTGGTAACGCCAACTTATTTTTCTATTTCCTGGAATAGAAAAATGGTTGGGGAATAGATTTTGAACATAAACAACAAACAAAAAAGAGTAGCATCTTGTTCCTAAGAACAATTTCTAGAAATAAGTCTTTTTTTTCTTTTCTATTTTTCTTTTGTTCTTCTTCCTTGTTGCGGTCACCGCCGGCCGCTTGCCAACCATCGGCCACCTCCAACCGCCCGCAGCCACCGTTGGGCAACCACCGTCATCGGACCGCCAATGATCATCACCGCACGATCGCTGCTTGCCATCGCAAGACCACCAACTGTCACCACCCATGGCCCATCGGCCTTCACCCCCTCTTATGACCGCCCATCTACCTCCGGTGGCAGTCAGCAGCGGCAGCAGGTGGGCCGTGGGTGGTGGTGGCGGTCGATGGGCTGTGGGCGGCAGTTGGCGGTGGTGGTTCATGGTCTTGCGGCGGCAGGTGGTGGTAGTGCGACGACGAGCGGCAGTCGGCAGTCCGTGAGCAAGAAGAAAAAATGAATAAATACAAAAATTTATAAATTGTAACTATTGTTTTTCTATTATTTTTCTATTCCAAGAATAGAAATTTTGTATAATTACTATACACCTTATTTTACTCATAAATTATTCCCCGGAGTAAAAATAAAAAAGAACTATTTTTGAAAAGAAATAGTTCCCCGGAATAAAAAAGTTGCCATGCGCACCCTAAATGTCTGGACTTAAGTGGTTAATGGCCCTTGTAAGGTGATCCAACGCCTCTAGATTGTTGGGCCTCTATGCAATCTCCTCCATAGTCTGCATGAACGAACTCCTTTTTTGTTTCCAATAATCACGCCCAATCTTCCATCATTAAGAAGATGCATCCGGTTTTACTGAGAATGTTAACCGATTTGGATTGTCCTATGTTAAGGACCCCCTCTGATGTATGGTAATATTTTGAGATAAGAGAATGTCCAGACCAAGGTCCAGAAAGTTTTAACTTTGATCCTGAAAGTGTACTAAACATATGAATGCACAATCCGCGGTGATGCTAGAAGAGTGCGCTTGGGCAAGCATAGCCATTTCATTATGGAAATAAGTGACTAGGCGTGATTGGTTTCAGGGTGGGTGAGTTCCAAAGTTAGAAGTTGGAACCTACATTGTTATAACCGGTTCCTAATTTTTAGACCCTAGAACCTATCTTATTTGCCTAGAATTGATTCCGGAACCTACCCTATTTTTTCGGTTCAGTACCAAGGTCTACCCAATAACCCATTTTATTTTTTTATTCCCTTTTTGGGTTCATTTTTTACGACAAAATCATATGAGGGTATGAGTATTAAAATGATTCAAACTAAAAGATGAATAACGAAAATCTTAATCCACCAAAAACAAAATTACATAAGATAAATACATAATGATGTACAATTATCAATGATAAGAAGTTTAAACACGTGATATAAAACATAAATTATAAAACTTTATATACCCATTCATCCATAAAAATTTAAGGGAAGAGGAAAGACTGGAGGGGAGTTCTGAGGAAGAACAAATGATGAAAGAGTATTGAAATTATAATTTAGAAGAAAAAGAAATTAGGGTTTTGGTTTTTTAGCTTATAAAACATGTTTCGAAACCAGTTCTAAACCAAAGCAGTCTGGTCCTGTTCTTGAGTGGATATTCACTTGAAACCCGCTCTTGAGCCGGTTGCAACCGGTTCTAAGAATTTGGAACCCATTCTTGAACCTTTTTTTTGGCCGGTCCAATCCGGTTCTCGAGTAGAACCGCTTTAGTTGCACATCTCTATAAGGAATTATTAATCTATAGATTTGCTTAATAAATTGTGAGTTAATATCATGATAAATCCAAATTGACACATTTGTGACAAATTTACTTTCTACTAGTTTCCGTTAAATTTTATCGTTAAATTACTAAGTTAAATGACAAGTGATAGCTGACAGGTGTACTAGTTTGCGTTTTTACTCTCTATTTGTAATAGGTGTGCTGTATTGTGGTTTTCCGGAATATTAATCCAATTTAATGAAAACTAAATGAAGGTAAATTGGTCAGACATGTATTAATTTGAGGTTTTTAGTGGTTAAAAAATTAGTTTTTGGTAAATTTATCATACGTATACCAGTTTATTATTTTTCATGGTATTAACCCTGAATTGTATTACTTTGGAATAAAAATTTTGGGAAATTACCCAATTAGTTATAAACACATTGTACATATGTCAATTTAGTTAAACCTCTGGCTTATGCAAATTTAATCCTAACTGTTATGTGAAATTTCAGTATAGTTCTTTCAGTCAATTTTCGCCAAAAATCGCTAACATTGCTGTCCAATCATCGCCAATCATCCTAAGTGACACATTATTATGTTAGCCATTTCGAACAAAAATTAGTCGGAATAACTATATTGGAATTTCTTTACTAAAGTGGCAAAATTGAAAAGTTAAGGATTAAATTAATATTCGTATAGTAGGTTTAGAACTGATTGAATAATTTCTTCCATAAAATTGTTACTTGCTCTTTTCTTGTGCACTGGGGGGGCCTACATATATTCCCCCATTGAGGAGATGTGAATAAGGATTACGGAAAATGATACTAAAAGTGCCATAATTTACGTATGACACTCATTTAAGGTCAATTTGTTTTTGTTTTTTTTTTTTGGATCACTTAACTATCATTGTCAATTTTGGATGCCAAAAATCTAACGTGGCAATATTTTATCAAGTTTTTTGACTGACATGGCTCCAAATTAGCATTAATAGACCTAAATGACGTCGTCCATTATTTTTTCCCCAGATGTAAACCTTAATTTAGACAAATCAACCAATTTCCCAAATTCTTCTAACCCTAATTCGGAAGGCAATTTGATCCAAATACAGATTTCACAATTTAGCGAGAACGTGACCATCCTTGGTGTTGATGAGCATGAAGTGGGCCCATTCCAACAGCCACTCGTTGAGGAACACGAACTTCAAGAAGCCCAATCGATCGCTCGGGAAAGTTGAGCTCGATAGGGCATCATTAGGTAAAGAGGTCGAAACCCAAGTGATAAGGTCGGGATTGTTGGAGTCGAGGACGGTGTTGATCCATTTACGGTAGGGAGAGGAAGTGGGGTCATCGCGGAAGTCGAAGAGCTTGCAAATGGAAATGAGGGAAGGAAAGGAAAGGGAGAACCTTTTTGATTTAGGTCACATGCTTTTGGCAAGTGAAGATTTCTATTATTACTTTAACTTTTAATTTGCTCGACTGAAAGATGAGTTGGATAATTACCTATTGCTTTAGATTTTTCTTCTTCTTTTTTTTTACCGGTATTTTACTTCTCGTCATTTTGTTGCTTAGTATCGTGCTTCTAAATATTATGTGTTCATGAATATGTACTGAGCTTGAACTTTCAAAGAATACAAAAACATAAAGTCAAAAAATAAATAAACAAATTCAATAGGTTTCCTACACCGACCCCTGGAATAGAACCGAGTTGGTTCAGGTTCTATTCTAGGTTTACATGATCGGCTTAGCCTCCAAAATCTAGGAATCGACCCTATGCAGGTAGGTTCCAAGGCTGAACTAGCCTAATCTTAGAATCGTTCATTCCTAATTAAGAGTTGGTTGTACCTATTATTGTTGATTAAACTCAACTGTTAAATTATTTGAAAGGTAAATAGGAAAAGAAAAAAAGGAAATGAGCAGAAATTGTAATTCCCTCTCTTGATGGCACGTGCATCAAAGGAAAACAATGTGTGGACCGAAATGACTAAATCAAATTTTGCTTTATTAATTTTTGCAACCAAACTGAAGGGTATTTTTGGGAAAAATGAAGTGTCTTATTTCCTCCCATTTTCTTGCATTTCTGGGAGGAAATAGGATGGGCCTAGAAAGAGATAAAAACTTTCCTTTCTCTACATTTCACTCTCCTAACTTTCTTTGGAGATATATAAGAGGTGCATTCTTAGTGTCAAATTTTCTTTAAACAAGTAGTTGCGCATGGAAATTTGGAAAAAAGACACAATGGGTATTATAATTTTCATATAATGCTCACTCGAGTATCGTAATTTTTTTTTTTCAATCATCGGGCTAGAGAGTTTCGATAGCAGCTGAGTGAATAAGAAGATATTCCCTTCACTGATTCTCCTTCACTATGGTAATCAACATTTCTTTTGTTAGTTTGCTTAGACAAATGAACACAAGTGCGGGTTCGAATGTCAAATTTAGAAGGATCAGATTACTTGTCATGATAGGTTTGACTATTTAGCATGACGTATGTTGAGATTCTTGCCAATAAATTCGGTATGAAGGTTTAAGTAAATTGGTTGTTTGCCAACAAAATAATAGAATTTGCTAAACATGACGTCCTTTAATTCGAATTAGCTAATGTCATTTGTCAAGTTTCAATTGGATCTCACTTATTTGGTCTATTGTCCTAATTATCTTGGTTTGAAAAAGTTGTGTGCTAACTATTATAGGCCAAGATTACTTGTATAAGTTGGGCCGGCATGCCAGGATTACTTGTATAAGTTGAGCCGGCATGGTGACGTTTTTATTTCTCCCGATTTTTGTTCTTTTGTTCCCCGGAACAAAAAAAGAACATAAATCCATTTGGTAACGTCAACTTATTTTTTTATTATCCGGAATAAAAAAAGTGGCTGGGGAATAGAATTGAAACAAAAACAATAAACAAAAAAAGTAACTTCTTGTTTGTGGGAACAATTTCTAGAAATAAGTCCTGTATTTCTTTTCTATTTTTCTTTTGTTCTTCTTCCTTGTTGCGGCCACCGTCGGCCGCCTACCAACCACCGACCACCTCAAGCTGCCCATGGCCATTGTTGGCCAACTGTCGGCAGCCAACCGCCGCCGTCGAACCGTCAGCAATCGTTGCCGCACGATTGCCACTTGCCGTCGCAGGACCACCGACCATCATTGCCAAACGCCACCACAGGATCACCGCCCACAGCCCATCGGCCGCCGCCCCCTCCCGCGGACGCCCAGCTACCTTTAGCAACGGTCGACGACGATAGCCGGCGGGCCGTGGGTGGCAGCGATGGCCGATGGGCTGTGGGCTGTGGGCGGCGGTCCTGTGGTAGCTAGCAGTGGTTGTGCGGTGGCGGGCGGCAGTCGACAGTCCGTGAGCAAGAATTAAAAACGAATAAATACAAAAATTTATAAATTCTACTAAACACATTTCTATTATTTTTCTATTCCAATAATAGAAATTTTATGTAGTTACAAAACACCTTATTTTACTCAAAAATTGTTCCCTGTAGTAGAAATAAAAAAAACTATTTCTGAAAAGAAATAGTTCCCCAGAATAGAAACGTTGCCATGCTCACCCTAAATTTCTGAACTTAAGTGGTTTGTGGGCCTTGTAAGGTGATCCAACACCTCTAGACAGTTGGGCCTCTATGCAATCTCCTCCATCGTCCGCACGAACGAACTCTTTTTTGTTTCCAATAATCACACCCAATATTCCATCATTAAGAAGATACATTCGATTTTAGTGAGAATGTTAACCGATTTGGATTGTCTTACGTTAAGGACCCCATCTGATGTATGGTAATATTTTGAGATAGGAGAATGTCCAGACCAAGGCCTAGAAAATTTTAACTTTGATCCTGAAAGTGTACTAAACATATGAATGCACAATCTGCGGTGATGCTAGGAGAGTGCGCTTGGGCAAGCATAGCCATTTCATTATGGAAATAAGTGACTAGGCGTGATTCAAGGTGGGTAAGTTCCAAAGTTTATATGTCGGAACCTACATTGTTATAACTGGTTCCTAATTTTTAGACCCTAGAACCTATCTTATTTGCCTAGAATCCATTCTGGAACCTACCCTATTTTTTCGGTTTGGTTCCAAGGTCTACCCAATAACCTATTTTATTTTTTTGTTCCTTTTTTGGGTTCATTTTTTACGTCAAAATCATATGATGCTTTGAGTAATAAAATGATTCAAAGTAAAAGATGAACAACAAAAATCTTAATCCACCAAAAACAAAAATACATAAGATAAATACATAATCATGTACAATTATAAATGATAAGAAGTTTAAACACGTGACATAAAACATAAATTATAAAACTTTATATACCCATTCATCCATAAAAATTTAAGGGAAGACGAAAGACTGGAGGGGAGTTCCGAGGAAGAACAAATGATGAAAGAGTGTTGAAATTATAATTTAGGAGAAAAAGAAATTAGGGTTTTGGTTTTTTAGCTTATAAAACATGTTTCAAAACCAATTCTAAACCAAGGTAGTCTGGTCCGGTTCTTGAGTGGGTATTCACTTAAAACCTGCTCTTAAGCCGGTTGCAACCGGTTCTAAGAATTTGGAACCCATTCTTGAACCTTTCTTTTTTTGTCGGTCCAATCCGATTCCTGAGTAGAACCGCTTTAGTTGCACATCCCTATAAGATGGGCCTAGAAAGAGATAAAAACTTTCCTTTCTCTACATTTCGCTCTCCTAACTTTCTTTTGAGATATATAAGAGGTGCATTGTTAGTGTAAAATTTTCTTTACACAAGTAGTTGCGCAATGGAAATTTGGAAAAAAGACACCATGGGTATCATAATTTTCATATAGCGGTCACTCGAGCATCGTAATTTTTTTTTCAATCACTTGAGCGACATAACATACATACTTTTGATAATTGAAACCTAGAACACAATTAAGACTAGGACTAAAAACATTTGACCAAATGCAAGTAATTAAAATTAGACTCTAAATTAATTCTCCAGCATGGGTAGCTTAATCGACACCTCGAAAGGTCATCAAAAAGCAAAGAAAATTGTCCAGAATAGCCTTTGATTTCTAGATAGTCAATTAATAGTCTTGAAATTGATAACAAGCTTGTAAATTGATATAAACAACCATGAAATCGATAACTCGTCTACCGAATCAATAACTTGTCCACGCTTGCATAATCGACATCTTCAACTTGAATCGATCGACAGAGCCTGCTACTCCTGCATCAACAAGGCGCATGGAGACCTCTCTTTCCATCAAGTTGGTTTGAATTCAATGTTGTGAATTTATCTCAAGTTTTAGTCTAAAACGAAACTTTCATAATATGAATGGGTTTCCTTTCCTAGTTGAAGTTGATTTCCTATTTATAGAGTTTAAGTAGGTTTTCCTCTTTTAGATCCAATTCTTGACTATATATAAAAAGGGTTTTCTTTGTAAAGAGTATCAAAAAAGCTATTTTTTTTTGTGAATTGCACCCTGAAGCAATGGATTGTTGAGACCAATGAAACTTATAGTAAGATTTGTGAATTTTTTTTTTTTTTTTGTAAGATTGAGAGATTATTTTGTGAGAAATTATGGGGTTAAACACTATGTTAGTTATTATGTTTTATTGAGGGTTGTGAATACTAAGAGTGTTTGAGTGACTGTGGTTGTAGTCTTTGTTATATTGCTTGATCCATAATGGAATTCTATACTATTCTCACCGTGGACATATGTTACACA
Organism: Eucalyptus pauciflora; assembly: GCA_007663325.1. Taxonomy (NCBI): domain Eukaryota; kingdom Viridiplantae; phylum Streptophyta; class Magnoliopsida; order Myrtales; family Myrtaceae; genus Eucalyptus; species Eucalyptus pauciflora. The sequence continues at coordinate 561,856 of VMYD01000369.1, read as the reverse complement.
GACCAAACTATGTAAAGTGAGCAAAATAGACATATCTCTTCAGTTCATGTCCTTTCAAATTTGTATAGTAGTTTCTTTGCCTTTAAAAGACATGTACATTCATGTCCTTTTAATTTTCTATAGCAGTTTCTTTGCCTTTAAAAGACATGTACATTCATGTCCTTTTAAATATGTCTCTTCAGTTCATATCCTTTCGAACTTTATAAATTGAAATAAATTGTTCTTCAAAGAAAAACAAAGAATATACAACGCTTCTATGCTTAGGTAACTGTTTTAATCTTTAATTTTGCCAGTTTGAGGAAAAGTTGAATTGAGTCATATTTGCATAGTGTTTGTGTAGATAGATTTGGGGAGTTATCTCTTGGGAGACATAGTTTGTAAATTTGCAAAGCATTTTTAGCATAAACTAATTGCCTTAAGAAAATTTGGTAATTTGTACCTCACCTACTATTTAGTTCTGTTATGATTTTATAGCGATTTTGTAAATCTATATTTAATTTGTAATTTTGTCATCTTCACTTGTTAAGAAAATTTTCAATACATTTTTCATTGACTTGATCATTATTAAATTTGTTATCGCATTGTCATAATTATATTTCAGTTTAATTTTACTGATTACAACAAATAATAATATATTACGTTTACAACATTTTTATTGTTCGATTGATTGTTTTCGTAGTAGTCGACAACCTAGGAATCCTCCAATGCTTGGAACTTTGAGTACATACCCACACTTCTGGCTCTTCCACACGCTTGATCTATGGATCGGGTTGTCCATAAGGCTCGTGCTAGAGTGCGAATGACCGCTGCTTTTGTGGATGTCCATGACCGATATTTCTAAACAATACTTCATGATGTTGCAGTCGATACAGAACTCCATCTGCATGCACAATAATAAGATTCGGTACACAATCTCAAGTAAATAAAGAATCAAGCGAGAAAGAAAATTCGAGACACAAGCTTTTATTTTGATTTGCTCATAAACTAAGGCTACATTCAGCAGATGATTCTATTATAATTAGAATCTCACCGTCATTGTTACATTTTTCAATTACAAGAGAAAAAGATGAGATATACCTAGCTGTTATTTATAAGCTCAAACCCAAGTTATCAATAAAATATGAACTCAAACTGTAAAAAATTTCCAGCGGCTCGAGAGTGCTATCCCCAAATCCCCGCCCAGTTGCCGGATAGAAGGATCCCCGTGCCATCCTATTGATTTCACCTCAACATTCAAAGACACCAATGCCAGTCCTAGTTCGGGCTCCATCTTTTCGCGACACTGGGATCTGTGGTGCCGATCGCTTTTGTGAACAAGGAAGCTGCCGCTTCGGCCCTAGTGATTGGGCTCCTCCAGTGGAAAAATGTATAATGCGATTTGCATGATCCGGTTCAATCAACTTCGCAACGATATAAAAGAAGGATTACGACACTGCTCACAAAGTTTACCTTTCAGCACGACGCATGTTGAGGATTATACCCGCACCTAAATTCTTTGTGATGGCTCCTCGTTGATAAAACTATTGAAGTTTTATGATATTAGGGTTTCCCTCTCCTATCTCGTCTCACTAAGTAATGGGGAGAAGTACACTATTGGTGCCATAAGTTGTGTACGGCGCTCACTTTGGTGCCAAAAGTTTTTGTCGGATCACTTAAGTGCCAAAAAATTTGAAAAACGCTCACTTTGGTACCAACGCTGATTTGATCGGCCGGAAATCCGACGTGGCCTTTTTTTATTGATTTCTTATGCTGATGTGGCTTGCCAGAGTTTACTTGGATCACTTAGGCCTTCAAACGACGTCGTTTTAGCGTCCTAACACCAAAACGACGCTATTTGGTGTCTCCCCCAATTCAAACCCTAAATCTCGACGGCCCCCGCACTCGGCGGCCATGGCTCCAACCCCGACCCCGACGATGGCCACTCGGTGGCTGTAGCCTCGACCCCAACCCCGACCCCAACCCCGACGATGGCCACTCGGCGGCCAAGTCAAAGGCCGTGATCTAGCCGGTGCTCGAGGAGGCCACCGACAAGTGCGCCGCCATTGATGTCTCCCTCTCCATCTCCGATCTCCCCGACGAGTGCCTAGCCTGCGTCTTCCAGTACCTAGGCTCCGGCAACTAAGGCTAGTGCTCCCTGTTGTGCCGTCGAGGGTGTCCAAACAATGCCGAGCAATGGCGGTTGAGCGAGCGACGGCGGAGGCCAAGCGACAACGGCCGAGCGAGCTAGGTCGGAAAAATCCCCAAATGAGTTAAATGGCGTCGTTTTTGTGAAGCCATCCATGTAGGACGGCAAAACGACGTCAATTTCTTAAGGAGGACCGAAAACGACGTCGTTTGAAGGTCTTGTCGATTTAAAAAAAAAAACCATGTAATCATTTTGGCCGGAATCTTTTGCCGATGGCCGGAATCTTTCGCCGGTGGCACCAAAGTGATCGTTTTTCCTTCAATTTGGCACTTAAGTGATCCGACGGAAACATTTGGTACCAAAGTGAGTGCCGTACACAACTTATGGCACTGATAGTGTACTTCTCCCCTAAGTAATGAAGGTGGCCACAATAACAACCAAGCTAAAAGAAATGTATAGGCATTTCCTCTTGCGATAATATTGAGTCTTTGATTCTTCGAGTCGTTCATTTATGAAATGAGACAATGCTAAACATATTTGAAAACCTCTCGGTAAAACTCTCTTACTGGAAGATGTGCTGTAGACTCATTTTTCTAAGTGAGGCAATGTGAAAAAATGTTTTTCCGGAAAAAGAATTCTATATGTGACTTTTTCTGGTCCATTACCCAAAAAAATTCCCAACTTTAGTTTTAATCCCAATTTTATCGTACACTTTTTTTGTCTTATAAAAAATATAAACTTTAGATCCAGTTTTAATTCTACCATAAATTTTCTTTTTGTTTCATAAGAATCACTGACTTATAATTGAGTCTCATATCCGTCCCATGAATCCACGGTCCAATATCACCCTAAATGATCCTACGTGTTATTTCCATGTCATTACTCTAGTTTTTCCCAAATTTCAAATCCAAGAAGATGTCTTTTAGAGATGAATTTCCCCGTCAGCCTAATGACATATTCTTGGATCTAAAATTTAGGTAAAAACTAGAGTAGTTAGGGTTGGCTTTCTTCGATCGATCTTACTCTTAAGAGTCTTCCCTCCATCTCACTTGGTGATCTTTGATTTTATGTATAATCTTTAGTCTCTTGTGCTCGAGAGTTTACCATCTTTTGCGATCGAAGAGTTTGCACTTGAGACATGTTGCTCGGGACTCTCAAATAGCTTGTGTTCAGGAGTTTTCCATCTCTCGATCGTCCATGAGAAATTTTGGACGGAGGTTAACAAGGGCAGATTTGGGACTCAAGCAATAGTTGGTGGTTTTTTACGAAACAAAAGAAATTATGGTAGAATTGAGAATGGACATAAAAGTTGTGAGTTTTTCAAGGGACAAAAAAAAAGTTTTTTAGGTTAGAATTGAAATTAGACCTAAAGTTGGGTTTTTTTTTTTAAGGGTACTAGGCCTAATATATTCTTAATTCGTTTGGCATTTATGCCTGCAAATTAGGGTTAAGTAAGGAAGCACACTCACTTGACAACCTGCCTCACCACCTTCACGTCTCGTGGTGCGATGTGGGTCTGTTGTCGACACGCGAACCGAATCCCACGTCTAAAGAAGATCCGATTTGTATTACTCACCAATTTGTGTCGGTGACGCTTTCAATCCGACGTGCATCCATGGACTCCGCAGGCTTTGTGTCGTTCGAACATTACGTATGACTCCTTGTTTGGTCCCCCCCACGTCTATGGAGAGGAAGAGCCCTAGATTTCACAGCTAATCCTAGAAATAAGAACACAAAAATAATTGCCTCGAACATTGATCGACATAATTGACCCGATCCTAATAGGACAGAGCCAAAAAATAAGCCGCCACCCATCACCGTGTATGAATTGTCGATATGATACGGGAATTTGGTTGAAGCTCGAAATCCTGTTGCAAATTCGACACTTTTGCTTATGAAAATCATGTTTTCATCGCACCTAATGAATTTCAACCTACCCATGCACTTCCGATCTGGGAAGTATTAAAGGAAATTATCAAATCTTTTCAATTGCCACTTTTCACACAATGATTCGAAAATAAAAAGAAGATTGCATCGAGTCACAAAAGAATTATGCAAAAGCAATATCCAACCCCGCGCGAAATTATTTATTGATTTAAAAAATTTCAAGTTAAGAAAAAAAAAATATAAACTTTTCAGTACGTAGGCTACATATTTAGTTCCTACGTGAAGGGGTCACCGTCGTGAAAAAAGGCAAATAAAAGCCCCCCACCAGCTCTCATTCATACACGGCAACAACACCACCGCTCTCACTTTTGGACCCACGCATTTATCCGACCAAATTCTCCTATCATTATTTCTTGGAAATTCGAAATTATATAATACATAGTAAATACAAATATATTATATGCTTATTTATTTATATTTAATTTTGCAGTAGGTGGACATCACTCCTGGGACGGTTCTTTCTCAAATTTCGCACGGAGCGATCACATGGGACATCACATGGGGTTTAGAGCATGAGGTTGCATGAAGCGAAAGCATAAATACGCAACAAGCTTTTGGATCCCTATTAAATTACTTTAACTAGAGGAAAAAAATAAAGAAGAAAAGAAAATTGAAGGAAAAGACATGTCCTGTTGTCCTCAAGACATGCTTTGCTCCTGTTTCACTCCAAGAGGAGCATGGGCTCCAGGTGGGCAGTTGAATTTATCTCCCCACCACTAATTAATTCCCTGGAATAATACCTTTTTCTTTTTTAAAAAATTGGGTTTTTTCATTAATTGTGTTTTAGATAATGTAAAATGGTACCACGAGATTCACTTTCGAGGGTACCACGGTTCGAACATCTGGGACAGCTCATATCCATTTGGGTTTTTCCTATGGCAGGAACAGTGCTTTGTTACAACTGTATCGTTGAGGGAGCAAAGTTGGCATTTTTTAGTATCGAATTCGTTTTTGGGAAAGGAGGGAAAAAAAAGTTGAATTTACAGCTTGGGAAAATTCACTTGTTCTCCTCTTTAAGATAACATATATAAATGGAAAGCGGATGTCTTGTGGTCCAATCTGTATTGCATGAAACTCCTCTTTGGATAATCTCATAAGAAAAAACCTTAAGTTTTCACCGTGGGACACCGACACCAAAAACCTTTTCATCACTGCCACGTTAGTTTTTTAATGGTCATTATGGACGGAACCATGGCCGAAGGTAATTTATGGATTACTCATATAAGTTTGGGATAGTATTAATGGCCCACGGAGAAAAGTTTATGATTTTCTATGCAGTTTTACTCTCATTTTTTGCTCCCCCTATAACCGAGAAAGAAACCTATACTAAGCTGAGACACTAAACTAATATCTGATAATAATTAAAATCTTTGTGAATTTCCCTGACATAATATCCTAATTTTGTAGGAGCAGATCTAGACGAAGCTAGCAGTGACGATCTCCTTTTTCAATCACCAATGCTCAAAAGAGAGTCGAGGGCAAATTAATTGTATTACTTTCATAATATTATTGAGATGCTTCTACTTATTGAAGATTTACTTGAGATGATTCTTGTCGTGTTCATAAGAAAGAGGGATTTCTCGAATTGGGATGAACTCAAACAAACAATTTGCACATGACCCTTTACACTGATAGTGACCCTAATGCTCCCTGACTTGACCCAAGTAGGAAGCGAGCATGTGAAGACGGGCCTCCTAAGTTTTAAATTACGAAGGAAAACACCCAAGCTTTCCACATCATCACGATACCATTTTCCTTAGTGAGTGATTACTTTAATGATGTCCCATAATTCACTCTATATTTCAAAATTCAAACTTTGGAAGGAAAAAAAGAGAAAAAAACCATTTTCCAAAATTTTTCTTTTTTTATTTTTCTTTTTGGGGGGTTGTATCAAGCCATCATACGAATCACAACAAAATCCAATTCGATGTCGCGCAAATTGCTCCAAGATTCACAGAACACATGCACAATCGAACATCGCTCCCCTTTATTGGGGGTCATGACACATGCAAAGATCTCCCAGCTTTTGTCATTTCGCCCAAAAAAAAATGAAAAATGAAATAAATAAATAAATTGAAAATTGCATGAGGGTCATAAGGCATGAAAAGCAGCCTCTTTACACCAGTGGGTCCCAACACTACAATCGACACCCAACACTCACATGTCGTCACATGATGGGTACTTGGGTTTATGCCGCTCTCGTGGCCTAATTTCTCCCAATACGAAAATGTTGGATAAAAATAAATAAATAAATGAGTAAGTACATAAATGCTCGCGCTTTTTTTTTTTCATCCCATGTTCGGACAATCCTTACAACTTTGAATCGGGCGTATTATCTCGTGTGGGGGTCCACCCTTGATTCAAGATAAATTCTTACCCTAATTTTTAATTTTTGACGCCACTAATAAGATATTTTATTTTTAATCAGGTCAAGATCCGCAAGTGATGCGAGATCGATTTGGGATGCAAAATGCGCGAGCCATAATTAAAACTTGAGTGCTGTGAATGGTAAATAATATACTCTTTTTTTATTTAATCTCAATCCAGATATTTGTGAGCATACGATTAAATTTTCTAAGATAGTAGTCATCTCACTATCTTGTCGTTTTCCCCCCCTCACTCTCTAGTCATTACCCTCTTTTCCAATTTAAAAGTTTGAAAACCCCAAAAAAAAACAAAAATAAATAAAATAAAATAAAGAAAACGGCGTGAAAAGCCAGCCATGATTATATAATTTAATTCCAACTCAGACCCCACAAGCAACTCGAGAGCCCCGGGAAACGGCAGCTCAAAACCAAGGGACACGATCGCCATAACATGCACTTTTCAGGGGTATTTTCGCCAATCCGACAGATCGCCCCCATTAACTACCACCTTACCACTTCCGTAAAACCTTATATATAATCTCAATCTCTCTCTCTTTCTCTGTCTTCCACACTCAAAAATCAGTTCAAAACAAGAAAAACACGCCACGACACGAGCTTCATGAACACCGCCGGCGAGAAGCATCACTAGCGGAAGAACTTCCGGCGGCGGCGGCGGAGCGGCACGGCACGGAGGAGGAGGAGGAGGAGGAGGAGGAGGACGAATTGTTCCCGATGACGGATCTCGAGAGCCCGGACGCGATGCCCCGGCTCATCGCCTTCCTCTCCTCGCTGCTGCAGAAGGCGGCGGAGTCCAACGACCTGGACCGCCAGATCCACCAGCAGCCCCAGAGGATCTCGGTCTTCCACGGCCTGACGCGGCCCGCCATCTCGATCCGGAGCTACCTGGACCGGATCTTCAAGTACGCCAACTGCAGCCCCTCGTGCTTCGTGGTCGCCTACGTCTACCTCGAGCGGTTCGCGCAGCGGCAGCCGACGCTCCCGATCAACTCCCTCAACATCCACCGCCTCCTCATCACCAGCGTCATGGTCGCCGCCAAGTTCTTGGACGACATGTGAGTTGCCTTTGCTGTTGGAATTGGGGTACTGGTGTGAATTCTTGATTTCCAACGTTTGAAAACCGGTCTGAATTCAGCTCGCATTGCCATTTTCTTTAAATTGAATAGAGTTTTCTTTTCCTTTGTTGGAGGGAGTGTGATTTTGTGGATGCTTTGCTGGTTCCAGTTAGCTGTTCAGCTTTCTGTGCAACCCCTTTTGAGATAATTCTGTCCATTTAGGAAAGAAAAAAAAAGATTCCAAAAGAAAAGAAAAGGAGAGAACTGGAAATAGAATAAAACCTGGGAGAATCTACTGAATTTTGGAAAACTAATGAATGTTTCATGATTCTTAGTAGACGATATTAAAAGGGCGTTGCTTTAAGTTGCATTTTCTCTCGAAGTTGTCAAAAAAAAAGGGGGGGGGGGGATGGAAGGAGCAATGTATTTCCTTCCTTTGGTACAATGTATCTCATAATTCGTATGTTTTTGAATTTACTAAAAATTACACTTAATTCTTTAGATTATGTAAAAAAATTATTCCATTGACTTTTCATGCGACTTATTGGGATTAGGGTAATCGGTTTGGATTTTTTTTTTTTTTGAAACGATAATTAATTTGAAGCAAATGTGTGTGGATATCCAATTCAAATTTTTTTGGAAAAAAACTGTCATGGAGTACTGATCTGAGATTTTTAATGATATAAACCCTATTTGAAATCTAATCATACCATTTCAAGATTTAACAACAAACATGTCAATTTCATGACACCATTGTTGAAAACTACTTATATTTTGGTGACGCGTACCGAAAAAGAAAAGGGAAACCTCATCCCTTTCATGTTACACATACACAATTGTCATTGCCTAACTAAAAATGACCCTTGATGATTCAATTACCCCTAACTGACTTCTTTTCCTTTCTATTTTTTCCTCTTTTTTTTCTTTACAGTTACTACAATAATGCCTACTACGCAAAAGTGGGTGGGATCAGCACGATGGAGATGAACTTCCTGGAAGTGGACTTCCTCTTTGGCCTAGGGTTCAACCTCAACGTGACGCCCAGCGCATTCCACACCTACTGCTCCTATCTGCAGCGCGAGATGCTGATGCAGCAGTGCCCTCTCGGCACGGTGGAAGACGGCAGGCCGCAGAAGCTCCACCTCATCTGCTTTGACGAAGACGAAGCTACCCATCAAAAGCAAGAATTAGCTGTCTAGTTCTTTCTCTTTTTTTCTTTTTTAATTTCTTTTTTTTTTTGGGTGTCAGCAATTAACTTGTTAATTAGACTGTGAGGAAGAAACGCTCTCTGTTTCTTTCTTATTTGGGTTTTTTTTTAGGTCTTTTTTATCTTTTTTGAGGTTTTCTTTGTGGGTTTTTTGGATATTTCAAAGGACAAATGATTTTGTACAGATCGAAGACTCCTCCTCTTCTTCTTTACAGCCTGGCTAATGAAGTCTTCTTCTTCCATTTCTTAACCCCAGAATTGATGATGTTTTTAGTTTATTTTTTTTGGGGTGGAATTTGTTGTTTATTGACTTATTAGACATGCCGATGTTCCTAACTTGCATACGATTTATGTGAGTACCGCGTTAAAACTATGGATCTCAAAGATTATGATGCACTAAATTATATGTAATGAATTTTAAAATTATAAAATACGATATATTACAAATGGGTTCTCAAAGGCACAACCATATTTAACATATACTACAAAGCCTCGCACATTATGTAATGTACTCCTTCATTGTCACACTTTGATATATCTGGCATTATTCACAATTTTTCCTAGCTTTCGAGGTACTCCACAAAAAAGTGCATATAGATAGCCCCCGATTTGCTGTCTCCTAATAAGAACCCATCTATTATCTCCGCTCGTGAGATGACAGCGCATGGCAATCCATTTTAGCCTAATCCTCGAGTTTCCAAACCTAGAGCAACATCTCTAGATCCGGCAATTGTGGCTTGTCCATAAACGTGGAATTCAATCGCAAGGCCGAGATCCTGACGGCCATGGAAGGGCCGTGGAGAAGGAAAAATGGCTTCAAAGGCAAAAAGGAAAATCAAAAGGAAAAGACATAGGAGGGCCATAACGGAGAAGAGGAAAAGAAGATGGATAGAGATGATTGTGCGAAGCCGGAGGTGTGGGAGGTGGAGGGAATTGGTGGTAACCGGGGGTTGGTGGAATTTGAACTAGTTGCAATAAGAAACAAAATTAAACGACATATATCACGATGCCACAATGAAGACAACAAATAAGTACACAATACGGGACATCAAATTTACATCCATGTTAAGAGTTACTTTGCGATGTTCATAACGATTCGAAAGGAACGGATGTTTGATTTTTCTATGATCATTGCATAAAAAAGGAGGAGTAAATCTTACTCCTCGGTGTAAAGTTTTAAAGTTTTTGTACGTTATGACATTTCGTATAGGATTTATTAAAAAAAAACTAATAAAATGATAAAAGAAATACAAAGGATTATTTCCATCCAAAGGATGCGTCCAGGATAAATCATGGAACTGTCACAGAGCTGTCACATGCTTGGAAAGAAATCGGTGAAAAGCTAGACTTGAGTGGGATTATTGGCAAAGGCCTAGGTGGTGACAGTTGACAGTGGGGTGTCTGCTTGCCCAAAAAAATAAAAAAGCAAATATAAGAAAAAAAAAAACGAATTAGAAAGGGACAAAAGAAGAATATGGTAATTATATTTTTGGGGGGTATGTTGGGTCGTGGCTATTTGTGGCACTTATTGCGGTTCTTGGTATAACTTGACAGTTGTACTGAATCTCTCGCAGCAGACATGGAACATGTGCAATCATGGGCAACTTTGGAACTGGTCCTGGAGCGAAAGGAGAGAGAGAGAGAGACTGGCGTTTTGTCTCTTACAGCGGAGCTACGTAGTTTCATTTTTTTTTTTTTATGTTTCAATTTTCTACTATCCCTTCGTCTCTAATCTGTCGTTGAAACGATGTTTGCTGACGTACTTACAGCATAATTATCTAATCATGTTTAGCAAAACAAACGTAACGACAAAGACTATGGGAGTGGTTAGGGATTGAATTAGGACGAAAAAACCTTGTATCACCTCTTGGATTTTAGACCGCATTCATAAGTAAAACGTGTAGGATATTTTGCCCGCAAATCAATGTATGCTTAATTTGTCTCATCAAACCTCATTTACTTTCATAACTTATCTAATCAAGTGTATTTGATATTAGATCGGACCTTGCTAAAGTATAATGTGGACACCTCCGTCGAAAATTCAACCAGTGTGAATGTCAAAGTATGAAAAAATAATGTGGGCGCCCACATGGTTGTACATGTTGAAAAAATTATTCATGTTACCCCCAAAAGCCACATTAACCATATTCTAGATTTAGCAGGATTTTAGATCGAAAGAACTAAATTAGAAAATTTATGAAAGTAGAAGGACTTGATTAGATAAATTAAAAGAAGAAAAAATTCAATTATACATATCGTGAAAGTACGAGGACGAAAAAAAAATGCAACCTAAGTCTTACCACGTAATACATTGGCATTATCCTTGGAAATCCTTTTAACAGCACTACTTTGATCGAGGCCTTTATCTATATGAGAGACGAAGTGTGCGATGGATCTTCATAAACATTTAGTGGCGTGGCTTATAATTTCGGGACGGTCTCCACTGAGCTATGTGTACATAATGTGAGAACAACTTTTGGGGGATCTAATAGTTAGTCTATAGCGGGATTTCTATAGAAGGCGTAGCAACAGTTTCTACACTTGTAATCGGGCGATATATGTACTCTTACGGTACGCATGACAAAATTTCTGGAATATAAATTGATTTATGGCCAGAAATCAATCAATTTATATTTCAGAAATTGAGAAGTTAAAAATTTTAGCTTATGATTTCTTCTTCAAATCTATTTCTAGAATAGAAAAATCAAATTGCGTTACGAAACGGATCTTTGTTCCAAACCTGATCCGAGAAATAGAGAAACAGAGAAATAGAGAAGTAGAAATTTTATCATGCGCACCCTTAGTGTAACTTGTAGAATTAAGCCTATTAGGGCTATTAGAGTTAGAAGATAGAGGACTGGGTGCATTTAAACCGAACCTCCATAAATCCCATTTGTAACTAATCTTTCCTTAAATATGTAAATTTCCGCTATTTGTTATTGCTCATTTACTTTGCATTGGGGTCGGTTCTACAAAAATAGTTTGTGCTTCCTTGAAAGATCGATTCGATTCATTTGCTCACGATTGCTTATTTGGACCTAACAATTAAGGTCGGATCAAGTTTTCTTTTTCCATGAAGTTGCTATACTTTTGTGATGAAGATCGAAGGCGACCATTGTCGGAACAAAGATCCACGGCAATCATCGTGGGAACTTAGCTTGAACGAAAGCAACTCGATCCCCTCCCCCTCCCCCTCCGTTGTTTGGTGGTGCTAATTATACATGCTGGAAATGTACGATGGCCATGTTACTTGATCGCTGGAATACGAACTTTTCAGTCGATTTTGCAATTGGACCCTTTTGTGACATTAAAGGAAGGTGGGTCCTCTGTTTGATTGCTGAAAGTTTCATTAAACGCAAAAGCAAGGCGCGTCCAAAGCTGTGCGCTTGCTCCGCCCGAATTCATCAGGATTTCCGTGTGTGTAACAACAAAAGAAATATGGGATCGATTGGAGGTCACTAGACCCGTCAAAAAGGGTCTTTGACTCATTTTTTAAACTATGGATGTTAAATGGGTTATAGACGAGTTTAAACATATTATGAGTATTAAATGAGTTATAAACGGATTTACAATTTATTTAAATACAACTCATCCCTATCTCTTTATTCATTTTTTTCGCTTTCACTCAATCTCACGTTCACTTACTTTGCACTCTTAGGGTCTGTTCGTTTCGCAGAAAATAGGCTATTTCAGGAAAATATTTTGTCCGAAGTCATTTTCCAAGAAAACGATAATATTTTCTAGTGTTCAGTTAAAACCTGAAAATGTTTCGGAAAATATTTTCCGATGTTCGATAAAGAAAATATTTTCTGCTCACCAGATTGGCGAATGCGAGCATCAAACTCGAGACTCACCAGATCGATGAGCGCGAGTTTGAGATCGACGAGCTTGAGGTTCACCTGGTTCGACGACTAGCCAAGAAAGAATAAGATAGGAAACAAATAAAAGAAAAAGAAAAAAAAAGAAAAAGAAAAAGAAAAAGGAAATTAAAAATAATTCGAATTAAAAAAGAAAAAGAAAATTAACAAATAATTCGAATAAAAAAAGAAAATAAGAAGAAAAAAGGGGAGGAGGAAGTGATGATTTGTAGAGGTATGGGATAAGAGAGATCAAGTAAGAAAAATGTTTTCCACTTTTCAAAAGTGGAAAACATTTTCCCTTACTTTAGAAGACTTTTTTCTTTTGATGGAAAATATTTTCCCCAAGGAAATCATTTTCCGTTAAAGGAACGCCGGAAAATCCGGAAAACATTTTCTCAGAAATTATTTTCCGTGAAACGAACGGAGCCTTATTTTTAGTTTGGATATGATTGTTCATAGATTGGGTTAAATACATAAGTGTTTTAATAATATAAGCCAAGTCGAATCAAGTATAGATTGGTATGGGTCAGGTTGGTTATAGGGTATTACATTTGTTTTGCATGAAAATGAGTCAATATAGGTTAAAAGAGTTTACCAACTCAAATCCAACTAGATTCATTTGCTTGACGGGTCTAGAGGTCACTTATCATCTTTTATCATTTTCTTAATTATTGATGAGTTTGTTTTTCTTAATTATCGGTGAGTTTGGACAAGAGTTTTTAGGCTTTTATTGGGGTGGATTCTTTTGGATCCGAATGTCGGGATTATTTTCCTCGGCAGACCGGGCTCGAAATAGATGGTGATCGGGTTTCATTGTTAAAGCTCTTTGGATAGCCCAAATGTTTTCGGCTCAAATTAGATGAGCCCACTTGCTGAATCCAAAAATTTAAAACTAAAAGGAAAGAAAAATAGATTTTGAGTCAATAATGCATTGGCTGCTAAATTCATATGGGTCTGCCAGAACAACCAGCCCAAGCAGGAGACCGCTCTAATGGAATGTTTGTTGGCACACATTTATCGGCCAACATAGACGGATTTTCATCTAATCTGTTTGAAAAGTCAATATCATTATCCAGTTTGCATTTTAATTCATTCATCATACTGTTCCACCTCCTTGTAATTTTCCCAAGATGAACAACAAAAAAAAAGGGGAAAAAAAGACGAGAAATTAAAGAAGTTTATCACTAGCTAGCAAAATAACATGGTAAATTGCCTAGAGAAGCAAGATATGCTTCAAATTTCCCTTGCTTGTTATCGTTCATTTACTTTAAATTGTTAAATTATGTCTCGAGTTTGAGCATTTGCGAAACGCGATCTGCTTAGATGATTTTTTTTTTATTTGATTGTGAAGATATTTTTCTGATGAATTATGTCTCGAGTTTGAGCGTTTGCGAAACGCGATCCGCTTGGATGAAATTTTTTTTATTTGATTGTGAAGATATTTTTCTGATGAAGATAATATTTAAGATTACGCACAAAAAAAGAAATTTAAAATTCTTTTTTTGGGTCTTGGATGTATTCAGTTAACAGAAGGAGATTTGTTGGACTCCATGAAGGTTTACAAAAGAGGAAATAAAATAGAATAAAAAAAAGGAGCAAAGTTTCTTCTTTATCTGCATAATAAGGTTATCTACGTGGGGCACGTCCACAATCCGCTTGAGAGAAGAGCCGCAAGTTTTTGAAGCCACGCGAAGCCTTGAAAAGGAACGTGAAGACTTACGTACGTGGACCAAAGACGAATGCTAGAGTTCCTGATTTTGGCGTACGTAGAGCGTTTCTATTTTGAGCTTGAACGCGTGGTGATTTGTACAGTGAGTTTATGTCCAAGTGAGTTATTTATTTATAGATACTTTGGTTTGAGATTAAATTTAGGTGTGGGAAGCACTCGAGCATGTGAGCGATTGTAAATTCTAATTCTTCGATTATAATGGATTATTTGCTGCTAACTCTTCCCGTGAATGTAGGTATCGATACTCGAACCAAATCACGTAAAATTTATGGTGTCCTTATTATTTCTCGTTTATCTCTCTGGAGTTTGCATGTTGACATAAATTGCAAGATCTTATCGTTTTTGCGGATTATATTTCTACAACATTGGGGTCGATTCTACAAAAATAGTTTGTGCTTCCTTAAAAAATCGATTCATCCGTTCTTGACTGCTCATTTGGGCCTAACAATTAAGATCGAAGCAAGTTTTATTTTCCCATGAAATGGCTATACTCTTGTGATGAAGATCGAAGGTGACGTTGGTCGGAACAAAGATCGATGGCAATTATTGTTGGAACTAGCTTGAACGAAAGCAACTCGATCACCCGTCATCCTCCGTTGTTTGGTGGTGCTTACACATGTTGGAACACGAAAGTGAAGAGAGTATATGAGGGACGGCAAGAGGAAAAGTTTCATCAAATGCAAAAGCAAGGGACGATACACACCGTGCGCGGAAACAACCAGCCCAAGCAGGAGATAGCTCAAGTGGAATGTTTGTTGGCACACATATGTCGGTCAACATTGACGGATTTTCATTTAATCTATTTGAAAAGTCAATATCATTATCCGTTTTCCATATTAACTCTTCATACTGTTCCCCCTCCTTGTAATTTTTCCAAGATAAACAGCGAAAAGAAGAAAAGAAAAACGAGAAATTAAAGAACTTTATGACTAGCAAGCAAAATAACATGTAAAATTGCCCAGAGAAGGAAGACATGCTCCAAATGGATGAATTTTATTCTGACAAAATTAAGTCATTCCCTCAAAATCATCGCACTTTGTACAAGACCCTCAGCGCAAGATGAGGCTGAACATTAAATTACACGAACTAATCCAAAGTAATTAATTAATTGAGACTAATGCACACCTTCTAGTCCATTGATTCCTACGTGGACATTACAAACAGGTAATACTTGCCCATCTGGATCAGCAGCCTCAGCAAGAACGGCACGAAGCCGGTGAAGAGCAGCCACCGGAACTGGTCGTTTAACTTGGGAGTGACGGCAAAGACAGCGGACCCGTACGTGACGGCCATTGACACGGTGGCCACCACGACCTCGAGGAAGAACGGGAAGCCCCAGGTGAGGGAGATGATTAGGTTGATGGATGACGCGAGCGCGAGCGTGTTGCACACCAGGAACACGTAGAACGGCCCCATCTGGGAGGCGTAGATGGCCTGGCCCGGGACGCGGCCGCCAGAGCCGTCCTGCCAAACGCCGCCGGGGGGGTTGACTCCAGCTTGGAAGGTGACAGCCGCGATGAGGGTGGCCACAACGAGGAGGACGTTGCGGACCTCGGCTGGGGAGTCACGGCCCTCGTGGTTGAACAGCACCGTGAGCAATTTGAGAGGGTTTTCTGGAGGGTTTGCCATTGGGGAGAGGGAGGGAGAGAGAGAGAGAGAGAGATAGGAATTAAAACTACTAATCCAATAAGAAGGTGAATGGTAATGACGTTTTCTTTGGATATTTATAGTGATGCAATGGAGGACTAGTTCACATATGTACTTTTCTGGTCGTTTTGGTCAGTGGTGGCTGTGACCATAGGAAGATTCTGGGAAATGTCGGGTCGTGATCCGCACACGCATGCTTCATTGTGATTGGAGAGTTTGTGTGCTCTCAACCTTGTTGAATAATTCCAGTTCCTGTTCTGGCCTGGCCCCTCTTCTTCCTCCTTTAAATGTCTGTTCATTTGATTGTTGGGGTAGTTGGGGGGCGGTGGAACCTTTTGGCGGAGAGGAGTCCAATTACTCAGTAAATGACTGAGAGATGAGTCATCTGCCGAACCTAGAGGCAATCCCAGTTGAGGGTTTTATTTTTTATTTTTTCCTTCTGGCATCCTATTCTTCAAAATATAAACGGGAGCGTTCTTTTGATACAGTTATGGTTGCGTTATAATTATGTTTCGAATTGCTAAAATTTTCGTGCCTGGTGTTACATACTTAATTGTAAAATCTAATAGTTAGATAAGACAGATGCGAATGCTCAGTTACCTATCATACGCGTACTCTTTATCACCATCAAATTTTCGACACATGTTGCTAGTTATGGTTGTGTTATACTTATGCTACAAATTGCTAAAATATATGTGCTTTGGTGACACATACTTTAAAACTCTAGAATCTCAAAGTTAAATAAGAATGGATGAGGATCCTTAGCTGCTTATCTCATAGGGCTGTGCAATTAGTCCCGTTCTATCTTGGAACCGGACCTGACCATCCATAAAACAGGTCTGGTTCTCGGTTGCAGCAGAAATAGGTTCAATTCCTGGTTCAAAATTTTTTAAATCGGTACTTTGCGGGCAAGTTTTAGATTTTGGGCGTTGAATCTATCCACCAACCCAACCACTCAAGAACCGGCTATAACCTGTTTGGATTATATACTTAAATGAGCTTAACTTTCCTATTGCTTTATATTTCTATTTGTTTTGTATTGATGTGTTACTTTGAGCCATTTTGTTACTCACACTATTTTGCTATAATTACTATTTCTCTTGGTTTTTTTTAATGAAAAAAAAGAAAAAGAAAAAGAAACCGGTTCCCGGGTCGACTATGGAATCAGAGTAGACAAATAGGGTAGGTTCCGAGATTAATTTCAATACAAATAGGATAGGTTTCAAGTTCCAAAAATTGGGAATTGATTTTGATAGGAGATTTACCCACCCTCTTCCCCGTCCTTTTGTTTTTCCTTTTTGGCCTCCTCCCTCCCTCCCTCCCTCTCACCGCCACCATAGTGCCAACATCACAATTGGCTACCACCAGATATCAATGAGGTCTTGTCGCTTCTATCGAGACCTGGCATCACCTTTCGAGATGACACGAGACCCGATGAAAATGGCCAGATTTGGAGGAGGGGCTTCCACAATTTCATCCGAATACGACGCTCCATTGTGGCTGACGAGCTCGACGCAGTGCGAGCTCAAGGCAAGGGAGATAGAGCAAAAGCAATGGGGTTAGAGAGATAAAGGTGACAATGTGGGGTTACAAAAGCAATGGGGGTTAGATGACGAAGGGAACACGGTGGATATGATGGCGGTGGCGGCACTAAGGGGGTGGTCTTTCCCAGCGGCGGCGACCGAGTTGGTATTGATTGTATGGGCAAAGGATCTGAGTCCGGCCAAGGCAACTTCCTAAAAATTGTCGTGAGTTCCTGTACTCGCGAGGAGTTCCGTGGCATTCGTCTTCAGGACTGTGATTGTTACTGGTAAGTTGTAGCAATGGGTTTGAACTTATTTCAATGAGCATGTAGTCAGGATACTACTTACATATTATCTATGTGACATGAATCTTCTGGTTTTGCTGTGGAGTATAACTACACCATCGATATCATCATTGTTCGAAATATATTGAGCCTACCATAGATATCCTATACTACACTTAAACAAATTATTTATCATTTATTTCTAGCATTCATTGAAAAGTTGACCATATCCATGAAACTGGAAGGGATGAGTGCACTTCACACAGATATATTCGCTGGTCTTATGACTATTTGAAATATACCACACGATATTGATATGTTATTGAAGAGCAATCATGATAGAACACAAAACGAATTTATTCATGGATTAGCATATACTTTATCTGTGAAATTGGTTGTAAGCTATATGACTATTTCTATAATCTATGCTTGGAACTGATCTAAAGCGATGTATCAATATAATACAACATATAAAGAACATCTAATAAGAATTGCAAAATTCTGTAGTGATGTGTGAATTCCTCCGGAGACCCATGCATGGCACGAGTTGCTGTGCTGTTAATAGAAGCAACGTGCATAAGGAGAGTCCTTGATTGCGGGAATGGGAGAGCCTGTGGATCCAATAAAAAGGAAACTCTTTGAGTCAAAACATTGTTGTTTTAACTCATTCTTCTATCAAGATTACAAGATAAAAGGGACGAATGTTTTCCTGCTTTCGAATCACAGATGAGAAATTTGTACAAGAAGTAGAAACTTGTAAGAAAGTAAACATAATATTACTGTGATTATTGTTAATTACACTTCTAATTATGAAAATAAGCTAAAAATATGTTACCCAAGAAGTCTATATGATAAATGATATGGTTGTTTGCCAAGAATAAAAAAACATTATCGGTGTTAACTTATTGGCTTAAGATTTAGAGTTGAGAATTATAACATGATATTAATCCCAAGTTTTGCCCCGATTTATTTCGCGTGTGCAAATTTTCATTAGCCAAGTTCTACGCGTTGTTTCTAATCCAGCTTGCATGTGAGAGATGTGTTAAATTATATTTGTTTATGGGTTTTATATGCTCCTTATGCGTATGTGGTCTCTATCAATTTAGTCAATACGGTCGTTTTTGACTATAACTTTTATTGAACATATTTCCTCATAAAAATTACATATGAAAATTTTTCCTATTTCCGCCACAAATAAGTAGAGTTAGGTGAAAAACCGTCGTCCTTTTTCTTTCTATTTCCAGTGTTTGACTTTCAGGTAGTAAGCTGACCGTTCGCATCAGCAACATGCTTAGCCTTTGGATTATTAATGTAGGCACTGGTGAAGAGTTGATGAGCAGGAAAGCTTGGGCAAAATTATCAAAAAGTGTTAAATTTATTGTAATGCCAATTCAATAATAAACTTTTTTTTTTCCAATTCAGTCCTAAACTTTTTGCATTTATGTCAATTCAATCCATTCAGCTAATTTTGATCGGCCGGTGTTGACATGACTTTTCTTAATAGTATTATAATAATTTTTTATTTTTAATAATTTAATAATTTTTCCTTTTCTTTTCTTTAATATTTTCCCCTGCACTTAGGGCTGGTGAGGGTTGGGACACCCTCGCTGGCATTGGCATTGGGCAAGGGCATCATGGCCCCTTGCCTATCTAGCGAGGGTGGGCAAGGGGCCGCGTGCCCTCGCTAGATCTTGTTAGGCAGGCGAGGGCGCCTCGGCCCTCACCAATGACCAGCGAGAGTTCGGTTGGTGAGAGTCACTGGTCCTAAGTGGAGGGAAAAAGAAAACAAAACAAAAATTTAAAAAAATGTTAACACCGGCCGGATGTGCTATATTAGCACTATTGCAAAAAGTTTAGGATTCAAATAGCCAAAAAAGGGGTTCATGATTGGATTAGAACATTTATAATAGGTTTAGGACTTTTTTAGTAATTCTCTTGGAAAGCTAGCAGTCCAAATCTCGTAGTCGAAAGAAGAAAATTATGATTTTTCAATAACTATTTGGGTTATTTAACTCATACATGAAACTTCAATATTAAGGATCGGTTTCTTTTATGAAAAATGAATAATTTGGAAAATATTTTCTTAAAAATGTCTCATGGTATTGCTTAAAATAATTAGTCAATAAAAAAATATTTTCATTATCGACAATAATTTATATCTAAACATTTTTGTGAATAATGAAAATATTTTTCACTCATTCATTATTGTAAGCGATACAAGTAATTGTTCTAGAAAAACGTTTTTCAAAATCATTCATGCAAAATAAACAAAGAGAGTGAATCTGAAATTAAATGGCATCTCAACCATCTGACGGTTTGTATTGAATTGCAATTTTAAGAGAAAATGAAGTAAAATACAATAGAAAGATAGTATCTGTGTAGTAAAATGACTTTTAATGTTTTTAATTATTTTCTTAAAATCTTGTAAAACGTCTACTATGACTTTCTCGCTGCGAAGAGCTTGAGATTTTTCAAAATACGTAAATGTTGGCATGTAGGTGATATAATTCTTTTCATAATTTTTTAAAATTTGGACGATGTATTAGATTTTATTGAGAAAGCAAAAAAGTTATTCTTATTTTTTTCCTAAACAAAAAGGAATAAACTCTAAAACCACATCAATTGCTGTCAAAACAAGAAGGAATTTTTTTTTTTGAAATTTCGGTCAGATCACTTAGTGACTTGAATTTTTTTTAGTCTCAAATGCGGTAATAGTTACATTTCTTTTTTGTGCAAAATCATCTGATTAAAAAATAATATCAGTGCCATTATCACCATGGCATTATGATGATGTTTTGAGTTTCTAAGAGGAGGCCAAGGGCTAGTCCACTTACCCGCTCTTCCCCTTTCGCTTGGATGGAAAGATTTTAGTGAACATAGAACTTTATTCGCCTTAAGATCAAGTGAAACAGTCTTGAACTAACACTAGTTAAATAAGTCAAACGCCTTATTAAGATGACCGAAATCTCGAGAGAGAAATTTTTACCTCAAATATGGAAACTCTTAGCTAGTTTCACTTGTGCTAATGTTGTGATGATGTTTTCTTGGAGATTTATGGTGATACAAAGGAGGACTAGTTCAAATACATACTTTTCTGGTCGTTTTGGTCAGTGATGGCTGTGACCATAGGAAGATTCTGTAAAATGTTTCGCCGTGGTCCCTCCATGCGTGCTTCGTTGTGATTGGGGAGGTCCTGTGTGCTCTCAACCATGTTGACAAATTCCACTTCCTGTTCTGGCCTGGCCCTTTTCTTCGTCTTTTATCTTTTTGTTTATTTGATAGGAG
The DNA here is from genome assembly GCA_007663325.1 of Eucalyptus pauciflora. Taxonomy (NCBI): domain Eukaryota; kingdom Viridiplantae; phylum Streptophyta; class Magnoliopsida; order Myrtales; family Myrtaceae; genus Eucalyptus; species Eucalyptus pauciflora. The sequence goes on along the minus strand of VMYD01000369.1, from coordinate 540,810 downwards.
GGACCTTCTGGAGGTAGCGAGTCCAATTATTTGTAGCTCCCAAAACTACATGGTTGAGAGATGAGTCGGCTGCTGAATTTAGAGCCAATTCGATCCTTCGAAATAGAAACGGGAGCGTTCTTTTAATATAGTTATGATTATGTTATAATTATGTTACAAATTGCTAAAATTTATGTGCTTGGTGATACATATTTTAAAACTCCAGAATGTCAAAATTAAATAAGACTAGATGCAGATCCTCGGCTGCCTATCATAGGGCTATGCAACCGGTCCCGTCCTATCTCGGAATTGAACTAGACCACCCACATAAACAGGTTTTGTCACGCCCCGATCCTCGGGCACGCGCCCATCCCTTACCTTGGTCGATTTTAAAGTGCGATATCCCAGGACTATGTATCGCCGACCCTTTCAATTTATTTTGCGCATGCGGAAGCGGTTAAGAATCCCCAGACAATAAAACAATGGGATAGAAAAGCAGGCCATAACTTTCATATTGAAATTCACAACCACACTTTCATTAACAGTACAACTCAAAGCATAATTACAATACTATTTACAGCAAACAAGTCTCACCCCTATCTACACTAAGACAGGGTTCACAAAAGGGATGGGATCTCAATCCACATCCGGGTTGTACTCAAGATCCCTCTCTGGATTATCTTCTTCTTCAAAAAATCTTTCTCCTCCTCAGGATCCTCCTCCTCAGCTCCTCCTCAGGGTCCTGAAATGGTTATTCAATAACCAATGAGACCACGTCTCAGCGAGTTCTACCCCCTAAAACTCGATTAGTAAGCCAATACACTATGGGCTGCCTAAACACGCACAGGTCAGAGGGCTTACCTTGGCCTCAGATTCCACCTGCAAATCAGTACAATTTATAATAGGCACCCAACTACTCATAACAAATCGAACGAGTCGATTACATGTCATAGAGCACACGTGCATTCTCTAAGGCACTAGATCACCAAAGTGATGCATCAAATCACCGAGCCCACGTGTCTCTTCCAAGATGCCTCACTTAATTCCATGGGCCCACGTGCATTCTCTAAGGCACTAGTTCACCAAAGTGATGCATCAATTCACCGAGCCCACGTGCCCTTTTTACGATGCCCGGGCCCATGTGCATTCTCTAGGTACTAGTTCAACAAAGTGATGCATCAAATTACCGAGCCCATGTGCCTTTTTAGATGCCACACTGATTCACCACTCCACCATCGATACTGACAATCGGTACTCAATCATTTCCCCATCAAATAATTAAAAACAACCATTTAGGAACATATCCTAAAAATCACAATTTAAATCAATTCCATATAAATTGAAGCTCAATTAAATAAACGGACTACACCACGACAATCAGCATGAAATTCCGATCATCGGCCATCCCGGTTGAATTTCCAGAAAAATAATTAATTAAATAATTAATTTCGAAAATTAAATAAATAAATATTAAAAATCCAATTTAGGCCCGTATTGCCTGATTGGAGCACGAAACGGGTCGAGAAAAATCCCGAGAGACATTCAATAAATAACATGGCATGTCTACTTGCTAATGGCTACTTCTAACCACCTAACATGCATCAATTAGTCTCTAATTTAATTCATCTAAATTAATCTAACCACCTAATTGTATTTAATTAAATCTAACCAACCCTAAGTATAATTAACAAACTAAGAAAGCATTAGTGAGTAAAACTCACTTGGCAAAAGCGGAGACCGAATCACCGCAACGGCGACGCGACGGCGGCCGAAATCGGATTTTCGGCGACACCGGCGGGCTTGGGCCGGGCCTTAGACTCGGGCCCAACAAATCTCAGCCCAACTGAGATTTGTTCTTGCTTTTGGGCTTGGGCTTGAAGACTGAAATAGAACTTAATTGGGCTTGAACTTGGGCCGAACTGATGCTGTGAAAATGGGCTGAGCTGGACTAGTTTCTTGGGCTGGCTTGACCTCTTTGTTGGGCCGTGAACTTCCGCCAGATCCGTGGGCTTCGCTGGCTTTTTGTTGAAGAAGCTGGGCCGAAGAAGACGCACGGAATGGGTTTCTTCGATGGACGAACTGGGAGAGACGCACGTTGGGCAGCTGCTTCGTCGATTGGTGGGACACGCGGACGAAGGAGCTGCTGCAGGCGAGATGGAGCTGGATCTTTGGTCTTCGTGCGGGCTGGAGACGCTGGGTTTCACGGGCTGCACAAGCTGAAAACGCTGGACTCGTGGCACAAGAAGAAATCTCGGTGGAGGGCTTCGGTGGAGTCTTCACTGCTGGAGAAGACACGAAGTAGTGGAGTTGCACACGGTCAACAAAGTGAAACAATTTTGCTGGAGTTGACCGTGAAAAGCAGGTTGTGAACACGTAGAAAAGAAGACGTCTCTGGCATGGGTCTTCGGTGGAATGAATTTCCGCTGCTGCTGGACGCGTGGAGATGACCGTCCTCGATCAACACCCCTGGCTCCACGGCTGAAGATTGACTGGCCTACTGGCCGTGAGAGAGAAGACACAAGCAGGTGGAGGTTTCGCTCGGTGGGTCTCGCTGAATGAAGACGCGGACGAAGGAAGAATTTCAGAGGAAAGCAGCTTGGTCTTCTTCCGATGCTGATGGAGGTGTCGCACTCTTTTTAGAAGAAGGCAGAAACGGTGATGATGAAGACAGTGATGGGAGGGACCCAAAAACAGCAAACCTAATCCATTCCCTTAATTGCTTGTCCCCCTCCTTTTTCTTTATCCTTATCTTGGTTGGTCTACAATACTTTCTTGTAATAAACTTTATAAACCAATCAAATTTGAAGTCTAAAATTGCTGCCACTTTCCAATCCGAATTTCACCTTTTTATCTTTAATTTCATCACTCAATTCCCCAAATTGAGATCCAATTTCGGTGAAGAAAATTCCCGAACAATCCTCTGCTAGTCTCTGACACTCAAAGGTTCGGCCTGGAAGTTCAAATTTCCTTTAAATTGACCTATCCGAATTTCCGTTGATTTTCCGCGGCGTCCGAACCGATTTTCCGTAAAAATCTTGGAATCTCCGAAAAATCTTCTGAGACTGAGTCGACACTCCTAAAATTAATTGTGACATGGCCAAAACTTCAATTTCTGAAATCGGACTCAAATTGGCGGTTAATTTCAATTCGACGCATTTTTAGCGTGACCTAAGCTACCGGGTAACTTTCGGATATTTTTAAGTGCAATTGACTCGTGGTCGATTTTCTTCGAGCCACTATGAACCCACTCGACTCATTGGCGACTCTCGGTTGTCGTGAAAATTCCGAGGATCCAAATACAAACACAGGGTACCAAAACAATAAGAAAATCAGTCTAGTGCCGGTCGACATGAATTTTCTAATTTAGTGGTGTCACCCACGATTAGCCACACATCACTGTCGATCCAGTCTATCTCTGATTTCAAATCGATTTTTAACTGTGCCGAGATGGCCTCTAAAGATGGACACGATCGAGAAGCCGATTCCTGGTCAAAATTCTCAAGTCTATTGCCTTAAAATTCTTAATAATTTCCCCATATAGTCTAGTTATCTCAAGAATGATCAGTTCTGAGAATAGCCCTATAAACACGTCAATGAAACGCCCGATTCAATCAGAAGAAAACAGAACCGAAAATTCGGGATGTCACAACTCTTCTCCTCTTATAAAAATTTCGTCCTCGAAATTTAAACCTTACAACCTAAGCAAAAAGGTGGGGGTACAATTCTCTCATCGACTCTTCAGTCTCGCAAGTTGCTCCTTCTGTACCGTGGTGTTGCCAGACCACTTTGACCAACGGAATGGTCTTTGTACGCAGTACTTGCTCCTTTCTGTCTACAATCTGGACCGGTCTTTAATCTGTTTCTGATCACTGTCACGGCATCTACTGACTGCTGAACCAACTCTGGACCTGTTATCTTCCTTTCCCGACTTCATTCCAACACACTGGTGTTCTGCATGCTCTGCCATACAACGCTTCGAATGGAGCCATCTGAATGCTCTGCTGATAACTGTTGTTGTAGGCGAATTCTACCAGGTGAAGCTGATCTTCCCAACTTCCCTTGAAGTCTATTACACAAGCTCTTAACATGTCCTCAAGGGTCTGAATTGTCCTCTCAGACTAGCCATCCGTCTGAGGATGATACGCCGTACTGTATTGAAGCTTTGTACCAAGAGCACTCTGCAAGCTTTTCCAAAAGGCTGCAGTAAACCTCGGGTCTCTGTCTGAGGTTATCGTAACTGGCACTCCATGCATTCGAACTACCTGACGCACGTATAGGTCTGCGTGCCTATCAAGACTGAGGTCTTTTTCGAACTGCAATGAAGTGAGCCGACTTTGTCAGTCTGTCGACTACCACCCAAATTGAATCACTTCCTCTCTGACTTCTTGGTAGTCCAGTCACGAAGTCCATCGTGATATGCTCCCATTTCCATTCTGGGATCGAAAGAGGTTGCAGAAGTCTTCCCGGCTTACACTGTTGAGCTTTTACTTGTTGACACGTTAGACACTTGGCGACATGCTTGGCTACATCCGCCTTCATACCTGACCACCAATAGTGTTGACGTAAATTCTGATATATTTTAGTGCTTCCAGGGTGAACGCTGTAACTGCTACGATGTGCTTCAGATAAAATATCTTCTCTAAGCTCTACATCGTTAGGTACAACCAAACGTCCTTGGAACCTTAAAATTCCGCCCTCAGAAATCTGAAAATCAGCCTTTCTTTTCTCTGTGTCCTCTTGAAGAATCTTCTGTACATCTGGATCTGTCGGTTGAAGTTGTTTGATTCTGACCTGGATATCCGGTTCAATTCTGAGGGTGGCCATAAAACTTGAAAGGTGGCCTACCTCAAATTTGAATTCTGAATCCCAAGCTCTCTCGATTAAATTCCATTCTGTAATTAAGATCTGTGCTACTGAAGACTTTCGACTCAAAGCATCGGTGACCTTGTTCGCCTTTCCCGGGTGATATAGGATATCACAATCATAGTCTTTCAATAATTCCATCCATCGGCGCTGTCTCATGTTCAACTCCTTCTGAGAAAACAAGTACTTGAGACTCTGATGGTCTGTGAAGATCTGAAATTTCTCACCGCACAAATAATGCCTCCAAATCTTTAGGGCAAAGATAATAGCTGTGAGCTCTAAGTCATGCGTCGGATAATTCAATTCATGTGGTCTCAACTGACGGGAGGCGTATGCAACAACCCTACCATGTTGCATCAACACGCAACCCAACCCTCTAAAAGACGCATCACTATAGATCTCGAATCCTCTAGGACCAGATGGAATTGTTAGCACAGGTGCGGTAGTTAGCTTTTCCTTCAGTTCTTGAAAACTACGCTCGCACTTGTCGGTCCATACAAATTTCTCTTCTTTCTTCGTGAGCTTAGTTAGAGGCGATGCTAACGCTGAGAAGCCTTCCACAAACCGTCTGTAATAACCTGCCAAACCCAGAAAACTTATGATCTCTGTCACTGTAGTCGGTCTCTGCCAATTGATCACGGCTTCTATCTTGTTTGGGTCGACGGAGATTCCTTCTCCGGAAATCACATGACCTAAGAACGCAACACGAGTCAACCAAAACTCGCATTTGCTAAACTTAGCATACAACTGATGCGTCCTTAAAGTCTGGAGCACTAATCTCAAGTGATTCTCATGCTCTTCATCACTTCTTGAATAGACCAAGATATCATCTATGAACACGATAACAAACTGGTCTAAATATTCCTTGAATACTCAGTTCATCACACCCATGAAAGTAGTTGGAGCGCCTGTCAGGCCAAACAACCTTACAGCATTCTCGTGAAGACCATATCAAGTACGAATAGCTGTCTTCAGTATAACCTCCTTTCTGGTTCTCAACCGATGACTTCATAATCTCAAGTCGACCTTTAAAACATCGATACTCTTTATAACTAGTCACACCATTCACTGATCTTTGGTAAAGAACACTTGTCCTTGATCTTCACCTAATTGAGTTGACGATGGTTGATGCATGATTGCAACAAATCATATTTCTTTCTCTCTCCACAAAGCTGATGTTTCCCAAGGTGATGCACTGACATGCATGAATTCCTTATTCATCAATTCTCATATCTGCATCTTCGGTCCTATCAGTCCAGACAATAACAACTAGTAAGAAGCCTTCGAGGGTGGCTCTGTCCCGGTGCTAGCTCGATCACCATTTCTATCTCTTTCTCCAACAACGGTCTGACAATTCTTACAACAACACATCTAGAAATTCTTAGACCACTGAGATGTCTTTCCATCTCCCATTTCTCCAATATGTCTTAACTATGACCATCACCAAGTAACCCTGGCAACCTTCGTCCAACAAGCAGGTTGCCTTCACCCGACGAGATTAATGAAATCGAAGATTCTTTTCGACTTTCAATAAATTCGACACTTTCATGTGCTAATAGACTAAGCTGGATTACTCCATAACCATGATTCAATACCACAAGATGTTCCATGAGTCCATTCTACTCATGTCGCGCCAAAGCACACCTCAGCAACTAGTCAAGCACAACTATAGTTAGTGATTCCCCTTTCTTCCGCTTTATTTCACAAACTAACAATCCCCGAACTTTAACCAAAACCCTACTGTGTTACCCTGATAACCTTTTCACAAAAACATTATTCCTCTGATTGGTGTAGGGTCGATTCCATTCCTACCCTTCTCGCCATACCCAAGCACTGAATTCATCCATGTTTCCTCCCACAATTTCAACACCTAACTGGTGAGTCTTCTACCTCCACTAATTCTTGTCTTCAGAATGCATGAGACTGATCTATACCATCTCCCATGGAATAACATGTGCCATTCATCTCAATGCTGACCTGACTATTCCACATTGCCCACTGGGTGGAATAAAATACTCTTCCATCAACATAAGTCTTTTCCCTGACTGAATTTCAAGTCTGCCTACACTGAATCTTGACTCAGATATCGAAATATATTCTCTGATCATCCTTCCAGGTTGGACCTTGACAAAGGTAGCAACAATAACAACTTGATCCTGCTCCTTCTGGCTCATCCAGATCCCAAGGAACACTTGCATCAGAACAATCCTATCGAACTTAGGATCATTTGACGCTGCTACACTAGTACCAACCTATGGTGGTACTTTTACGCTCGAACTGGCCAGAGTCAACACTCTGCCACAACAACCTCGAGTACCGACCTTTGTCGGCGCTTTACCCCGAGTCACAAAGGACACTGTCCTCTCTTACTAGAAGTTCTCAACTCCTGCTCGCTCATGGTTCAGTCTTATACTGACACCTGCCTTCCTAATCCATACTGGATTAGAAGATGAGCGATTCACACACGACAAACAGTTTTAGCACTCAGCTAACACAGACATGCACCAGCATGAATTTAAAGGCCTTTCTTATCAACTATCCCATAAACCATCGCTCCTTATCACTCCAATCTTGAACTTCGCTCTGATACCACTTAAACGGGATGTCACGCCCCGATCCTCGGGCACGCGCCCATCCCTTACCTTGGTCGATTTTAAAGTGCGATATCCCAGGACTATGTATCGCCGACCCTTTCAATTTATTTTGCGCATGCGGAAGCGGTTAAGAATCCCCAGACAATAAAACAATGGGATAGAAAAGCAGGCCATAACTTTCATATTGAAATTCACAACCACACTTTCATTAACAGTACAACTCAAAGCATAATTACAATACTATTTACAGCAAACAAGTCTCACCCCTATCTACACTAAGACAGGGTTCACAAAAGGGATGGGATCTCAATCCACATCCGGGTTGTACTCAAGATCCCTCTCTGGATTATCTTCTTCTTCAAAAAATCTTTCTCCTCCTCAGGATCCTCCTCCTCAGCTCCTCCTCAGGGTCCTGAAATGGTTATTCAATAACCAATGAGACCACGTCTCAGCGAGTTCTACCCCCTAAAACTCGATTAGTAAGCCAATACACTATGGGCTGCCTAAACACGCACAGGTCAGAGGGCTTACCTTGGCCTCAGATTCCACCTGCAAATCAGTACAATTTATAATAGGCACCCAACTACTCATAACAAATCGAACCAGTCGATTACATGTCATAGAGCACACGTGCATTCTCTAAGGCACTAGTTCACCAAAGTGATGCATCAAATCACCGAGCCCACGTGTCTCTTCCAAGATGCCTCACTTAATTCCATGGGCCCACGTGCATTCTCTAAGGCACTCGTTCACCAAAGTGATGCATCAATTCACCGAGCCCACGTGCCCTTTTTACGATGCCTGGGCCACGTGCATTCTCTAAGGCACTCGTTCACCAAAGTGATGCATCAAGTCACCGAGCCCACGTGCCCTTTTAGATGCTACACTGATTCACCACTCCACCATCGATACTGACCATCGGTACCCAAACATTTCCCATCACATAATTGAAATCAACCAATTAGGAACATGTCCTAAAATTCACAATTTAAATCAATTCCACATAAATTAAAGCTCAATTAAATAAACGGACTGCACCACGACAATTAGCACGAAATTCCGGTCACCGGCCATCCCGGTTGAATTTCCGGAAAAATAAATAATTAAATAATTAATTTCGAAAATTAAATAAATAAATATTAAAAATCCAATTTAGGCCCGTATTGCCTGATTGGAGCCCGAAACGGGTCGAGAAAAATCCCGAGAGACATTCAATAAATAACATGGCATGTCTACTTGCTAATGGCTACTTCTAACCACCTAACATGCATCAATTAGTCTCTAATTTAATTCATCTAAATTAATCTAACCACCTAATTGTATTTAATTAAATCTAACCAACCCTAAGTATAATTAACAAACTAAGAAAGCATTAGTGAGTAAAACTCACTTGGCAAAAGCGGAGACCGAATCACCGCAACGGCGACGCGACGGCGGCCGAAATCGGATTTTCGGCGACACCGGCGGGCTTGGGCCGGGCCTTAGACTCGGGCCCAACAAATCTCAGCCCAACTGAGATTTGTTCTTGCTTTTGGGCTTGGGCTTGAAGACTGAAATAGAACTTAATTGGGCTTGAACTTGGGCCGAACTGATGCTGTGAAAATGGGCTGAGCTGGACTAGTTTCTTGGGCTGGCTTGACCTCTTTGTTGGGCCGTGAACTTCCGCCAGATCCGTGGGCTTCGCTGGCTTTTTGTTGAAGAAGCTGGGCCGAAGAAGACGCACGGAATGGGTTTCTTCGATGGACGAACTGGGAGAGACGCACGTTGGGCAGCTGCTTCGTCGATTGGTGGGACACGCGGACGAAGGAGCTGCTGCAGGCGAGATGGAGCTGGATCTTTGGTCTTCGTGCGGGCTGGAGACGCTGGGTTTCACGGGCTGCACAAGCTGAAAACGCTGGACTCGTGGCACAAGAAGAAATCTCGGTGGAGGGCTTCGGTGGAGTCTTCACTGCTGGAGAAGACACGAAGTAGTGGAGTTGCACACGGTCAACAAAGTGAAACAATTTTGCTGGAGTTGACCGTGAAAAGCAGGTTGTGAACACGTAGAAAAGAAGACGTCTCTGGCATGGGTCTTCGGTGGAATGAATTTCCGCTGCTGCTGGACGCGTGGAGATGACCGTCCTCGATCAACACCCCTGGCTCCACGGCTGAAGATTGACTGGCCTACTGGCCGTGAGAGAGAAGACACAAGCAGGTGGAGGTTTCGCTCGGTGGGTCTCGCTGAATGAAGACGCGGACGAAGGAAGAATTTCAGAGGAAAGCAGCTTGGTCTTCTTCCGATGCTGATGGAGGTGTCGCACTCTTTTTAGAAGAAGGCAGAAACGGTGATGATGAAGACAGTGATGGGAGGGTCCCAAAAACAGCAAACCTAATCCATTCCCTTAATTGCTTGTCCCCCTCCTTTTTCTTTATCCTTATCTTGGTTGGTCTACAATACTTTCTTGTAATAAACTTTATAAACCAATCAAATTTGAAGTCTAAAATTGCTGCCACTTTCCAATCCGAATTTCACCTTTTTATCTTTAATTTCATCACTCAATTCCCCAAATTGAGATCCAATTTCGGTGAAGAAAATTCCCGAACAATCCTCTGCTAGTCTCTGACACTCAAAGGTTCGGCCTGGAAGTTCAAATTTCCTTTAAATTGACCTATCCGAATTTCCGTTGATTTTCCGCGGCGTCCGAACCGATTTTCCGTAAAAATCTTGGAATCTCCGAAAAATCTTCTGAGACTGAGTCGACACTCCTAAAATTAATTGTGACATGGCCAAAACTTCAATTTCTGAAATCGGACTCAAATTGGCGGTTAATTTCAATTCGACGCATTTTTAGCGTGACCTAAGCTACCGGGTAACTTTCGGATATTTTTAAGTGCAATTGACTCGTGGTCGATTTTCTTCGAGCCACTATGAACCCACTCGACTCATTGGCGACTCTCGGTTGTCGTGAAAATTCCGAGGATCCAAATACAAACACAGGGTACCAAAACAATAAGAAAATCAGTCTAGTGCCGGTCGACATGAATTTTCTAATTTAGTGGTGTCACCCACGATTAGCCACACATCACTGTCGATCCAGTCTATCTCTGATTTCAAATCGATTTTTAACTGTGCCGAGATGGCCTCTAAAGATGGACACGATTGAGAAGCCGATTCCTGGTCAAAATTCTCAAGTCTATTGCCTTAAAATTCTTAATAATTTCCCCAGATAGTCTAGTTATCTCAAGAATGATCAGTTCTGAGAATAGCCCTATAAACACGTCAATGAAACGCCCGATTCAATCAGAAGAAAACAGAACCGAAAATTCGGGATGTCACAGGTTTAGTTCCCGATTTCAGTGGAAACAAGTTCAATTCTTGGTTCCAAATTTTTGAAATCGGTACTGTGCATGTAGGTTTCAGGTTCTAGGTATTAAGTCGACCCACCTACCCACCCACCCAATCAATGAGAAACTAGTTAGAACCTTTTTTCTAAAATTGGAAGAAGATAATTTATTATTCTTAAATGAGTTTAACTTGTCTATTATTCTTATATATATTTTTTGTATCAATGTTTTACTTGGAGCCATTTTGTTGCTCATACTATTTGATCATAATTGTAATTTATCTTAAAGTAAGAAAGAAACTGATTTTTAGGTAAATCTTAAAACCGGACTAGATAAATATGATAGGTTTTAAGGTCGATTTCAAAAATTGGAAACCGATTCTTATCCACCCTCTTCCACGTCTTTTTGTTTTTTCTTTTTAGCCACCCACCGCCACCACAACACCAACACCATGATTGGCTAACACTAGATCTCAGCGAGGCCTTGTCGCTTCTATCGAGATGCCGTCGAGACCTGGCATCACCTTTTGAGATCTCGCAAGACCCGATGAAAATGGCCATATTTGGAGGTGGGGCTTTCACAAATCTCATCTGAATATGACTCTCCATCGTGGCCAACGAGCTCGCGCCAGCACAAGCTCGAGGCAAGGGAGATAGAGTAAAAGCAAGGGGATTAGAGAGATAAATGTGATTGTGCGGGGTTACAAAAGCACCGGGGGATTACATGAGGAAGGTAACACGATGGAGACGACGGTGGCGGCGGCACTGAGGAGGGGGGCTTTCCCTACGGCGGCGACCAAGTTGGGATTAGTTGTATGGGCAAAGGATCCGAGTCTAGCTAAGACAATTTCCTATAAATCATTGGAAGTTCCTCTAGTTGTTGAGAAGTTCTGTGGCGTTCGTCTTCGTAATTATGATTGTTACATGTTAGTAGCGGTGGGTTCGAACTCATTCCAATGAGGGTATAGTTTGTATACTACTTATGTATTATCTAAGTGACATTGATCCTCTAGTAATGCTGCAAAGTACAACTATACCATCAATATCATCATTGTTCGAAATATATTGAGCCTACCATAGTTGTCCTAGACTATAATTAAATCTAATTACATACCATATAGTTGTACCATTCATCGAAAAGTTGACAATATCCATGAAAATGGAAGGGATGAGTACATTTCACACAGATACATTTGCTGGTCTTATGACTATTTGAAATATACCACATGATCTGAATTGATATGTTCTAGAATAAAAACCAAAACGAATTTATTAATGGATTCGCATATGCTTTATCCACGAAATTGTTTGTAAAGTAAATGACTATTTAGAAGAGGTTCGAGATCCTTTTAACTTAGGGATGAACTTTATTAGCTAAAGTTACCCAGTTGGTAGTTTGTTTGTAAAACAAACTAAGAGATGCATTTTCCCACATCGAAAAGGTGTGAGTATGCATGTGGACAAGATTTATCACTAATCAAGGATCATTATTTTTTATTTAATGAAAAATTTAGGTTTCGCCCCAGTGGCCACCCTTCCATCTTGGAAGGGGGAGGTTGGGGGTTCAAATCCCCACCTTGTCAGGGGGGATTGGGGTGGGGAAGATTTCATTTCAGGAGTGGGTTTCGACTCCCACGCCCTGCAAGGAGGCAGGGCAAAAGTCTGAAAGTGAGTGTTAGAGTAGGATTAGAGTAGGACTGACAAAAAAAAAAAAATTTAGGTTTATTTTTATAAAAAATTAACTACAGCGTCTCGTTAAAACAATGCGACTATTGATAAAGGAGTAATGGTTATTTATTATTTATTTAATTCCGACTTTTATTTATGTTTTTTCAAGATAACCTTTGAGAATGCACCTGTTTATATTGCAACATTTTCCAAAGAGTTACCTCTTTTCAAAAGACAAATATAAGTATGTCGGTTTTTAAAATTAATCAAAATCAAGTCTTTTTGAACTTTCTTTCTAAAAAATACAATTATCTTTTCCAATTGTTTTTCTTAAAGGATCTTGGAGAAATATTAGAATTGTTATACAGTATTCTCAATCAAGGCTTTGTCGTATCTTGAAGGAAATTTGCCGGTGACCATTAGCAACACAACAAATAATTCATTAAAAAAAGTGATATCATGCCTCAAAGTCTCACTTCATTGTCCTTCCCAATCGTTCGTCAAATATTTTCCCAATAATTTTAAGGAATTATTTGTGCAAAAATGGAGTCAGAGTCAATCAAACACTCTCTGCAATTCGGAGGCACCCATTCAGTTTTTGGCTTGATTTACCATAGTGGAAATTCCCAGTTACACTATCGTCTCCTTCTTCCTCTGTGGGGTTCTCTCCTTCTTGGGCGATTGCATCAGAAATCTCTCAGATGTTCTTCACCTTCACGACCCACTTTTAGTCGGTGGTCTTCCATTTGCCGTCATTCTTCGTGTGTGGCATGAATCAAGGGAGAGAAGCTTCTTCATGAGGTTCGTTGATTTGAAGAGCGAATTTCCGCAAATGGGTAGTACTTCCTTTTATGTTATTCTGATTTTTTTTTTTCATTGTCTCGTTGTCATAACCGGTGATCTTCACTGATTCTACGCGTTTGGTCCATTCGGTATATGGCATTGTCGTCTTGCTGGATTTGGCATGGTAAAATGAGATTTTACCCTCTTGCCAGATCGATTTATCTCTACCATTTGCCCCTTTCAATTCCCGTTTATGCGCATTTGATACTTTGAACTGAAATTGGGGAGGGGGCCGAGGAGAGAGAGATGATGAATTCAGTTGCGGACAAGTTTTGGGGACGGTAGTGTTGGAGAGACTAGGAATGCGGTGGACCATGCGAAGGAGATCGCGAAAGGAGGGACAGAGATGAGCGTGGAGTTGGCGAGGCGTTGCCAGGGCATTATGAGGCAAACCCTCGGCAATGAGAACTCCTTCCTCGCCAAGTACTTCAGGAGGGACTTGTACATCGTGAGCAGGCTCTAGGGGCCGGGTGTGAGGACATTTATGAGATTGGAGCGTTTGAGCGAGTACTTGCCCGAGGACAAGAACCGAACGCATGTTTGGCCTGTCTTGTTGTTCATCTCTATCATCATCGCTGCAGGTTGGTTGGTGATTATCTAGATTCCTGAAATTGTTTGATTGTGAAATGCATCACATCGCATTCAGTGTATTGGTGTCGTTGACCCATTATAACCATTTTACTATCGTTTGATCTTTCTAAGAATGAGAACTTGGAGAATTCGATCGACTGACTCTCCGTTAAGTGCTTTGAATTTGGATACAGTTCTTTTGGTCTTGTTGTTGATGAATTCGGATCCATTCAATCGAAACATCTTGCTGAGTTGATGAGTCGTCTTAATCATGGGGCAATCTTTTGGTCTAGCGTCGACCCTTTCCTCAGTGCTCTGACAGGCTTTTGATTGTTAACGGTGTATAACTTGCTAGAATCAAATTATTCAAAGATGATAACATTTGCAAAATATTCTACTAGAAGGCATTCTCTTATTGCTGGACTCTTGAGATATTGTCTGTGTCGAATCTGTACTTCATTCACTCTAGTTCTTATCTATTTATTTTTACTTGTTTCGCATCCTTGTATGGATTTCTGAAGTTGGTTTATTATAAAACGAATATGATGATGAAACATACGAAATTATCATATTGGCTGCCTATGCTAGGCTTTTTAGAAGTTCACTAGTAACCGGTAGAAGAAACGCCTTCTTCCTCTGCCTATCATGTTTTTTCGGCTAGTTGAGTGAGGGTGAGTGGATTGATTAGATCTGAATATTTTCCTGGCTTTCATGTGGAAAGAACTAGAAAACTTGTCTTGTTGCGACCCATGCTTCAAGATAATGCTTGGTTGTGTTTGCTTCTTGGTTTCCTGGTCCCCGGTTTCTTGTCTCGATGCTAAATGTTATTCTAATGCTTCAAAGCTCCATAAGGAAGAGGAGAAGGCGGTTGAGACAAGAAGTAAGCCAAACAAGTATCTCTTTGGGGTTTCTTTGAAGCCATGGTTAATGATATGCTTATTTTGGAACAAATATGATTGGAATCGTTGAGATTCAAAAGTATCTAACTTCTATTTTCAAAAGAAAGATTTGAGTGAAGTGGACACTTTCTTGAATATTAAAATTAAAAACATAGTGGGGGTTATTTTTTGAGCCAAAGTGATAATGTGGAAAAATAAATTTCAACATCTTGATTTCAAAGAAATGAGTGCTCTATTTGATTCTTGTATTAAATTAAATTATAATACTAGTAAGCAGTAGCACAACTTGAATATGCGAGTACTATAGGTCTTTAATGTATTAAATGCATTGTACTAATCCCGATATTGCTTATTATGTGTAAACTGAGTAGGTATACTAGTAATCAAACTATAGAACATTGGAGGGCTATTATCAGAAATTTTGGTTATCTTATGAGAACTAAAAATTTGGGATTGTTCTATAATAATTTTCTGTCTGTATTATAAAGATACATTGATGCTTATTGGATTACAAGTATAAGTGATAAACAAATCACTATTGGATAAATTTTCACATTTGATAGTTGTGCTATTTCTTGGATGAGCAAGAAACAAATGTACATAGCTCACTCAATTATGGAATTTGAATAATTGCTTTAGAAACAATTTGGATAGAAGTTGAATGGATTAGAAACTTGTTGTTGGATATCAAATTATGACTTAGTTCTATGCCTCCTATTTCTATCCATTTTGATAGTCAAGCCACTTTGGCAAGAGCTTATAATAACACTTATAATAGTAAGTCTAGATATATTACTTTAAGAAATAAGTGAGACAATTGATTAAAAGTGGTATCATAACAATTGTTTACGTGAGGTCAAGCAAGAATATAGCTGATCCCTTGACAAAGGCTTTACCAAGAGATATGATAAATATGATATCATAAGAAATAGGGCTGAAACCCTTAAATTAAAATCATCAATAATGGTAACCTGGAATTTCTTTAGAATATCACTAGTTAACTAGATTCTAGATTTAGTAGGATTTCAGATCGAAAGAACTACTTTAGAAAATTTATGAAAGTAGAAGGACTTGATTAGATAAATTAAAAGAAGAAAAATTTGATTAGACATATCGTGAAAGTATGAGGATGAAAAAAAAATGCAACCTAAGTCTTACCATGTAATACATTGGCATTATCCTTGGAAATCCTTTTAACATTACTACTTTGATTGAGGCATTTATCTATATGAGAGACAAAGTGTGCGATGGATCTTTGTAAACATTTAGTGGCGTGGCTTATAATTTCGGGACAGTCTCCCCTGAGCTATGTGTACAAGATGTGAGAACAACTACTGGGGGATCTAATAGTTAGTCTATAGCGGAATTTCTATAGAAGGCGTAGCAACAGTTTCTACACTTGTAATCGGGCGATATATGTACTCTTAGTGTAACTTGTAGAGTTAAGCCTATTTGGGCTATTAGTGGGCTATTAGAGTTAGAAGATAGAGGACTGGGTGCATTTAAACTGAACCTCTATAAATCCCTTTTGTAACTAATCTTTCCTTAAATATGTAAATTTCTGCTGTTTGTTATTGCTCGTTTACTTTGCATTGGGGTCGGTTCTACAAAATAGTTTGTGCTTCCTTGAAAAATCGATTCATCTGCTCACGATTGCTGATTTGGACCTAACAACTAAGATCGGATCACGTTTTCTTTTTCCATAAAGTTGCTATACTTTTGTGATGAAGATCGAAGGCGACCATTGTCGGAACAAAGATCCACGGCAATTATTGTGGGAACTTAGCTTGAACGAGCAACTCGATCCCCCGCTCCCCCTCCGCTGTTTGGCGGTGCTTATTATACATGCTGGAAATGTACGATGGCCTATTTGATTGCTGGAATACGAAATTTTCAGTCGATTTTGCAATTGGACCCTTTTGTGACAATAAAGGAAGGTGGGTCCTCTGTTTGGTTGCTGAAAGTTTCATTAAACGCAAAAGCAAGGCGCGTTCAAAGCTGTGCGCTTGCTCCGCCCGAATTCATCAGAATTTCCGTGTGTGTAACAAACCAAAAGAAATGTGGGATCGATTGGAGGTCACTAGATCCGTCAAAAAGGGTCATTGACTCATTTTTTAAACCATGGATGTTAAATGGGCTATAAATGAGTTTAAACATATTATGAGTATTAAATGAGTTATAAACAGATTTACAATTTATTTAAATACAACTCATCTCTATCTCTTTATTCATTTTTTCGCTTTCACTCGATCTTACGTTCACTCACTTCGCACTCTTTCTTAAGTTTGGATATGATTGTTCATAGATTGAGTTAAATACGAAAGTGTTTTAATAATATAGGCCGGGTCGGATCAAGTATGGATTGGTATGGGTCAGGTCGGTTATGGGGCATTACATTTGTATTGCATGAAAATGAGTCAATACAGGTTAAATGAGTTTACCAACTCAAATCCAACCAGATGCATTTGCTTGACGGGTCTAGTGGTCACCTATCATCTTTTATCATTTTCTTAATTATTGGTGAGTTTGGACAAGAGTTTTTAGGCTTTATTGGGGTGGACTCTTTTGGATCCGAATGTGGGGATTATTTTCCAAAGCAGACCGGGCTCGAAATAGATGGTGATCGGGTTTCGTTGTTAAAGCTCTTTGGATAGCCCAAATGTTTTCGACTCAAATTAGATGAGCCCACTTGCTGAATCCAAAAATTTAAAACTAAAAAGAAAGAAAAATAGATTTTGAGTCAATAATGCATTGGCTCCTAAATTCATATGGGTCCGCCAGAACATTCAGCCCAAGCGGGAGACCGCTCTAATGGAATGTTTGTTGGCACACATTTATCGGCCAACATAGACGGATTTTCATCTAATCTTTTTGAAAAGTCAATATCATTATCCAATTTGCATATTAATTCATTCATCATACTGTTCCACCTCCTTGTAATTTTCCCAAGATGAACAGGCAAAAAAAGGGGAAAAAAAAAGACGAGAAATTAAAGAAGTTTATCACTAGCTAGCAAAATAACATGGTAAATTGCCTAGAGAAGCAAGATATGCTTCAAATTTTCCCTGTTTGTTATCGTTCATTTACTTTAAATTGTTAAATTATGTCTTGAGTTTGAACGTTTGCGAAACGCGATCCGCTTGGATGAATTTTTTTTTATTTGATTGTGAAGATATTTTTCTGATGAAGATAATATTCAAGATTACGCACAAAAAAAGAAATTCAAAATTCTTTTTTTGGGTCTTGGATGTCTTCAGTTAACAGAAGGAGATTCATTGGACTCCATGAAAGTTTACAAAAGAGGAAATAAAATAGAATAAAAAAAGAGCAAAGTTTCTTCTTTATCTGCAGAATAAGGTTATCTACGTGGGGCCCAAAGTCAAGACTTTGACTTTGGGTCCTTTGCACGTCCACAATCCGCTTGAGAGAAGAGCTGCAAGTTTTTGAAGCCACGCGAAGCCTTGAAAAGGAACGTGAAGATTTACGTACGTGGACCGAAGACAAATGCTAGAGTTCCTGATTTTGGCGTACGTAGAGCGTTTCTATTTTGAGCTTGAACGCGTGGTGATTTGTACAGTGAGTTTATGTCCAAGTGAGTTATTTATTTATAGATACTTTGGGTTTGAGATTAAATTTAGGTGTGGGAAGCACTCGAGCATGTGAGTGATTGTAAACTCTGATTCTTCGATTATAGTGGATTATTTGCTGCTGACTCTTTCCGTGAATGTAGGTATCGATACTCGAACCGAACTACGTAAAATTTCTGGTGTCCTTATTATTTCTCGTTTATCTCTGGAGTTTGCGTGTTGATATAAATTGCAAGATCCTATTGTTTTTGCGGATTATATTTCTACAACATTTGGGTCGATTCTACAAAAGTAGTTTGTGCTTCCTTAAAAAATCGATTCATCCATTCTTGACTACTCATTTGGGCCTAACAATTAAGATCGAAGCAAGTTTTCTTTTCCCATGAAATGGCTATACTCTTGTGATGAAGATCGAAGGTGACGTTGGTCGGAACAAAGATCGATGGCAATTATTGTTGGAACTAGCTTGAACGAAAGCAACTCGATCACCCGTCATCCTCCGTTGTTTTGTGGTGCTTACACATGTTGGAACACGAAAGTGAAGAGAGTATATGAGGGACGGCAAGAGGAAAAGTTTCATCAAATGCAAAAGCAAGGGACGATACACACCATGCGCGGAAACAACCAGCCCAAGCAGGAGATAGCTCAAGTGGAATGTTTGTTGGCACACATATGTCGGTCAACATTGACGGATTTTCATTTAATCTATTTGAAAAGTCAATATCATTATCCGTTTTCCATATTAACTCTTCATACTGTTCCCCCTCCTTGTAATTTTTCCAAGATAAACAGCGAAAAGAAGAAAAGAGAAACGAGAAATTAAAGAACTTTATGACTAGCAAGCAAAATAACATGTAAAATTGCCCAGAGAAGGAAGACATGCTCCAAATGGATGAATTTTATTCCGACAAAATTAAGTTATTCCCTCAAAATCATCGCACTTTGTGCAAGACCCTCAGCGCAAGATGAGGCTGGACATTAGATTACACGAACTAATCCAAAGTAATTAATTAATTGAGACTAATGCACACCTTCTAGTCCATTGATTCCTACTTGGACATTACAAACAGGTAATACTTGCCCATCTGGATCAGCAGCCTCAGCAAGAACGGCACGAAGCCGGTGAAGAGCAGCCACCGGAACTGTTCGTCTGACTTGGGAGTGACGGCAAAGATAGCGGAGCCGTACGTGACGGCCATCGACACGGTGGCCACCACGACCTCGAGGAAGAACGGGAAGCCCCAGGTGAGGGAGATGATGAGGTTGATGGACGACGCGAGCGCGAGCGTGTTGCACACCAGGAACACGTAGAACGGCACCTCCTGGGAGGCGTAGATGGCCTGGCCCGGGATGTGGTGATTGGAGCCATCCTGCCAGACGCCACCGGGGGGGCTGACCCCAGCTTGGAAGGTGACGGCCGCGATGAGGGTGGCAACAACAAGGAGGACGTTGCGGACCTCGGCTGGGGAGTCACAGCCCTCGTGGTTGAACAACATCTTGAGCAATTTGAGAGGGTTTTCTGGAGGGTTTGCCATTGGAGAGAGAGAGAGAGAGGAATTAAAACTACTAATCCAATAAGAAGGTGAATGGTAATGACGTTTTCTTTGGATATTTATAGTGATGCAATGGTGGAGTAGTTCATGTATGTACTTTTCTGGTCGTTTTAGTCAGTGGTGGCTGTGACCATAGGAAGATTCTGGGAAATGTCGGGTCGTGATCCGCACATGCTACTAATCCAATAAGAAGGTGAATGGTAATGACGTTTTCTTTGGATATTTATAGTGATGCAATGGTAGTGATGCAATGGAGGACTGGTTCATGTATGACTTTCTGATCGTTTTGGTCAGTGGTGGCTCTGACCATAGGAAGATTCTGGGAAATGTCGGGTCGTGATCCGCACATGCATGCTTCATTGTGATTGGAGGCTTTGTGTGCTCTCAACCTTGTTGAATAATTCCAGTTCCTGTTCTGGTCCGGCCCCTCTTCTTCCTCTTTTTATTTGTTTTGTTTAGTTGATTGTTTGGGGGGCGGCCGGGGGGGTGGCGGCCGGGGTGGGGGTGGTGGTGGTTGGCGTTGTTTATTTAGTAAATGACTGAGAGATGAGTCAGCTGCCGAACCTATATTTTTTATTTTTTATTTTTTCCTTCTGGCATCCTATTCTTCAAAATATAAGCGGGAGGGTTCTTTTGATACGGTTATGGTTGCGTTATCATTATGTTTCGAATTGCTAAAGTTTTTGTACCTAGTGATACATACTTTAATTGTAAAATCTAATAGTTAGATAAGACAGATGCGAATGCTCAGTTACCTATCATACGCATACTTTCTATCACCATCAAATTTTCGACACATGTTGCTAGTTATGGTTGTGTTATAATTATGCTACAAATTGCTAAAATTTATGTGCTTTGGTAATACATACTTTAAAACTCTGGAATCTCAAAGTTAAATAAGAATGGATGAGGATCCTTAGCTGCCTATCATAGGGCTGTGCAATTAGTCCCGTTCTACCTTGGAACCGGACTAGACCGTCCAAAAAACAGGTCCGGTTCTCAGTTGCAGCAGAAATAGGTTCAATTCCTAGTTCGAAATTTTTTAAATTGGTACTTTGCAGGTAGGTTTTAGATTTTGGGCATTAAATCTATCCACCAACCCAACCACTCAAGAACCGGCTATAACCTGTTTGGATTATTATACTTAAATGAGCTTAACTTTCCTATTGCTTTGTATTTTTGTTTGTTTTGTATTGATGTGTTACTTTGAGCCATTTTGTTGCTCACACTATTTTGCTATAATTGCTATTTCTCTTGTTTTTTTTTTCTTAAATGAAAGAAAAAGAAAAAGAAACTAGTTCCCGGGTAGACTATGGAATTGGACTAGACAAACATGGTAGGTTCCGGGATTAATTTCAATACAGATAGGATAGGTTTCAAGTTTTGAAAATTGTAAATTGATTTTAATAGGAGATTTACCCACCCTCTTCACGGTCCTTATTTTGTTTTTCCTTTTTGGTCTCCTCCCTCCCTCCCTCCCCATCACCGCCACCATAGTGCCAACATCACGATTGGCTACCACCAGATATCGGTGAGGCCTTGTCGCTTCTATCGAGACCTGGCATCACCTTTCGAGATGACGCGAGACCCGATGAAAATGTCCAGATTTGGAGGAGGGGCTTCCACAACTTCAACTGAATACGACGCTCCATTGTGGCTGACGAGCTCGACGCCAGTGCGAGCTCAAGGCAAGGGAGATAGAGCAAAAGCAATGGGGTTAGAGAGATAAAGGTGACAATGTGGGGTTACAAAAGCAATGGGGGTTAGATGACGAAGGGAACACGGTGGATATGATGGCGGTGGCGGCACTAAGGGGGTGCTCTTTCCCAGCGGCGGCGACCGAGTTGGGATTGATTGTATGGGCAAAGGATCTGAGTCCGGCCAAGACAAGTTCCTAAAAATTGTCCTGAGTTCCTGTACTCGCGAGGAGTTCCGTGGCATTCGTCTTCATGACTGTGATTGTTACTGGTAAGTTGTAGCAATGGGTTTGAACTTATTTCAATGAGCATGTAGTCAGGATACTACTTACATATTATCTATGTGACATGAATCTTCTGGTTTTGCTGCGGAGTATAACTACACCATCGATATCATCATTGTTCGAAATATATTGAGCCTACCATAGATATCCTATACTACACTAAAACAAATTATTTACCATATATTTCTAGCATTCATTGAAAAGTTGTCCATATCCATGAAACTGGAAGGGCACTTCACACAGACATATTCGCTGGTCTTATGACTATTTGAAATATACCACACGATATTGATATGTTATTGAAGAGCAATCATGATAGAACACAAAACTAATTTATTCATGGATTAGCATATACTTTATCTGTGAAATTGGTTGTAAGGTATATGACTATTTCTATAATCTATGCTTGGAAGCTGATCTAAAGCGATGTATCAATATAATACAACATATAAAGAACATCTAATAAGAATTGCAAAATTCTGTAGTAATGTGTGAATTCCTACGGAGACCCATGCATAGCACGAGTTGCTGTGCTGTTAATAGAAGCAACGTGCATAAGGAGAGTCCTTGATTGCGGGAATGGGAGAGCCTGTGGATCCAATAAAAAGGAAACTCTTTGCGTCAAAACATTGTTGTTTTAACTCATTCTATCTATCAAGATTGCAAGATAAAAGGGACGAATGTTTTCCTGCTTTCGAATCACAGATGAGAAATTTGTACAAGAAGTAGAAACTTGTAAGAAAGTAAACATAATATTACTGTGATTATTGTTAATTACACTTCTAATTATGAAATCAAGCTAAAAATATGTTACCCAAGAAGTCTATATGATAAATGATATGGTTGTTCATAGATTGAGTTAAATACATAAGTGTTTTAGTAATATAGGCCAGGTCGGATCAAATATGGATTGGTATGGGTCAAGTCGGTTATGGAGCATTACATTTGTATTGCATGAAAATGAGTCAATACAAGTTAAATGAGTTTACCAACTCAAATCCAATAGGGATGATTGGGTCCAGGGTGGGTAGGGTTTAGACTTAGACCCTGTACCCGACCCTGTTATAACCGGTTCCCATTTTCTAGACCCTATGCCCGACCCTATTTGTATTGGACCCTGCACCTGACCCACCCTGTTTTTCCAATCCGGTTCCAGGGTCAACCCTGTTTTCACTGGAACCTGTTTTGTAATCTCCCGATATCCTATATGACTTTGAATTTCATATTAATACGCGAGAAAATAACGTAATCTTCTTAATTTGTGTTGAAACATTAAGTACTTGTAATAAATAAATACATGAACTTTTTGACTAAACAAAAAATTAAGGATCCACAGGACTAATTATAATAAATAAAATCATAAGGCAAAGAATTAACAACAAACATGGGTCTAATATTAGTCTTATTCCCACAACTATTACATGAAGCTACTCATTTATGCAAGCATAACTCCTCTTACAAAAGAGAAATTAGGCGAGCCAATCCATGTGATACACAAGAATTTGGCGGTGACGAACATCGTCTATCCATCAGACGGTGCGAGAGGGAGCCGATGAGGGAGGGAAGCAAGTGAGGAAGAGGAATTACAAAGGAGGAGTGTTGTGCATGTTTGAGAGAGCAAAAAGGAAAAATGTCACATGATTGCGGGAATAAGAATAGAAATCGGGAGAAAAAAAAGGATTTTGGACCTCTACTTACAAAACCGGTCCGGGAACTAGTTCCAAAATCGGTCCGGGAACCAATTTCCGAGTGGGTAATCACTTGGAACCTGTTCTTGAACCGGTTTAAATGGGTTCCCAACCCTATTGTTCGGGTGGGCCGGTTCGGGAACCGGGTATACTCGGTTCGGTTGCACACCCCTAAAATCCAACCAAATACATTTGCTTGACAGGTCTAGAGGTCACTTATCATCTTTTATCATTTTCTTAATTATTGATGAGTTTGGACCAGAGTTTTTAGGCTTTATTGGGGTGGACTCTTTTGGATCCGAATGTCGGGATTATTTTCCTTAGTAGATCGGGCTCGAAATAGATGGTGATTGGGTTTCATTGTTAAAGCTCTTTGGATAGCCCAAGTGTTTTCGGCTCAAATTATATGAGCCCACTTGCTTAATCCAAAAATTTAAAACTAAAAGGAAAGAAAAATAGATTTTGAGTCAATAATGCATTGGCTCCTAAATTCATATGGGTCCGCCAAAACAACTAGCCCAAGCAGGAGACCGCTCTAATGGAATGTTTGTTGGCACACATTTATCGACCAACATAGACGGATTTTCATCTAATATGTTTGAAAAGTCAATATCATTATCCAATTTGCTTTGAAAAGTCAATATCATTATCCAATTTGCATATTAATTCATTCATCATACTGTTACACCTCCCCGCTCTAATTCCTCTCCCTCTGGTGAGTGCTTTCTTCTACCATTTGGTAGCTCGTATTCCTCCATTGAAACCCTAACCTTTTCCCCCTTTTTGGCTTTGCTCAATTCCCTCGTTCCGATTCCATCTCACGATATGGATTCTTACCCACCCACACAACCATCCCCATCTGGGTAATCCCCATTGCTGTTGTTCTTCAAATTTGGTCTTGCATGTCAATTCCCCTTCCGCTAGGAGTCGCAGGGATCTTGCTCGGGCTTTTCCTTAAATTGGTGGTCGACTAAGAGGATTCTTCTTCTCTCTGCTTTGCTGGACCGATGGCTTGAGCATCCCGATTAATCTATAGTTAATTTGTCGTATTAGCCTGTTTATGCGTAATGGATTGCCAAGGTGATGAAGAGGAGGCTTGCCTTGCTGCTTTGTGTTGCCGGATGGGTCACCTTTGGTCTGAGCAGCCGATTGAAGTATGGGAAGAGGCAGCTCCTACAGAGAAAATAGAGGAATGTCGACTTAGCTTAGTAGGTAAACTCCTGACAGCTTCAACTGCTAATTTCCAGGCATTTCAGAATTCTATGAAGAGGGCATGGCGTACAGATCAAATAGCTATTTCGCAAGCCGAAGATGGTGTTTACATAGTGAGATTTAAAACAGAGGACGTAAAATAGAGAATACTAGAAAACGGACCTTGGTTATTTGCCAATCATCTCGTTATTCTGAAACCTTGGACCTCGAACACGCCGTTGCACTGCTATGATTTTACTTCATGTGCGTTTTGGGTTCAGGTCTTCGGGCTACCTCCTGAACACTGCACTGAATCAATGATCCGCAAAGCAGTTAGACATATTGGCAGGGTTTTAGAAGTCAAAGTAGAACATAGAGAACGGTCTAGCTTTAAAGCAGTCAAGGCTCGTGTTGAAATGGATCTCCAACAGCCTCTAAAAATAGGTATACTGATAAAATTGGAAAGGAAGACTCTATGGTTAGATTTCCGATATGAAAGGTTATCCCATTTCTGCTATTCCTGTGGCAAATTGGGACACAATGCGACGTATTGTCCAGACTTCCCTTTTGATGATAGTGCAACGAAGGACCTTGACATTATGTATTATGGTGCGTGGCTCCGGGCGGAGGTAAAGGAACATAGCCTCTTTTGGCGTACCTTTTATCAGCCTCATCACATGCTGGACGATGCTGCAGAGACCATTTCGGAGACCCCACAACCTCCTGCACAGATTATAGTAACCCAGGAACTTGACTCATCGCCTTCTTTGGACCAAGCACACAAAAGGAAAGATAAACAGATAGTAGAGGTACCTGCATGTAATCACATCATCACAGCTGTAACACCCCTTCGGTAGCAACCTTTGATTGCAGATTCTTCAAGATGCCAGCAAGACAATGATCTACCATTACCATACTAGAGAAAGAGTCACATCAACGAACTAGCAACTAGTTCTCAGAAGTCCAAAAAAGCTAAAAGTTCAATCTTGAGTGCAAGGTTGGGTCCAATCAAAAAGGCTAAAAGACACAACTCACACGACTTACCTACTCAGCTCCAAGAAGGACTCGATGAATCATGTCTTCAAGAGACTCCTGTTATGGCGGCGCATGAACCCCTCGGTTGAGCTATGGTGGCTGGCCCTAAACAGCCACCAGGTGAACAATGAAGTTAATAAGCTGGAACTGTCAGGGTTCAGGCAATCCCCTGACAGTTCGAGCTCTTAGGGTCCTAGTGACCTAGGAAATGCCTGACCTTTTGTTTCTAATGGAGACAAAGAACCAAGAATGACAGCTTCTTTACCTACAGAAGATGCTGAAATTCTCTGACTGTTTAATCGAACACCCGGTTGGTTTGGCGGGTGGGCTAGCACTCTTTTGGAATAGTAAGGTTTCAATGGACTTTGTCCATCAGTCTTCAATCTTTTTTGACTTGATCTGTACAGATTTGGAGGCAGCAGTTGTAATGCGCCTTACCTATTTACATGCGCCGGCAGTCACTCATCTCAGACAATAGTTTTGGAAAGAATTAAGGCTAATCATGTGGCACCCCCAAACCCGATAGGGTCGCCACAGATACTAAGCGTTTATATCTAAAGCAATTACTAATTCTTTGACGTTAGTAAAAAAGGGAGTCGTAATTAAGGGCCGAGGTTTATAGGCATATATATATATAAACAACTTAGGGTTAGCGCAGCTCATAGCGGAAATTAGAGGCGAGTCTCACCATCTCTCCACTTCCTTAGCGATAGCACAATGTACACCAACTACACAGTGAAAGAAAAACATAAGGCCGAACCACTTTTATTTACATTTTAAGATGGACATCTTGGGTCGGTATAGCCAAAAAGGGAAAACCGAGACTTTTCACTATACTCGATTATATCTCTAATGAGATCGTCGACCCCCTATATAAAAAAAAACATGAAAAACCTTTCATCTAAGTGTCGGCTCTATCTCCAAAAAGTGTCGTCCCTCTCTCTCTCGCTCACGGGCCATCACACCCAGTCAGGTGCATCAGGTGGTGGCGGTGGCAGCATCCCCAGCATTTGCCCGTCACGCCGAACGTGGACGGACAGAAACTCCTGGATGACGGGGCCCCCAGCCAAGCCCACATCGTACATGACCAGCACCCGAACTCAGGAACACCAGTCCAGGGATAGTGACGCAGATGTGCTCCATACATTCCACCTCCACATCCGATGGAATGCCATAAAACGTGCCCCGTGAAACAGGAGGGAGAGGCATCTTTCTCTAATCTGAAATGTTGGTCCCCGAAGGGGTGAGTACAACCACTCAACAAGTAAAGGTCCAATGACCACTCAAAGCATCATACAATACAATCATAGCATAGCATGTCATTTAAGTATACATACTTGATTTACCTTGATATCATGCACATGTCATCATATCTCACTTACATGCATCATCATGTAGTCATCATCCTCAGAATGCATTCATGCATTCATCATTATCATATCACACGTGCCATCATACCATAGGTGCACATACATCCATGCACTCATCATCCATGCTATCAAGCATACACCACAATGAGATCCATAGCATGTCATTTAAGTATACGTACATGACTTGCCTTGATATCATGCACATGTCATCATCTCTCACACACATGCATCTATTTACATGCAATATGCCATATGCATATACCCATGCACATGATTCACTTTCAATTCTTATCTTTCACAAGGATCTCATCAATTTTTCTTCCCAGGGACTAATGTTTGCATCCCAAAATTTATCGCTCGCACCCAACCTGGCATCGCGAGGAACCTCCGCCACACACCTCCGAGCATCCGGCACACACCTCCGGGCATCTCGAAACTCCCGAGGACATCTGGCACACACCTCCGGGTATTCGGCTCACACCTCCGGGCATCTCGACACTCCCGGGGCATCGTCGGCTCACACCTCCGACGGTCATTCATATTCTCATACCTTTATTTTCCAATTTCACACTTGAAATTTCCAATGCAAATGATTTAAATTGTTCTTTTGAAATCATGCAGTATGCATTAAAGAAATTGTCCTTTGATTAAATAAAATCTTTCTTTGAGATCATGGAAAATTTATCATTTTCTTGAATGACATATGAAATGCATGAAAGCCATTACACCATTATATGAATAAAAATCCAAAGTCTCATAATTCACATAACAATTCATACAGACCACACATCACAGCATAGAAGTGGCCATACGTTCCAATATCATAAATTTCGAAAATGTACAGCTTGCACAGTTTTCATATCACAGTCAATTAAATAGGCAAATGACATTCAAAAATCATGAAATTTAACTATGTTGTAGTTAAGACATAGATAAAGGTATCGTATGAAGGAACTTTCTCCAAAAGAAATTTTCACAGAAAGTTATAGGTCATGCATGTCAATATTCTCATGTCCGAAACACACAGTTTGCACGGTTTTCAAATCACAGTCAATTAAATAGGCAAATGACCTTCAAAAATCATGAAATTTAACTATGTTGTATTTAAGATATAGATAAAGGTATCACATGAAGGAAATTTCTCCAAAAGAAATTTTCACAGAAAGTTATAGGTCATGCATGTCAATATTCTCATGTCCGAAACACACAGTTTGCACGGTTTTCAAATCACAGTCAATTAAATAGGCAAATGACCTTAAAAAATCATGAAAGTTAACTATGTTGTAGTTAAGACAT
This sequence comes from Eucalyptus pauciflora, assembly GCA_007663325.1. Classification (NCBI taxonomy): domain Eukaryota; kingdom Viridiplantae; phylum Streptophyta; class Magnoliopsida; order Myrtales; family Myrtaceae; genus Eucalyptus; species Eucalyptus pauciflora. Next base: position 512,370 of record VMYD01000369.1, on the reverse strand, counting down.
AGATAAAGGTATCACATGAAAGAAATTTCTCCAAAAGAAATTGTTACAGAAAGTTATAGGTCATGCATGTCAACACTTCCATGTCCGAAACACACAGTTTGCACGGTTTTCATATCATAGTCGGTTTAGTATGCAAATGGCCATCAAAACTCATGAAATTTGAGTATGTTATATTTAACACATAGATAAAGAGGTTTCGTGAAGAACATTTCTTCAAATAAAGCTTGTACATAAAGTTATAGGTCATGCATGTCAAGATTCTCATGTCCGAAACACACACTTGCACAGTTTTCATATCGTAGTTGGTTTAGTATGCAAATGGCCATCACAACTCATGAAATTTGAATATGTTATAGTTAACACATAGATAAAGAGGTTTCATGAAGGCTATTTCGTCAAATAAAGCTTGTACAGAAAGTTATAGGTCATGCATGTCAAGATTCTCATGTCCGAAACACACACTTGCACAGTTTTCATATCATAGTTGGTTTAGTATGCAAATGGCCATCAAAACTCATGAAATTTGAGTATGTTATAGTTTAAGATGTTATCTACAACTTTTGTGAAGGAGTCGAAGCAAGAATCCAACTCAAAACACACATGGAAGCCTCTACAATGTTCGGGGTCAAGAGGTATACTCGAAAAACAGAACACATCTTCAAAAGCAACCCCTTCTAGCTTCGGTTCCTTAGACTCTAAACACCCCAAATCCAACACCACTCCAAAACACACATGCAAGAGCATCAAAGGATCCCAACTTGCCTCAAAAGAACAGATCAACAACGGCACACGGACGGCGAAGGGGCGGACGATCGGACGAACGGCGGGCGACGAGCGGCTCCTTCCTTCTCCTCTCTTCCTCGGTTTCTCTCTTTCTCTCGAACTCTCTCTGTCTCTCTTTGCTTTTTGGTCCGAATTTCCTCCCTCTCTCACCCCTTAACCGGTTGCTTTTTCCGCTTAAAAGTCTTCCCCTCCATCATTAGCAATGATTAAGGTACATGGAGGACAAATGGCAAGGGAGTTTGGGACAAATGGGGGAGGACATGCACAAACCGGTCCCTCCCCCCCTTGCTCGGTCGAAGGCCCTTCAATGGGTTTCATGGGCCTGGCCGAAATGGCCCACTTTAGGCCCTTTATCCTTGGGCCTAAAGTCCAATCCAAAAATTTAACCTTTTTACCTTTTTACTTTTTAGCAAATTCCTCTAAATTCCCTCTCTTAGTTGATTCCAATTTCTAATTTCACAAGGTAAAAAAAACTTGTAATATTTAATCTATAGGGATCAAATCTATGAGAAGCATAGCCAAGAATAAATTTTTCTTGTTAACATAACCTATAGTACTAACTTAAAATCTCAAGAACACAAGCGTATAACACTTAGTTTTAAGGGAAAGGTTAATAGCTAAAGCATAAACCATAGGTAAATTCATTACCTAATTATAGGCCTTAATACATCTTAGGGCTTGTCTCAAATATTTGGGATGCCACAAATCAGTCATGAGAATGATCTACCTTGGTTGTGTGTCGGTGATTTCAATGATATTTTGTATCCATGGGAGAAGATGGGTAAGCGTCTCGCTGACCCTTACCGCATGCAGTCATTTTGAGAACTCCTTAATGACTACTCTTTAATGGATTTGGGCAACAAAGGCTGTGCCTACACATGGACAAATAATCGAGAAGGTGAAAATATTGTCAAAGAACGGTCGGATAGAATGTTATGTACTGAGGAATGGAGAATCACCTACCCTTTTGCTGAGGTCTTGGCATTGCCAGCAATTGCTTCTGACCACAGCCGTCTTCTATTATCAACCGAAGCTTCTGGTGTTAGAAAACGACACACCTTTTACTTCGAATCTTATTGGCTTCAGGACAAGGAGTGTCGTGACGTAGTAGCTAAGTCCTGGGCTTCCCAGCAGATTGGTCCAGTGACTTTACTCAAAAAGCTTCAAGCTACTTCCTTCGCCCTCTCATCGTGGAGCCGTTCGAAATTCGCCAATGCTAGAGAAAAGATAAGTCTCCTTCAGTATCAGCTTCAATATTTAATAAATCAGCCTTATGGACACCACGACCAGGAGTTAATCGCCAATCTGAAACAGCAAATTCAAACATTATGGCAGTAGGAGGAACAATTCTGGGCTATGCGCTCACGGGTTAACTGGCTCAAGTGGGGGGATAGAAATGCGCACTTCTTTCATGCATCAATTATTCAATGAAGATAGCGAAGCAGAATATGCATGTTACAAGATGATCAACTTAGATGGGTTAGAGATCAGCAACAGCTTAAGGAGATGACATCATCTTTTTTCCAGCAATTATATACAACAACAGGGACCCGAAACTATAGCCCTACCATCGCCAAATGCAATTTGATAGTATTTGAGGAGATGAATGAGAAGCTTGTAGTAGAGGTTACTAGAGAAGAGGTACGCCTCGCAGTTTTTCAATTAGGTGGAACTAAAGCACCGGGCCCTAATGGTTTGTATGGGCTTTTTTATCACTCTCATTGGGATATAGTACATGATGATGTTTACATGGCCGTGCAACAATTTTTTCAGACAAGGGTGATGATACCGGAATATAATAGGATTCACATTTCCCTGATACCAAAAGCATCCAATCCAAAAAGGTTAGATCAGTTTTGACCAATAAGTCTGTGCAACTTTATCTACAAAATTATCTCTAAAGTCCTTGCTAATCAACTTAAGCCTTTACTAACAAAGTTAATAGTGCCAAAATAGAGTGCTTTCGTCAGCGGGCGCCAAATTCAAGATAACATCATAGTGGTCCAAGAGGTCCTTCACCACATCAGGACTCGGAAAAGGACCAAACAGTTTCAGGCGGTGCTTAAATTAGACATGCAAAAGGCTTACGACAGGGTCGAATGGGATTTTCTCAGAGACTATCTCCTCCAAATTGGATTTCATGACCAATGGGTTCATTGGGTTTTGGAGTGTATTTCAACAATCTCCTTGAGTGTAAAATTCAATGGTGAAGCTCTATCCTATTTTCATCCGTCACGGGGTCTGCGACAAGGAGACCCTCTATCGCCTTATTTATTTATACTGATGGCCAATGCATTATCCTTGCTTATCAACCAAGTAGTGGAAATGGGGAGTCTCAAAGGTATTAAATTAAACCGCTGGTGTCCTGTCTTATCCCACTTGTTTTTCGCAGACGATGCTATTTTCTTCCTAGCAGGCAAGACCCTAGAGTGCCAGAATTTAGCTAATGTGATCAATGAATACTACTTAGCCACAGGACAAATAGTAAATCGTAACAAATCAGGTATGTTTTTTAGTAAGCTGTGTCATGTTAGTTTGCAAGAGAATTTAGCCAGAGAACTTAGAGTCCCATTGCTAACAAAAACTGGCAAGTATCTTGGTATACCTTCAGATTGGGGACACTCTAAAAAGGAGATGTTTTTGTGGATTTTGGGTCGGGTGCAATCAAAGCTTGAAGGTTGGAAAGAGAGGTTGATATCAAAAGGGGGCAAGGAAGTTTTGATCAAATCTGTTGTGCAGGCAATTCCCATTTATGCAATGTCCATTTTTAAGATACCAGTGTCCATTTGTAAACTAGTTGAACAGAAAATATCCAGATTCTGGTGGAAATCTAGTAGCAATAGTTCTGGTATTCAATGGACGAAGTGGGAAGCACTTAAAAAAAGGAAAGATGAGGGGGGTTTGGGTTTTCGAGACCTTATTGCTTTCAATAAAGCCTTACTAGGCAAACAAGCGTGGAGATTATCACAGCAACCTTCATCTTTGTCTAGTACAATATTGAAAGGATTGTATTTTCCTTTTCAAGATTTCAGACATGCTTCGAAAGGTGCTCGATCCTCATGGGCTTGGCAAAGCATACTAATAGGACGGGATTCGATTGAGGATCACATGCAATGGTCTGTGGGGAATGGCACCAATATCAACATTCGACAGGATAGATGGTTGGCTTCTGGAATCATAGGGGGACCAGCGCCTAGCGGCGAACCAGAAAAGGTCGCAGATCTAATGGTCCAGAACAACAATGAGTCGAATATCTCTCTTCTAAGATAGAATTTTGATAGTCATATAGTTGCAGAGATTATGTCTATCCCACTTAGGCCACAACATACAACGGATAAACTTATCTGGAGAGGCAAACAAAATGGCTCTTTCACAGTACAGAGCTGCTATAATATTCTCAGGAAGCAACAACTCAATCACAACAAAAATCAAGGGTCCTCCTCTTTTCAGATACCTCGTAGATTGTGGAATGCAATATGGAACATGAAATCCTCACCAAAACTACGTTCTTTCCTATGGACGGTATGACATAACGCTTTGCATACTCGAGAAAATCTTCATCACAGACATATTATACAAGATCCCATATGCAGTTTATGCGATGATCAAGCTATAGAATCACCAGAACATATGTTTTTGTTTTGCCATTGGACACAACAAATATGGGAACATCCCGAAATCAACATACAACATCACATCAGAGGAGTAAATCGGATAGAAGCATGGTTGGTCAGCATAATAGAACACAAAGGTGACTCACCTGAATTGGAAACGATTGCATCCCTCCTATGGCACATGTGGAAGGCCCGCAATAACTTCATATTTCGCTAGCAGCAGCCCCAACCGAACCGCATAGTACAGACAGCCATAGCCAGTGCCATAGCAAATCAGAGTCCCCCTCGACAGCAATAGGGACAGAGAACGCAGCAACAAGATCAGCAATCGTTTTGGCGTCTGCCGGACAAAGGAGAAATGAAACTAAATATTAACGCAGCTTACCAGCCTCATAGCGGAGAAGCATCGATCGCCTATGTTTGTCAAAGTTCATCAGGCCTTTTAATCGATGGCTTTGCTCGATCGGTGGCTGCTTCTTCTGCCCTGTAAGCAGAGGCAACGGTGTTAAACCATACGCTCCACTTCTTGCTGCACAAGGGGAAAAACTCAGATCGGATGACCTTGGAAACCGATTGCTCGGTTCTTGTTGAGGTGATGCGTAACCATGAACTGCCGCCGTGGGAGATCAAATCGTTAATCGAAGATTGCAAGGTGCTGCTTCAATGTTGCCCTAATCTCACGATCGCTCACTGCAGGAGGGAAATGAACAAGGTTGCGGACCAGGCCACAAAGGCCCATTAGGCTAGTTCGCTCCAATCGGACTGGGTCATTAATCCTCTTGTGTTTTTGTGAGATATGTTGTCTTTTGATGTTATGCAAAATGATCCTTCTACTTCTAGGTAGTAATATTAATATAACCTTGTTCTACCCAAAAATACTGTTCCACCTCCTTGTAATTTTCTCAAGATGAACAGCAAAAAAAAGGGGGGAAAAAAGACGAGAAATTAAAGAAGTTTATCACTAGCTAGCAAAATAACATGGTAAATTGCCTAGAGAAGCAAGATATGCTTCAAATTTCCCCCGTTTGTTATCGTTCATTTACTTTAAATTGTTAAATTATGTCTTGAGTTTGAACGTTTGCAAAATGCGATCCGCTTGGATGAAATTTTTTTTATTTGATTGTGAAGATATTTTTCTGATGAAGATAATATTCAAGATTACGAACAAAAAAAGAAATTCAAAATTCTTTTTTTGGGTCTTGGATGTCTTCAGTTAATAGAAGGAGATTCATTGGACTCCATGAAGGTTTACAAAAGAGGAAATAAAATAGAATAAGAAAAGGAGCAAAATTTCTTCTTTATTTGCAGAATAAGGTTATCTACGTGGGGCCCAAAGTCAAGACTTTGACTTTGGGCCCTTTGCACGTCCACAATCCGCTTGAGAGAAGAGTTACAAGTTTTTGAGGCCACGCGAAGCCTTGAAAAGGAACGTGAAGACTTACGTACGTGGACCGAAGATGAACGCTAGAGTTCCTAATTGCCGTACGTAGAGCGTTTCTATTTTGAGCTTGAATGCGTGGTGATTTGTGCAGTGAGTTTATGTTCAAGTGAGTTATTTATTTATAGATATTATGAGTTTGAGATTAAATTTAGGTGTGGGAAGCACTCGAGCATGTGAGCGATTGTAAATTCTGATTCTTCGATTATAGTGGATTATTTGCTGCTGACTCTTCCCGTGAATGTAGGTATCGATACTCGAACCGAACTACGTAAAATTTCTGGTGTCCTTATTATTTCTCGTTTATCTCTGGAGTTTGCGTGTTGACATAAATTGCAAGATCCTATTGTTTTTGCGGATTATATTTCTACAACATTGGGGTCGATTCTACAAAAGTAGTTTGTGCTTCCTTAAAAAATCGATTCATCCGTTCTTGACTGCTCATTTGGGCCTAACAATTAAGATCGAAGCAAGTTTTCTTTTCCCATGAAATGGCTATACTCTTGTGATGAAGATCGAAGGTGACATTGGTCGGAACAAAGATCGATGGCAATTATTGTTGGAACTAGCTTGAACGAAAGCAACTCGATCACCCGTCATCCTCCGTTGTTTGGTGGTGCTTACACATGTTGGAAATGTAGGGTGCCCATGCCATTTGATTGCTGGAACACGAACTTCTGTTGATTTTGCAAATGTACCCTTTTGTGACAATAAAGGTGGCTCCTCTAGTGCACCCGAAAGTGAAGAGTATATATGAGGGATGGCAAGAGGAAAAGTTTCATCAAATGCAAAAGCAAGGGACGATACACACCATGCGCTTGCTCCGCCCGAATTCATGAGAATTTCCTCGTGCGCAACGGCAAAAGAAACATGGGATCGATAGGAGGTCACCCGTTAGAATTTTCTCGGTCTGAATGTCGAGATTACTTTAAGCAGACCCAGCCCGAAATAGCCAGTGGATCGGGCCTCGTTGTTAAAGCTCTTTCGATAGCCCAAATTGGACGAGCCCACTTGCTGAATCCAAAAGTTAAAAATTAAAGAGAAAGAAATAGAATTTGAGTCAATAATGCATTGGCTCCTAAATTCATATGGGTCCGCCAAAACAACCGTCCGAAACAGGAGATCGCTCAAATGGCATGTTTGTTGGCACACATTTAGTGCTTTAATCCCAATGAGCTGATAGAATGCGTTTTTTATTTTAACGTGTTAGTACCTATATGCCTCAGTCCCCAGATAGAGAGATATATATTCTTCCCCCTCTCATAGGGAATATTTCCGAATTTTTTGTCCCAAAGTTTAGATGGAGCAACTTATGGTTATACTCAGGATTGCGTTATATCAAGAGGCCCCCAGTCACTATATTTATCATGGCGTGAGAGCTACCTCTACCCCTTATTATTTTATCATCCTCGGAGTATGGGGACATGAGTCTCGATTGGCTCTCGACCCATCCTTTCTACTAGCTCAACCACACGGTCTTGTGACTCAAGTGGGGACATGGGCTCGAATCCTTTGGGCTGGGCCTATAGCCAATTCTTTCCCTCCTGGGTAAGAGGTAAAATTGTCCTCGAGCCAATGATGGGGCTCTCGGCTCTTGGAAAGGAGGAGCCAGGAGTTAGCCGAGACTTGAGTCCCAATACTCTGAGGATGTTAAAAAATGGGGCGTAGAGGCAACTCCCATGCTTTGATAAATATTATCGCTAGGGATTTCCCTATAAGACTCAATGGTCTACTACTATATCTGAACTTTGGGACATAAAATTTGGGAGTATTTCCTAGAGGAGGTGGCGGCCAGTATGTTAAAATGAGGAATGTAATCCTGTCAGTCCACCAGGGTTACCTCGCAGGTAGGATGGCCCTTGGCGGAGTCTTCAGGCTCCTAGGTCATGGTGAAGTGCAACCTTAACCACTACCAAAGATCCAAGACACACCTTGAAATAGCCCACGGATCAGGCCACATTGTTAAAGCTCCGTGGATAGCCCAAATATTTGCGGCCCAAATTAGACGAGCCCACTTGCTGAATCCAAACATTAAAGGTTTAAAAGAAAAGGAACTAGAATTTGAGTCAATAATGCAATGGCTCCTAAATTCATATGGACCCGCGGAAACAACCAGCCGAACCAGGAGATCGCTCAAGTGGAATGTTTGTTGGCACACATATATCGGTCAACATTGACGGATTTTCATTTAATCTATTTGAAAAGTCAATATCATTATCCGTTTTCCATATTAACTCATTCATACTTTTCCCCTTCCTTCTTGTAATTTTTCCAAGATAAACAGCGAAAAGAAGAAAAGAAAAACGATAAATTAAAGAACTTTATCACTAGCAAGCAAAATAACATGTAAAATTGCCCAGAGAAGGAAGACATGCTCCAAATGGATGAATTTTATTCCGACAAATTTAAGTTATTCCCTCAAAATCATCGCACTTTGTGCAAGACCCTCAGCGCAAGATGAGGCTGGACATTAGATTACACGAACTAATCCAAAGTAATTAATTAATTGAGACTAATGCACACCTTCTAGTCCATTGATTCCTACGTGGACATTACAAACAGGTAATACTTGCCCATCTGGATCAGCAGCCTCAGCAAGAACGGCACGAAGCCGGTGAAGAGCAGCCACCGGAACTGTTCGTCTGACTTGGGAGTGACGGCAAAGATAGCGGAGCCGTACGTGACGGCCATCGACACGGTGGCCACCACGACCTCAAGGAAGAACGGGAAGCCCCAGGTGAGGGAGATGATGAGGTTGATGGATGACGCGAGCGCGAGCGTGTTGCACACCAGGAACACGTAGAAAGGCCCCGTCTGGGAGGCGTAGATGGCCTGGCCCGGGACGCGGCTGCCGGAGCTGTCCTGCCAGACGCCGCCGGGGGGGCTGACCCCAGCTTGGAAGGTGACGGCCGCGATGAGGGTGGCGACAACGAGGAGGACGTTGCGGACCTCCGCTGGGGAGTCACGGCCCTCGTGGTCGAACAGCATCTTGAGCAATTTGAGAGGGTTTTCTGGAGGGTTTGCCATTGGAGAGAGAGAGAGAGAGAGGAATTAAAACTACTAATCCAATAAGAAGGTGAATGGTAATGACGTTTTCTTTGGATATTTATGGTGATGCAATGGAGTACTAGTTCACGTATGTACTTTTCTGGTCGTTTTGGTCAGTGGTGGCTGTGACCATAGGAAGATTCTGGGAAATGTCGGGTCGTGATCCGCACATGCATGCTTCATTGTGATTGGAGGGTTTGTGTGCTCTCAACCATGTTGAATAATTCCAGTTCCTGTTCTGGCCTGGCCCCTCTTCTTCCTCCTTTAAATGTTGTTCATTTGATTGTTGGGGTAGTTGGGGGGGTGGTAACCTTTTGGCGGAGAGGAGTCCAATTACTCAGTAAATGACTGAGAGATGAGTCATCTGCCGAACCTAGAGGCAATCCCAGTTGAGGGTTTTATTTTTTATTTTTTCCTTCTAGCATCCTATTCTTCAAAATATAAACGGGAGCGTTCTTTTGATACAGTTATGGTTGCGTTATAATTATGTTTCGAATTGCTAAAATTTTCGTGCCTGGTGATACATACTTAATTGTAAAATCTAATAGTTAGATAAGACAGATGCGAATGCTCAGTTACCTATCATACGCGTACTCTCTATCACCATCAAATTTTCGACACATGTTGCTAGTTATGGTTGTGTTATACTTATGCTACAAATTGCTAAAATTTATGTGCTTTGGTGACACATACTTTAAAACTCTAGAATCTCAAAGTTAAATAAGAATGGATGAGGATCCTTAGCTGCCTATCTCATAGGGCTGTGCAATTAGTCCCGTTCTATCTTGGAACCGGACCTGACCATCCATAAAACAGGTCTGGTTCTCGGTTGCAGCAGAAATAGGTTCAATTCCTGGTTCAAAATTTTTTAAATCGGTACTTTGCGGGCAAGTTTTAGATTTTGGGCGTTGAATCTATCCACCAACCCAACCACTCAAGAACCGGCTATAACCTGTTTGGATTGTATACTTAAATGAGCTTAACTTTCCTATTGCTTTATATTTCTATTTGTTTTGTATTGATGTGTTACTTTGAGCCATTTTGTTACTCACACTATTTTGCTATAATTACTATTTCTCTTGGTTTTTTTTAATGAAAAAAAAAGAAAAAAAAAAAAGAAACCGGTTCCCGGGTCGACTATGGAATCAAAGTAGACAAATAGGGTAGGTTCCGGGATTAATTTCAATACAGATAGGATAGGTTTCAAGTTCCAAAAATTGGGAATTGATTTTGATAGGAGATTTACCCACCCTCTTCCCCGTCCTTTTGTTTTTCCTTTTTGGCCTCCTCCCTCCCTCCCTCCCTCTCACCGCCACCATAGTGCCAACATCACAATTGGCTACCACCAGATATCAGTGAGGCCTTGTCGCTTCTATCGAGACCTGGCATCACCTTTCGAGATGACACGAGACCCGATGAAAATGGCCAGATTTGGAGGAGGGGCTTCCACAATTTCATCCGAATACGACGCTCCATTGTGGCTGACGAGCTCGACGCCAGTGCGAGCTCAAGGCAAGGGAGATAGAGCAAAAGCAATGGGGTTAGAGAGATAAAGGTGACAATGTGGGGTTACAAAAGCAACGGGGGTTAGATGACGAAGGGAACACGGTGGATATGATGGCGGTGGCGGCACTAAGGGGGTGGTCTTTCCCAGCGGCGGCGACCGAGTTGGAATTGATTGTATGGGCAAAGGATCTGAGTCCGGCCAAGGCAACTTCCTAAAAATTGTCGTGAGTTCCTGTACTCGCGAGGAGTTCCGTGGCATTCGTCTTCAGGACTGTGATTGTTACTGGTAAGTTGTAGCAATGGGTTTGAACTTATTTCAATGAGCATGTAGTCAGGATACTACTTACATATTATCTATGTGACATGAATCTTCTGGTTTTGCTGCGGAGTATAACTACACCATCCATATCATCATTGTTCGAAATATATTGAGCCTACCATAGATATCCTATACTACACTTAAACAAATTATTTATCATTTATTTCTAGCATTCATTGAAAAGTTGACCATATCCATGAAACTGGAAGGGATGAGTGCACTTCACACAGATATATTCGCTGGTGTTATGACTATTTGAAATATACCACACGATATTGATATGTTATTGAAGAGCAATCATGATAGAACACAAAACGAATTTATTCACAAAACAAATTGGTTGTAAGGTATATGACTATTTCTATAATCTATGCTTGGAAGCTGATCTAAAGCGATGTATTAATATAATACAACATATAAAGATCCACTAAGACAATATTTTTGGTCTTTGGCCAAGCTGTCGTGACCTAATTTTTCGATAGGTGAGGAACCTAAAACTAGGTTAATGGATTACTAAGTCCGAAGACTTGGCACGGACTCTCCCAAGCCCTACCAATCGCGACTTGATACTAAGAAAATGACCAATTAAAACATGCAATTATATTTCAAATTGGAGCCGCCACTAACCAATTATGGCTGATTAGAAACCCAGGTAAAGTATGGGAGAATACTTTACCTTTTACGAACCAGAGATTTAATGGATTCGGGGACATGGTTACGCTAGATTAATCTAACGCCCTTTCGGTACCTTAAGAAAAACTTTTTTTTGCAGGCAGTCTTGATTAATTTTAACCTAAGATGCTAACATGCAAATGGTGGTCATGCGGGTGCACAATCAATTAAATAACATTCAATAAATCAAAATGCTAAGAAATTATAAACCACAACTTTATTAAAGTCCACTCTCTAAGAAAACATTTAAAAAATGCTAATTAAAATGCATGCCCTAAACATGATTTCTAAATGACATGACACCTAACTTTTATTATTATGCAATCTTAATCTAAAATTAATATGCATGAATTTTACTTTAATGATATGTGGAATGCAATTTATATGGCCTAATTTGAACTATATGTATGCAATCTGATTTATGTAATCCTAAATGTGCATATACTACATGACATAGGATGCATGACATAACAATTCTATATGCATGTTCTTTTTTGTGATTTTTTTTATGATTATCTTTTTATGTAGGCAACCTACACTAAATAAAGATGATATGAAATGGGATTAATTATAAACTCACATATTAATTAACTAAGTAAATGATTTTTTTTTGTTTTTTTAATTAAAGAATTAATTATATGCAATTAAAAATTACACGATAGGATTACTAAAACATGATAATATGATGCAATCCTAATTTATTAATATGCAAACTCTAATTAAATGTACCTACTATGCAAACTAGCTAAATGCACCTAGTATTCTTTATTAAAATTAAACAAACTAATTGAGCTATTTAAAATGGAATAATTTCCTAATTCAATTTCGGAATTAATTTGATTTAAACCCCATTTGTTTTAGAAAATCATTATTTTTTAATTTTTTATTATCTTTTTATATTATGAAAACATGCAAACTTTTCCTAAAAATAATCCTAAAGGTTAATTTAAACCTACGTGTCTTAATAAACCTATGTGACCTATATGCTCATGCAAATTTTTAACTTTTCACTATTTCTTTTTTTTTAATTTTTATTTTTTTAACAAGCAATTATTTTTACCTAAAACTAAGATAAGAATTAAAATAATTGAAAAGATAATCCGTTGTCTCACGGATTAAGTTAACAATTATTTTAACTCTACAAATCACAACGAGGGAAACAAAATAATTACAAATTTGGTCCGAAGTCTTACGGACCAAATTAAATAATTATTGTGATTTAACAAATGAAATTCTACCAAAACAAACCCAAAATTAGTATAATTAAAAAAGTGACCCGATGTCTCTCGGATCAAATTAATAACTATAGTAATTTGAGGTAAAATTTACGGATAATGCATATATTAACACCCAATATTTAAATAGCTAAACTAAATATGTTATCAAATAAACAGCAAAAATAACATAAAAGATAAAGAAATAACCTAAACTACCAAATAAAGAAAAGTAAAAATAAAAACTACCTAGGAATCAACAGGGACAGGGGGGGCGGTGTTTCGTAGGCTTAGCAAAAGGAAACTCCGGCGAGGGCAGATCAGTGGCGGTGGCGAGGACGTCGGAGTCGTCGCGGAGGCTCAGAGGCGTTGGCAGCAAGCTCCCGGGTACCGGTGCTCGGGCGGAGGGAGCGGCGGTGCAGCGGGCGGCGGAGGACAGTAGCTCGGTCCACCGACGAAGGGCGTCGCGGGCAGAGGACTCCAATGAAGGGGGGAGTCTCTGGCAACTAATTTTGACAGCTACTGTGGGCGAGTGACACAGGGGAGGAAGCAGCAACAGCAGCGTCGGGCTCCGGTGGTACTCGGCGAACGGCAGAGGCGTGAAGACTGCTGGGTCACAAGTTGCAGAGACCGGCGGAGGGAATCTGCAGAAGTGGATTGCACACGGATTGGGGCTTGCTGTCGTCAGGGAGCGATCTGCTGGCGTCGCGCGGATGGAGCAGGGGCTGCGCGTCGGGTCCGGCGTGGAGGTGACTGGCGGTGACGGACGCGATGGGTCGCGGCCGGAGGCAAGGGCTGCACGTCGGGGCTCCTAGTCGGAGCTTGGGTCGAGCAGCGCGGAGGCGGAGGCGGGCTGAAAGGCTGGCGGACGGAGCAGGGCAATCGGCCGTGGAGGTCGCGGCTGTGGGCGCGGAGTTCTCCACGGGCGTCGGGGATCTTCGCGGATGGAGATGGGCGTCGGATCTCGGCGGCGTTGCGGCGATGGTGCAGCTCGGGGGACTCACGGCCGGCGTCGGGGCGTCGGGCGGTAGAGACTGTCGGAGGGCAGCGGGCGCCGGCGAAAGTTCGGAACACCGGGGGGTGAGGCGTGCGCGAAGAAGATGAACAGCCCCTTTTCTTTTTTTTCTTTTTTTTAATCTTCTCCTTTCCTCTGCTGCACGTCCCTTTCTCTGCTAAGTCTTGTACTTTGCTTCAGCAAAAAAGGACAAACAGTCCTTTGACCGGACCTCTCTCCAGAAAAACCAAAATGAAATCAAAATAAATGAGGGAGAAAAGCCATTCTCGCTTTTGCTGTTTTTGTGTTCTTTTTTTTGAACGAAGAGAACACCCCCCTAAACCGAAGCCTCGTCTTCTTATTTATAGAGGAAAACTCAAAGTTGTTTTCGCCGGTAGAGATTTTCTCTCAACTTCTCAACAAACAAATGGCTCCAAAATCACACGGTTGTTGCATTTGTTTTTGAATTCAATTTTTTTTTTAAAAATTCCGTCTAAAACTAATTTTAAATTAGGTGTTAATAAGTGAAAAATAAAAAATAAAAACTGAATTTTTTATTTTCGAATTTTGAAATGAAAATTTTAAAAGCCAAATTTAATTTATTTTTTCTTTTTTAAAATATTAGGTGTCAACAAATTTATTCATGGATTAGCATATACTTTATCTATGAAATTGGTTGTAAGGTATATGACTATTTCTATAATCTATGCTTGGAAGCTGATCTAAAGCGATGTATCAATATAATACAACATATAAAGAACATCTAATAAGAATTGCAAAATTCTGTAGTGATGTGTGAATTCCTACGGAGACCCATGCATGGCACGAGTTGCTGTGCTGTTAATAGAAGCAACGTGCATAAGGAGAGTCCTTGATTGCGGGAATGGGAGAGCCTGTGGATCCAATAAAAAGGAAACTCTTTGAGTCAAAACATTGTTGTTTTAACTCATTCTTCTATCAAGATTGCAAGATAAAAGGGACGAATGTTTTCCTGCTTTTGAATCACAGATGAGAAATTTGTACAAGAAGTAGAAACTTGTAAGAAAGTAAACATAATATTACTGTGATTATTGTTAATTACACTTCTAATTATGAAAATAAGCTAAAAATATGTTACCCAAGAAGTCTATATGATAAATGATATGGTTGTTTGCCAAGAATAAAAAAACATTATCGGTGTTAACTTATTGGCTTAAGATTTAGAGTTGAAAATTATAACATGATATTAATTCCAAGTTTTGCCCCGATTTATTTTGCGTGTGCAAATTTTCATTAGCCAAGTTCTACGCATTGTTTCTAATTCAGCTTGCATGTGAGAGATGTGTTAAACTATATTTGTTTATGGGTTTTATATGCTCCTTATGTGTATGTGGTCTCTATCAATTTAGTCAATACGGTCGTTTTTTGACTATAACTTTTATTGAACATATTTCCTCATATAAAAATTACATATGAAAATTTTTCCTATTTCCGCCACAAATAAGTAGAGTTAGGTGAAAAACCGTCGTCCTTTTTCTTTCTATTTCCAGTGTTTGACTTTCAGGTAGTAAGCTGACCGTTCGCATCAGCAACACGCTTAGCCTTTGGATTATTAATGTAGGCACTGGTGAAGAGTTGATGAGCAGGAAAGCTTGGGCAAAATTATCAAAAAGTGTTAAATTTATTGTAATAATGCCAATTCAATAATAAACTTTTTTTTTCCAATTCATTCCTAAACTTTTTGCATTTATGTCAATTCAATCCATTCAGCTAATTTTGATCGGCCGGTGTTGACATGACTTTTCTTAATAGTATTATAATAATTTTTTATTTTTAATAATTTAATAATTTTTCCTTTTCTTTTCTTTAATATTTTCCCCTGCACTTAGGGCTGGTGAGGGTTGGGACACCCTCGCTGGCATTGGCATTGGGCAAGGGCATCATGGCCCCTTGCCTATCTAGCGAGGGTGGGCAAGGGGCCGCATGCCCTCGCTAGATCTTGCTAGGCAGGCGAGGGAGCCTCGGCCCTCACCAATGACCGGCGAGAGTTCGGTTGGTGAGAGTCACTGGTCCTAAGTGGAGGGAAAAAGAAAACAAAACAAAATTTTAAAAAAACGTTAACACCGGCCGGATGTGCTATATTAGCACTATTGCAAAAAGTTTAGGATTCAAATAGCCAAAAAAGGGGTTTATGATTGGATTAGAACATTTATAATAGGTTTAGGACTTTTTTAGTAATTCTCTTGGAAAGCTAGCAGTCCAAATCTTGTAGTCGAAAGAAGAAAATTATGATTTTTCAATAACTATTTGGGTTATTTAACTCATACATGAAACTTCAATATTAAGGATCGGTTTCTTTTATGAAAAATGAATAATTTTGAAAATATTTTCTTAAAAATGTCTCGTGGTATTGCTTAAAATAATTAGTCAATAAAAAAATATTTTCATTATCGACAATAATTTATATCTAAACATTTTTGTGAATAATGAAAATATTTTTCACTCATTCATTATTGTAAGCGATACAAGTAATTGTTCTAGAAAAACGTTTTTCAAAATCATTCACGCAAAATAAACAAAGAGAGTGAATCTGAAATTAAATGGCATCTCAACCATCTGACGGTTTGTATTGAATTGCAATTTTAAGAGAAAATGAAGTAAAATACAATAGAAAGATAGTATCTGCGTAGTAAAATGACTTTTAATGTTTTTAATTCTTTTCTTAAAATCTTGTAAAACGTCTACTATGACTTTCTCGCTGCGAAGCACTTGAGATTTTTCAAAATACGTAAATGTTGGCATGTAGGTGATATAATTCTTTTCATAATTTTTTAAAATTTGGACGATGTATTAGATTTTATTGAGAAAACAAAAAAGTTATTCTTATTTTTTTCCTAAACAAAAAGGAATAAACTCTAAAACCACATCAATTGCTGTCAAAACAAGAAGGATTTTTTTTTTTTTTTTGAAATTTCGGTCAGATCACTTAGTGACTTGAATTTTTTTAGTCTCAAATGCGGTAATAGTTACATTTCTTTTTTGTGCAAAATCATCTGATTAAAAAATAATATCAGTGCCATTATCACCATGGCATTATGATGATGTTTTGAGTTTCTAAGAGGAGGCCAAGGGCTAGTCCACTTACCCGCTCTTCCCCTTTCGCTTGGATGGAAAGATTTTAGTGAACATAGAACTTTATTCGCCTTAAGATCAAGTGAAACAGTCTTGAACTAACACTAGTTAAATAAGTCAAACGCCTTATTAAGATGACTAAAATCTCGAGAGAGAAATTTTTACCTCAAATATGGAAACTCTTAGCTAGTTTCACTTGTGCTAATGTTGTGATGATGTTTTCTTGGAGATTTATGGTGATACAAAGGAGGACTAGTTCAAATACATACTTTTCTGGTCGTTTTGGTCAGTGATGGCTGTGACCATAGGAAGATTCTGTAAAATGTTTCGCCGTGGTCCCTCCATGCGTGCTTCGTTGTGATTGGGGAGGTCCTGTGTGCTCTCAACCATGTTGACAAATTCCACTTCCTGTTCTGGCCTGGCCCTTTTCTTCGTCTTTTATCTTTTTGTTTATTTGATAGGAGGGACCTTCTGGAGGTAGCGAGTCCAATTATTTGTAACTCCCAAAACTACATGGTTGAGAGATGAGTCGGCTGCTGAACCTAGAGCCAATTCGATCCTTCGAAATAGAAACGGGAGCGTTCTTTTAATATAGTTATGATTGTGTTATAATTATGTTACAAATTGCTAAAATTTATGTGCTTGGTGATACATATTTTAAAACTCTAGAATGTCAAAATTAAATAAGACTAGATGCAGATCCTCGGCTGCCTATCATAGGGCTATGCAACCGGTCCCGTCCTATCTCGGAATTGAACTAGACCACCCATATAAACAGGTTTAGTTCCCGATTTCAGTGGAAACAAGTTCAATTCTTGGTTCCAAATTTTTGAAATCGGTACTGTGCATGTAGGTTTCAGGTTCTAGGTATTAAGTCGACCCACCTAGCCACCCACCCAATCAATGAGAAACTAGTTAGAACCTTTTTTCTAAAATTGGAAGAAGATAATTTATTATTCTTAAATGAGTTTAACTTGTCTATTATTATTATATATATTTTTTGTATCGATGTTTTACTTGGAGCCATTTTGTTGCTCATACTATTTGATCATAATTGTAATTTATCTTAAAGTAAGAAAGAAACTGATTTTTAGGTAAATCTTAAAACCGGACTAGATAAATATGATAGGTTTTAAGGTCGATTTCAAAAATTGGAAACCGATTCTTATCCACCCTCTTCCACGTCTTTTTGTTTTTTCTTTTTAGCCCCCCACCGCCGCCACAACACCAACACCATGATTGGCTAACACTAGATCTCAGCGAGGCCTTGTCGCTTCTATCGAGATGCCGTCGAGACCTGGCATCACCTTTTGAGATCTCGCAAGACCCGATGAAAATGGCCATATTTGGAGGTGGGGCTTTCACAAATCTCATCTGAATATGACTCTCCATCGTGGCCAACGAGCTCGCGCCAGCACAAGCTCGAGGCAAGGGAGATAGAGTAAAAGCAAGGGGATTAGAGAGATAAATGTGATTGTGCGGGGTTACAAAAGCACCGGGGGATTACATGAGGAAGGTAACACGATGGAGACGACGGTGGCGGCGGCACTGAGGAGGGGGGCTTTCCCTACGGCGGCGACCAAGTTGGGATTAATTGTATGGGCAAAGGATCCGAGTCTAGCTAAGACAATTTCCTATAAATCATTGGAAGTTCCTCTAGTTGTTGAGAAGTTCTGTGGCGTTCGTCTTCGTAATTATGATTGTTACATGTTAGTAGCGGTGGGTTCGAACTCATTCCAATGAGGGTATAGTTTGTATACTACTTATGTATTATCTAAGTGACATTGATCCTCTAGTAATGCTGCAAAGTACAACTATACCATCAATATCATCATTGTTCGAAATATATTGAGCCTACCATAGTTGTCCTAGACTATAATTAAATCTAATTACATACCATACAGTTGTACCATTCATCGAAAAATTGACAATATCCATGAAAATGGAAGGGATGAGTACATTTCACACAGATACATTTGCTGGTCTTATGACTATTTGAAATATACCACATGATCTGAATTGATATGTTCTAGAATAAAAACCAAAACGAATTTATTAATGGATTCGCATATGCTTTATCCACGAAATTGTTTGTAAAGTAAATGACTATTTAGAAGAGGTTCGAGATCCTTATAACTTAGGGATGAACTTTACCAGCTAAAGTTACCCAGTTGGTAGTTTGTTTGTAAAACAAACTAAGAGATGCATTTTCCCACATCGAAAAGGTGTGAGTATGCATGTGGACAAGATTTATCACTAATCAAGGATCATTATTTTTTATTTAATGAAAAATTTAGGTTTATTTTTATAAAAAATTAACTACAGCGTCTCGTTAAAACAATGCGACTATCGATAAAGGAGTAATGGTTATTTATTATTTATTTAATTCCGACTTTTATTTATGTTTTTTCAAGATAACCTTTGAGAATGCACCTGTTTATATTGCAACATTTTCCAAAGAGTTACCTCTTTTCAAAAGACAAATATAAGTATGTCGGTTTTTAAAATTAATCAAAATCAAGTCTTTTCGAACTTTCTTTCTAAAAAATACAATTATCTTTTCCAATTGTTTTTCTTAAGAGATCTTGGAGAAATATTAGAATTGTTATATAGTATTCTCAATCAAGGCTTTGTCGTATCTTGAAGGAAATTTGCCGGTGACCATTAGCAACACAACAAATAATTCATTAAAAAAAGTGATATCATGCCTCAAAGTCTCACTTCATTGTCCTTCCCAATCGTTCGTCAAATATTTTCCCAATAATTTTAAGGAATTATTTGTGCAAAAATGGAGTCAGAGTCAATCAAACACTCTCTGCAATTCGGAGGCACCCATTCAGTTTTTGGTAGTACTTCCTTTCATGTTATTCTGATTTTTATTTCATTGTCTCGTTGTCATAACCGGTGATCTTCACTGATTCTACGCGTTTGGTCCATTCGGTATATGGCATTGTCGTCTTGCTGGATTTGGCATGGTAAAATGAGATTTTACCCTCTTGCCAGATCGATTTATCTCTACCATTTGCCCCTTTCAATTCCCGTTTATGCGCATTTGATACTTTGAACTGAAATTGGGGAGGGGGCCGAGGAGAGAGAGAGATGATGAATTCAGTTGCGGACAAGTTTTGGGGACGGTAGTGTTGGAGAGACTAGGAATGCGGTGGACCATGCGAAGGAGATCGCGAAAGGAGGGACAGAGATGAGCGTGGAGTTGGCGAGG
The DNA here is from genome assembly GCA_007663325.1 of Eucalyptus pauciflora. NCBI lineage: Eukaryota > Viridiplantae > Streptophyta > Magnoliopsida > Myrtales > Myrtaceae > Eucalyptus > Eucalyptus pauciflora. The sequence goes on along the minus strand of VMYD01000369.1, from coordinate 492,451 downwards.
CGTTGCCAGGGCATTATGAGGCAAACCCTCGGCAACGAGAACTCCTTCCTCGCCAAGTACTTCAGGAGGGACTTGTACATCGTGAGCAGGCTCTAGGGGCCGGGTGTGAGGACATTTATGAGATTGGAGCGTTTGAGCGAGTACTTGCCCGAGGACAAGAACCCAACGCATGTTTGGCCTGTCTTGTTGTTCATCTCTATCATCATCGCTGCAGGTTGGTTGGTGATTATCTAGATTCCTGAAATTGTTTGATTGTGAAATGCATCACATCGCATTCAGTGTATTGGTGTCGTTGACCCATTATAACCATTTTACTATCGTTTGATCTTTCTAAGAATGAGAACTTGGAGAATTCGATCGACTGACTCTCCGTTAAGTGCTTTGAATTTGGATACAGTTCTTTTGGTCTTGTTGTTGATGAATTCGGATCCATTCAATCGAAACATCTTGCTGAGTTGATGAGTCGTCTTAATCATGGGGCAATCTTTTGGTCTAGCGTCGACCCTTTCCTCAGTGCTCTGACAGGCTTTTGATTGTTAACGGTGTATAACTTGCTAGAATCAAATTATTCAAAGATGATAACATTTGCAAAATATTCTACTAGAAGGCATTCTCTTATTGCTGGACTCTTGAGATATTGTCTGTGTCGAATCTGTACTTCATTCACTCTAGTTCTTATCTATTTATTTTTACTTGTTTCGCATCCTTGTATGGATTTCTGAAGTTGGTTTATTATAAAACGAATATGATGATGAAACATACGAAATTATCATATTGGCTGCCTATGCTAGGCTTTTTAGAAGTTCACTAGTAACCGGTAGAAGAAACGCCTTCTTCCTCTGCCTATCATGTTTTTTCGGCTAGTTGAGTGAGGGTGAGTGGATTGATTAGATCTGAATATTTTCCTGGCTTTCATGTGGAAAGAACTAGAAAACTTGTCTTGTTGCGACCCATGCTTCAAGATAATGCTTGGTTGTGTTTGCTTCTTGGTTTCCTGGTCCCCGGTTTCTTGTCTCGATGCTAAATGTTATTCTAATGCTTCAAAGCTCCATAAGGAAGAGGAGAAGGCGGTTGAGACAAGAAGTAAGCCAAACAAGTATCTCTTTGGGGTTTCTTTGAAGCCATGGTTAATGATATGCTTATTTTGGAACAAATATGATTGGAATCGTTGAGATTCAAAAGTATCTAACTTCTATTTTCAAAAGAAAGATTTGAGTGAAGTGGACACTTTCTTGAATATTAAAATTAAAAACATAGTGGGGGTTATTTTTTGAGCCAAAGTGATAATGTGGAAAAATAAATTTCAACATCTTGATTTCAAAGAAATGAGTGCTCTATTTGATTCTTGTATTAAATTAAATTATAATACTAGTAAGCAGTAGCACAACTTGAATATGCGAGTACTATAGGTCTTTAATGTATTAAATGCATTGTACTAATCCCGATATTGCTTATTATATGTGTAAACTGAGTAGGTATACTAGTAATCAAACTATAGAACATTGGAGGGCTATTATCAGAAATTTTGGTTATCTTATGAGAACTAAAAATTTTGGGATTGTTCTATAATAATTTTCTGTCTGTATTATAAAGATACATTGATGCTTATTGGATTACGAGTATAAGTGATAAACAAATCACTATTGGATAAATTTTCACATTTGATAGTTGTGCTATTTCTTGGATGAGCAAGAAACAAATGTACATAGCTCACTCAATTATGGAATTTGAATAATTGCTTTAGAAACAATTTGGATAGAAGTTGAATGGATTAGAAACTTGTTGTTGGATATCAAATTATGACTTAGTTCTATGCCTCCTATTTCTATCCATTTTGATAGTCAAGCCACTTTGGCAAGAGCTTATAATAACACTTATAATAGTAAGTCTAGATATATTACTTTAAGAAATAAGTGAGACAATTGATTAAAAGTGGTATCATAACAATTGTTTACGTGAGGTCAAGCAAGAATATAGCTGATCCCTTGACAAAGGCTTTACCAAGAGATATGATAAATATGATATCATAAGAAATAGGGCTGAAACCCTTAAATTAAAATCATCAATAATGGTAACCTGGAATTTCTTTAGAATATCACTAGTTAACTAGATTCTAGATTTAGTAGGATTTCAGATCGAAAGAACTACTTTAGAAAATTTATGAAAGTAGAAGGACTTGATTAGATAAATTAAAAGAAGAAAAATTTGATTAGACATATCGTGAAAGTATGAGGATGAAAAAAAAATGCAACCTAAGTCTTACCATGTAATACATTGGCATTATCCTTGGAAATCCTTTTAACAGTACTACTTTGATTGAGGCATTTATCTATATGAGAGACAAAGTGTGCGATGGATCTTTGTAAACATTTAGTGGCGTGGCTTATAATTTCGGGACAGTCTCCCCTGAGCTATGTGTACAAGATGTGAGAACAACTACTGGGGGATCTAATAGTTAGTCTATAGCGGAATTTCTATAGAAGGCGTAGCAACAGTTTCTACACTTGTAATCGGGCGATATATGTACTCTTAGTGTAACTTGTAGAGTTAAGCCTATTTGGGCTATTAGTGGGCTATTAGAGTTAGAAGATAGAGGACTGGGTGCATTTAAACTGAACCTCTATAAATCCCTTTTGTAACTAATCTTTCCTTAAATATGTAAATTTCTGCTGTTTGTTATTGCTCGTTTACTTTGCATTGGGGTCGGTTCTACAAAATAGTTTGTGCTTCCTTGAAAAATCGATTCATCTGCTCACGATTGCTGATTTGGACCTAACAACTAAGATCGGATCACGTTTTCTTTTTCCATAAAGTTGCTATACTTTTGTGATGAAGATCGAAGGCGACCATTGTCGGAACAAAGATCCACGGCAATTATTGTGGGAACTTAGCTTGAACGAGCAACTCGATCCCCCGCTCCCCCTCCGCTGTTTGGCGGTGCTTATTATACATGCTGGAAATGTACGATGGCCTATTTGATTGCTGGAATACGAAATTTTCAGTCGATTTTGCAATTGGACCCTTTTGTGACAATAAAGGAAGGTGGGTCCTCTGTTTGGTTGCTGAAAGTTTCATTAAACGCAAAAGCAAGGCGCGTTCAAAGCTGTGCGCTTGCTCCGCCCGAATTCATCAGAATTTCCGTGTGTGTAACAAACCAAAAGAAATGTGGGATCGATTGGAGGTCACTAGATCCGTCAAAAAGGGTCATTGACTCATTTTTTAAACCATGGATGTTAAATGGGCTATAAATGAGTTTAAACATATTATGAGTATTAAATGAGTTATAAACAGATTTACAATTTATTTAAATACAACTCATCTCTATCTCTTTATTCATTTTTTCGCTTTCACTCGATCTTACGTTCACTCACTTCGCACTCTTTCTTAAGTTTGGATATGATTGTTCATAGATTGAGTTAAATACGAAAGTGTTTTAATAATATAGGCCGGGTCGGATCAAGTATGGATTGGTATGGGTCAGGTCGGTTATGGGGCATTACATTTGTATTGCATGAAAATGAGTCAATACAGGTTAAATGAGTTTACCAACTCAAATCCAACCAGATGCATTTGCTTGACGGGTCTAGTGGTCACCTATCATCTTTTATCATTTTCTTAATTATTGGTGAGTTTGGACAAGAGTTTTTAGGCTTTATTGGGGTGGACTCTTTTGGATCCGAATGTGGGGATTATTTTCCAAAGCAGACCGGGCTCGAAATAGATGGTGATCGGGTTTCGTTGTTAAAGCTCTTTGGATAGCCCAAATGTTTTCGACTCAAATTAGATGAGCCCACTTGCTGAATCCAAAAATTTAAAACTAAAAAGAAAGAAAAATAGATTTTGAGTCAATAATGCATTGGCTCCTAAATTCATATGGGTCCGCCAGAACATTCAGCCCAAGCGGGAGACCGCTCTAATGGAATGTTTGTTGGCACACATTTATCGGCCAACATAGACGGATTTTCATCTAATCTTTTTGAAAAGTCAATATCATTATCCAATTTGCATATTAATTCATTCATCATACTGTTCCACCTCCTTGTAATTTTCCCAAGATGAACAGGCAAAAAAAGGGGAAAAAAAAAGACGAGAAATTAAAGAAGTTTATCACTAGCTAGCAAAATAACATGGTAAATTGCCTAGAGAAGCAAGATATGCTTCAAATTTTCCCTGTTTGTTATCGTTCATTTACTTTAAATTGTTAAATTAGGTCTTGAGTTTGAACGTTTGCGAAACGCGATCCGCTTGGATGAATTTTTTTTTATTTGATTGTGAAGATATTTTTCTGATGAAGATAATATTCAAGATTACGCACAAAAAAAGAAATTCAAAATTCTTTTTTTGGGTCTTGGATGTCTTCAGTTAACAGAAGGAGATTCATTGGACTCCATGAAGGTTTACAAAAGAGGAAATAAAATAGAATAAAAAAAGAGCAAAGTTTCTTCTTTATCTGCAGAATAAGGTTATCTACGTGGGGCCCAAAGTCAAGACTTTGACTTTGGGTCCTTTGCACGTCCACAATCCGCTTGAGAGAAGAGCTGCAAGTTTTTGAAGCCACGCGAAGCCTTGAAAAGGAACGTGAAGACTTACGTACGTGGACCGAAGACAAATGCTAGAGTTCCTGATTTTGGCGTACGTAGAGCGTTTCTATTTTGAGCTTGAACGCGTGGTGATTTGTACAGTGAGTTTATGTCCAAGTGAGTTATTTATTTATAGATACTTTGGGTTTGAGATTAAATTTAGGTGTGGGAAGCACTCGAGCATGTGAGTGATTGTAAACTCTGATTCTTCGATTATAGTGGATTATTTGCTGCTGACTCTTTCCGTGAATGTAGGTATCGATACTCGAACCGAACTACGTAAAATTTCTGGTGTCCTTATTATTTCTCGTTTATCTCTGGAGTTTGCGTGTTGACATAAATTGCAAGATCCTATTGTTTTTGCGGATTATATTTCTACAACATTTGGGTCGATTCTACAAAAGTAGTTTGTGCTTCCTTAAAAAATCGATTCATCCATTCTTGACTACTCATTTGGGCCTAACAATTAAGATCGAAGCAAGTTTTCTTTTCCCATGAAATGGCTATACTCTTGTGATGAAGATCGAAGGTGACGTTGGTCGGAACAAAGATCGATGGCAATTATTGTTGGAACTAGCTTGAACGAAAGCAACTCGATCACCCGTCATCCTCCGTTGTTTTGTGGTGCTTACACATGTTGGAACACGAAAGTGAAGAGAGTATATGAGGGACGGCAAGAGGAAAAGTTTCATCAAATGCAAAAGCAAGGGACGATACACACCATGCGCGGAAACAACCAGCCCAAGCAGGAGATAGCTCAAGTGGAATGTTTGTTGGCACACATATGTCGGTCAACATTGACGGATTTTCATTTAATCTATTTGAAAAGTCAATATCATTATCCGTTTTCCATATTAACTCTTCATACTGTTCCCCCTCCTTGTAATTTTTCCAAGATAAACAGCGAAAAGAAGAAAAGAGAAACGAGAAATTAAAGAACTTTATGACTAGCAAGCAAAATAACATGTAAAATTGCCCAGAGAAGGAAGACATGCTCCAAATGGATGAATTTTATTCCGACAAAATTAAGTTATTCCCTCAAAATCATCGCACTTTGTGCAAGACCCTCAGCGCAAGATGAGGCTGGACATTAGATTACACGAACTAATCCAAAGTAATTAATTAATTGAGACTAATGCACACCTTCTAGTCCATTGATTCCTACTTGGACATTACAAACAGGTAATACTTGCCCATCTGGATCAGCAGCCTCAGCAAGAACGGCACGAAGCCGGTGAAGAGCAGCCACCGGAACTGTTCGTCTGACTTGGGAGTGACGGCAAAGATAGCGGAGCCGTACGTGACGGCCATCGACACGGTGGCCACCACGACCTCGAGGAAGAACGGGAAGCCCCAGGTGAGGGAGATGATGAGGTTGATGGACGACGAGAGCGCGAGCGTGTTGCACACCAGGAACACGTAGAACGGCACCTCCTGGGAGGCGTAGATGGCCTGGCCCGGGATGTGGTGATTGGAGCCATCCTGCCAGACGCCACCGGGGGGGCTGACCCCAGCTTGGAAGGTGACGGCCGCGATGAGGGTGGCAACAACAAGGAGGACGTTGCGGACCTCGGCTGGGGAGTCACAGCCCTCGTGGTTGAACAACATCTTGAGCAATTTGAGAGGGTTTTCTGGAGGGTTTGCCATTGGAGAGAGAGAGAGAGGAATTAAAACTACTAATCCAATAAGAAGGTGAATGGTAATGACGTTTTCTTTGGATATTTATAGTGATGCAATGGTGGAGTAGTTCATGTATGTACTTTTCTGGTCGTTTTAGTCAGTGGTGGCTGTGACCATAGGAAGATTCTGGGAAATGTCGGGTCGTGATCCGCACATGCTACTAATCCAATAAGAAGGTGAATGGTAATGACGTTTTCTTTGGATATTTATAGTGATGCAATGGTAGTGATGCAATGGAGGACTGGTTCATGTATGACTTTCTGATCGTTTTGGTCAGTGGTGGCTCTGACCATAGGAAGATTCTGGGAAATGTCGGGTCGTGATCCGCACATGCATGCTTCATTGTGATTGGAGGCTTTGTGTGCTCTCAACCTTGTTGAATAATTCCAGTTCCTGTTCTGGTCCGGCCCCTCTTCTTCCTCTTTTTATTTGTTTTGTTTAGTTGATTGTTTGGGGGGGCGGCCGGGGTGGGGGTGGGGGTGGTGGTGGTTGGCGTTGTTTATTTAGTAAATGACTGAGAGATGAGTCAGCTGCCGAACCTATATTTTTTATTTTTTATTTTTTCCTTCTGGCATCCTATTCTTCAAAATATAAGCGGGAGGGTTCTTTTGATACGGTTATGGTTGCGTTATCATTATGTTTCGAATTGCTAAAGTTTTTGTACCTAGTGATACATACTTTAATTGTAAAATCTAATAGTTAGATAAGACAGATGCGAATGCTCAGTTACCTATCATACGCATACTTTCTATCACCATCAAATTTTCGACACATGTTGCTAGTTATGGTTGTGTTATAATTATGCTACAAATTGCTAAAATTTATGTGCTTTGGTAATACATACTTTAAAACTCTGGAATCTCAAAGTTAAATAAGAATGGATGAGGATCCTTAGCTGCCTATCATAGGGCTGTGCAATTAGTCCCGTTCTACCTTGGAACCGGACTAGACCGTCCAAAAAACAGGTCCGGTTCTCAGTTGCAGCAGAAATAGGTTCAATTCCTAGTTCGAAATTTTTTAAATTGGTACTTTGCAGGTAGGTTTTAGATTTTGGGCATTAAATCTATCCACCAACCCAACCACTCAAGAACCGGCTATAACCTGTTTGGATTATTATACTTAAATGAGCTTAACTTTCCTATTGCTTTGTATTTTTGTTTGTTTTGTATTGATGTGTTACTTTGAGCCATTTTGTTGCTCACACTATTTTGCTATAATTGCTATTTCTCTTGTTTTTTTTTTTCTTAAATGAAAGAAAAAGAAAAAGAAACTAGTTCCCGGGTAGACTATGGAATTGGACTAGACAAACATGGTAGGTTCCGGGATTAATTTCAATACAGATAGGATAGGTTTCAAGTTTTGAAAATTGTAAATTGATTTTAATAGGAGATTTACCCACCCTCTTCACGGTCCTTATTTTGTTTTTCCTTTTTGGTCTCCTCCCTCCCTCCCCATCACCGCCACCATAGTGCCAACATCACGATTGGCTACCACCAGATATCGGTGAGGCCTTGTCGCTTCTATCGAGACCTGGCATCACCTTTCGAGATGACGCGAGACCCGATGAAAATGTCCAGATTTGGAGGAGGGGCTTCCACAACTTCAACTGAATACGACGCTCCATTGTGGCTGACGAGCACGACGCCAGTGCGAGCTCAAGGCAAGGGAGATAGAGCAAAAGCAATGGGGTTAGAGAGATAAAGGTGACAATGTGGGGTTACAAAAGCAATGGGGGTTAGATGACGAAGGGAACACGGTGGATATGATGGCGGTGGCGGCACTAAGGGGGTGCTCTTTCCCAGCGGCGGCGACCGAGTTGGGATTGATTGTATGGGCAAAGGATCTGAGTCCGGCCAAGACAAGTTCCTAAAAATTGTCCTGAGTTCCTGTACTCGCGAGGAGTTCCGTGGCATTCGTCTTCATGACTGTGATTGTTACTGGTAAGTTGTAGCAATGGGTTTGAACTTATTTCAATGAGCATGTAGTCAGGATACTACTTACATATTATCTATGTGACATGAATCTTCTGGTTTTGCTGCGGAGTATAACTACACCATCGATATCATCATTGTTCGAAATATATTGAGCCTACCATAGATATCCTATACTACACTAAAACAAATTATTTACCATATATTTCTAGCATTCATTGAAAAGTTGACCATATCCATGAAACTGGAAGGGCACTTCACACAGACATATTCGCTGGTCTTATGACTATTTGAAATATACCACACGATATTGATATGTTATTGAAGAGCAATCATGATAGAACACAAAACTAATTTATTCATGGATTAGCATATACTTTATCTGTGAAATTGGTTGTAAGGTATATGACTATTTCTATAATCTATGCTTGGAAGCTGATCTAAAGCGATGTATCAATATAATACAACATATAAAGAACATCTAATAAGAATTGCAAAATTCTGTAGTAATGTGTGAATTCCTACGGAGACCCATGCATAGCACGAGTTGCTGTGCTGTTAATAGAAGCAACGTGCATAAGGAGAGTCCTTGATTGCGGGAATGAGAGAGCCTGTGGATCCAATAAAAAGGAAACTCTTTGCGTCAAAACATTGTTGTTTTAACTCATTCTATCTATCAAGATTGCAAGATAAAAGGGACGAATGTTTTCCTGCTTTCGAATCACAGATGAGAAATTTGTACAAGAAGTAGAAACTTGTAAGAAAGTAAACATAATATTACTGTGATTATTGTTAATTACACTTCTAATTATGAAATCAAGCTAAAAATATGTTACCCAAGAAGTCTATATGATAAATGATATGGTTGTTTGCCAAGAATAAAAAAACATTATCGGTGTTAACTTATTGGCTTAAGATTTAGAGTTGAAAATTATAACATGATATTAATTCCAAGTTTTGCCCCGATTTATTTCGCGTGTGCAAATTTTCATTAGCCAAGTTCTACGCATTGTTTCTAATTCAGCTTGCATGTGAGAGATGTGTTAAATTATATTTGTTTATGGGTTTTATATGCTCCTTATGTGTATGTGGTCTCTATCAATTTAGTCAATACGGTCGTTTTTTGACTATAACTTTTATTGAACATATTTCCTCATATAAAAATTACATATGAAAATTTTTCCTATTTCCGCCACAAATAAGTAGAGTTAGGTGAAAAACCGTCGTCCTTTTTCTTTCTATTTCCAGTGTTTGACTTTCAGGTAGTAAGCTGACCGTTCGCATCAGCAACACGCTTAGCCTTTGGATTATTAATGTAGGCACTGGTGAAGAGTTGATGAGCAGGAAAGCTTGGGCAAAATTATCAAAAAGTGTTAAATTTATTGTAATAATGCCAATTCAATAATAAACTTTTTTTTTCCAATTCATTCCTAAACTTTTTGCATTTATGTCAATTCAATCCATTCAGCTAATTTTGATCGGCCGGTGTTGACATGACTTTTCTTAATAGTATTATAATAATTTTTTATTTTTAATAATTTAATAATTTTTCCTTTTCTTTTCTTTAATATTTTCCCCTGCAGTTAGGGCTGGTGAGGGTTGGGACACCCTCGCTGGCATTGGCATTGGGCAAGGGCATCATGGCCCCTTGCCAATCTAGCGAGGGTGGGCAAGGGGCCGCATGCCCTCGCTAGATCTTGCTAGGCAGGCGAGGGAGCCTCGGCCCTCACCAATGACCGGCGAGAGTTCGGTTGGTGAGAGTCACTGGTCCTAAGTGGAGGGAAAAAGAAAACAAAACAAAATTTTAAAAAAACGTTAACACCGGCCGGATGTGCTATATTAGCACTATTGCAAAAAGTTTAGGATTCAAATAGCCAAAAAAGGGGTTTATGATTGGATTAGAACATTTATAATAGGTTTAGGACTTTTTTAGTAATTCTCTTGGAAAGCTACCAGTCCAAATCTCGTAGTCGAAAGAAGAAAATTATGATTTTTCAATAACTATTTGGGTTATTTAACTCATACATGAAACTTCAATATTAAGGATCGGTTTCTTTTATGAAAAATGAATAATTTTGAAAATATTTTCTTAAAAATGTCTCGTGGTATTGCTTAAAATAATTAGTCAATAAAAAAATATTTTCATTATCGACAATAATTTATATCTAAACATTTTTGTGAATAATGAAAATATTTTTCACTCATTCATTATTGTAAGCGATACAAGTAATTGTTCTAGAAAAACGTTTTTCAAAATCATTCACGCAAAATAAACAAAGAGAGTGAATCTGAAATTAAATGGCATCTCAACCATCTGACGGTTTGTATTGAATTGCAATTTTAAGAGAAAATGAAGTAAAATACAATAGAAAGATAGTATCTGCGTAGTAAAATGACTTTTAATGTTTTTAATTCTTTTCTTAAAATCGTGTAAAACGTCTACTATGACTTTCTCGCTGCGAAGCACTTGAGATTTTTCAAAATACGTAAATGTTGGCATGTAGGTGATATAATTCTTTTCATAATTTTTTAAAATTTGGACGATGTATTAGATTTTATTGAGAAAACAAAAAAGTTATTCTTATTTTTTTCCTAAACAAAAATGAATAAACTCTAAAACCACATCAATTGCTGTCAAAACAAGAAGGATTTTTTTTTTTTTTTTGAAATTTCGGTCAGATCACTTAGTGACTTGAATTTTTTTAGTCTCAAATGCGGTAATAGTTACATTTCTTTTTTGTGCAAAATCATCTGATTAAAAAATAATATCAGTGCCATTATCACCATGGCATTATGATGATGTTTTGAGTTTCTAAGAGGAGGCCAAGGGCTAGTCCACTTACCCGCTCTTCCCCTTTCGCTTGGATGGAAAGATTTTAGTGAACATAGAACTTTATTCGCCTTAAGATCAAGTGAAACAGTCTTGAACTAACACTAGTTAAATAAGTCAAACGCCTTATTAAGATGACTAAAATCTCGAGAGAGAAATTTTTACCTCAAATATGGAAACTCTTAGCTAGTTTCACTTGTGCTAATGTTGTGATGATGTTTTCTTGGAGATTTATGGTGATACAAAGGAGGACTAGTTCAAATACATACTTTTCTGGTCGTTTTGGTCAGTGATGGCTGTGACCATAGGAAGATTCTGTAAAATGTTTCGCCGTGGTCCCTCCATGCGTGCTTCGTTGTGATTGGGGAGGTCCTGTGTGCTCTCAACCATGTTGACAAATTCCACTTCCTGTTCTGGCCTGCCCTTTTCTTCGTCTTTTATCTTTTTGTTTATTTGATAGGAGGGACCTTCTGGAGGTAGCGAGTCCAATTATTTGTAACTCCCAAAACTACATGGTTGAGAGATGAGTCGGCTGCTGAACCTAGAGCCAATTCGATCCTTCGAAATAGAAACGGGAGCGTTCTTTTAATATAGTTATGATTGTGTTATAATTATGTTACAAATTGCTAAAATTTATGTGCTTGGTGATACATATTTTAAAACTCTAGAATGTCAAAATTAAATAAGACTAGATGCAGATCCTCGGCTGCCTATCATAGGGCTATGCAACCGGTCCCGTCCTATCTCGGAATTGAACTAGACCACCCATATAAACAGGTTTAGTTCCCGATTTCAGTGGAAACAAGTTCAATTCTTGGTTCCAAATTTTTGAAATCGGTACTGTGCATGTAGGTTTCAGGTTCTAGGTATTAAGTCGACCCACCTAGCCACCCACCCAATCAATGAGAAACTAGTTAGAACCTTTTTTCTAAAATTGGAAGAAGATAATTTATTATTCTTAAATGAGTTTAACTTGTCTATTATTATTATATATATTTTTTGTATCGATGTTTTACTTGGAGCCATTTTGTTGCTCATACTATTTGATCATAATTGTAATTTATCTTAAAGTAAGAAAGAAACTGATTTTTAGGTAAATCTTAAAACCGGACTAGATAAATATGATAGGTTTTAAGGTCGATTTCAAAAATTGGAAACCGATTCTTATCCACCCTCTTCCACGTCTTTTTGTTTTTTCTTTTTAGCCCCCCACCGCCGCCACAACACCAACACCATGATTGGCTAACACTAGATCTCAGCGAGGCCTTGTCGCTTCTATCGAGATGCCGTCGAGACCTGGCATCACCTTTTGAGATCTCGCAAGACCCGATGAAAATGGCCATATTTGGAGGTGGGGCTTTCACAAATCTCATCTGAATATGACTCTCCATCGTGGCCAACGAGCTCGCGCCAGCACAAGCTCGAGGCAAGGGAGATAGAGTAAAAGCAAGGGGATTAGAGAGATAAATGTGATTGTGCGGGGTTACAAAAGCACCGGGGGATTACATGAGGAAGGTAACACGATGGAGACGACGGTGGCGGCGGCACTGAGGAGGGGGGCTTTCCCTACGGCGGCGACCAAGTTGGGATTAATTGTATGGGCAAAGGATCCGAGTCTAGCTAAGACAATTTCCTATAAATCATTGGAAGTTCCTCTAGTTGTTGAGAAGTTCTGTGGCGTTCGTCTTCGTAATTATGATTGTTACATGTTAGTAGCGGTGGGTTCGAACTCATTCCAATGAGGGTATAGTTTGTATACTACTTATGTATTATCTAAGTGACATTGATCCTCTAGTAATGCTGCAAAGTACAACTATACCATCAATATCATCATTGTTCGAAATATATTGAGCCTACCATAGTTGTCCTAGACTATAATTAAATCTAATTACATACCATACAGTTGTACCATTCATCGAAAAATTGACAATATCCATGAAAATGGAAGGGATGAGTACATTTCACACAGATACATTTGCTGGTCTTATGACTATTTGAAATATACCACATGATCTGAATTGATATGTTCTAGAATAAAAACCAAAACGAATTTATTAATGGATTCGCATATGCTTTATCCACGAAATTGTTTGTAAAGTAAATGACTATTTAGAAGAGGTTCGAGATCCTTATAACTTAGGGATGAACTTTACCAGCTAAAGTTACCCAGTTGGTAGTTTGTTTGTAAAACAAACTAAGAGATGCATTTTCCCACATCGAAAAGGTGTGAGTATGCATGTGGACAAGATTTATCACTAATCAAGGATCATTATTTTTTATTTAATGAAAAATTTAGGTTTATTTTTATAAAAAATTAACTACAGCGTCTCGTTAAAACAATGCGACTATCGATAAAGGAGTAATGGTTATTTATTATTTATTTAATTCCGACTTTTATTTATGTTTTTTCAAGATAACCTTTGAGAATGCACCTGTTTATATTGCAACATTTTCCAAAGAGTTACCTCTTTTCAAAAGACAAATATAAGTATGTCGGTTTTTAAAATTAATCAAAATCAAGTCTTTTCGAACTTTCTTTCTAAAAAATACAATTATCTTTTCCAATTGTTTTTCTTAAGAGATCTTGGAGAAATATTAGAATTGTTATATAGTATTCTCAATCAAGGCTTTGTCGTATCTTGAAGGAAATTTGCCGGTGACCATTAGCAACACAACAAATAATTCATTAAAAAAAGTGATATCATGCCTCAAAGTCTCACTTCATTGTCCTTCCCAATCGTTCGTCAAATATTTTCCCAATAATTTTAAGGAATTATTTGTGCAAAAATGGAGTCAGAGTCAATCAAACACTCTCTGCAATTCGGAGGCACCCATTCAGTTTTTGGTAGTACTTCCTTTCATGTTATTCTGATTTTTATTTCATTGTCTCGTTGTCATAACCGGTGATCTTCACTGATTCTACGCGTTTGGTCCATTCGGTATATGGCATTGTCGTCTTGCTGGATTTGGCATGGTAAAATGAGATTTTACCCTCTTGCCAGATCGATTTATCTCTACCATTTGCCCCTTTCAATTCCCGTTTATGCGCATTTGATACTTTGAACTGAAATTGGGGAGGGGGCCGAGGAGAGAGAGATGATGAATTCAGTTGCGGACAAGTTTTGGGGACGGTAGTGTTGGAGAGACTAGGAATGCGGTGGACCATGCGAAGGAGATCGCGAAAGGAGGGACAGAGATGAGCGTGGAGTTGGCGAGGCGTTGCCAGGGCATTATGAGGCAAACCCTCGGCAACGAGAACTCCTTCCTCGCCAAGTACTTCAGGAGGGACTTGTACATCGTGAGCAGGCTCTAGGGGCCGGGTGTGAGGACATTTATGAGATTGGAGCGTTTGAGCGAGTACTTGCCCGAGGACAAGAACCGAACGCATGTTTGGCCTGTCTTGTTGTTCATCTCTATCATCATCGCTGCAGGTTGGTTGGTGATTATCTAGATTCCTGAAATTGTTTGATTGTGAAATGCATCACATCGCATTCAGTGTATTGGTGTCGTTGACCCATTATAACCATTTTACTATCGTTTGATCTTTCTAAGAATGAGAACTTGGAGAATTCGATCGACTGACTCTCCGTTAAGTGCTTTGAATTTGGATACAGTTCTTTTGGTCTTGTTGTTGATGAATTCGGATCCATTCAATCGAAACATCTTGCTGAGTTGATGAGTCGTCTTAATCATGGGGCAATCTTTTGGTCTAGCGTCGACCCTTTCCTCAGTGCTCTGACAGGCTTTTGATTGTTAACGGTGTATAACTTGCTAGAATCAAATTATTCAAAGATGATAACATTTGCAAAATATTCTACTAGAAGGCATTCTCTTATTGCTGGACTCTTGAGATATTGTCTGTGTCGAATCTGTACTTCATTCACTCTAGTTCTTATCTATTTATTTTTACTTGTTTCGCATCCTTGTATGGATTTCTGAAGTTGGTTTATTATAAAACGAATATGATGATGAAACATACGAAATTATCATATTGGCTGCCTATGCTAGGCTTTTTAGAAGTTCACTAGTAACCGGTAGAAGAAACGCCTTCTTCCTCTGCCTATCATGTTTTTTCGGCTAGTTGAGTGAGGGTGAGTGGATTGATTAGATCTGAATATTTTCCTGGCTTTCATGTGGAAAGAACTAGAAAACTTGTCTTGTTGCGACCCATGCTTCAAGATAATGCTTGGTTGTGTTTGCTTCTTGGTTTCCTGGTCCCCGGTTTCTTGTCTCGATGCTAAATGTTATTCTAATGCTTCAAAGCTCCATAAGGAAGAGGAGAAGGCGGTTGAGACAAGAAGTAAGCCAAACAAGTATCTCTTTGGGGTTTCTTTGAAGCCATGGTTAATGATATGCTTATTTTGGAACAAATATGATTGGAATCGTTGAGATTCAAAAGTATCTAACTTCTATTTTCAAAAGAAAGATTTGAGTGAAGTGGACACTTTCTTGAATATTAAAATTAAAAACATAGTGGGGGTTATTTTTTGAGCCAAAGTGATAATGTGGAAAAATAAATTTCAACATCTTGATTTCAAAGAAATGAGTGCTCTATTTGATTCTTGTATTAAATTAAATTATAATACTAGTAAGCAGTAGCACAACTTGAATATGCGAGTACTATAGGTCTTTAATGTATTAAATGCATTGTACTAATCCCGATATTGCTTATTATATGTGTAAACTGAGTAGGTATACTAGTAATCAAACTATAGAACATTGGAGGGCTATTATCAGAAATTTTGGTTATCTTATGAGAACTAAAAATTTGGGATTGTTCTATAATAATTTTCTGTCTGTATTATAAAGATACATTGATGCTTATTGGATTACGAGTATAAGTGATAAACAAATCACTATTGGATAAATTTTCACATTTGATAGTTGTGCTATTTCTTGGATGAGCAAGAAACAAATGTACATAGCTCACTCAATTATGGAATTTGAATAATTGCTTTAGAAACAATTTGGATAGAAGTTGAATGGATTAGAAACTTGTTGTTGGATATCAAATTATGACTTAGTTCTATGCCTCCTATTTCTATCCATTTTGATAGTCAAGCCACTTTGGCAAGAGCTTATAATAACACTTATAATAGTAAGTCTAGATATATTACTTTAAGAAATAAGTGAGACAATTGATTAAAAGTGGTATCATAACAATTGTTTACGTGAGGTCAAGCAAGAATATAGCTGATCCCTTGACAAAGGCTTTACCAAGAGATATGATAAATATGATATCATAAGAAATAGGGCTGAAACCCTTAAATTAAAATCATCAATAATGGTAACCTGGAATTTCTTTAGAATATCACTAGTTAACTAGATTCTAGATTTAGTAGGATTTCAGATCGAAAGAACTACTTTAGAAAATTTATGAAAGTAGAAGGACTTGATTAGATAAATTAAAAGAAGAAAAATTTGATTAGACATATCGTGAAAGTATGAGGATGAAAAAAAAATGCAACCTAAGTCTTACCATGTAATACATTGGCATTATCCTTGGAAATCCTTTTAACAGTACTACTTTGATTGAGGCATTTATCTATATGAGAGACAAAGTGTGCGATGGATCTTTGTAAACATTTAGTGGCGTGGCTTATAATTTCGGGACAGTCTCCCCTGAGCTATGTGTACAAGATGTGAGAACAACTACTGGGGGATCTAATAGTTAGTCTATAGCGGAATTTCTATAGAAGGCGTAGCAACAGTTTCTACACTTGTAATCGGGCGATATATGTACTCTTAGTGTAACTTGTAGAGTTAAGCCTATTTGGGCTATTAGTGGGCTATTAGAGTTAGAAGATAGAGGACTGGGTGCATTTAAACTGAACCTCTATAAATCCCTTTTGTAACTAATCTTTCCTTAAATATGTAAATTTCTGCTGTTTGTTATTGCTCGTTTACTTTGCATTGGGGTCGGTTCTACAAAATAGTTTGTGCTTCCTTGAAAAATCGATTCATCTGCTCACGATTGCTGATTTGGACCTAACAACTAAGATCGGATCACGTTTTCTTTTTCCATAAAGTTGCTATACTTTTGTGATGAAGATCGAAGGCGACCATTGTCGGAACAAAGATCCACGGCAATTATTGTGGGAACTTAGCTTGAACGAGCAACTCGATCCCCCGCTCCCCCTCCGCTGTTTGGCGGTGCTTATTATACATGCTGGAAATGTACGATGGCCTATTTGATTGCTGGAATACGAAATTTTCAGTCGATTTTGCAATTGGACCCTTTTGTGACAATAAAGGAAGGTGGGTCCTCTGTTTGGTTGCTGAAAGTTTCATTAAACGCAAAAGCAAGGCGCGTTCAAAGCTGTGCGCTTGCTCCGCCCGAATTCATCAGAATTTCCGTGTGTGTAACAAACCAAAAGAAATGTGGGATCGATTGGAGGTCACTAGATCCGTCAAAAAGGGTCATTGACTCATTTTTTAAACCATGGATGTTAAATGGGCTATAAATGAGTTTAAACATATTATGAGTATTAAATGAGTTATAAACAGATTTACAATTTATTTAAATACAACTCATCTCTATCTCTTTATTCATTTTTTCGCTTTCACTCGATCTTACGTTCACTCACTTCGCACTCTTTCTTAAGTTTGGATATGATTGTTCATAGATTGAGTTAAATACGAAAGTGTTTTAATAATATAGGCCGGGTCGGATCAAGTATGGATTGGTATGGGTCAGGTCGGTTATGGGGCATTACATTTGTATTGCATGAAAATGAGTCAATACAGGTTAAATGAGTTTACCAACTCAAATCCAACCAGATGCATTTGCTTGACGGGTCTAGTGGTCACCTATCATCTTTTATCATTTTCTTAATTATTGGTGAGTTTGGACAAGAGTTTTTAGGCTTTATTGGGGTGGACTCTTTTGGATCCGAATGTGGGGATTATTTTCCAAAGCAGACCGGGCTCGAAATAGATGGTGATCGGGTTTCGTTGTTAAAGCTCTTTGGATAGCCCAAATGTTTTCGACTCAAATTAGATGAGCCCACTTGCTGAATCCAAAAATTTAAAACTAAAAAGAAAGAAAAATAGATTTTGAGTCAATAATGCATTGGCTCCTAAATTCATATGGGTCCGCCAGAACATTCAGCCCAAGCGGGAGACCGCTCTAATGGAATGTTTGTTGGCACACATTTATCGGCCAACATAGACGGATTTTCATCTAATCTTTTTGAAAAGTCAATATCATTATCCAATTTGCATATTAATTCATTCATCATACTGTTCCACCTCCTTGTAATTTTCCCAAGATGAACAGGCAAAAAAAGGGGAAAAAAAAAGACGAGAAATTAAAGAAGTTTATCACTAGCTAGCAAAATAACATGGTAAATTGCCTAGAGAAGCAAGATATGCTTCAAATTTTCCCTGTTTGTTATCGTTCATTTACTTTAAATTGTTAAATTAGGTCTTGAGTTTGAACGTTTGCGAAACGCGATCCGCTTGGATGAATTTTTTTTTATTTGATTGTGAAGATATTTTTCTGATGAAGATAATATTCAAGATTACGCACAAAAAAAGAAATTCAAAATTCTTTTTTTGGGTCTTGGATGTCTTCAGTTAACAGAAGGAGATTCATTGGACTCCATGAAGGTTTACAAAAGAGGAAATAAAATAGAATAAAAAAAGAGCAAAGTTTCTTCTTTATCTGCAGAATAAGGTTATCTACGTGGGGCCCAAAGTCAAGACTTTGACTTTGGGTCCTTTGCACGTCCACAATCCGCTTGAGAGAAGAGCTGCAAGTTTTTGAAGCCACGCGAAGCCTTGAAAAGGAACGTGAAGACTTACGTACGTGGACCGAAGACAAATGCTAGAGTTCCTGATTTTGGCGTACGTAGAGCGTTTCTATTTTGAGCTTGAACGCGTGGTGATTTGTACAGTGAGTTTATGTCCAAGTGAGTTATTTATTTATAGATACTTTGGGTTTGAGATTAAATTTAGGTGTGGGAAGCACTCGAGCATGTGAGTGATTGTAAACTCTGATTCTTCGATTATAGTGGATTATTTGCTGCTGACTCTTTCCGTGAATGTAGGTATCGATACTCGAACCGAACTACGTAAAATTTCTGGTGTCCTTATTATTTCTCGTTTATCTCTGGAGTTTGCGTGTTGACATAAATTGCAAGATCCTATTGTTTTTGCGGATTATATTTCTACAACATTTGGGTCGATTCTACAAAAGTAGTTTGTGCTTCCTTAAAAAATCGATTCATCCATTCTTGACTACTCATTTGGGCCTAACAATTAAGATCGAAGCAAGTTTTCTTTTCCCATGAAATGGCTATACTCTTGTGATGAAGATCGAAGGTGACGTTGGTCGGAACAAAGATCGATGGCAATTATTGTTGGAACTAGCTTGAACGAAAGCAACTCGATCACCCGTCATCCTCCGTTGTTTTGTGGTGCTTACACATGTTGGAAC
The DNA here is from genome assembly GCA_007663325.1 of Eucalyptus pauciflora. Taxonomy (NCBI): domain Eukaryota; kingdom Viridiplantae; phylum Streptophyta; class Magnoliopsida; order Myrtales; family Myrtaceae; genus Eucalyptus; species Eucalyptus pauciflora. Next base: position 472,990 of record VMYD01000369.1, on the reverse strand, counting down.
ACGAAAGTGAAGAGAGTATATGAGGGACGGCAAGAGGAAAAGTTTCATCAAATGCAAAAGCAAGGGACGATACACACCATGCGCGGAAACAACCAGCCCAAGCAGGAGATAGCTCAAGTGGAATGTTTGTTGGCACACATATGTCGGTCAACATTGACGGATTTTCATTTAATCTATTTGAAAAGTCAATATCATTATCCGTTTTCCATATTAACTCTTCATACTGTTCCCCCTCCTTGTAATTTTTCCAAGATAAACAGCGAAAAGAAGAAAAGAGAAACGAGAAATTAAAGAACTTTATGACTAGCAAGCAAAATAACATGTAAAATTGCCCAGAGAAGGAAGACATGCTCCAAATGGATGAATTTTATTCCGACAAAATTAAGTTATTCCCTCAAAATCATCGCACTTTGTGCAAGACCCTCAGCGCAAGATGAGGCTGGACATTAGATTACACGAACTAATCCAAAGTAATTAATTAATTGAGACTAATGCACACCTTCTAGTCCATTGATTCCTACTTGGACATTACAAACAGGTAATACTTGCCCATCTGGATCAGCAGCCTCAGCAAGAACGGCACGAAGCCGGTGAAGAGCAGCCACCGGAACTGTTCGTCTGACTTGGGAGTGACGGCAAAGATAGCGGAGCCGTACGTGACGGCCATCGACACGGTGGCCACCACGACCTCGAGGAAGAACGGGAAGCCCCAGGTGAGGGAGATGATGAGGTTGATGGACGACGAGAGCGCGAGCGTGTTGCACACCAGGAACACGTAGAACGGCACCTCCTGGGAGGCGTAGATGGCCTGGCCCGGGATGTGGTGATTGGAGCCATCCTGCCAGACGCCACCGGGGGGGCTGACCCCAGCTTGGAAGGTGACGGCCGCGATGAGGGTGGCAACAACAAGGAGGACGTTGCGGACCTCGGCTGGGGAGTCACAGCCCTCGTGGTTGAACAACATCTTGAGCAATTTGAGAGGGTTTTCTGGAGGGTTTGCCATTGGAGAGAGAGAGAGAGAGGAATTAAAACTACTAATCCAATAAGAAGGTGAATGGTAATGACGTTTTCTTTGGATATTTATAGTGATGCAATGGTGGAGTAGTTCATGTATGTACTTTTCTGGTCGTTTTAGTCAGTGGTGGCTGTGACCATAGGAAGATTCTGGGAAATGTCGGGTCGTGATCCGCACATGCTACTAATCCAATAAGAAGGTGAATGGTAATGACGTTTTCTTTGGATATTTATAGTGATGCAATGGTAGTGATGCAATGGAGGACTGGTTCATGTATGACTTTCTGATCGTTTTGGTCAGTGGTGGCTCTGACCATAGGAAGATTCTGGGAAATGTCGGGTCGTGATCCGCACATGCATGCTTCATTGTGATTGGAGGCTTTGTGTGCTCTCAACCTTGTTGAATAATTCCAGTTCCTGTTCTGGTCCGGCCCCTCTTCTTCCTCTTTTTATTTGTTTTGTTTAGTTGATTGTTTGGGGGGCGGCCGGGGGGGTGGCGGCCGGGGTGGGGGTGGTGGTGGTTGGCGTTGTTTATTTAGTAAATGACTGAGAGATGAGTCAGCTGCCGAACCTATATTTTTTATTTTTTATTTTTTCCTTCTGGCATCCTATTCTTCAAAATATAAGCGGGAGGGTTCTTTTGATACGGTTATGGTTGCGTTATCATTATGTTTCGAATTGCTAAAGTTTTTGTACCTAGTGATACATACTTTAATTGTAAAATCTAATAGTTAGATAAGACAGATGCGAATGCTCAGTTACCTATCATACGCATACTTTCTATCACCATCAAATTTTCGACACATGTTGCTAGTTATGGTTGTGTTATAATTATGCTACAAATTGCTAAAATTTATGTGCTTTGGTAATACATACTTTAAAACTCTGGAATCTCAAAGTTAAATAAGAATGGATGAGGATCCTTAGCTGCCTATCATAGGGCTGTGCAATTAGTCCCGTTCTACCTTGGAACCGGACTAGACCGTCCAAAAAACAGGTCCGGTTCTCAGTTGCAGCAGAAATAGGTTCAATTCCTAGTTCGAAATTTTTTAAATTGGTACTTTGCAGGTAGGTTTTAGATTTTGGGCATTAAATCTATCCACCAACCCAACCACTCAAGAACCGGCTATAACCTGTTTGGATTATTATACTTAAATGAGCTTAACTTTCCTATTGCTTTGTATTTTTGTTTGTTTTGTATTGATGTGTTACTTTGAGCCATTTTGTTGCTCACACTATTTTGCTATAATTGCTATTTCTCTTGTTTTTTTTTTTCTTAAATGAAAGAAAAAGAAAAAGAAACTAGTTCCCGGGTAGACTATGGAATTGGACTAGACAAACATGGTAGGTTCCGGGATTAATTTCAATACAGATAGGATAGGTTTCAAGTTTTGAAAATTGTAAATTGATTTTAATAGGAGATTTACCCACCCTCTTCACGGTCCTTATTTTGTTTTTCCTTTTTGGTCTCCTCCCTCCCTCCCCATCACCGCCACCATAGTGCCAACATCACGATTGGCTACCACCAGATATCGGTGAGGCCTTGTCGCTTCTATCGAGACCTGGCATCACCTTTCGAGATGACGCGAGACCCGATGAAAATGTCCAGATTTGGAGGAGGGGCTTCCACAACTTCAACTGAATACGACGCTCCATTGTGGCTGACGAGCACGACGCCAGTGCGAGCTCAAGGCAAGGGAGATAGAGCAAAAGCAATGGGGTTAGAGAGATAAAGGTGACAATGTGGGGTTACAAAAGCAATGGGGGTTAGATGACGAAGGGAACACGGTGGATATGATGGCGGTGGCGGCACTAAGGGGGTGCTCTTTCCCAGCGGCGGCGACCGAGTTGGGATTGATTGTATGGGCAAAGGATCTGAGTCCGGCCAAGACAAGTTCCTAAAAATTGTCCTGAGTTCCTGTACTCGCGAGGAGTTCCGTGGCATTCGTCTTCATGACTGTGATTGTTACTGGTAAGTTGTAGCAATGGGTTTGAACTTATTTCAATGAGCATGTAGTCAGGATACTACTTACATATTATCTATGTGACATGAATCTTCTGGTTTTGCTGCGGAGTATAACTACACCATCGATATCATCATTGTTCGAAATATATTGAGCCTACCATAGATATCCTATACTACACTAAAACAAATTATTTACCATATATTTCTAGCATTCATTGAAAAGTTGACCATATCCATGAAACTGGAAGGGCACTTCACACAGACATATTCGCTGGTCTTATGACTATTTGAAATATACCACACGATATTGATATGTTATTGAAGAGCAATCATGATAGAACACAAAACTAATTTATTCATGGATTAGCATATACTTTATCTGTGAAATTGGTTGTAAGGTATATGACTATTTCTATAATCTATGCTTGGAAGCTGATCTAAAGCGATGTATCAATATAATACAACATATAAAGAACATCTAATAAGAATTGCAAAATTCTGTAGTAATGTGTGAATTCCTACGGAGACCCATGCATAGCACGAGTTGCTGTGCTGTTAATAGAAGCAACGTGCATAAGGAGAGTCCTTGATTGCGGGAATGAGAGAGCCTGTGGATCCAATAAAAAGGAAACTCTTTGCGTCAAAACATTGTTGTTTTAACTCATTCTATCTATCAAGATTGCAAGATAAAAGGGACGAATGTTTTCCTGCTTTCGAATCACAGATGAGAAATTTGTACAAGAAGTAGAAACTTGTAAGAAAGTAAACATAATATTACTGTGATTATTGTTAATTACACTTCTAATTATGAAATCAAGCTAAAAATATGTTACCCAAGAAGTCTATATGATAAATGATATGGTTGTTTGCCAAGAATAAAAAAACATTATCGGTGTTAACTTATTGGCTTAAGATTTAGAGTTGAAAATTATAACATGATATTAATTCCAAGTTTTGCCCCGATTTATTTCGCGTGTGCAAATTTTCATTAGCCAAGTTCTACGCATTGTTTCTAATTCAGCTTGCATGTGAGAGATGTGTTAAATTATATTTGTTTATGGGTTTTATATGCTCCTTATGTGTATGTGGTCTCTATCAATTTAGTCAATACGGTCGTTTTTTGACTATAACTTTTATTGAACATATTTCCTCATATAAAAATTACATATGAAAATTTTTCCTATTTCCGCCACAAATAAGTAGAGTTAGGTGAAAAACCGTCGTCCTTTTTCTTTCTATTTCCAGTGTTTGACTTTCAGGTAGTAAGCTGACCGTTCGCATCAGCAACACGCTTAGCCTTTGGATTATTAATGTAGGCACTGGTGAAGAGTTGATGAGCAGGAAAGCTTGGGCAAAATTATCAAAAAGTGTTAAATTTATTGTAATAATGCCAATTCAATAATAAACTTTTTTTTTCCAATTCATTCCTAAACTTTTTGCATTTATGTCAATTCAATCCATTCAGCTAATTTTGATCGGCCGGTGTTGACATGACTTTTCTTAATAGTATTATAATAATTTTTTATTTTTAATAATTTAATAATTTTTCCTTTTCTTTTCTTTAATATTTTCCCCTGCAGTTAGGGCTGGTGAGGGTTGGGACACCCTCGCTGGCATTGGCATTGGGCAAGGGCATCATGGCCCCTTGCCAATCTAGCGAGGGTGGGCAAGGGGCCGCATGCCCTCGCTAGATCTTGCTAGGCAGGCGAGGGAGCCTCGGCCCTCACCAATGACCGGCGAGAGTTCGGTTGGTGAGAGTCACTGGTCCTAAGTGGAGGGAAAAAGAAAACAAAACAAAATTTTAAAAAAACGTTAACACCGGCCGGATGTGCTATATTAGCACTATTGCAAAAAGTTTAGGATTCAAATAGCCAAAAAAGGGGTTTATGATTGGATTAGAACATTTATAATAGGTTTAGGACTTTTTTAGTAATTCTCTTGGAAAGCTACCAGTCCAAATCTCGTAGTCGAAAGAAGAAAATTATGATTTTTCAATAACTATTTGGGTTATTTAACTCATACATGAAACTTCAATATTAAGGATCGGTTTCTTTTATGAAAAATGAATAATTTTGAAAATATTTTCTTAAAAATGTCTCGTGGTATTGCTTAAAATAATTAGTCAATAAAAAAATATTTTCATTATCGACAATAATTTATATCTAAACATTTTTGTGAATAATGAAAATATTTTTCACTCATTCATTATTGTAAGCGATACAAGTAATTGTTCTAGAAAAACGTTTTTCAAAATCATTCACGCAAAATAAACAAAGAGAGTGAATCTGAAATTAAATGGCATCTCAACCATCTGACGGTTTGTATTGAATTGCAATTTTAAGAGAAAATGAAGTAAAATACAATAGAAAGATAGTATCTGCGTAGTAAAATGACTTTTAATGTTTTTAATTCTTTTCTTAAAATCGTGTAAAACGTCTACTATGACTTTCTCGCTGCGAAGCACTTGAGATTTTTCAAAATACGTAAATGTTGGCATGTAGGTGATATAATTCTTTTCATAATTTTTTAAAATTTGGACGATGTATTAGATTTTATTGAGAAAACAAAAAAGTTATTCTTATTTTTTTCCTAAACAAAAAGGAATAAACTCTAAAACCACATCAATTGCTGTCAAAACAAGAAGGATTTTTTTTTTTTTTGAAATTTCGGTCAGATCACTTAGTGACTTGAATTTTTTTAGTCTCAAATGCGGTAATAGTTACATTTCTTTTTTGTGCAAAATCATCTGATTAAAAAATAATATCAGTGCCATTATCACCATGGCATTATGATGATGTTTTGAGTTTCTAAGAGGAGGCCAAGGGCTAGTCCACTTACCCGCTCTTCCCCTTTCGCTTGGATGGAAAGATTTTAGTGAACATAGAACTTTATTCGCCTTAAGATCAAGTGAAACAGTCTTGAACTAACACTAGTTAAATAAGTCAAACGCCTTATTAAGATGACTAAAATCTCGAGAGAGAAATTTTTACCTCAAATATGGAAACTCTTAGCTAGTTTCACTTGTGCTAATGTTGTGATGATGTTTTCTTGGAGATTTATGGTGATACAAAGGAGGACTAGTTCAAATACATACTTTTCTGGTCGTTTTGGTCAGTGATGGCTGTGACCATAGGAAGATTCTGTAAAATGTTTCGCCGTGGTCCCTCCATGCGTGCTTCGTTGTGATTGGGGAGGTCCTGTGTGCTCTCAACCATGTTGACAAATTCCACTTCCTGTTCTGGCCTGCCCTTTTCTTCGTCTTTTATCTTTTTGTTTATTTGATAGGAGGGACCTTCTGGAGGTAGCGAGTCCAATTATTTGTAACTCCCAAAACTACATGGTTGAGAGATGAGTCGGCTGCTGAACCTAGAGCCAATTCGATCCTTCGAAATAGAAACGGGAGCGTTCTTTTAATATAGTTATGATTGTGTTATAATTATGTTACAAATTGCTAAAATTTATGTGCTTGGTGATACATATTTTAAAACTCTAGAATGTCAAAATTAAATAAGACTAGATGCAGATCCTCGGCTGCCTATCATAGGGCTATGCAACCGGTCCCGTCCTATCTCGGAATTGAACTAGACCACCCATATAAACAGGTTTAGTTCCCGATTTCAGTGGAAACAAGTTCAATTCTTGGTTCCAAATTTTTGAAATCGGTACTGTGCATGTAGGTTTCAGGTTCTAGGTATTAAGTCGACCCACCTAGCCACCCACCCAATCAATGAGAAACTAGTTAGAACCTTTTTTCTAAAATTGGAAGAAGATAATTTATTATTCTTAAATGAGTTTAACTTGTCTATTATTATTATATATATTTTTTGTATCGATGTTTTACTTGGAGCCATTTTGTTGCTCATACTATTTGATCATAATTGTAATTTATCTTAAAGTAAGAAAGAAACTGATTTTTAGGTAAATCTTAAAACCGGACTAGATAAATATGATAGGTTTTAAGGTCGATTTCAAAAATTGGAAACCGATTCTTATCCACCCTCTTCCACGTCTTTTTGTTTTTTCTTTTTAGCCCCCCACCGCCGCCACAACACCAACACCATGATTGGCTAACACTAGATCTCAGCGAGGCCTTGTCGCTTCTATCGAGATGCCGTCGAGACCTGGCATCACCTTTTGAGATCTCGCAAGACCCGATGAAAATGGCCATATTTGGAGGTGGGGCTTTCACAAATCTCATCTGAATATGACTCTCCATCGTGGCCAACGAGCTCGCGCCAGCACAAGCTCGAGGCAAGGGAGATAGAGTAAAAGCAAGGGGATTAGAGAGATAAATGTGATTGTGCGGGGTTACAAAAGCACCGGGGGATTACATGAGGAAGGTAACACGATGGAGACGACGGTGGCGGCGGCACTGAGGAGGGGGGCTTTCCCTACGGCGGCGACCAAGTTGGGATTAATTGTATGGGCAAAGGATCCGAGTCTAGCTAAGACAATTTCCTATAAATCATTGGAAGTTCCTCTAGTTGTTGAGAAGTTCTGTGGCGTTCGTCTTCGTAATTATGATTGTTACATGTTAGTAGCGGTGGGTTCGAACTCATTCCAATGAGGGTATAGTTTGTATACTACTTATGTATTATCTAAGTGACATTGATCCTCTAGTAATGCTGCAAAGTACAACTATACCATCAATATCATCATTGTTCGAAATATATTGAGCCTACCATAGTTGTCCTAGACTATAATTAAATCTAATTACATACCATACAGTTGTACCATTCATCGAAAAATTGACAATATCCATGAAAATGGAAGGGATGAGTACATTTCACACAGATACATTTGCTGGTCTTATGACTATTTGAAATATACCACATGATCTGAATTGATATGTTCTAGAATAAAAACCAAAACGAATTTATTAATGGATTCGCATATGCTTTATCCACGAAATTGTTTGTAAAGTAAATGACTATTTAGAAGAGGTTCGAGATCCTTATAACTTAGGGATGAACTTTACCAGCTAAAGTTACCCAGTTGGTAGTTTGTTTGTAAAACAAACTAAGAGATGCATTTTCCCACATCGAAAAGGTGTGAGTATGCATGTGGACAAGATTTATCACTAATCAAGGATCATTATTTTTTATTTAATGAAAAATTTAGGTTTATTTTTATAAAAAATTAACTACAGCGTCTCGTTAAAACAATGCGACTATCGATAAAGGAGTAATGGTTATTTATTATTTATTTAATTCCGACTTTTATTTATGTTTTTTCAAGATAACCTTTGAGAATGCACCTGTTTATATTGCAACATTTTCCAAAGAGTTACCTCTTTTCAAAAGACAAATATAAGTATGTCGGTTTTTAAAATTAATCAAAATCAAGTCTTTTCGAACTTTCTTTCTAAAAAATACAATTATCTTTTCCAATTGTTTTTCTTAAGAGATCTTGGAGAAATATTAGAATTGTTATATAGTATTCTCAATCAAGGCTTTGTCGTATCTTGAAGGAAATTTGCCGGTGACCATTAGCAACACAACAAATAATTCATTAAAAAAAGTGATATCATGCCTCAAAGTCTCACTTCATTGTCCTTCCCAATCGTTCGTCAAATATTTTCCCAATAATTTTAAGGAATTATTTGTGCAAAAATGGAGTCAGAGTCAATCAAACACTCTCTGCAATTCGGAGGCACCCATTCAGTTTTTGGTAGTACTTCCTTTCATGTTATTCTGATTTTTATTTCATTGTCTCGTTGTCATAACCGGTGATCTTCACTGATTCTACGCGTTTGGTCCATTCGGTATATGGCATTGTCGTCTTGCTGGATTTGGCATGGTAAAATGAGATTTTACCCTCTTGCCAGATCGATTTATCTCTACCATTTGCCCCTTTCAATTCCCGTTTATGCGCATTTGATACTTTGAACTGAAATTGGGGAGGGGGCCGAGGAGAGAGAGATGATGAATTCAGTTGCGGACAAGTTTTGGGGACGGTAGTGTTGGAGAGACTAGGAATGCGGTGGACCATGCGAAGGAGATCGCGAAAGGAGGGACAGAGATGAGCGTGGAGTTGGCGAGGCGTTGCCAGGGCATTATGAGGCAAACCCTCGGCAACGAGAACTCCTTCCTCGCCAAGTACTTCAGGAGGGACTTGTACATCGTGAGCAGGCTCTAGGGGCCGGGTGTGAGGACATTTATGAGATTGGAGCGTTTGAGCGAGTACTTGCCCGAGGACAAGAACCGAACGCATGTTTGGCCTGTCTTGTTGTTCATCTCTATCATCATCGCTGCAGGTTGGTTGGTGATTATCTAGATTCCTGAAATTGTTTGATTGTGAAATGCATCACATCGCATTCAGTGTATTGGTGTCGTTGACCCATTATAACCATTTTACTATCGTTTGATCTTTCTAAGAATGAGAACTTGGAGAATTCGATCGACTGACTCTCCGTTAAGTGCTTTGAATTTGGATACAGTTCTTTTGGTCTTGTTGTTGATGAATTCGGATCCATTCAATCGAAACATCTTGCTGAGTTGATGAGTCGTCTTAATCATGGGGCAATCTTTTGGTCTAGCGTCGACCCTTTCCTCAGTGCTCTGACAGGCTTTTGATTGTTAACGGTGTATAACTTGCTAGAATCAAATTATTCAAAGATGATAACATTTGCAAAATATTCTACTAGAAGGCATTCTCTTATTGCTGGACTCTTGAGATATTGTCTGTGTCGAATCTGTACTTCATTCACTCTAGTTCTTATCTATTTATTTTTACTTGTTTCGCATCCTTGTATGGATTTCTGAAGTTGGTTTATTATAAAACGAATATGATGATGAAACATACGAAATTATCATATTGGCTGCCTATGCTAGGCTTTTTAGAAGTTCACTAGTAACCGGTAGAAGAAACGCCTTCTTCCTCTGCCTATCATGTTTTTTCGGCTAGTTGAGTGAGGGTGAGTGGATTGATTAGATCTGAATATTTTCCTGGCTTTCATGTGGAAAGAACTAGAAAACTTGTCTTGTTGCGACCCATGCTTCAAGATAATGCTTGGTTGTGTTTGCTTCTTGGTTTCCTGGTCCCCGGTTTCTTGTCTCGATGCTAAATGTTATTCTAATGCTTCAAAGCTCCATAAGGAAGAGGAGAAGGCGGTTGAGACAAGAAGTAAGCCAAACAAGTATCTCTTTGGGGTTTCTTTGAAGCCATGGTTAATGATATGCTTATTTTGGAACAAATATGATTGGAATCGTTGAGATTCAAAAGTATCTAACTTCTATTTTCAAAAGAAAGATTTGAGTGAAGTGGACACTTTCTTGAATATTAAAATTAAAAACATAGTGGGGGTTATTTTTTGAGCCAAAGTGATAATGTGGAAAAATAAATTTCAACATCTTGATTTCAAAGAAATGAGTGCTCTATTTGATTCTTGTATTAAATTAAATTATAATACTAGTAAGCAGTAGCACAACTTGAATATGCGAGTACTATAGGTCTTTAATGTATTAAATGCATTGTACTAATCCCGATATTGCTTATTATATGTGTAAACTGAGTAGGTATACTAGTAATCAAACTATAGAACATTGGAGGGCTATTATCAGAAATTTTGGTTATCTTATGAGAACTAAAAATTTTGGGATTGTTCTATAATAATTTTCTGTCTGTATTATAAAGATACATTGATGCTTATTGGATTACGAGTATAAGTGATAAACAAATCACTATTGGATAAATTTTCACATTTGATAGTTGTGCTATTTCTTGGATGAGCAAGAAACAAATGTACATAGCTCACTCAATTATGGAATTTGAATAATTGCTTTAGAAACAATTTGGATAGAAGTTGAATGGATTAGAAACTTGTTGTTGGATATCAAATTATGACTTAGTTCTATGCCTCCTATTTCTATCCATTTTGATAGTCAAGCCACTTTGGCAAGAGCTTATAATAACACTTATAATAGTAAGTCTAGATATATTACTTTAAGAAATAAGTGAGACAATTGATTAAAAGTGGTATCATAACAATTGTTTACGTGAGGTCAAGCAAGAATATAGCTGATCCCTTGACAAAGGCTTTACCAAGAGATATGATAAATATGATATCATAAGAAATAGGGCTGAAACCCTTAAATTAAAATCATCAATAATGGTAACCTGGAATTTCTTTAGAATATCACTAGTTAACTAGATTCTAGATTTAGTAGGATTTCAGATCGAAAGAACTACTTTAGAAAATTTATGAAAGTAGAAGGACTTGATTAGATAAATTAAAAGAAGAAAAATTTGATTAGACATATCGTGAAAGTATGAGGATGAAAAAAAAATGCAACCTAAGTCTTACCATGTAATACATTGGCATTATCCTTGGAAATCCTTTTAACAGTACTACTTTGATTGAGGCATTTATCTATATGAGAGACAAAGTGTGCGATGGATCTTTGTAAACATTTAGTGGCGTGGCTTATAATTTCGGGACAGTCTCCCCTGAGCTATGTGTACAAGATGTGAGAACAACTACTGGGGGATCTAATAGTTAGTCTATAGCGGAATTTCTATAGAAGGCGTAGCAACAGTTTCTACACTTGTAATCGGGCGATATATGTACTCTTAGTGTAACTTGTAGAGTTAAGCCTATTTGGGCTATTAGTGGGCTATTAGAGTTAGAAGATAGAGGACTGGGTGCATTTAAACTGAACCTCTATAAATCCCTTTTGTAACTAATCTTTCCTTAAATATGTAAATTTCTGCTGTTTGTTATTGCTCGTTTACTTTGCATTGGGGTCGGTTCTACAAAATAGTTTGTGCTTCCTTGAAAAATCGATTCATCTGCTCACGATTGCTGATTTGGACCTAACAACTAAGATCGGATCACGTTTTCTTTTTCCATAAAGTTGCTATACTTTTGTGATGAAGATCGAAGGCGACCATTGTCGGAACAAAGATCCACGGCAATTATTGTGGGAACTTAGCTTGAACGAGCAACTCGATCCCCCGCTCCCCCTCCGCTGTTTGGCGGTGCTTATTATACATGCTGGAAATGTACGATGGCCTATTTGATTGCTGGAATACGAAATTTTCAGTCGATTTTGCAATTGGACCCTTTTGTGACAATAAAGGAAGGTGGGTCCTCTGTTTGGTTGCTGAAAGTTTCATTAAACGCAAAAGCAAGGCGCGTTCAAAGCTGTGCGCTTGCTCCGCCCGAATTCATCAGAATTTCCGTGTGTGTAACAAACCAAAAGAAATGTGGGATCGATTGGAGGTCACTAGATCCGTCAAAAAGGGTCATTGACTCATTTTTTAAACCATGGATGTTAAATGGGCTATAAATGAGTTTAAACATATTATGAGTATTAAATGAGTTATAAACAGATTTACAATTTATTTAAATACAACTCATCTCTATCTCTTTATTCATTTTTTCGCTTTCACTCGATCTTACGTTCACTCACTTCGCACTCTTTCTTAAGTTTGGATATGATTGTTCATAGATTGAGTTAAATACGAAAGTGTTTTAATAATATAGGCCGGGTCGGATCAAGTATGGATTGGTATGGGTCAGGTCGGTTATGGGGCATTACATTTGTATTGCATGAAAATGAGTCAATACAGGTTAAATGAGTTTACCAACTCAAATCCAACCAGATGCATTTGCTTGACGGGTCTAGTGGTCACCTATCATCTTTTATCATTTTCTTAATTATTGGTGAGTTTGGACAAGAGTTTTTAGGCTTTATTGGGGTGGACTCTTTTGGATCCGAATGTGGGGATTATTTTCCAAAGCAGACCGGGCTCGAAATAGATGGTGATCGGGTTTCGTTGTTAAAGCTCTTTGGATAGCCCAAATGTTTTCGACTCAAATTAGATGAGCCCACTTGCTGAATCCAAAAATTTAAAACTAAAAAGAAAGAAAAATAGATTTTGAGTCAATAATGCATTGGCTCCTAAATTCATATGGGTCCGCCAGAACATTCAGCCCAAGCGGGAGACCGCTCTAATGGAATGTTTGTTGGCACACATTTATCGGCCAACATAGACGGATTTTCATCTAATCTTTTTGAAAAGTCAATATCATTATCCAATTTGCATATTAATTCATTCATCATACTGTTCCACCTCCTTGTAATTTTCCCAAGATGAACAGGCAAAAAAAGGGGAAAAAAAAAGACGAGAAATTAAAGAAGTTTATCACTAGCTAGCAAAATAACATGGTAAATTGCCTAGAGAAGCAAGATATGCTTCAAATTTTCCCTGTTTGTTATCGTTCATTTACTTTAAATTGTTAAATTAGGTCTTGAGTTTGAACGTTTGCGAAACGCGATCCGCTTGGATGAATTTTTTTTTATTTGATTGTGAAGATATTTTTCTGATGAAGATAATATTCAAGATTACGCACAAAAAAAGAAATTCAAAATTCTTTTTTTGGGTCTTGGATGTCTTCAGTTAACAGAAGGAGATTCATTGGACTCCATGAAGGTTTACAAAAGAGGAAATAAAATAGAATAAAAAAAGAGCAAAGTTTCTTCTTTATCTGCAGAATAAGGTTATCTACGTGGGGCCCAAAGTCAAGACTTTGACTTTGGGTCCTTTGCACGTCCACAATCCGCTTGAGAGAAGAGCTGCAAGTTTTTGAAGCCACGCGAAGCCTTGAAAAGGAACGTGAAGACTTACGTACGTGGACCGAAGACAAATGCTAGAGTTCCTGATTTTGGCGTACGTAGAGCGTTTCTATTTTGAGCTTGAACGCGTGGTGATTTGTACAGTGAGTTTATGTCCAAGTGAGTTATTTATTTATAGATACTTTGGGTTTGAGATTAAATTTAGGTGTGGGAAGCACTCGAGCATGTGAGTGATTGTAAACTCTGATTCTTCGATTATAGTGGATTATTTGCTGCTGACTCTTTCCGTGAATGTAGGTATCGATACTCGAACCGAACTACGTAAAATTTCTGGTGTCCTTATTATTTCTCGTTTATCTCTGGAGTTTGCGTGTTGACATAAATTGCAAGATCCTATTGTTTTTGCGGATTATATTTCTACAACATTTGGGTCGATTCTACAAAAGTAGTTTGTGCTTCCTTAAAAAATCGATTCATCCATTCTTGACTACTCATTTGGGCCTAACAATTAAGATCGAAGCAAGTTTTCTTTTCCCATGAAATGGCTATACTCTTGTGATGAAGATCGAAGGTGACGTTGGTCGGAACAAAGATCGATGGCAATTATTGTTGGAACTAGCTTGAACGAAAGCAACTCGATCACCCGTCATCCTCCGTTGTTTTGTGGTGCTTACACATGTTGGAACACGAAAGTGAAGAGAGTATATGAGGGACGGCAAGAGGAAAAGTTTCATCAAATGCAAAAGCAAGGGACGATACACACCATGCGCGGAAACAACCAGCCCAAGCAGGAGATAGCTCAAGTGGAATGTTTGTTGGCACACATATGTCGGTCAACATTGACGGATTTTCATTTAATCTATTTGAAAAGTCAATATCATTATCCGTTTTCCATATTAACTCTTCATACTGTTCCCCCTCCTTGTAATTTTTCCAAGATAAACAGCGAAAAGAAGAAAAGAGAAACGAGAAATTAAAGAACTTTATGACTAGCAAGCAAAATAACATGTAAAATTGCCCAGAGAAGGAAGACATGCTCCAAATGGATGAATTTTATTCCGACAAAATTAAGTTATTCCCTCAAAATCATCGCACTTTGTGCAAGACCCTCAGCGCAAGATGAGGCTGGACATTAGATTACACGAACTAATCCAAAGTAATTAATTAATTGAGACTAATGCACACCTTCTAGTCCATTGATTCCTACTTGGACATTACAAACAGGTAATACTTGCCCATCTGGATCAGCAGCCTCAGCAAGAACGGCACGAAGCCGGTGAAGAGCAGCCACCGGAACTGTTCGTCTGACTTGGGAGTGACGGCAAAGATAGCGGAGCCGTACGTGACGGCCATCGACACGGTGGCCACCACGACCTCGAGGAAGAACGGGAAGCCCCAGGTGAGGGAGATGATGAGGTTGATGGACGACGAGAGCGCGAGCGTGTTGCACACCAGGAACACGTAGAACGGCACCTCCTGGGAGGCGTAGATGGCCTGGCCCGGGATGTGGTGATTGGAGCCATCCTGCCAGACGCCACCGGGGGGGCTGACCCCAGCTTGGAAGGTGACGGCCGCGATGAGGGTGGCAACAACAAGGAGGACGTTGCGGACCTCGGCTGGGGAGTCACAGCCCTCGTGGTTGAACAACATCTTGAGCAATTTGAGAGGGTTTTCTGGAGGGTTTGCCATTGGAGAGAGAGAGAGAGGAATTAAAACTACTAATCCAATAAGAAGGTGAATGGTAATGACGTTTTCTTTGGATATTTATAGTGATGCAATGGTGGAGTAGTTCATGTATGTACTTTTCTGGTCGTTTTAGTCAGTGGTGGCTGTGACCATAGGAAGATTCTGGGAAATGTCGGGTCGTGATCCGCACATGCTACTAATCCAATAAGAAGGTGAATGGTAATGACGTTTTCTTTGGATATTTATAGTGATGCAATGGTAGTGATGCAATGGAGGACTGGTTCATGTATGACTTTCTGATCGTTTTGGTCAGTGGTGGCTCTGACCATAGGAAGATTCTGGGAAATGTCGGGTCGTGATCCGCACATGCATGCTTCATTGTGATTGGAGGCTTTGTGTGCTCTCAACCTTGTTGAATAATTCCAGTTCCTGTTCTGGTCCGGCCCCTCTTCTTCCTCTTTTTATTTGTTTTGTTTAGTTGATTGTTTGGGGGGGCGGCCGGGGTGGGGGTGGGGGTGGTGGTGGTTGGCGTTGTTTATTTAGTAAATGACTGAGAGATGAGTCAGCTGCCGAACCTATATTTTTTATTTTTTATTTTTTCCTTCTGGCATCCTATTCTTCAAAATATAAGCGGGAGGGTTCTTTTGATACGGTTATGGTTGCGTTATCATTATGTTTCGAATTGCTAAAGTTTTTGTACCTAGTGATACATACTTTAATTGTAAAATCTAATAGTTAGATAAGACAGATGCGAATGCTCAGTTACCTATCATACGCATACTTTCTATCACCATCAAATTTTCGACACATGTTGCTAGTTATGGTTGTGTTATAATTATGCTACAAATTGCTAAAATTTATGTGCTTTGGTAATACATACTTTAAAACTCTGGAATCTCAAAGTTAAATAAGAATGGATGAGGATCCTTAGCTGCCTATCATAGGGCTGTGCAATTAGTCCCGTTCTACCTTGGAACCGGACTAGACCGTCCAAAAAACAGGTCCGGTTCTCAGTTGCAGCAGAAATAGGTTCAATTCCTAGTTCGAAATTTTTTAAATTGGTACTTTGCAGGTAGGTTTTAGATTTTGGGCATTAAATCTATCCACCAACCCAACCACTCAAGAACCGGCTATAACCTGTTTGGATTATTATACTTAAATGAGCTTAACTTTCCTATTGCTTTGTATTTTTGTTTGTTTTGTATTGATGTGTTACTTTGAGCCATTTTGTTGCTCACACTATTTTGCTATAATTGCTATTTCTCTTGTTTTTTTTTCTTAAATGAAAGAAAAAGAAAAAGAAACTAGTTCCCGGGTAGACTATGGAATTGGACTAGACAAACATGGTAGGTTCCGGGATTAATTTCAATACAGATAGGATAGGTTTCAAGTTTTGAAAATTGTAAATTGATTTTAATAGGAGATTTACCCACCCTCTTCACGGTCCTTATTTTGTTTTTCCTTTTTGGTCTCCTCCCTCCCTCCCCATCACCGCCACCATAGTGCCAACATCACGATTGGCTACCACCAGATATCGGTGAGGCCTTGTCGCTTCTATCGAGACCTGGCATCACCTTTCGAGATGACGCGAGACCCGATGAAAATGTCCAGATTTGGAGGAGGGGCTTCCACAACTTCAACTGAATACGACGCTCCATTGTGGCTGACGAGCACGACGCCAGTGCGAGCTCAAGGCAAGGGAGATAGAGCAAAAGCAATGGGGTTAGAGAGATAAAGGTGACAATGTGGGGTTACAAAAGCAATGGGGGTTAGATGACGAAGGGAACACGGTGGATATGATGGCGGTGGCGGCACTAAGGGGGTGCTCTTTCCCAGCGGCGGCGACCGAGTTGGGATTGATTGTATGGGCAAAGGATCTGAGTCCGGCCAAGACAAGTTCCTAAAAATTGTCCTGAGTTCCTGTACTCGCGAGGAGTTCCGTGGCATTCGTCTTCATGACTGTGATTGTTACTGGTAAGTTGTAGCAATGGGTTTGAACTTATTTCAATGAGCATGTAGTCAGGATACTACTTACATATTATCTATGTGACATGAATCTTCTGGTTTTGCTGCGGAGTATAACTACACCATCGATATCATCATTGTTCGAAATATATTGAGCCTACCATAGATATCCTATACTACACTAAAACAAATTATTTACCATATATTTCTAGCATTCATTGAAAAGTTGTCCATATCCATGAAACTGGAAGGGCACTTCACACAGACATATTCGCTGGTCTTATGACTATTTGAAATATACCACACGATATTGATATGTTATTGAAGAGCAATCATGATAGAACACAAAACTAATTTATTCATGGATTAGCATATACTTTATTTGTGAAATTGGTTGTAAGGTATATGACTATTTCTATAATCTATGCTTGGAAGCTGATCTAAAGCGATGTATCAATATAATACAACATATAAAGAACATCTAATAAGAATTGCAAAATTCTGTAGTAATGTGTGAATTCCTACGGAGACCCATGCATAGCACGAGTTGCTGTGCTGTTAATAGAAGCAACGTGCATAAGGAGAGTCCTTGATTGCGGGAATGGGAGAGCCTGTGGATCCAATAAAAAGGAAACTCTTTGCGTCAAAACATTGTTGTTTTAACTCATTCTATCTATCAAGATTGCAAGATAAAAGGGACGAATGTTTTCCTGCTTTCGAATCACAGATGAGAAATTTGTACAAGAAGTAGAAACTTGTAAGAAAGTAAACATAATATTACTGTGATTATTGTTAATTACACTTCTAATTATGAAATCAAGCTAAAAATATGTTACCCAAGAAGTCTATATGATAAATGATATGGTTGTTCATAGATTGAGTTAAATACATAAGTGTTTTAGTAATATAGGCCAGGTCGGATCAAATATGGATTGGTATGGGTCAAGTCGGTTATGGAGCATTACATTTGTATTGCATGAAAATGAGTCAATACAAGTTGAATGAGTTTACCAACTCAAATCCAATAGGGATGATTGGGTCCAGGGTGGGTAGGGTTTAGACTTAGACCCTGTACCCGACCCTGTTATAACCGGTTCCCATTTTCTAGACCCTATGCCCGACCCTATTTGTATTGGACCCTGCACCTGACCCACCCTGTTTTCCAATCCGGTTCCAGGGTCAACCCTGTTTTCACTGGAACCTGTTTTGTAATCTCCCGATATCCTATATGACTTTGAATTTCATATTAATACGCGAGAAAATAACGTAATCTTCTTAATTTGTGTTGAAACATTAAGTACTTGTAATAAATAAATACATGAACTTTTTGACTAAACAAAAAATTAAGGATCCACAGGACTAATTATAATAAATAAAATCATAAGGCAAAGAATTAACAACAAACATGGGTCTAATATTAGTCTTATTCCCACAACTATTACATGAAGCTACTCATTTATGCAAGCATAACTCCTCTTACAAAATAGAAATTAGGCGAGCCAATCCATGTGATACACAAGAATTTGGCGGTGACGAACATCGTCTATCCATCAGACAGTGCGAGAGGGAGCCGATGAGGGAGGGAAGCAAGTGAGGAAGAGGAATTACAAAGGAGGAGTGTTGTGCATGTTTGAGAGAGCAAAAAGGAAAAATGTCACATGATTGCGGGAATAAGAATAGAAATCGGGAGAAAAAAAAGGATTTTGGACCTCTACTTACAAAACCGGTCCGGGAACTAGTTCCAAAATCGGTCCGGGAACCAATTTCCGAGTGGGTAATCACTTGGAACCTGTTCTTGAACCGGTTTAAATGGGTTCCCAACCCTATTTTTCGGGTGGGCCGGTTCGGGAACCGGGTATACTCGGTTCGGTTGCACACCCCTAAAATCCAACCAAATACATTTGCTTGACAGGTCTAGAGGTCACTTATCATCTTTTATCATTTTCTTAATTATTGATGAGTTTGGACCAGAGTTTTTAGGCTTTATTGGGGTGGACTCTTTTCGATCCGAATGTCGGGATTATTTTCCTTAGTATATCGGGCTCGAAATAGATGGTGATTGGGTTTCATTGTTAAAGCTCTTTGGATAGCCCAAGTGTTTTCGGCTCAAATTATATGAGCCCACTTGCTTAATCCAAAAATTTAAAACTAAAAGGAAAGAAAAATAGATTTTGAGTCAATAATGCATTGGCTCCTAAATTCATATGGGTCCGCCAAAACAACTAGCCCAAGCAGGAGACCGCTCTAATGGAATGTTTGTTGGCACACATTTATCGACCAACATAGACGGATTTTCATCTAATATGTTTGAAAAGTCAATATCATTATCCAATTTGCTTTGAAAAGTCAATATCATTATCCAATTTGCATATTAATTCATTCATCATACTGTTACACCTCCCCGCTCTAATTCCTCTCCCTCTGGTGAGAGCTTTCTTCTACCATTTGGTAGCTCGTATTCCTCCATTGAAACCCTAACCTTTTCCCCCTTTTTGGCTTTGCTCAATTCCCTCGTTCCGATTCCATCTCACGATATGGATTCTTACCCACCCACACAACCATCCCCATCTGGGTAATCCCCATTGCTGTTGTTCTTCAAATTTGGTCTTGCATGTCAATTCCCCTTCCGTTAGGAGTCGCAGGGATCTTGCTCGGGCTTTTCCTTAAATTGGTGGTCGACTAAGAGGATTCTTCTTCTCTCTGCTTTGCTGGACCGATGGCTTGAGCATCCCGATTAATCTATAGTTAATTTGTCGTATTAGCCTGTTTATGCGTAATGGATTGCCAAGGTGATGAAGAGGAGGCTTGCCTTGCTGCTCTGTGTTGCCGGATGGGTCACCTTTGGTCTGAGCAGCCGATTGAAGTATGGGAAGAGGCAGCTCCTACAGAGAAAATAGAGGAATGTCGACTTAGCTTAGTAGGTAAACTCCTGACAGCTTCAACTGTTAATTTCCAGGCATTTCAGAATTCTATGAAGAGGGCATGGCGTACAGATCAAATAGCTATTTCGCAAGCCGAAGATGGTGTTTACATAGTGAGATTTAAAACAGAGGACGTAAAATAGAGAATACTAGAAAACGGACCTTGGTTATTTGCCAATCATCTCGTTATTCTGAAACCTTGGACCTCGAACACGCCGTTGCACTGCTATGATTTTACTTCATGTGCGTTTTGGGTTCAGGTCTTCGGGCTACCTCCTGAACATTGCACTGAATCAATGATCCGCAAAGCAGTTAGACATATTGGCAGGGTTTTATAAGTCAAAGTAGAACATAGAGAACGGTCTAGCTTTAAAGCAGTCAAGGCTCGTGTTGAAATGGATCTCCAACAGCCTCTAAAAATAGGTATACTGATAAAATTGGAAAGGAAGACTCTATGGTTAGATTTCCGATATGAAAGGTTATCCCATTTCTGCTATTCCTGTGGCAAATTGGGACACAATGCGACGTATTGTCCAGACTTCCCTTTTGATGATAGTGCAACGAAGGACCTTGACATTATGTATTATGGTGCGTGGCTCCGGGCGGAGGTAAAGGAACATAGCCTCTTTTGGCGTACCTTTTATCAGCCTCATCACATGCTGGACGATGCTGCAGAGACCATTTCGGAGACCCCACAACCTCCTGCACAGATTATAGTAACCCAGGAACTTGACTCATCGCCTTCTTTGGACCAAGCACACAAAAGGAAAGATAAACAGATAGTAGAGGTACCTGCGTGTAATCACATCATCACAGCTGTAACACCCCTTCGGTAGCAACCTTTGGTTGCAGATTCTTCAAGATGCCAGCAAGACAATGATCTACCATTACCATACTAGAGAAAGAGTCACATCAACGAACTAGCAACTAGTTCTCAGAAGTCCAAAAAAGCTAAAAGTTCAATCTTGAGTGCAAGGTTGGGTCCAATCAAAAAGGCTAAAAGACACAACTCACACGACTTACCTACTCAGCTCCAAGAAGGACTCGATGAATCATGTCTTCAAGAGACTCCTGTTATGGCGGCGCATGAATCCCTCGGTTGAGCTATGGTGGCTGGCCCTAAACAGCCACCAGGTGAACAATGAAGTTAATAAGCTGGAACTGTCAGGGTTCAGGCAATCCCCTGACAGTTCAAGCTCTTAGGGTCCTAGTGACCTAGGAAATGCCTGACCTTTTGTTTCTAATGGAGACAAAGAACCAAGAATGACAGCTTCTTTACCTACAGAAGATGCTGAAATTCTCTGACTGTTTAATCGAACACCCGGTTGGTTTGGCGGGTGGGCTAGCACTCTTTTGGAATAGTAAGGTTTCAATGGACTTTGTCCATCAGTCTTCAATCTTTTTTGACTTGATCTGTACAGATTTGGAGGCAGCAGTTGTAATGCGCCTTACCTATTTACATGCACCGGCAGTCACTCATCTCAGACAATAGTTTTGGAAAGAATTAAGGCTAATCATGTGGCACCCCCAAACCCGATAGGGTCGCCACAGATACTAAGCGTTTATATCTAAAGCAATTACTAATTCTTTGACGTTAGTAAAAAGGGGAGTCGTAATTAAGGGCCGAGGTTTATAGGCATATATATATATAAACAACTTAGGGTTAGCGCAGCTCATAGCGGAAATTAGAGGCGAGTCTCACCATCTCTCCACTTCCTTAGCGATAGCACAATGTACACCAACTACACAGTGAAAGAAAAACATAAGGCCGAACCACTTTTATTTACATTTTAAGATGGACATCTTGGGTCGGTATAGCCAAAAAGGGAAAACCGAGACTTTTCACTATACTCGATTATATCTCTAATGAGATCGTCGACCCCCTATATAAAAAAAAACATGAAAAACCTTTTATCTAAGTGTCGGCTCTATCTCCAAAAAGTGTCGTCCCTCTCTCTCTTGCTCACGGGCCATCACACCCAGTCAGGTGCATCAGGTGGTGGCGGTGGCAGCATCCCCAGCATTTGCCCGTCACGCCGAACGTGGACGGACAGAAACTCCTGGATGACGGGGCCCCCAGCCAAGCCCACATCGTACATGACCAGCACCCGAACTCAGGAACACCAGTCCAGGGATAGTGACGCAGATGTGCTCCATACATTCCACCTCCACATCCGATGGAATGCCATAAAACGTGCCCCGTGAAACAGGAGGGAGAGGCATCTTTCTCTAATCTGAAATGTTGGTCCCCGAAGGGGTGAGTACAACCACTCAACAAGTAAAGGTCCAATGACCACTCAAAGCATCATACAATACAATCATAGCATAGCATGTCATTTAAGTATACATACTTGATTTACCTTGATATCATGCACATGTCATCATATCTCACTTACATGCATCATCATGTAGTCATCATCCTCAGAATGCATTCATGCATTCATCATTATCATATCACACGTGCCATCATACCATAGGTGCACATACATCCATGCACTCATCATCCATGCTATCAAGCATACACCACAATGAGATCCATAGCATGTCATTTAAGTATACGTACATGACTTGCCTTGATATCATGCACATGTCATCATCTCTCACACACATGCATCTATTTACATGCAATATGCCATATGCATATAACCATGCACATGATTCACTTTCAATTCTTATCTTTCACAAGGATCTCATCAATTTTTCTTCCCAGGGACTAATGTTTGCATCCCAAAATTTATCGCTCGCACCCAACCTGGCATCGCGAGGAACCTCCGCCACACACCTCCGGGCATCCGGCACACACCTCCGGGCATCTCGAAACTCCCGAGGACATCTGGCACACACCTCCGGGTATTCGGCTCACACCTCCGGGCATCTCGACACTCCCGGGGCATCGTCGGCTCACACCTCCGACGGTCATTCATATTCTCATACCTTTATTTTCCAATTTCACACTTGAAATTTCCAATGCAAATGATTTAAATTGTTCTTTTGAAATCATGCAGTATGCATTAAAGAAATTGTCCTTTGATTAAATAAAATCTTTCTTTGAGATCATGGAAAATTTATCATTTTCTTGAATGACATATGAAATGCATGAAAGCCATTACACCATTATATGAATAAAAATCCAAAGTCTCATAATTCACATAACAATTCATACAGACCACACATCACAGCATAGAAGTGGCCATACGTTCCAATATCATAAATTTCGAAAATGTACAGCTTGCACAGTTTTCATATCACAGTCAATTAAATAGGCAAATGACATTCAAAAATCATGAAATTTAACTATGTTGTAGTTAAGACATAGATAAAGGTATCGTATGAAGGAACTTTCTCCAAAAGAAATTTTCACAGAAAGTTATAGGTCATGCATGTCAATATTCTCATGTCCGAAACACACAGTTTGCACGGTTTTCAAATCACAGTCAATTAAATAGGCAAATGACCTTCAAAAATCATGAAATTTAACTATGTTGTATTTAAGATATAGATAAAGGTATCACATGAAGGAAATTTCTCCAAAAGAAATTTTCACAGAAAGTTATAGGTCATGCATGTCAATATTCTCATGTCCGAAACACACAGTTTGCACGGTTTTCAAATCACAGTCAATTAAATAGGCAAATGACCTTCAAAAATCATGAAAGTTAACTATGTTGTAGTTAAGACATAGATAAAGGTATCACACTAAAGAAATTTCTCCAAAAGAAATTTTTACAGAAAGTTATAGGTCATGCATGTCAACACTTCCATGTCCGAAACACACAGTTTGCACGGTTTTCATATCATAGTCGGTTTAGTATGCAAATGGCCATCAAAACTCATGAAATTTGAGTATGTTATAGTTAACACATAGATAAAGAGGTTTCATGAAGGCTCTTTCTTCAAATAAAGCTTGTACAGAAAGTTATAGGTCATGCATGTCAAGATTCTCATGTCCGAAACACACACTTGCACAGTTTTCATATCATAGTTGGTTTAGTATGCAAATGGCCATCAAAACTCATGAAATTTGAGTATGTTATAGTTTAAGATGTTATCTACAACTTTTGTGAAGGAGTCGAAGCAATAATCCAACTCAAAACACACATGCAAGCCTCTACAATGTTCGGGGTCAAGAGGTATACTCGAAAAACAGAACACATCTTCAAAAGCAACCCCTTCTAGCTTCGGTTCCTTAGACTCTAAACACCCCAAATCCAACACCACTCCAAAACACACATGCAAGAGCATCAAAGGATCCCAACTTGCCTCAAAAGAACAGATCAACAACGGCACACGGACGGCGAAGGGGCGGACGATCAGACGAACGGCGGGCGACGAGCGGCTCCTTCCTTCTCCTCTCTTCCTCGGTTTCTCTCTTTCTCTCGAACTCTCTCTGTCTCTCTTTGCTTTTTGGTCCGAATTTCCTCCCTCTCTCACCCCTTAACCGGTTGCTTTTTCCGCTTAAAAGTCTTCCCCTCCATCATTAGCAATGATTAAGGTACATGGAGGACAAATGGCAAGGGAGTTTGGGACAAATGGGGGAGGACATGCACAAACCGGTCCCTCCCCCCCTTGCTCGGTCGAAGGCCCTTCAATGGGCTTCATGGGCCTGGCCGAAATGGCCCACTTTAGGCCATTTATCCTTGGGCCTAAAGTCCAATCCAAAAATTTAACATTTTTACCTTTTTACTTTTTAGCAAATTCCTCTAAATTCCCTCTCTTAGTTGACTCCAATTTCTAATTTCACAAGGTAAAAAAAAACTTGTAATATTTAATCTATAGGGATCAAATCTATGAGAAGCATAGCCAAGAATAAATTTTTCTTGTTAACATAACCTATAGTACTAACTTAAAATCTCAAGAACACAAGCGTATAACACTTAGTTTTAAGGGAAAGGTTAATAGCTAAAGCATAAACCATAGGTAAATTCATTACCTAATTATAGGCCTTAATACAACTTAGGGCTTGTCTCAAATATTTGGGATGCCACAAATCAGTCATGAGAATGATCTACCTTGGTTGTGTGTCGGTGATTTCAATGATATTTTGTATCCATGGGAGAAGATGGGTAAGCGTCTCGCTGACCCTTACCGCATGCAGTCATTTTGAGAACTCCTTAATGACTACTCTTTAATGGATTTGGGCAACAAAGGCTGTGCCTGCACATGGACAAATAATCGAGAAGGTGAAAATATTGTCAAAGAACGGTCGGATAGAATGTTATGTACTCAGGAATGGAGAATCACCTACCCTTTTGCTGAGGTCTTGGCATTGCCAGCAATTGCTTCTGACCACAGCCGTCTTCTATTATCAACCGAAGCTTCTGGTGTTAGAAAACGACACACCTTTTACTTCGAATCTTATTGGCTTCAGGACAAGGAGTGTCGTGACGTAGTAGCTAAGTCCTGGGCTTCCCAGCAGATTGGTCCAGTGACTTTACTCAAAAAACTTCAAGCTACTTCCTTCGCCCTCTCATCGTGGAGCCGTTCGAAATTCGCCAATGCTAGAGAAAAGATAAGTCTCCTTCAGTATCAGCTTCAATATTTAATAAATCAGCCTTATGGACACCACGACCAGGAGTTAATCGCCAATCTGAAACATCAAATTCAAACATTATGGCAGTAGGAGGAACAATTCTGGGCTATGCGCTCACGGGTTAACTAGCTCAAGTGGGGGGCTAGAAATGCGCACTTCTTTCATGCATCAATTATTCAATGAAGATAGCGAAGCAGAATATGCATGTTACAAGATGATCAACTTAGATGGGTTAGAGATCAGTAACAGCTTAAGGAGATGACATCATCTTTTTTCCAGCAATTATATACAACAACAGGGACCCGAAACTATAGCCCTACCATCGCCAAATGCAATTTGATAGTATCTGAGGAGATGAATGAGAAGCTTGTAGTAGAGGTTACTAGAGAAGAGGTACGCCTCGCAGTTTTTCAATTAGGTGGAACTAAAGCACCGGGCCCTAATGGTTTGAATGGGCTTTTTTATCACTCTCATTGGGATATAGTACATGATGATGTTTACATGGCCGTGCAACAATTTTTTCAGACAAGGGTGATGATACCGGAATATAATAGGATTCACATTTCCCTGATACCAAAAGCATCCAATCCAAAAAGGTTAGATCAGTTTTGACCAATAAGTCTGTGCAACTTTATCTACAAAATTATCTCTAAAGTCCTTGCTAATCAACTTAAGCCTTTACTAACAAAGTTAATAGTGCCAAAATAGAGTGCTTTCGTCAGCGGGCGCCAAATTCAAGATAACATCATAGTGGTCCAAGAGGTCCTTCACCACATCAGGACTCGGAAAAGGACCAAACAGTTTCAGGCGGTGCTTAAATTAGACATGCAAAAGGCTTACGACAGGGTCGAATGGGATTTTCTCAGAGACTATCTCCTCCAAATTGGATTTCATGACCAATGGGTTCATTGGGTTTTGGAGTGTATTTCAACAATCTCCTTGAGTGTAAAATTCAATGGTGAAGCTCTATCCTATTTTCATCCGTCACGGGGTCTGCGACAAGGAGACCCTCTATCGCCTTATTTATTTATACTGATGGCCAATGCATTATCCTTGCTTATCAACCAAGCAGTGGAAATGGGGAGTCTCAAAGGTATTAAATTAAACCGCTGGTGTCCTGTCTTATCCCACTTGTTTTTCGCAGACGATGCTATTTTCTTCCTAGCAGGCAAGACCCTAGAGTGTCAGAATTTAGCTAATGTGATCAATGAATACTACTTAGCCACAGGACAAATAGTAAATCGTAACAAATCAGGTATGTTTTTTAGTAAGCTGTGTCCTGTTAGTTTGCAAGAGAATTTAGCCAGAGAACTTAGAGTCCCATTGCTAACAAAAACTGGCAAGTATCTTGGTATACCTTCAGATTGGGGACACTCTAAAAAGGAGATGTTTTTGTGGATTTTGGGTCGGGTGCAATCAAAGCTTGAAGGCTGGAAAGAGAGGTTGATATCAAAAGGGGGCAAGGAAGTTTTGATCAAATCTGTTGTGCAGGCAATTCCCATTTATGCAATGTCCATTTTTAAGATACCAGTGTCCATTTGTAAACTAGTTGAACAGAAAATATCCAGATTCTGGTGGAAATCTAGTAGCAATAGTTCTGGTATTCATTGGACGAAGTGGGAAGCACTTAAAAACAGGAAAGATGAGGGGGGTTTGGGTTTTCGAGACCTTATTGCTTTCAATAAAGCCTTACTAGGCAAACAAGCGTGGAGATTATCACAGCAACCTTCATCTTTGTCTAGTACATTATTGAAAGGATTGTATTTTCCTTTTCAAGATTTCAGACATGCTTCGAAAGGTGCTCGATCCTCATGGGCTTGGCAAAGCATACTAATAGGACGGGATTCGATTGAGGATCACATGCAATGGTCTGTGGGGAATGGCACCAATATCAACATTCGACAGGATAGATGGTTGGCTTCTGGAATCATAGGGGGACCAGCGCCTAGCGGCGAACCAGAAAAGGTCGCAGATCTAATGGTCCAGAACAACAATGAGTCGAATATCTCTCTTCTAAGACAGAATTTTGATAGTCATATAGTTGCAGAGATTATGTCTATCCCACTTAGGCCACAACATACAACGGATAAACTTATCTGGAGAGGCAAACAAAATGGCTCTTTCACAGTACAGAGCTGCTATAATATTCTCAGGAAGCAACAACTCAATCACAACAAAAATCAAGGGTCCTCCTCTTTTCAGATACCTCGTAGATTGTGGAATGCAATATGGAACATGAAATCCTCACCAAAACTACGTTCTTTCCTATGGACGGTATGTCATAACGCTTTGCATACTCGAGAAAATCTTCATCACAGACATATTATACAAGATCCCATATGCAGTTTATGCGATGATCAAGCTATAGAATCACCAGAACATATGTTTTTGTTTTGCCATTGGACACAACAAATATGGGAACATCCCGAAATCAACATACAACATCACATCAGAGGAGTAAATCGGATAGAAGCATGGTTGGTCAGCATAATAGAACACAAAGGTGACTCACCTGAATTGGAAACGATTGCATCCCTCCTATGGCACATGTGGAAGGCCCGCAATAACTTCATATTTCGCTAGCAGCAGCCCCAACCGAACCGCATAGTACAGACAGCCATAGCCAGTGCCATAGCAAATCAGAGTCCCCCTCGACAGCAATAGGGACAGAGAATGCAGCAACAAGATCAGCAATCGTTTTGGCGTCTGCCGGACAAAGGAGAAATGAAACTAAATATTAACGCAGCTTACCAGCCTCATAGCGGAGAAGCATCGATCGCCTATGTTTGTCAAAGTTCATCAGACCTTTTAATCGATGGCTTTGCTCGATCGGTGGCAGCTTCTTCTGCCTTGTAAGCAGAGGCAACGGTGTTAAACCATACGCTCCACTTCTTGCTGCACAAGGGGAAAAACTCAGATCGGATGACCTTGGAAACCGATTGCTCGGTTCTTGTTGAGGTGATGCGTAACCATGAACTACCGCCGTGGGAGATCAAATCGTTAATCGAAGATTGCAAGGTGCTGCTTCAATGTTGCCCTAATCTCACGATCGCTCACTGCAGGAGGGAAATGAACAAGGTTGCGGACCAGGCCACAAAGGCCCATCAGGCTAGTTCGCTCCAATCGGACTGGGTCATTAATCCTCTTGTGTTTTTGTGAGATATGTTGTCTTTTGATGTTATGCAAAATGATCCTTCTACTTCTAGGTAGTAATATTAATATAACCTTGTTCTACCCAAAAATACTATTCCACCTCCTTGTAATTTTCTCAAGATGAACAGCAAAAAAAAGGGGGAAAAAAAGACGAGAAATTAAAGAAGTTTATCACTAGCTAGCAAAATAACATGGTAAATTGCCTAGAGAAGCAAGATATGCTTCAAATTTCCCCCGTTTGTTATCGTTCATTTACTTTAAATTGTTAAATTATGTCTCGAGTTTGAACGTTTGCAAAATGCGATCCGCTTGGATGAAATTTTTTTTATTTGATTGTGAAGATATTTTTCTGATGAAGATAATATTCAAGATTTCGAACAAAAAAAGAAATTCAAAATTCTTTTTTTGGGTCTTGGATGTCTTCAGTTAATAGAAGGAGATTCATTGGACTCCATGAAGGTTTACAAAAGAGGAAATAAAATAGAATAAAAAAAGGAGCAAAATTTCTTCTTTATTTGCAGAATAAGGTTATCTACGTGGGGCCCAAAGTCAAGACTTTGACTTTGGGCCCTTTGCACGTCCACAATCCGCTTGAGAGAAGAGTTACAAGTTTTTGAAGCCACGCGAAGCCTTGAAAAGGAACGTGAAGACTTACGTACGTGGACCGAAGATGAACGCTAGAGTTCCTAATTGCCGTACGTAGAGCGTTTCTATTTTGAGCTTGAATGCGTGGTGATTTGTGCAGTGAGTTTATGTTCAAGTGAGTTATTTATTTATAGATATTTTGAGTTTGAGATTAAATTTAGGTGTGGGAAGCACTCGAGCATGTGAGCGATTGTAAACTCTGATTCTTCGATTATAGTGGATTATTTGCTGCTGACTCTTCCCGTGAATGTAGGTATCGATACTCGAACCGAACTACGTAAAATTTCTGGTGTCCTTATTATTTCTCGTTTATCTCTGGAGTTTGCGTGTTGACATAAATTGCAAGATCCTATTGTTTTTGCGGATTATATTTCTACAACATTGGGGTCGATTCTACAAAAGTAGTTTGTGCTTCCTTAAAAAATCGATTCATCCGTTCTTGACTGCTCATTTGGGCCTAACAATTAAGATCGAAGCAAGTTTTCTTTTCCCATGAAATGGCTATACTCTTGTGATGAAGATCGAAGGTGACGTTGGTCGGAACAAAGATCGATGGCAATTATTGTTGGAACTAGCTTGAACGAAAGCAACTCGATCACCCGTCATCCTCCGTTGTTTGGTGGTGCTTACACATGTTGGAAATGTAGGGTGCCCATGCCATTTGATTGCTGGAACACGAACTTCTGTTGATTTTGCAAATGTACCCTTTTGTGACAATAAAGGTGGCTCCTCTAGTACACCCGAAAGTGAAGAGTATATATGAGGGATGGCAAGAGGAAAAGTTTCATCAAATGCAAAAGCAAGGGACGATACACACCATGCGCTTGCTCCGCCCGAATTCAGGAGAATTTCCTCGTGCGCAACGGCAAAAGAAACATGGGATCGATAGGAGGTCACCCGTTAGAATTTTCTCGGTCTGAATGTCGAGATTACTTTCCTCAGCAGACCCAGCCCGAAATAGCCAGTGGATCGGGCCTCGTTGTTAAAGCTCTTTCGATAGCCCAAATTGGACGAGCCCACTTGCTGAATCCAAAAGTTAAAAATTAAAGAGAAAGAAATAGAATTTGAGTCAATAATGCATTGGCTCCTAAATTCATATGGGTCCGCCAAAACAACCGTCCGAAACAAGAGATCGCTCAAATGGCATGTTTGTTGGCACACATTTAGTGCTTTAATCCCAATGAGCTGATAGAATGCGTTTTTTATTTTAACGTGTTAGTACCTATATGCCTCAGCCCCCAGATAGAGAGAGATATATTCTTCCCCCTCTCATAGGGAATATTTCCGAATTTTTTGTCCCAAAGTTTAGACGGAGCAACTTATGGTTATACTCAGGATTGCGTTATATCAAGAGGCCCCCAGTCACTATATTTATCATGGCGTGAGAGCTACCTCTACCCCTTATTATTTTATCATCCTCGGAGTATGGGGACATGAGTCTCGATTGGCTCTCGACCCATCCTTTCTACTAGCTCAACCACACGGTCTTGTGACTCAAGTGGGGACATGGGCTCGAATCCTTTGGGCTGGGCCTATAGCCAATTCTTTCCCTCCTGGGTAAGAGGTAAAATTGTCCTCGAGCCAATGATGGGGCTCTCGGCTCTTGGAAAGGAGGAGCTAGGAGTTAGCCGAGACTTGAGTCCCAATACTCTGAGGATGTTAAAAAATGGGGCGTAGAGGCAACTCCCATGCTTTGATAAATATTATCGCTAGGGATTTCCCTATAAGACTCAATGGTCTACTACTATATCTGAACTTTGGGACATAAAATTTGGGAGTATTTCCTAGAGGAGGTGGCGGCCAGTATGTTAAAATGAGGAATGTAATCCTGTCAGTCCACCAGGGTTACCTCGCAGGTAGGATGGCCCTTGGCGGAGTCTTCAGGCTCCTAGGTCATGGTGAAGTACAACCTTAACCACTACCAAAGATCCAAGACACACCCTGAAATAGCCCACGGATCAGGCCACATTGTTAAAGCTCCGTGGATAGCCCAAATATTTGCGGCCCAAATTAGACGAGCCCACTTGCTGAATCCAAACATTAAAGGTTTAAAAGAAAAGGAACTAGAATTTGAGTCAATAATGCAATGGCTCCTAAATTCATATGGACCCGCGGAAACAACCAGCCGAACCAGGAGATCGCTCAAGTGGAATGTTTGTTGGCACACATATATCGGTCAACATTGACGGATTTTCATTTAATCTATTTGAAAAGTCAATATCATTATCCGTTTTCCATATTAACTCATTCATACTTTTCCCCTTCCTTCTTGTAATTTTTCCAAGATAAACAGCGAAAAGAAGAAAAGAAAAACGATAAATTAAAGAACTTTATCACTAGCAAGCAAAATAACATGTAAAATTGCCCAGAGAAGGAAGACATGCTCCAAATGGATGAATTTTATTCCGACAAAATTAAGTTATTCCCTCAAAATCATCGCACTTTGTGCAAGACCCTCAGCGCAAGATGAGGCTGGACATTAGATTACACGAACTAATCCAAAGTAATTAATTAATTGAGACTAATGCACACCTTCTAGTCCATTGATTCCTACGTGGACATTACAAACAGGTAATACTTGCCCATCTGGATCAGCAGCCTCAGCAAGAACGGCACGAAGCCGGTGAAGAGCAGCCACCGGAACTGTTCGTCTGACTTGGGAGTGACGGCAAAGATAGCGGAGCCATACGTGACGGCCATCGACACGGTGGCCACCACGACCTCAAGGAAGAACGGGAAGCCCCAGGTGAGGGAGATGATGAGGTTGATGGATCACGCGAGCGCGAGCGTGTTGCACACCAGGAACACGTAGAAAGGCCCCGTCTGGGAGGCGTAGATGGCCTGGCCCGGGACGCGGCTGCCGGAGCTGTCCTGCCAGATGCCGCCGGGGGGGCTGACCCCAGCTTGGAAGGTGACGGCCGCGATGAGGGTGGCGACAACGAGGAGGACGTTGCGGACCTCCGCTGGGGAGTCACGGCCCTCGTGGTCGAACAGCATCTTGAGCAATTTGAGAGGGTTTTCTGGAGGGTTTGCCATTGGAGAGAGAGAGAGAGAGAGGAATTAAAACTACTAATCCAATAAGAAGGTGAATGGTAATGACGTTTTCTTTGGATATTTATGGTGATGCAATGGAGTACTAGTTCACGTATGTACTTTTCTGGTCGTTTTGGTCAGTGGTGGCTGTGACCATAGGAAGATTCTGGGAAATGTCGGGTCGTGATCCGCACATGCATGCTTCATTGTGATTGGAGGGTTTGTGTGCTCTCAACCATGTTGAATAATTCCAGTTCCTGTTCTGGCCTGGCCCCTCTTCTTCCTCCTTTAAATGTTGTTCATTTGATTGTTGGGGTAGTTGGGGGGGTGGTAACCTTTTGGCGGAGAGGAGTCCAATTACTCAGTAAATGACTGAGAGATGAGTCATCTGCCGAACCTAGAGGCAATCCCAGTTGAGGGTTTTATTTTTTATTTTTTCCTTC
Source organism: Eucalyptus pauciflora (assembly GCA_007663325.1). Lineage (NCBI taxonomy): Eukaryota > Viridiplantae > Streptophyta > Magnoliopsida > Myrtales > Myrtaceae > Eucalyptus > Eucalyptus pauciflora. Next base: position 440,054 of record VMYD01000369.1, on the reverse strand, counting down.
TAGCATCCTATTCTTCAAAATATAAACGGGAGCGTTCTTTTGATACAGTTATGGTTGCGTTATAATTATGTTTCGAATTGCTAAAATTTTCGTGCCTGGTGATACATACTTAATTGTAAAATCTAATAGTTAGATAAGACAGATGCGAATGCTCAGTTACCTATCATACGCGTACTCTCTATCACCATCAAATTTTCGACACATGTTGCTAGTTATGGTTGTGTTATACTTATGCTACAAATTGCTAAAATTTATGTGCTTTGGTGACACATACTTTAAAACTCTAGAATCTCAAAGTTAAATAAGAATGGATGAGGATCCTTAGCTGCCTATCTCATAGGGCTGTGCAATTAGTCCCGTTCTATCTTGGAACCGGACCTGACCATCCATAAAACAGGTCTGGTTCTCGGTTGCAGCAGAAATAGGTTCAATTCCTGGTTCAAAATTTTTTAAATCGGTACTTTGCGGGCAAGTTTTAGATTTTGGGCGTTGAATCTATCCACCAACCCAACCACTCAAGAACCGGCTATAACCTGTTTGGATTATATACTTAAATGAGCTTAACTTTCCTATTGCTTTATATTTCTATTTGTTTTGTATTGATGTGTTACTTTGAGCCATTTTGTTACTCACACTATTTTGCTATAATTACTATTTCTCTTGATTTTTTTTAATGAAAAAAAAGAAAAAGAAAAAGAAACCGGTTCCCGGGTCGACTATGGAATCAGAGTAGATAAATAGGGTAGGTTTCGGGATTAATTTCAATACAGATAGGATAGGTTTCAAGTTCCAAAAATTGAGAATTGATTTTGATAGGAGATTTACCCACCCTCTTCCCCGTCCTTTTGTTTTTCCTTTTTGGCCTCCTCCCTCCCTCCCTCCCTCCCTCTCTCTCACCGCCACCATAGTGCCAACATCACAATTGGCTACCACCAGATATCAGTGAGGCCTTGTCGCTTCTATCGAGACCTGGCATCACCTTTCGAGATGACACGAGACCCGATGAAAATGGCCAGATTTGGAGGAGGGGCTTCCACAATTTCATCCGAATACGACGCTCCATTGTGGCTGACGAGCTCGACGCCAGTGCGAGCTCAAGGCAAGGGAGATAGAGCAAAAGCAATGGGGTTAGAGAGATATGTTATTTATTTTTGTGTGATCCCATATTTTGGACCCGCATTTTCTCTTAAAGGTTGCGACTGTTCAACATGAAGAGTTTCCACGCTTCGTACCCTTTCGTGACAACCGTTCATTCGTTAATCGTCTTGATGGAAGACGATGTATAAATAGGAACGTACGTTCATTTCTGACGGGTGATGACAAGGTCTAACACAAACTCTCTCATTCAGAATACACCATCAGTACGAGAGTGAATTGAGTTAGTAGTGCGAGTTCCCAAATTTTCTCTTTGATTTCAGGTTTTTCAGATGAACGTGAACAAGAACAATGACTGGAGTTTTGTCTATAATCGATCCTGGCTTCCGCATATGATTTATTTTGTCTAACATTTGGTATCAGAGCGAGTTTATGCCTCTGCCTTGTTTTTCTCGAATTTTTGGTATATTTTTCGGACTTTAAGAACATGAACAGTAACTTCGGTTTTTGAGGCCAAGGGAGAAACTCGCCGATTCCGGGCAAATTCCGGCGACCCACCCCTTGATTTCGGACCAGTACGGTCGCACCGCCGTAAGGGATATTAGTCATGAGTTATTTCGGCATATTGGTGTTCGCCGGAGGCTAATCGGGCGGCGGAACTCGCGGTGGTTGAAAATTTGCGTTTTTGAAGGTTTCGTTTGATTTGGGGGCTAATTTGTCCATCATTTTCGCCGAAATTTGAACCCATGTGGTCGTGCCGGCATGCTCTTCAAAACCCATTATTTATTTGTGTCTGGGATGGGCTGCCGGAGAAGAAACGGCCGGCGAAACCGCGGCGGAACGGCGAAAAGGGACGAAGAAAATCGTTCTGGGCGCGAGGAAGAAGGCGCGTGGAGCCCACGCGCGCGCTGCGGTTGCAGGCGCGTGGAGCCCACGCGCCACGCGCTCTGACGCGCGCGGTAACCGTTGGCGCGTGGGGACCACGCGCGCGGACAGCCCGCGGCAGTTGAAGGCGCGTGCGTTGCACGCGCCTGCGCGGTGAACCGCGCGCGTGCGCGGCACGCGCCCGCGCGGATTCTGGCGCGTGCTCGGCACGCGCCTGTCGTCTCCCACCCGCGGCTCCTTTTATGTTTTTGCCTCAAATTTTTCCTGTTTTTGCAATTTTGCCCGTAGCCGATTTATTTATTTACTGTTCTGCCCTTGATGTATTTATTTATTATATCATTTCATGCATTTTTATGAGTATTTTATGCATGAAATTAAATGTCCAATGATTCATATATTTAATTAATTAGAGAGTAGCCACAGCATCTTTAATTAATTAAATTATATATTAAGAGCTTCCGGATCATATTTAGAAATGGACATTAATTGTAATTAATTATATTAATATGATGAATTTTATCCCACAGGAACTTTTATTGTATTAATATGATTAATTAGGTTGAGATATCATATTATTTTTCTTAATTTACCCACAGGGATTAAGAAAAGGTATATAATATGGTAGTTTCTTCATAATGTAATTATGAATCTATTTAAATTAAAAACTTAGCCCACAGGTAGTTTTTATGTTATGTGATTCATATGTGACATGTTTACATTGGTTAAACATGATTTATGTATATTTGCCTCAAATTTTGTGACATAAGCATGATTATTTGATATGCAGTTTCGCAACCTGTGAATTTCTCTGAATTTAAGTTTGATGTTCCCGTACTGAATGGTGAGAATTATAAAGTTTGGAAGGAGTCAGTTCTTCTTCAATTGGGGTGGATGGACATTGACTATGCTATAAGGAAAGACGAACCACCTGCTCCTACTGATTCGAGCACTTCAGCTGAGATAGCTCTTTATAACCAATGGGAGCGGTCCAACCGCGTTTGTGCCATGTTTATAAGAGCTAAAATATCTCCTAGTATTCGTGGTTCGATTGCTCAGCATAACAATGCTAAGGCCTTATTGGAGGCTATTGATGCGCAATTTGAGAGTTCTGAGAAGGCGCATGCCATGACCCTAATTATGAAGTTTTCATCATTGAAGCTCACTAGCATTAGAGGTGTGCGTGAGCACATCATGCAAATGAGGAACATAGCAGCTCAACTTAAGAACCTTGAGGTTGAGATATCTGATTCTTTTCTTGTATATTATATTCTGAACACTCTCCCACAACAGTATGCACCTTTCAAGATCTCTTACAACACACATAAGAATAAATGGTCAATTAATGAGCTCATGACCATGTGTGTTCAAGAGGAGGAAAGACTGATTATGGAATTGGGAGAAGGTGTTCATTTGGCAACACAAGGAAAGAATAGAGGCCATGGCAAGCATAAGGGAAAAGGTAAAATACCTCCCCAAGCTGACATTAAGAAAGAATCCAAATGTTTCTTCTGTAAACAGAAGGGGCATATGAAGAAGGATTGTGTCAAATTTAAGGCCTGGCTCGAGAAGAAAGGTAATCCAATCTCTTGTGTTTGTTATGAATCTAATATGACTGATGTAAGTCACAACACTTGGTGGATTGATTCTGGATCTACAATCCACATTTCAAATTCCTTGCAGGGTTTTCAAAACCACAGGAAGCCAGTGGGAAGTGAACAAAGCATCTATTCAGGAAATAAGATGCGTTCGCATGTGGAAGCTATTGGGACATATAGACTAGTTCTCAATAGTGGCTTTGTTTTGAATTTGGAAAAGACCTTTTATGTTCCTAGTTTTTCTAGAAATTTAATTTCAGTTTCAAGACTTGTACCTTTGGGATACTCTTTTAACTTTTCAGATTCAAACTTCTGTTTATCATTTAAATCTGAAATTGTTGGGAGTGGTACTTTGTCTGATGGTCTTTTCGAATTAATTTACAAGACAATGCCTATTATGATGCGATGCATGTTCATGATAAAGCTGGTATGAAACGATGTGTTGTGAAAGAACATTCTTCTATGTTATGGCATCGGAGATTGGGACATATCTCCATAGAAAGAATTAAGCGATTAGTAAATGATGGAGTACTCGATACTTTAGATTTTACTGATTGTGATACTTGTGTGGACTGCATAAAGGGAAAGCGGACCAACAAGTCTAAGAAAGGTGCCAAGAGGAGTACAGAAATATTAGAAATCATACATACAGATATTTGTAGTCCAGATATGGACTCATGTGGTCAGAAATACTTCATCTCCTTCATAGATGATTACTCACGTTACATGTATCTCTATTTGATTCATAATAAGTATGAAGCATTAGATGCCTTTAAGGTATTTAAGGCAGAAGTAGAGAAACAATGCGGTAAGCAAATTAAGATCGTGAGATCAGATAGAGGTGGAGAATTCTATGGTAGATACACTGAAGATGGACAAGCACCTGGTCCATTTGCAAGGTTTCTTCAAGAGCATGGGATAGTTGCCCAATATACTATGCCTGGTTCTCCGGACCAAAACGGCGTAGCGGAAAGAAGAAACCGGACTTTATTGGACATGGTGCGTAGTATGCTTAGCAGCTCCAAACTTCCTAAATCCTTGTGGACTGAAGCACTTAAGACGGCAGTGTACATATTAAACCGAGTTCCGACCAAGGCTGTCCCAAAGACACCTTTTGAGTTATTTAAGGGTTGGAAACCGAGTTTGCATCATGTGCGCGTTTGGGGATGCCCGTCTGAAGTGAGAGTTTACAATCCACAAGAAAAGAAGTTGGACCCAAGGACCATAAGTGGGTATTTCATTGGATATGCCGAAAGGTCTAAGGGATACAGGTTTTATTGTCCATCTCATACCACTAGGACTGTGGAATCAAGAAACGCTAAATTTCTTGAAAATGACTTGATTAGTGGGAGCGATCAATCGAAGGACCTTGATCCTAAGAAAGATCATACAGATACTCAACCTTCCACTTCAAGTTTAAGGTTGGTTATTGCTCATAATGCCCCTTCAGTTCAGCCGGCTATTGAACAACCAATCGTTGAAGTTCCACAACCTGCTGATATTGATCTAATAGATCCAGTTGTTCATCAATTACCAGAAACTGTTGAACAACCAGTTGAGCAACACTCTCCTCAAGAGAATGTTGATGCAATATTGAGAAGATCTGCTAGAATAAAGAAATCGGCTATTCCTAGTGAATATATTGTGTATTTACAAGAGTCTGACTACAATATTGGAGCTGAGAATGATCCTGAAACATTTTCACAAGCCATGGATTGTGATAAATCCAATTTGTGGTACAATGCCATGAAGGAAGAGATGAGTTCTATGGCATCTAACGAAGTCTGGGATTTGGTTGAGTTACCTGATGGTGTGAAGGCCATTGGTTGTAAATGGGTCTTCAAAACTAAGAAGGATTCATTAGGTAACATTGAAAGATATAAAGCTAGACTCGTTGCCAAAGGATTCACTCAAAAGGAAGGAATCGATTACACAGAGACTTTTTCTCCTGTATCTAAGAAAGATTCTCTTCGTATTGTTTTGGCATTGGTTGCCCATTTTGATATGGAATTACATCAGATGGATGTGAAAACGGCATTCCTCAATGGGGAACTAGAGGAGGAGGTTTACATGAAACAACCTGAAGGATTCCCCTCTAGTAAAGGTGAGCATTTGGTGTGCAAGCTTAAGAAATCTATATATGGCCTGAAACAAGCCTCCCGCCAATGGTACTTAAGGTTCCATGATGTCATTTCTTCATTCGGTTTTGTAGAAAATGTCATGGATCAATGTATATACCAGAAGGTCAGTGGGAGCAAAATTTGTTTCCTTGTGCTATATGTGGATGATATTTTACTTGCAACCAATGATAAAGGGTTGTTACACGAGGTGAAACAATTTCTCTCTAAGAGTTTTGATATGAAGGATATGGGTGAGGCATCTTATGTCATTGGCATTAAGATCCATAGAGATAGACCTCAAGGAATTTTAGGACTATCTCAAGAAACCTATATCAATAAGGTCCTAGAGAGATTCCGGATGAAAGATTGTTCACCAAGTATAGCACCCATTGTGAAGGGTGACAGGTTCAATTTGAACCAATGCCCGAAGAACGATTTAGAAAGGGAACAAATGTACAACATCCCATATGCTTCTGCTATTGGAAGTTTGATGTATGCTCAGGTTTGCACTCGACCTGACATCGCTTTTGCTGTGGGAATGTTGGGAAGATATCAGAGTAATCCAGGTTTAGACCACTGGAGAGCTGCAAAGAAAGTCATGAGATACCTTCAAGGTACCAAAGACTACATGCTTATGTATAGACGGACTGACAAATTGGAAGTGGTCGGTTATTCGGATTCGGACTTCGCGGGCTGCGTTGATTCACGAAAATCAACATCTGGATACATTTTTATGTTAGCTGGCGGAGCCGTGTCATGGAGAAGCGCCAAGCAGACTTTGACTGCTACTTCTACTATGGAGGCTGAGTTCGTTTCTTGTTTTGAGGCTACCTCGCATGGTGTATGGTTGAAGAGTTTCATTGCTGGGCTTAGAATTGTTGATTCTATTTCTAGGCCATTAAGAATATATTGTGACAATTCAGCTGCAGTTTTTATGGCTAAAAATGCCAAAAGTGGCAGTCGAAGTAAGCATATCGACATTAAGTATTTAGTCATAAGGGAACGTGTTAAGGAGAATAAAGTGGTCATTGAACACATTAGCACTGAATTGATGATAGCCGATCCTTTAACTAAAGGCATGCCACCAATGAAGTATAAGGATCATGTAACTAGTATGGGAATAGGTCCCATAATGTAATTTGTCGTCATATGGACGATTTCTGTTGTATGAAACTCTTATTCAGTTGTAATGTTGATTCTCAATTTTTGTGTACACATTTTGTTGTTTATGAGAATAACATTTATCCTTGGTTCTGGAATAAACATGGGGTTTATTCATTTAGATATGTTGTCACATATAGGCTGACATTAAAGAAATGAGATGCATTGTGATACATGGAAGATATTACTCACCCTTAGAGGACATATCGCCATGATTCATGTGTTTTGTTTCTTTTCTTTAAGCATAAAGTTTTCGTGGAATTAGTTGGATAATCTGTATGATGAAAATGATGGAATCAAGTGGGAGAATGTTATTTATTTTTGTGTGATCCCATATTTTGGACCCGCATTTTCTCTTAAAGGTTGCGACTGTTCAACATGAAGAGTTTCCACGCTTCGTACCCTTTCGTGACAACCGTTCATTCGTTAATCGTCTTGATGGAAGACAATGTATAAATAGGAACGTACGTTCATTTCTGACGGGTGATGACAAGGTCTAACACAAACTCTCTCATTCAGAATACACCATCAGTACGAGAGTGAATTGAGTTAGTAGTGCGAGTCCCCAAATTTTCTCTTTGATTTCAGGTTTTTCAGACGAACGTGAACAAGAACAATGGCTGGAGTTTTGTCTATAATCGATCCTGGCTTCCGCATATGATTTATTTTGTCTAACAAGATAAAGGTGACAATGTGGGGTTACAAAAGCAATGGGGGTTAGATGACGAAGGGAACACGGTGGATATGATGGCGGTGGCGGCACTAAGGGGGTGGTCTTTCCCAGCGGCGGCGACCGAGTTGGGATTGATTGTATGGGCAAAGGATCTGAGTCCGGCCAAGGCAACTTCCTAAAAATTGTCGTGAGTTCCTGTACTCGCGAGGAGTTCCGTGGCATTCGTCTTCAGGACTGTGATTGTTACTGGTAAGTTGTAGCAATGGGTTTGAACTTATTTCAATGAGCATGTAGTCAGGATACTACTTACATATTATCTATGTGACATGAATCTTCTGGTTTTGCTGCGGAGTATAACTGCACCATCGATATCATCATTGTTCGAAATATATTGAGCCTACCATAGATATCCTATACTACACTTAAACAAATTATTTATCATTTATTTCTAGCATTCATTGAAAAGTTGACCATATCCATGAAACTGGAAGGGATGAGTGCACTTCACACAGATATATTCGCTGGTCTTATGACTATTTGAAATATACCACACGATATTGATATGTTATTGAAGAGCAATCATGATAGAACACAAAACGAATTTATTCATGGATTAGCATATACTTTATCTGTGAAATTGGTTGTAAGGTATATGACTATTTCTATAATCTATGCTTGGAAGCTGATCTAAAGCGATGTATCAATATAATACAACATATAAAGAACATCTAATAAGAATTGCAAAATTCTGTAGTGATGTGTGAATTCCTACGGAGACCCATGCATGGCACGAGTTGCTGTGCTGTTAATAGAAGCAACGTGCATAAGGAGAGTCCTTGATTGCGGGAATGGGAGAGCCTGTGGATCCAATAAAAAGGAAACTCTTTGAGTCAAAACATTGTTGTTTTAACTCATTCTTCTATCAAGATTGCAAGATAAAAGGGACGGATGTTTTCCTGCTTTCGAATCACAGATGAGAAATTTGTACAAGAAGTAGAAACTTGTAAGAAAGTAAACATAATATTACTGTGATTATTGTTAATTACACTTCTAATTATGAAAATAAGCTAAAAATATGTTACCCAAGAAGTCTATATGATAAATGATATGGTTGTTTGCCAAGAATAAAAAAACATTATCGGTGTTAACTTATTGGCTTAAGATTTAGAGTTGAAAATTATAACGTGATATTAATTCCAAGTTTTGCCCCGATTTATTTCGCGTGTGCAAATTTTCATTAGCCAAGTTCTACGCGTTGTTTCTAATCCAGCTTGCATGTGAGAGATGTGTTAAATTATATTTGTTTATGGGTTTTATATGCTCCTTATTTGTATGTGGTCTCTATCAATTTAGTCAATACGGTCGTTTTTTGACTATAACTTTTATTGAACATATTTCCTCATATAAAAATTACATATGAAAATTTTTCCTATTTCCGCCACAAATAAGTAGAGTTAGGTGAAAAACCGTCGTCCTTTTTCTTTCTATTTCCAGTGTTTGACTTTCAGGTAGTAAGCTGACCGTTCCCATCAGCAACATGCTTAGCCTTTGGATTATTAATGTAGGCACTGGTGAAGAGTTGATGAGCAGGAAAGCTTGGGCAAAATTATCAAAAAGTGTTAAATTTATTGTAATAATGCCAATTCAATAATAATTTTTTTTCCAATTCAGTCCTAAAATTTTTGCATTTATGTCAATTCAATCCATTCAGCTAATTTTGATCGGCCGGTGTTGACATGACTTTTCTTAATAGTATTATAATAATTTTTTATTTTTAATAATTTAATAATTTTTCCTTTTCTTTTCTTTAATATTTTCCCCTGCACTTAGGGCTGGTGAGGGTTGGGACACTCTCTCTGGCATTGGCATTGGGCAAGGGCATCATGGCCCCTTGCCTATCTAGCGAGGGTGGGCAAGGGGCCGCATGCCCTCGCTAGATCTTGCTAGGCAGGCGAGGGCGCCTCGGCCCTCACCAATGACAGGCGAGAGTTCGGTTGGTGAGAGTCACTGGTCCTAAGTGGAGGGAAAAAGAAAAGAAAACAAAACAAAATTTTTAAAAAACGTTAACACCGGCCGGATGTGCTATATTAGCACTATTGCAAAAAGTTTAGGATTCAAATAGCCAAAAAAGGGGTTTATGATTCGATTAGAACATTTATAATAGGTTTAGGAATTTTTTAGTAATTCTCTTGGAAAGCTAGCAGTCCAAATCTCGTAGTCGAAAGAAGAAAATTATGATTTTTCAATAACTATTTAGGTTATTTAACTCATACATGAAACTTCAATATTAAGGATCGGTTTCTTTTATGAAAAATGAATAATTTGGAAAATATTTTCTTAAAAATGTCTCATGGTATTGCTTAAAATAATTAGTCAATAAAAAAATATTTTCATTATCGACAATAATTTTTATTTAAACATTTTTGTGAATAATGAAAATATTTTTCACTCATTCATTATTGTAAGCGATACAAGTAATTGTTCTAGAAAAACGTTTTTCAAAATCATTCACGCAAAATAAACAAAGAGAGTGAATCTGAAATTAAATGGCATCTCAACCATCTGACGGTTTGTATTGAATTGCAATTTTAAGAGAAAATGAAGTAAAATACAATAGAAAGATAGTATCTGCGTAGTAAAATGACTTTTAATTTTTTTATTCTTTTCTTAAAATCTTGTAAAGCGTCTACTATGACTTTCTCGCTGCGAAGCACATGAGATTTTTCAAAATACGTAAATGTTGGCATGTAGGTGATATAATTCTTTTCATAATTTTTTAAAATTTGGACGATGTATTAGATTTTATTGAGAAAGCAAAAAAGTTATTCTTATTTTTTTCCTAAACAAAAAGGAATAAACTCTAAAACCACATCAATTGCTGTCAAAACAAGAAGGAATTTTATTTTATTTTTTGAAATTTCGGTCAGATCACTTAGTGACTTGAATTTTTTTTAGTCTCAATTGCGGTAATAGTTACATTTCTTTTTTGTGCAAAATCATCTGATTAAAAAATAATATCAGTGCCATTATCACCATGGCATTATGATGATGTTTTGAGTTTCTAAGAGGAGGCCAAGGGCTAGTCCACTTACCCGCTCTTCCCCTTTCGCTTGGATGGAAAGATTTTAGTGAACATAGAACTTTATTCGCCTTAAGATCAAGTGAAACAGTCTTGAACTAACACTAGTTAAATAAGTCAAACGCCTTATTAAGATGACCAAAATCTCGAGAGAGAAATTTTTACCTCAAATATGGAAACTCTTAGCTAGTTTCACTTGTGCTAATGCTGTGATGATGTTTTCTTGGAGATTTATGGTGATACAAAGGAGGACTAGTTCAAATACATACTTTTCTGGTCGTTTTGGTCAGTGATGGCTGTGACCATAGGAAGATTCTGTAAAATGTTTCGCCGTGGTCCCTCCATGCGTGCTTCGTTGTGATTGGGGAGGTCCTGTGTGCTCTCAACCATGTTGACAAATTCCACTTCCTGTTCTGGCCTGGCCCTTTTCTTCGTCTTTTATCTTTTTGTTTATTTGATAGGAGGGACCTTCTGGAGGTAGCGAGTCCAATTATTTGTAGCTCCCAAAACTACATGGTTGAGAGATGAGTCGGCTGCTGAACCTAGAGCCAATTCGATCCTTCGAAATAGAAACGGGAGCGTTCTTTTAATATAGTTATGATTGTGTTATAATTATGTTACAAATTGCTAAAATTTATGTGCTTGGTGATACATATTTTAAAACTCTAGAATCTCAAAATTAAATAAGACTAGATGCAGATCCTCGGCTGCCTATCATAGGGCTATGCAACCGGTCCCGTCCTATCTCGGAATTGAACTAGACCACCCATATAAACAGGTTTAGTTCCCGATTTCAGTGGAAACAAGTTCAATTCTTGGTTCCAAATTTTTGAAATCGGTACTGTGCATGTAGGTTTCAGGTTCTAGGTATTAAGTCGACCCACCTAGTCACCCACCCAATCAATGAGAAACTAGTTAGAACCTTTTTTCTAAAATTGGAAGAAGATAATTTTTTATTCTTAAATGAGTTTAACTTGTCTATTATTATTATATATATTTTTTGTATCGATGTTTTACTTGGAGCCATTTTGTTGCTCATACTATTCGATCATAATTGTAATTTATCTTAAAGTAAGAAAGAAACTGATTTTTAGGTAAATCTTAAAACCGGACTAGATAAATATGATAGGTTTTAAGGTCGATTTCAAAAATTGGAAACCGATTCTTATCCACCCTCTTCCACGTCTTTTTGTTTTTTCTTTTTAGCCCCCCACCGCCACCACAACACCAACACCATGATTGGCTAACACTAGATCTCAGCGAGGCCTTGTCGCTTCTATCGAGATGCCGTCGAGACCTGGCATCACCTTTTGAGATCTCGCAAGACCCGATGAAAATGGCCATATTTGGAGGTGGGGCTTTCACAAATCTCATCTGAATATGACTCTCCATCGTGGCCAACGAGCTCGCGCCAGCACAAGCTCGAGGCAAGGGAGATAGAGTAAAAGCAAGGGGATTAGAGAGATAAATGTGATTGTGCGGGGTTACAAAAGCACCGGGGGATTACATGAGGAAGGTAACACGATGGAGACGACGGTGGCGGCGGCACTGAGGAGGGGGGCTTTCCCTACGGCGGCGACCAAGTTGGGATTAATTGTATGGGCAAAGGATCCGAGTCTAGCTAAGACAATTTCCTATAAATCATTGGAAGTTCCTCTAGTTGTTGAGAAGTTCTGTGGCGTTCGTCTTCGTAATTATGATTGTTACATGTTAGTAGCGGTGGGTTCGAACTCATTCCAATGAGGGTATAGTTTGTATACTACTTATGTATTATCTAAGTGACATTGATCCTCTAGTAATGCTGCAAAGTACAACTATACCATCAATATCATCATTGTTCCAAATATATTGAGCCTACCATAGTTGTCCTAGACTATAATTAAATCTAATTACATACCATATAGTTGTACCATTCATCGAAAAGTTGACAATATCCATGAAAATGGAAGGGATGAGTACATTTCACACAGATACATTTGCTGGTCTTATGACTATTTGAAATATACCACATGATCTGAATTGATATGTTCTGGAATAAAAACCAAAACGAATTTATTAATGGATTTGCATATGCTTTATCCACGAAATTGTTTGTAAAGTAAATGACTATTTAGAAGAGGTTCGAGATCCTTTTAACTTAGGGATGAACTTTACCGGCTAAAGTTACCCAGTTGGTAGTTTGTTTGTAAAACAAACTAAGAGATGCATTTTCCCACATCGAAAAGGTGTGAGTATGCATGTGGACAAGATTTATCACTAATCAAGGATCATTATTTTTTATTTAATGAAAAATTTAGGTTTATTTTTATAAAAAATTAACTACAGCGTCTCGTTAAAACAATGCGACTATCGATAAAGGAGTAATGCTTATTTATTATTTATTTAATTCCGACTTTTATTTATGTTTTTTCAAGATAACTTTTGAGAATGCACCTGTTTATATTGCAACATTTTCCAAAGAGTTACCTCTTTTCAAAAGACAAATATAAGTATGTCGGTTTTTAAAATTAATCAAAATCAAGTCTTTTCGAACTTTCTTTCTAAAAAATACAATTATCTTTTCCAATTGTTTTTCTTAAGAGATCTTGGAGAAATATTAGAATTGTTATACAGTATTCTCAATCAAGGCTTTGTCGTATTTTGAAGGAAATTTGCCGGTGACCATTAGCAACACAACAAATAATTCATTAAAAAAAGTGATATCATGCCTCAAAGTCTCACTTCATTGTCCTTCCCAATCGTTCGTCAAATATTTTCCCAATAATTTTAAGGAATTATTTGTGCAAAAATGGAGTCAGAGTCAATCAAACACTCTCTGCAATTCGGAGGCACCCATTCAGTTTTTGGCTTGATTTACCATAGCGGAAATTCCCAGTTACACTATCGTCTCCTTCTTCCTCTGCGGGGTTCTCTCCTTCTTGGGCGATTGCATCAGAAATCTCTCAGATGTTCTTCACCTTCACGACCCACTTTTAGTCGGTGGTCTTCCATTTGCCGTCATTCTTCGTGTGTGGCATGAATCAAGGGAGAGAAGCTTCTTCATGAGGTTCGTTGATTTGAAGAGCGAATTTCCGCAAAAGGTAGTACTTCCTTTCATGTTATTCTGATTTTTTTTTTCATTGTCTCGTTGTCATAACCGGTGATCTTCACTGATTCTACGCGTTTGGTCCATTCGGTATATGGCATTGTCGTCTTGCTGGATTTGGCATGGTAAAATGAGATTTTACCCTCTTGCCAGATCGATTTATCTCTACCATTTGCCCCTTTCAATTCCCGTTTATGCGCATTTGATACTTTGAACTGAAATTGGGGAGGGGGCCGAGGAGAGAGAGATGATGAATTCAGTTGCGGACAAGTTTTGGGGACGGTAGTGTTGGAGAGACTAGGAATGCGGTGGACCATGCGAAGGAGATCGCGAAAGGAGGGACAGAGATGAGCGTGGAGTTGGCGAGGCGTTGCCAGGGCATTATGAGGCAAACCCTCGGCAACGAGAACTCCTTCCTCGCCAAGTACTTCAGGAGGGGCTTGTACATCGTGAGCAGGCTCTAGGGGCCGGGTGTGAGGACATTTATGAGATTGGAGCGTTTGAGCGAGTACTTGCCCGAGGACAAGAACCGAACGCATGTTTGGCCTGTCTTGTTGTTCATCTCTATCATCATCGCTGCAGGTTGGTTGGTGATTATCTAGATTCCTGAAATTGTTTGATTGTGAAATACATCACATCGCATTCAGTGTATTAGTGTCGTTGACCCATTATAACCATTTTACTATCGTTTGATCTTTCTAAGAATGAGAACTTGGAGAATTCGATCGACTGACTCTCCGTTAAGTGCTTTGAATTTGGATACAGTTCTTTTGGTCTTGTTGTTGATGAATTCGGATCCATTCAATCGAAACATCTTGCTGAGTTGATGAGTCGTCTTAATCATGGGGCAATCTTTTGGTCTAGCGTCGACCCTTTCCTCAGTGCTCTGACAGGCTTTTGATTGTTAACGGTGTATAACTTGCTAGAATCAAATTATTCAAAGATGATAACATTTGCAAAATATTCTACTAGAAGGCATTCTCTTATTGCTGGACTCTTGAGATATTGTCTATGCTGAATCTGTACTTCCTTCACTCTAGTTCTTATCTATTTATTTTTACTTGTTTCGCATCCTTGTATGGATTTCTGAAGTTGGTTTATTATAAAACGAATATGATGATGAAACATACGAAATTATCATATTGGCTGCCTATGCTAGGCTTTTTAGAAGTTCACTAGTAACCGGTAGAAGAAACGCCTTCTTCCTCTGCCTGTCATGTTTTTTCGGCTAGTTGAGTGAGGGTGAGTGGATTGATTAGATCTGAATATTTTCCTGGCTTTCATGTGGAAAGAACTAGAAAACTTGTCTTGTTGCGACCCATGCTTCAAGATAATGCTTGGTTGTGTTTGCTTCTTGGTTTCCTGGTCCCCGGTTTCTTGTCTCGATGCTAAATGTTATTCTAATGCTTCAAAGCTCCATAAGAAAGAGGAGAAGGTGGTTGAGACAAGAAGTAAGCCAAACAAGTATCTCTTTGGGGTTTCTTTGAAGCCATGGTTAATGATATGCTTATTTTGGAACAAATATGATTGGAATCGTTGAGATTCAAAAGTATCTAACTTCTATTTTCAAAAGAAATATTTGAGTGAAGTGGACACTTTCTTGAATATTAAAATTAAAAACATAGTGGGGGTTATTTTTTGAGCCAAAGTGATAATGTGGAAAAATAAATTTCAACATCTTGATTTCAAAGAAATGAGTGCTCTATTTGATTCTTGTATTAAATTAAATTATAATACTAGTAAGCAGTAGCACAACTTGAATATGCGAGTACTATAGGTCTTTAATGTATTCAATGCAATGTACTAATCTTGATATTGCTTATTCTATGTGTAAACTGAGTAGGTATACTAGTAATCAAACTATAGAACATTGGAGGGCTATTATAAAAAATTTTGGTTATCTTATGAGAACTAAAAATTTGGGATTGTTCTATAATAATTTTCTGTCTATATTATAAAGATACATTGATGCTTATTGGATTACGAGTATAAGTGATAAACAAATCACTATTGGATAAATTTTCACATTTGATAGTTGTGCTATTTCTTGTATGAGCAAGAAACAAATGTACATAGCTCACTCAATTATGGAATTTGAATAATTGCTTTAGAAACAATTTGGATAGAAGCTGAATGGATTAGAAACTTGTTGTTGGATATCAAATTATGACTTAGTTCTATGCCTCCTATTTCTATCCATTTTGATAGTCAAGCCACTTTGGCAAGAGCTTATAATAACACTTATAATAGTAAGTCTAGATATATTACTTTAAGAAATAAGTGAGACAATTGATTAAAAGTGGTATCATAACAATTGTTTACGTGAGGTCAAGCAAGAATATAGTTGATCCCTTGACAAAGGCTTTACCAAGAGATATGATAAATATGATATCATAAGAAATAGGGCTGAAACCCTTAAATTAAAATCATCAATAATGGTAACCTGGAATTTCTTTAGAATATCACTAGTTAACTAGATTCTAGATTTAGTAAGATTTCAGATCGAAAGAACTACTTTAGAAAATTTATGAAAGTAGAAGGACTTGATTAGATAAATTAAAAGAAGAAAAATTTGAGTAGACATATCGTGAAAGTATGAGGATGAAAAAAAAAATGCAACCTAAGTCTTACCATGTAATACATTGGCATTATCCTTGGAAATCCTTTTAACAGTACTACTTTGATTGAGGCATTTATCTGTATGAGAGACAAAGTGTGCGATGGATCTTTGTAAACATTTAGTGGCGTGGCTTATAATTTCGGGACAGTCTCCCCTGAGCTATGTGTACAAGATGTGAGAACAACTACTGGGGGATCTAATAGTTAGTCTATAGCGGAATTTCTATAGAAGGCGTAGCAACAGTTTCTACACTTGTAATCGGGCGATATATGTACTCTTAGTGTAACTTGTAGAATTAAGCCTATTTGGGCTATTAGTGGGCTATTAGAGTTTTTTTTTTTCTTGAACAGACAAACAAATAATATTATTAAGTACCAGTCTTAGCAAATACACCAGAAGCATCGACACATAGTAAATCCAAAAGAGCAAAAGGGGGTTGGTGAACCCAATCCATGGGAAGACACCCCAAACGATGAGCTTTTGCTAACCAGTCGGCCACCTTATTCGCACTTCGATTGCAGTGGGATAATATAATGCCCGAGTTCTCGTTTAATTTGCGTTTAGCCCGGTCCACTAGAGGCTGTAATTCCCAACTGAGGATATCAGAATTGAGGACCCCATTCACCAGCGTACTACAGTCTGAGTGAATATGTATTTCTTTTTCAGATCTAAGCGGGGCGAGCATCGAGGAAATAAAGTCTAGGGTTTCAACCAAAGCTTGTGCCTCCGCTTGCTCAGCCGATTTCACCTCTACAGATCTTGTAAATCCATCTACAACTCTACCTAGAGCATCCCTGCATATACACGCAATAGCTCCTTGCCAATGGAAGGAATGCTTTTGAGGGCCGAGAAAACTTACATCTTCCTCTCTCTGTAGATTTGGTGCTGCTCGGTGTTCTCGATCTTCAGCCGCTTGACTTTGTAGCAGAGCAGACTTTCCCCTGTTATCAACAACATTGAGGGGGCTGGTGGGTGTTCGGGGGATTTGTGAAAGTTCCGATGAGTTCCTTTGAAGATCAATGGCAGCAACGGTCTTCCTTTTTACTGGATCTTTGGGCAGATCTGACAGGTTTGTTTTCTGGTTTTGGTGAGGAGAGCTTCTTGTTGGGTTGAATTCCCTAGAGAGGCACATTGCAGCACCACGAGGAGGGGGGATTCGCTGAGTAGAGGCGGAGAATCCATCAACTTCTTTGCTGGTCAGATCTGGGCATTGACGTTGTTGTAATGCTCCTTCTTCCTCTTCCCTTATCAGATTTGGTGATGTCCTGTGTCCAGCATTTTTGTCGATGTTTGTGCCTGGGTTTGGCGACGCACCAGAGGAGTTGAAGGTTGAACTAAGCTCTCCATGTAATGGGTCGCTGTCCAGATCTAATTTGCCCCATTGTGCATCGATCGAATCGGTGGAGATTCAAGTTTCTCCCTTACCTTTTTTATTTTGCTTGTTGCGACCAACTGTTGATGGTGTACGATGGATCAGAAGTGTTGCAGGGGTGTTGCTATCTTGATCATTCGGTTCACTTCTAAGAACTAAACTAATGGGTAGATAAAGGCTAAATGGTTCCACTTCGAGAAGAAGATCTGGCCTTTTCCTATCTGCAGCAACTGAGTTGGATCTCGTGGGAGAGAGGGCCGAGCCTTGAGGGTCCAAAATGGAGTAGGTTTGCGATTTGTTTCCGCATATTTGCAGGTGGTCTCCTCTACAATCGACGTTCTGAAGATTTTCTGTCACTTGGTTTGGCTCCGAGAGTAGAGTTGGATTATTTGCGTCAGTGAACCTCGAGAAATTTTGGCTTGAGTTTAAAGGTGTGCTATCTGTGCTGGCAGGATGGAAGGATGCGACGATGTTAATTTTGAGAGCATCGGGCCTTGGGGGTTGCCATTTGTACTGTAAGTCTGACTCTTTAATCTTTTTCTTTGATGAGGAAGAGCAAGTGGCAAAGCTTTCTTGTAAACTGGTAGCTTTAAACAGGGTATGCTGGAAATTGAGGGGACTTTTCCTGAATATGAAGTGATTGCGATCTTTCCATATGCACCATAATACGTTCGCAATCAATTCGAAGTTATGTAAGTGCTTTGATCTATTCTGAGTGTTATACAACCATTCATCAAATCGGGATAATCCCACTCGATTCACTTTAACTTGCAGGGAGGGATCAGTCCATAACTGAGATAACCAAGGGCAGAGAAGGAAGGTATGCTCAACCGTCTCGGGTTCAGTGCCGCATATGAGACAAAGAGGAGCAGGTACTATTTTCCTTTTGTATAGGTTATCTGAGGTAGGCAATGCGTTCTGACAGGCACTCCAGAGGAAAAACTTTATTTTTGGTTGTATCGCTGCATTCCATATGTGCTTCCATACGTCGGGTTTTGGCTAGTGTGAAGTAGTTGGCATTTGTTCTCTCGGGGGTCTTGTGTTTTTTCGCTGTGTCAAATATCCACTCTTCATGGTATAACTACCGGATTTGTTCCCAATCCAAACCAATTTATCTGCGGTAGTTGGTATACCAATAGGGGTGGCTAGGATTTCCGCTATGATATGATCATCGAACATAGACCTTAACAGGTTTTATTTCCATTCTGCACGATCAAAATCAATCAACTCCGCCACCTTAGAAGGTTCATTTTGTAATGCAGGTTCCCCAATTACTCCCATCTTTAGCCATTTATCTGTTCTGATTGATATGTTTTGTCCATTTCCGACGGCCCACATGATTTGTGGGGTGATTGCTTCTCTCCCTACTAATAAGCTTTGCCAACCCCAGGATGGACGTGAGCCTCTACCTGCTTGCCAAAAGGTACAATTTGGAAAGTACAAACCTTTCATAAGCTGACTCCATAGATTATGAGGGTGCTGATGAAGACGCCAGGCTTGTTTTCCTAACATAGCA
This sequence comes from Eucalyptus pauciflora, assembly GCA_007663325.1. Taxonomy (NCBI): domain Eukaryota; kingdom Viridiplantae; phylum Streptophyta; class Magnoliopsida; order Myrtales; family Myrtaceae; genus Eucalyptus; species Eucalyptus pauciflora. Next base: position 420,853 of record VMYD01000369.1, on the reverse strand, counting down.
GTATTGAAGCTGAGAAGGTCTTTAAAACCCAGTCCCCCTTCCACTTTTCGAAGCTTGAGAATTTCCCATTTTCTCTAGTGAAGACCGTACTCTTTATTGTTGTTTTTCCACCAAAAATTAGCTATTTTTTTCTCAATAGCTTTGAGTATAGAGATTGGAATTTTGAAGATGGACATTGCATATTGGGGCATAGCTTGCACTACAGATTTAATAAGTATTTCCTTACCTGCCCTTGATAACAAGTTTTCCTTCCAGCTCTCAAGCTTCATATTAATTCTGGCTAGAATCCACGCAAACATTTCTTTTTTAGAAGCCCCCCAGTCCGAAGGTATTCCCAGGTACTTCCCTATTTTCTTAATTTCTGGAACTCGTAGCTCAGATGTCATGTTCCTCCGTAGTTGGTCTGGACATCCTTTACTAAAAAATATTCCCGACTTGTTGAGATTTATAGCCTGTCCTGAAGCATAGCAGTACTGGTGAAGAATAGACGATAGGTTTTGACATTCTAAGATTGTTCCATCAAGGAAAAAGATAGAATCATCTGCAAAAAGTAAGTGAGAAAGAGTGGGACAATTCCTGTTTAACCGAATTCCACGAAGAGTACCTGCTTCAATGGCTTCCTTAATCATGTGAGTTAGAACATTAGCCACAATAATGAATAGATAAGGGGAGAGTGGATCGCCTTGTCGGATTCCCCTGGTTGGCTTGAAGAAGGGTAAGGAAGTCCCATTAAACTTAATACTAAATGTAACTGTTGTAACACACTCCATAACCCAATTTACCCATCTTCCACAGAACCCCATCTTTTTCAGGCATTCCTGGAGGAAATCCCACTCTATTCGATCATACGCCTTCTGCATATCAAGTTTAAGAACAGCCTGGAACTTTCGTCGACGATCACGGGTTCGAAGTCGATGTAGAACTTCCTGTACAATCAAAATATTATCCTGTATTTGCCGACCTCCCACAAAGGCGCTTTGTTCTGCTTCTATTAGGACCGATAAGAGAGGTTTAAGTCTATTCGTGAGTATTTTGGATATGATTTAATAGGCGAAGTTGCACAAACTAATCGGTCGGTATTGTTCTAGTCTTTCTGGGTTTTGGGTTTTAGGGATGAGTATAATTAGTGTGTGGTTGAGTGCTGGGTTTAGAGATCCAGTCTCGAAAAAGGATTGTACCTCCCTACAAACGTCGTCTCCAATGTCCGTCCAATGATGCTGAAAAAACAGGCCATTCATCCCATCTGGTCCAGGTGCTTTGGTGGGACCCAGCTGGTTGGTAGCTACTTTTATTTCCTCCAAAGTAACGGGTGCAACTAGATTTTGATTCATAGTCTCGTCCACTAAGGTTGGGATGTATGTTAGAATGGGCTGAAAGTTCCTTTGGCCCTTGGACTTGTAGAGATTTCTGAAATAGTTAACTGTCATGTCCTGAAGATTTTCCTCATTCCGAATCCACTCCCCCTGCTGATTCATTAGCATGGATATGCGATTCCGATTTCTTCTTTGAATGGTCGTTGCATGGAAGAATTTTGTATTCTTGTCTCCCCATTTCAACCACTTGATCCTAGAACGCATGCCCCAAAACATCTCCTCTTGTCGCCATAGTGAGTTTCTAGGCTATTCAGCAAAGCCTGCATTTCACTTTTCAGCATCTCTATCCGTTTATAAGCATTAGGAAACCTTTTTTTGCTCCATATAGCAAATTTGGCAGCCACTAATTGTAGTTTTTCAACTATATTTTTGCCTTGTGAGTTTTCCCAGGTCTGTTTCACGAGCATCTTACAATCCTCGTCTTCTGCCCAATAAGCTTCATATATGAAATCACGCCGCTTTCGATTGGTTTTAGGAAACAGGGATAGCATGAGAGGACTATGATCAGAGCCTATTGGTGGAAGGGCTGTGACCTCCGCATTTGGATACATTATTCTCCAGTCTAAGGTACATAAGGCTCTATCCAACCTTTTCTTCACATTTTCTTCACCATCCCTTTTGTTTGTCCAAGTAAATGCACAGCCTTTACTCTCTAAATCCATCAAGGAACAAGCATGTAGGAAATCTCTGAATGCTACAAGGCGAAAGTTCTCGACCATCCTCTTACCCTCTTTTTCCCAATGGTATAATACTTCATTAAAATCCCCAATGCATAGCCAAGGTAGGTGGTTGAATGCGCTTTCTCGTTGTATTTCCTCCCATAAGAGTACTCTAGTAGAAAAGATAGGTGGAGCATACAAGAAAGTGATTCTCACGAGTTGCCTGATATCATGAAGTTGACACTTCACATTAATAAAATGTTCGGAGTATGATTCCACATTCAAGGTAACCAATTCATCCCAAAAAATAGCCAAACCCCCTGATACACCATTTGGATTCACCAAAAAACTATATTGATACTTTAGACGACGACGCAACCGATGAACCAGCTTCTCCTGGTTTTTGGTTTCCATTAAAAAGATAAGGTTGGGCTGTTCCTGAGTCACCAAGGCTCTTAACGCTCGAATTGTCAGGGGTGAGCCCAACCCCTGACAATTCCAACTGATTAGTTTCATGGCAGACCCGGTGGCTTATTAGGGCTAGCCACCAAAGCCCATTTAGATGACTTCTCTTCTTCTGTGATCGGAATATCTACTAGCTGTAATTTTTCCGTCAATGGTGTCTTTGAAGTTTGTGCACCATAGGGACAAAATCTTTTCCCTTTTTTTGCAGTAGGGAATTTTGTGTTCTTGGATTTTCCTTTACTTGGAGCTCTTACAGATGCTTGCTGGTGTTCTGTCTCATATTCAGTTTCTTTTTGCTGCTCATTGTAAATAACCATCATTGATTCATCATCTAGACAGGTACTGGTTCTTTTCTGTGGTGCTTTTCCATCTCTTATGGTTATGGCGAGAGATTGTTGTTGAGGATCATCATTCTGTTTCAACTCCACCTCCGAAACATTCTGACTTCGCGTGAGTAGAGTAGGCTGTGCTTGTAATCTGATTACCTGTTGTTCTTCTTGAGTTTTTGCAGCAGGTGGGGTTTCCGGCACCATTTCGGGAACTTCAAAGAGGTCAATATGTTTCCCATAAAAGACTTTACCATATGGGCTAAGATCCCTGACTTCAGCACGTAACCAATTCCCAAAATTACCTGGTATGTCCTCCTTCAGCCGTGTTGTTTCATAGGGAATCTCTTTACATGCTGTGGCGTAGTGTCCGATTCGTCCACACGAATAGCAGTAGTGCGGGAGTCGCTCATATTTAAATTCTATCCACAGTTTCTTTTCTCCCAGCTTTATAACTACCCCTGTCTTAAGAGGGGAACCTAAATATAGATTCACCCTAGCTTTGCCGACTTTGTATGTACTATTTCCCTTAGCTTCCAGCTTCACCTCTATAACTTCACCAAGCTTAGAGGCTATTTCGAGGACTACTTCCTTCGTTACTCGGCCAAATGGGAGTCCATATAGAGTAACCCAGAAGGGACAATGATCAAAATCATAGCAGATTTCTGGATTTTCAGGATCACATTGCTGAAGGACAAGGAGGTTGCTTGCAAAGGACCACGGCCCGGAATCTAGCACTCTCTGTTTTTCAACTTCAGATTTGAAGGAAAAGGAAAAGAAGCCCGGTTCTAGTAAGGTACAAGATATATTTTCTGTCCGCCATGCTCTTTTCATTGTGTTTAGAAACGCCTGAAAGTTCACATTTGGTCGAGAGTAAAGTTTGCCAAATAGAGTTAACCGACCTTCTGCTAATTTTTCTTCAGAAATTCCTTGCTTGACTTCAATTATATCATCTTCGGACCATAGATTTCCCAAACTTTTACACAAAGCCTCTACTCTACTATCATCAGATATTTGATCAGCCATAGTTCCGGCACTACTGGCTACCCCAATAAAGATAAAGATTAGCTACCACAGTACTGAAAAAGTAGGATAGGTGTTGTAACCTTACAAGAAGTCGGCAAGGCCTTCGCGCAAGTTGAATAATAGCAGGACTGCTGAGGCTACTCCGATGCGAAGACACAAGCCGTCTCCCCTTGACGAAGGGAGAAAGTAAGCAACCCGACCCCGCAGAAAAGAGGCAGTCGATAAAGAAAAGGCATGCAGGGGCTATAGCGACAGAGGACAAGATTAAAGAAGAGGAAAGAACTAAACTTCCAAAGGGTGAGTCAAATATTTGGAATGTCCATGCTTAGATTTCTGGAGTTGATGCGAAGGTAGAAACACCTGTAATCGATGAGACTCAGATTCAATTGCAAAGATGGGATTAGGGTTTTTAACCGATTAGAGAGGGTTTAGGGACGAAAGGAATTTCTGTTCCTTCGGACACCGGAAGCAGGGTAACACGGTCAGAGAACGGTCATTACGAAGAGAAGGAGATCAGAATTGGGAATCTGATGAGGGTGGGTGATAATGGAACGAGCGTTGCTACAGTACGCAGAAGAGCTACCACTCGGTAGGGAGAACCCAGATCGCCTGGGAGAGTCGAGAAACGAGATTTAATATCTTGGGCTATTAGAGTTAGAAGATAGAGGACTGGGTGCATTTAAACTGAACCTCTATAAATCCCTTTTGTAACTAATCTTTCCTTAAATATGTAAATTTCTGCTGTTTGTTATTGCTCGTTTACTTTGCATTGGGGTCGGTTCTACAAAATAGCTTGTGCTTCCTTGAAAAATCGATTCATCTGCTCACGATTGCTGATTTGGACCTAACAACTAAGATCGGATCACGTTTTCTTTTTCCATAAAGTTGCTATACTTTTGTGATGAAGATCGAAGGCGACCATTGTCGGAACAAAGATCCACGGCAATTATTGTGGGAACTTAGCTTGAACGAGCAACTCGATCCCCCGCTCCCCCTCCGCTGTTTGGCGGTGCTTATTATACATGCTGGAAATGTACGATGGCCTATTTGATTGCTGGAATACGAAATTTTCAGTCGATTTTGCAATTGGACCCTTTTGTGACAATAAAGGAAGGTGGGTCCTCTGTTTGGTTGCTGAAAGTTTCATTAAACGCAAAAGCAAGGCGCGTTCAAAGCTGTGCGCTTGCTCCGCCCGAATTCATCAGAATTTCCGTGTGTGTAACAAACCAAAAGAAATGTGGGATCGATTGGAGGTCACTAGATCCGTCAAAAAGGGTCATTGACTCATTTTTTAAACCATGGATGTTAAATGGGCTATAAATGAGTTTAAACATATTATGAGTATTAAATGAGTTATAAACAGATTTACAATTTATTTAAATACAACTCATCTCTATCTCTTTATTCATTTTTTCGCTTTCACTCGATCTTACGTTCACTCACTTCGCACTCTTATTTAAGTTTGGATATGATTGTTCATAGATTGAGTTAAATAAGAAAGTGTTTTAATAATATAGGCCGGGTCGGATCAAGTATGGATTGGTATGGGTCAGGTCGGTTATGGGGCATTACATTTGTATTGCATGAAAATGAGTCAATATAGGTTAAATGAGTTTACCAACTCAAATCCAACCAGATGCATTTGCTTGACGGGTCTAGAGGTCACCTATCATCTTTTATCATTTTCTTAATTATTGGAGAGTTTGGACAAGAGTTTTTAGGCTTTATTGGGATGGACTCTTTTGGATCCGAATGTGGGGATTATTTTCCAAAGCAGACCGGGCTCGAAATAGATGGTGATCGGTTTCGTTGTTAAAGCTCTTTGGATAGCCCAAATGTTTTCGACTCAAATTAGATGAGCCCACTTGCTGAATCCAAAAATTTAAAACTAAAAAGAAAGAAAAATAGATTTTGAGTCAATAATGCATTGGCTCCTAAATTCATATGGGTCTGCCAGAACATTCAGCCCAAGCGGGAGACCGCTCTAATGGAATGTTTGTTGGCACACATTTATCGGCCAACATAGACGGATTTTCATCTAATCTTTTTGAAAAGTCAATATCATTATCCAATTTGCATATTAATTCATTCATCATACTGTTCCACCTCCTTGTAATTTTCCCAAGATGAACAGCAAAAAAAAGGGGAAAAAAAAGACGAGAAATTAAAGAAGTTTATCACTAGCTAGCAAAATAACATGGTAAATTGCCTAGAGAAGCAAGATATGCTTCAAATTTTCCCTATTTGTTATCGTTCATTTACTATAAATTGTTAAATTATGTCTTGAGTTTGAACGTTTGCGAAACGCGATCCGCTTGGATGAAATTTTTTTTATTTGATTGTGAAGATATTTTTCTGATGAAGATAATATTCAAGATTACGCACACAAAAAGAAATTCAAAATTCCTTTTTTGGGTCTTGGATGTCTTCACTTAACAGAAGGAGATTCATTGGACTCCATGAAGGTTTACAAAAGAGGAAATAAAATAGAATAAAAAAAGGAGCAAAGTTTCTTCTTTATCTGCAGAATAAGGTTATCTACGTGGGGCCCAAAGTCAAAGTCTTGACTTTGGGCCCTTTGCACGTCCACAATCCGCTTGAGAGAAGAGCTGCAAGTTTTTGAAGCCACGTGAAGCCTTGAAAAGGAACATGAAGACTTACGTACGTGGACCGAAAACGAACGCTAGAGTTCCTGATTTTGGCGTACGTAGAGCGTTTCTATTTTGAGCTTGAACGCGTGGTGATTTGTGCAATGAGTTTATGTTCAAGTGAGTTATTTATTTATAGATACTTTGGGTTTGAGATTAAATTTAGGTGTGGGAAACACTCGAGCATGTGAGCGATCGTAAACTCCGATGCTTCGATTATAATAGATTATTTGCTACTGGCTCTCCCCGTGGATGTAGGTATCGATACTCGAACCGAACCACGTAAAATTTTTAGTGTCCTTATTATTTCTCGTTTATCTCTTTGGAGTTTGCGTGTTGACATAAATGTTGCGACCTCTTTTTTCCAGGCGCCCAATTGGGGCGGGCGCCTAGCGGAGGTTAATGGGACCTCTTTTTTCCAGGCGCCCAATTGGGGCGGGCGCCTAGCGGAGGTTAATGGCTCGGCAATATTTATTAAGTTCCCAAGTCCACCAATTCACGACTTTAATAGTCTAAGTTTTTAACCTATAAGTTAATTTTTAAAACGGAGTCGCCACTAATGAATTTGGGGTAGGTTGATTAGAAACCCATGCGAAATATTGGGAGAAATACTCGCTCCTGCGCAACCAGAGAAATTAGGATCGGTGACTTGATTACACTTGTTAATCACTAATGCCCTTTCGATACCTAATATTGTTTAAACCCTGAGGTTTTTTTGGATGTTTTAGGGATTTTCCATGCATTTTTGGGAGGAAAAACATTTTTGAGTCTTTTTCTAATTTTTTGGACATAAAAGGGATTTTTTTTTAGATTTTTCGTAATTTTGGAAAAAATACAAGTCTTTTTTGGCTTTTTCTGAATTTTTGGGCCTTTTTTTTTGGATTTTTGGCATTTTTTGGAAAATACGAAATATTTTTGATATTTGATATTTTTGATTTTTTTTGGAAAATAAAATATTTTTTACTATTTTAATATTTTTTTGAAAAAAAACCATTTTTAAAATTATTTATTTTATATTTATTTATTAAAACAAAAAAAACGACCAAAAACGCACGTTGCATCATTTGGGGGGGGGGGGACCGATGAAACCCTACCCGGGTCCGACCCAACGACCCGGGTCGCGACCCGAAAAAATCGAACCCTATGGTTCCCGATTCACGGCGCCGAGGAGAGGAGGACTGGGCGGATGCGGCGGCAACGGCGGCGACGGCAGCGACAGCAGTGACGGGGTGATGGCGAGTGGCGTAGCTACCAAGGGCGAGGTGGTAGGCGGTGAGCCATGAGACGGTGGCGGCTAAGGGTGCGCCGACGCATTTCTCTCTTCTCTCTCAATCTCTTCTCCGTCGCGAGCTTATGATTTGGCTCGCTGCCAATCGGGTCTCCCCGGGTTCTTTGAGGAGATCGGGCGAAGCCAAGAACCCACGGCCGCTTCGCTTTTGCTCTGAGTTCCTCGAAGTCTCTTAGGGGGTGCTCAGAGCTTTGCTGGCTGCTGTGCCTGCTTGGACGGAGGCGGTGCCTCAGTATTTATAGGCGAGGGGGTGGCTGGTCGGCGGAACTTCGACCGCCGATTCCCCTTGCGTGCCAAGCGGCTCCGAACGGCCAGACCGGTGTCCCATCCGACGCCAGTTGCTCCTCTGCTCCACGTGCGTCGCTGATCGACAATCTCCCTCCAGCGTCGCGCCCTCGCGCGTGCGTTGCAGAGGTGCGAGGGAGAAGAAGACCCGGCTGGGCCGGGCTGAGGAGAAGGATGGGCCGTAGGGGCCCATGCGGAGGCTGCTTCCCTTCCTTTCTGTTTTTTTCTTTGTTTTGTTTTGCTATTTTTTGTTTTTATTATTTATTATCCGAAAAAGGAAAAATAAAATAAACTAAACTAAAATAAAATAAAGTACAGTAAAACCTAATTAAAATGAAATTTTAGGCGTCAACAGTTGCCCCTCTTTGAAGGTGAGCTCGCAGAGGTTGCATTCAAAGACAAATTGATGCCTAAATTTTATCCATGCATGCGTAGCAGATTATATTTTATTTGGGACCTATTATTCCATGCAGAAAAAGAGCAATATAACTTTACATATACTAAGACAGATAAGAAGATACCTGGAGTTACTTACCGGGAGTGAGTGAGATAGGGTGTGAACCCCGAGTTTTGGCAAGTATCAAGGTGTCATCTTACCTGGTGATATGAGAAGGTTGCTTCTCTAGGACCTGAACTATTCTTCGGTCGCCTGTTAGAGCAATCAATAGTTTGTCTTGGATCTGAACTTTTCTTCAGTTGCCGTGACAGGAGATGCACCGACCTTTCTCAGGGCATCTATTTGTCAGTGCCTGATTTGTATCGAGGACACCAGTTGGTACCTGACCTTTCTCGGGAGGTGCGCCAACTTTTCTCATGGCATCAGCTTTGTGGGGTGCCTGATCTTTGTCAAGGACACCAGTTGGTACTCGACCTTTCTCAGGGCATTGATTTGTGGGGTGCCTGATCTTTGTCGAGGACACCAGTTGGAACCCGACCTTTCTTGGGAGGATGCACCGACCTTTCTCAGGGCATCAATTTGTGGGGTGCCTGATCTTCGTTAAGGACACCTGTTGGAACCCGACCTTTTTTCGGGAGGATGCACCGACCTTTCTCAGGGCATCGATTGGTGGGGTGTCTGATCTCAGTCAAGGACACTAGTTGGTACCCGACCTTTCTCGAGGGATGCGCCGACCTTTCTCAGGGTATCAGCTTTGTGGGGTGCCTGATCTTTGTTAAAGACACCTATTGCTACCCGACCATTCTCGAGAGGATGCACTGACCTTTCTCAGGGCATCAATTTGTTGAAGATACTTGGTTATTCACAGGTATTGAAAGAGTACCTGGATATTCACAAGTACTAACCTGGAGGATATTTAGGCCTTTGCAGGCGTTGAAGGGGTACTTGGATGATCACAAGTACAAACTCTTAGAGGATACCTGGATGTTCGCAGATATCGAAGGGGTACCTATATGATCACAAGTACAAACTCTTGGAGGATACCTGGATGTTCGTAGATATTGAAGGGGTACCTGTATGCTCACAAGTACTAGATGCTGGAAATACTAGATTGCTTGCAAGTGTCGAAAGAGTACTTGGATGTTAACAAGTACGAACTTTGAAGGATGCCTGGATGTTCACAGGCATTGAAGAGGTGCTTGGATGATCACAAGTACGAATTTCTAAAGGATACCTGGCAGATGGAATATCGAGGATGGGTCTCGCATATTCGTAAAGGTCTCTCACCTCCTGGTAAATGGGAATATCGAAGACGTACCTTGGATATTCATGAAGGTCTCTCACCTCCTGGTAATTGGGAATATCGAGGACGTACCTGAGATATTCGTGAAGGTCTCTCACCTCCTGGTATGGGGAATATTGAGGACGTACCTTGGATATTCGTGAAGGTTTCTCACATCCTGGTATGGGGAATATTGAGGACATGCCTCGCATATTCATGAAGGTCTCTCACCTCCTGGTATGGGGAATATTGAGGACATGCCTCGCATATTCATGAAGGTCTCTCACCTCCTGGTAGTTGGGAATATTGAGGATATATCTGAGATATTCGTGAAGGTCTCTCACCTCCTGGTAGTTGGGAATATCGAGGACGTACCTTAGATATTCGTGAAGGTTTCTCACCTCCTGGTATGGGGAATATTGAGGACATGCCTCGCATATTCATGAAGGTCTCTCACCTCCTGGTAGCTGGGAATATTGAGGACGTATCTGAGATATTCGTGAAGGTCTCTCACCTCCTAGTAGTTGGGAATATCGAGGACGTACCTTGGATATTCGTGAAGGTTTCTCACCTCCTAGTATGGGGAATATTGAGGACATGCCTCACATATTCATGAAGGTCTCTCACCTTCTGGAAATTGGGAATATCGAGGACGTACTTGAGATATTCGTGAAGGTCTCTCACCTCCTGGTAGTTGGGAATATCGAGGACGTACCTTGGATATTCGCGAAGGTTTCTCACCTCCTGGTTATGGGGAATATCGAGGACATGCCTCGCATATTCATGAAGGTCTCTCACCTCTTGGAAATTGGGAATATCGAGGACGTACCTGAGATATTCGTGAAGGTCTCTCACCTTCTGGTAGTTGGGATATCGAGGACATACCTGAGATATTCGTGAAGGTCTCTTACCTCATGGTAGTTGGGAATATCGAGGACGTACCTTGGATATTCGTGAAGGTTTCTCACCTCCTGGTAATGTAGTACGAGGCTTACCTCGATGGTCGTAGGCACACAGGTGTACAAAGTAGAGGAATATTTGGATGAACACAAATATTTAATGATATGATCAAGGACCACTCAATTGGTCTAAGTGTAAGAAAGCATACCTGTGTGCTTGCAGGCGCATAATGTGGTGGAATACTTGAGTAGCTGCTAGTATTTAATGGCGTAATTTTGAGGACAACTCGGACAGGTCAAGTGTCACGGAAAAGGAGTATCTGAACGGTGGTCGGTACTTAAAGACAAGAGGATACTTGAACAGTCACGAGCATCCAAACTTTAAAGACAACTCGAACAGGTCGAGTGTCAACAGAGAGAGCACCTGAGTAACGGCAGGCACTCAAAAACATGGGGATATCTGGACAGTCGCAAAATATTAATACTCTGGGGACAACTCGAACAGGTCGAGTGTCGATAAGAAGGAGTACCGGGCAAATGGCAGGTACTCAAAGACAAGGGGATACTTAGACAGCTGTAAGCACCCAAACTCAGGGGACGACTCGAATAGGTCGAGTGACAAGAAGATAGTACTTGGACAGTGGTAGGTACTTTAAGACAAATGGGGATAGGGATATGCTTACCTGGCAATATCTCTGATTACTGAGAGTATGTTTGCTATTTACACAATATGCAGACATGTACACAATGATTGTATATGCTACAAATTCAAATGTGATTTATGCATGATAATTTCGTCAGTTTTGTATCATCTGAATTCCATTGGGGAAAATTTTGAAAGACAACCCTCATGTAGAATGTAGATGTCTTAAGTATGCCAGATGAGGGACTTTCAGTCTGAAAGGACTTTTCACTCACTCTCATGGAAATGCTGTTTTGTCCTGACCATTGATGCAGGATTTATAAGGATCACACTTCTCACTGTCATCATGTCAGCAGGGGTCCGAGTATTCTCGCAAGTGGTACGACTTTACCAATGTGAGAGGTCTCTGTTGAAATTGTGATGAAGACTTAGTCAGCAACTCATCAAAGGGGACCATCAAGGTCGAAGTCGATGGACGAAAATGTTGCACGATCATCTCCGGGTTTACAAGTCAGGAATCCTGCGAAAAGAGATAGAGTAATTTTGCTCGTACTTCTTCGAGCAATGCTTATGTACATATGACATCTTACATTAATTGAAGTGCCCTAGTCTGAAGAGACTTTTTACAATGGGAATATAATGTAGACTCGGCTCACATATAGAAGGGTGAGAGTTGGTGACTGTCTCGGCATTCGTCACTGGTCTTTCTTCTTACTGTCAGATGGAGATTTTACAACAACAGCTTTTTCTTGGCTGTATTTTTGACTGGGGGGCATTGCTTTTACTAGGCACACTGCTTTTTTATGCCCCTGCTTTCATTCCAGTTTTTCATTTATGGGCATTGACCTTGCTTTTACCAGGTACACTGCTTTTTTATGCCCTTGTTTTTTTTTTTTTTCATTTTTGTTGCTTGAGGAACTGATCTAGGTGAGCTCAATCGAAGCATCATTATTTAGACTTTGAGTCTTCATCTTCAGCCAGCGCTCTAGGCTATGGCAATAACTTATGCTTTGTCTCAATGTGAGGGTAAAATTACAAACTCTCTTGGGTTGTACAATGTATACAAATGCATAGAAAAGGAATTGCTCTTCGTCATTCTAAGGCACTTAAATTAATGTGAGTGTTCATATGCAATAAAGACACCCGAAGATTGATGCAAGTGCAATCAAGAAAATTTCTATCCCTTTTCTCACCTTGTGATGCTGATTCGCCTTGTCTTCGACATGTCCCAGTGTAGGGTGATTCTTGATGAGAGAAGCTTCACCAGTGTATGGGGCTCAAAAGTGGTGAGCAATGAAATGCCTCTCACTGTTTTGGTTATCGTACTTTTTGCGAGAGAATTCTTTACCCTGCAGTCACGGAATTTTTTGCACTCATCTCACAAGTGTATAGATGGGGGACTGTGTGTAGGATATGGCTTGCCTGTCATCATTCTGACGCGCCTCATCTAGCATGCTCAACTAATCTTGTATTCTTCACTTAGCTGTCTATTCTAATAATTCCCAATGGAATAAGTGATTTAGATAGACAAAATCATCATGCAAAAATCCATTTGGAGAAGACATGCGGCATTTTTTTTAAGTATGAGAGAGTTTGTGCTCTCAAAACAAATGAATGATTTTTACTCAAGAAACCCTATTGACAACTTTAGGGGTGTTTAATTGGTGAAATTGTATTTACAAATGTGTTGAATTTTGAACATCAAAAAAGCTATTCACAAGGGGGGTGTCAATGGATTGTCCTTATTAAGTAGGGAAATGACACAAGAAGGATCAGCTGGGGTTGGGGAGCTGATCATTGATTTGACGGGCCTTTATGCTTTTGCCCCTACAGAAGAGAAGATGTGGAAATAGATCAATTAGTAGGGCCAAAATCACACGTGATTTGAGGCCTTAAAGGTTTCTGTCATCTGCTTTGGCGATACTTGAGACGCCATTTGGCTTGGGAGAGTTTATCATGGTCTAACATGCCTCTCATTGATTTGTTTTCTGCATCTTTGACGATTAGGTGATCCTGCAACCGATAAGAGGAATCATGTTAATCAGAAGCTCTTTCAAGAGTCGAATAACTTGGAAGTGATACAACATTACCCTTCACTGGTTTACAGATGTTTGAATAGATCTGAAGTACGAGGAGGATATGAATTCCTGTAATTTTCACTCCGTTAGGTCATTTGCTCTCTTGTAATTTGCAGATGCAAGAGAATTTTTTTTTTATTTTTTTATTTTTTCAAGCGGCTAGCTGTCGCGTCGGGGATTCGAACCCCTGACTTCGGATCATCTTGCTCCTTCCCGGGTACCACTCGGTCGACGGTGTCCGTAGGGGGCGCTCCTTTTTCATTTAACTGAACAAGCTTCCGGACGACACATCCTTTCATACCAAGTTAGGTAAATCGATATGGGTCACTTGGTTTGCCCAAATTAACCATTAAGCTTGTTTCTTGAATCCTATGCTTCCTGTCAATAGGAGAAAATATGTCAAAAGTTAGTTCAGATACTGGGAGTATTGGAAACGATACCAAATTACTCTTCCCCAGAGTTTATATTTGTTGACTCCTAGGGATATTTGAGTGTCTATGACGGCCTTTTGTTTTTGACACAGTTCAACGTTTCCTTCAATTGGCATTTCTCATTTGTGACCATGTATGCATGATTGCTGGTCGTTGATTCATCTCCAATGCCTTCCTTCTGTGGAATTTTTCTTCTATCTTTGACTATAGCTGCATTGAGCAAAAAGTCACGTACCTCAGGCTTCTATGGAATCTGAGATGGACAATCAAAAACCTCCAGTTTTCTGATGGCGATTATTTTTGGAAGAATACGTGTCTGGAACATGGAGTGAAGCTTCCAAACTCTAGAGTCATTGTCTGGAGTGGGGGTTACAGATCGCCTTGACTGTCTGGATTTTCTCCCTATTGATAGTAATGAATTTAAAGGAAGAGAAGAAATTTCTTCCTTGTACTTCTTGGCTTGTCGAAGCTGGAAATTCCTTCAATGAAATTGTAATGTCTAATTGTTTAGGCATGTCGGGGGGAGAAGATATTGCTCCGTCTTGAGAAGGAGTTGGATAGGAGTGAGGTGGAATGCACAGAGCTCCTGAGGACGGCTTGCAAAAATGGAAAGGTCGAGAGCAGCATGGGGGAGCTTATCCTGTCTCGAGCTACTATGATGTGCATGCTTCGAGTTTAACCGTATGCCTATGCCTATTACCTCCTATCTTTCGTTTCCTGTACACATAAGAGAAGGCACATCATTTTCAAAATTATGTTCAGGGAATAAGACTTACCTTCTTTGAAACAGGATGATCATTTTTGTTTGCCCATGTTTCCTTGAAAGGGTGTCTTTGAACTTGGCGGGTTCACATGATGTGCCAGCTTCAAATGCCTCATGTCACACTAAGTCAGAGGAGATGAAATTCTGAGGCATGAAGTGAGTGAGTCAGAAAGACAAATTTAACATCCCATTTTGACAAAAACTTTTGGTAATGAAATATTTTTTGTTTTCAAAAGCATGTATTTAGAGGGAGGAAGCATGAGGAAGCCCAGCCCTCAGTATTCTCCTTAGGTGGTATTTTCTTTTCATGGTTGGATAGCATCACTAGGCTGGTTTGGAATACCGCCTCATGCTCTCAAAACAAAATATTACAACTGTACATTAAAGTATTGGAATGAAAAATACAATAGTAGCACACTAGATAAGAAACATAAAAACAAGCAAAACTAAAGAAAACTCCTATGAAAAGGAGCCTTTTGATAGTGCTGGTCCTGAAGTCAAGCGACTTTGAATTCCTCGCCTTCAGTAGACTCGAAGTATTCGCACGCGATGACTATTTCGTTAAAGCTACGGAAGTGTAAACCATGCAGCCAACAGCAATGTTTGTGGGGCAAAGCTTCTATGAACTGCTTTATCAATTCTTCTTCGGTCAGTTGAGGGTGGGTTTGCATCATAAAAGCCTTCCACCTTCCTGCATATGCTCGGAAATCCTCCATTGGTCTTCTTCCGAAGTGGGCCAAACTCTCGCATGGTAGCTCAGTTCCAATCTGGTTTTGGTTTGATGCAAGAATGTGGAAGATAGCTCATTCCAATCCTTTATGAGGTAAATACTTGCTGTGATGAACCATTGCAATGCAAATCCCGTAAAAGTTTCTTGGAATGCCTGAGTTGTGAATGACATCGGACCATAGTACTGACTCATTTCAGTGTGGAGATATTGCAAATGAGCCACGGGGCAAGTTGTGCCGTTATACTTGCGGAGATTAGGTATCCACACTTCGCTGGGGGTCATGATCATATGAGGGCAAGACGGGCTTGATATGTCTTGGTTAGGCTACTGGCTTTCCCACTGCATATTTGTTGTAGTGGTGAATTTTTCTGTTTCAGGGAAGTTGGACTCTACCGAGATTACCCCATTGCTTTCTTCTGGGTCAAAATTTCCGAATGAGGATGAAGTATTGAAGCTATCCTCATGGTCAGAGGACAAGCTTAGTAGTTCGTTAGGATCGTAGCGGATAAAGATGTACGTTTCCTCTTCTGACGGGCCTTCATCCCCTGGTGAGAGTAGGAAACAGTTATACGATGAATCGTTAGTTTCATTGAAATAACGCTGGAAGTCCTTGGGATTGTATTCTAGGGACGGGAAGTCTTCAGGGTTGTACTCTAGGGGATGATAGCCTTCAAAGCTGTATTCTCGGGAATGCTCGAAGCTTTGGTGCGGGGGCTCGTCGGCAGATGCTGAATTGATCTACTTAGGCTTTCTTTTCTTGGCTTCTAGTCCATACCTTTTGAGTCAGGCCCTTCGTTTTGCCATCTCGATTCTGTCAAGGGAAGTGAGAGACATTAGAGTTTCACTGTCTGATTCACTTTCTAGGTTGATAGGGGTTGGTATTCTTTGAACCCTAGCTCTTGCAGTAAGCTTGGGGAGCTATCCTGTCGTGTCATGGTCTTGAACAGACTCTATGTCTTTGATCTCGTACATAGGTTCCTTGCCTTTCCGAGTGGGAAACTTTTCAATAATACGATGTCGCTCAGTCGCCCATTTATCATGCAAGGCTTCACTGACATCTTCTTCTCCTTTCTCAACAACTGACAGCTCCTCGTGTTTTGCGATCATCGGCTCTTCGTAGGGCAAGGCGTTGTTAGGGCTGATGTCAATATCATATTCTTGATGGAAAACATGAATTAATTCCTTCTAGGTTTTAAGGGGACTAATGTTCTTAACAATGTACCAACGCAAGGCAGGGCCGGTCAGGTTTGATTGGTATGATTGAATCATCCTTCGGACCAGGTACGCCTGTAAGTAGGTCTTTGGGCGGAAGGTATCAACATACCTTTCGCATTCAGGCGTTCTTAGCTCTTCATGTATCTCAAAACCGGCGTAATTAGACGAGTCGATGGGATTCTGCTCCTGCAGCTGTCTCAACTTTTTCATGATCTTTGCAAGCTGTTGATCTTATTGGTCATCCTCTGGCAAATTTGCAGGTGCCAGGAGTGTGCTTAAAGCAGTTACGGAGTTGGGTTTAGCTTGAGTGGATTCCATTTGCCTTGAGAGTTGTCGAAGGACAATGGACATCTATCCTACACCGTCTTCAATGTTGGTGAGGCGATTTTGTACATCATTATGATCGGGTCCTATCATGTGAGGCCGTTCGCGGGTGGCTGATAGTTGACGATTCATAATTACCTGTGGCGCAAAAATCATGAATGAGCACGAAAGGCGGTGGGATCTCTTGAAGGGCTCCATACTGTCGTGCCACCCGATATGGGAAATAAGAAATGGCGCCAGTGAAACCAAGCAACGGAATTGGATGGCGGTGTTTGTAAGCAAAGTAAGCTCTCTTTCCATGGAACCAACCAGCACACCATTGGAATGCCTCTGGAGCTGGGTCTCTTAGAAAGTTTATCCAATTTAAATAGCTCTGGGTAGGAATGTATGGTCCTAAAACCATAAATTTCTGAAATGGATTTTCGAAATCATTTATTTCAGACGATCGCATGAACCATCGGAATTCGCTTAGGTGAGAAAAGAACCAAACTTGTAAAATTTCCGGGGAGATCCGCATGACTTTTTCAGTGTTTTCTTTAAAACGATTGAAGGACAAGAATGTTTCAGCTAAAATCATGTTGACTTAATTTTGTCCCCTTGAGATCTGATCAACTATCCATGCCATCTTTGGATTTATGACATTTCTTTGATGGGGGAAAATGATGAACCCGAAAAAGGCCAAGAGGAAAATCTCACTTTTTTGGGTCATGAGTTGATTTTCGAAACAGGCAGTCAAAAATGCTAGGGGGCAGGTATTATGGTTGTTTTCAAGAATTTGCCTCATAACATGGACTTCAGTTCCTAACAGTCGTGCTAACCCACACAATGGGATAACGCCTGTTGATGGCCTAACAAGCTTTTTCTCGAGAGGCATTCCAGTGATGATGCTGTATTCTTCCAGAGTCGGGGTTAGTTCGAACCCACCAAACAAAAAAGTAGTCGTCTTTGGGCACCAGAAATGTGCCATGGCTTGTATGACTTTGGGATGAACACGGACTTGGATCAACGATAGAAGATGACCGACTTTGGCTTTCACATGCTCTTGGGCATATTGGTCCCAATTGACCCCACCACCTGAAGAGCTCTACCTTGGGAGTGGGAATAAGCTGGATGTCATCTTCTCCCATCGCATATAAACTGGGACTCGAAAAAACCTTCCCTAAATTGCCATGGGCCAATAAAAAAGACTGAGTAAAAGTAAATAAATTACCTTGCTTTTAAAGAAAATGGCAAGTACAAAGACATGCATATGAGATGTGTGGCTCGATTTCTAACTGAGAAGGCTTGTTGAAATTAAAAGGGTATCTGCCTGTCGCAGTCTCGCATTAGCAGCATACCCTTCTAACCTCAGCTAGAGAAATTTGGGGAACAAAAAGGCAACCTTTACATCGCAGTCTCCCGTTCGATGTCGTATCTTTCTTGACACCATCCTAAATATCCTATGGCGGCCCAGGTCCGGCGGCCGGGTTGTGTGTGCCATGTGTAGTGTTAAAACAGTAAAACATGCACGATAATTTATAATCACAAGATAATCTATTTTAAGCAAAAATAAATTTCTAAGCTACTGACCTGCTTAAAAAAAAACCTAAGTCAGTAAAGGAATTAAACAAGACAAAAAAGCCTAAGTCCTCAAATTCCCTAGTGGAGTCGCCAAGCTGTCGCGACCTCTTTTTTCCTGGCGCCCGATCGGGGCGGGCACCTAGCGAAGACTAATGGCTCGGCAATATTTATTAAGCCCAGACTCTCCCAAGTCCCACTAACTCACGACTTTAATAGTCTAAGTTTTTAATCTGTAAGTTAATTTTTAAAACGGAGTTGCCACTAATCAATTTGGGGTGGGTTGATTAGAAACCCATGCGAAATATTGGGAGAAATACTTGCTCCTGCGCAACCAGAGAAATTAGGATCGGGGACTTGATTACACTAGTTAATCACTAATGCCCTTTCGGTACCTAATATTGTTTAAACACTAGTTAGTCTTTTTTGTTTTTTTTGAATTTTTGGCCCTTTTTTTTTGGATTTTTGGCATTTTTTGGAAAATATGAAATATTTTTTATATTTTGATTTTTTTTTTGGAAAATAAAATATTTTTTACTATTTTAATATTTTTTTTGAAAATAAACCATTTTTAAAATTATTTATTTTATATTTATTTATTAAAACAAAAAACGACCCAAAACGCACATGGGTTCTTTTTTTTTTTTTAAAAACGACGCTGCGTTGTTTTGGTGGGGGGGGGGGAACCAGTGAAACCCTACCCGGTTCCCCTGACCCGGGTCCGACCCAACGACCCGGGTCGCGACCCGAAAAAATTGGGAACCCAAGGGTTCCCTATTCGCGGCGCCGAGGAGAGGAGGACTGGGCGGATGCGGCGGCGACAACAGTGATGGGGGGGGGTGCGATGGCGATGGCGGCAGCTACTTGCGGCGAGGTGGTAGGCGGTGAGCGGCGGAGACGGTGGCGGCGAAGGGTGCGCGACGCCTTTGATTTCTCTCTTTCTCTCACCCTCTCTCTCTCTTTCTCTTTCTCTGGCCGCGAGCTTGCGGATCTGGGCTCGCTCGCCACCGGTCTCCCCCGAAGTCTCTCAGAGGGAGATCGGCGAGCTCGCGACCCAATCGCCTCACCTCTGCTTTGCTCTAAGTTCCTCAAATTCTCTCAGGGGGTGCTCGGAGCTTTGCTGGCTGCTGTGCCTGCTTGGATGGAGGCGGTGCCTCGGTATTTATAGGCGAGGGGGTGGCTGGTCGGTGGAACTTCGACCGCCGATCCCCCTCGCGCGCCAAGCGGCTCCGGACGGCGAGACCGATGTCCCATCCGACGCCAGCTGCTCCTCTGCTCCATGTGCGTAGGGGCCCATGCGGAGGCTGCTTCCCTTCCTTTATGTTTTTTTCTTTGTTTTGTTTTGTTATTTTTTGTTTTTATCATTTATTATCCGAAAAAGGAAAAATAAAATAAACTAAACTAAAATAAAATAAAGTACAGTAAAACCTAATTAAAATGAAATTTTTGGCGTCCAGATATCCCCATGTTTTTTTGTGCCTGCCGTTACTCAGGTGCTCTCTCTGTTGACACTCGACCTGTTCGAGTTATCTTTAAAGTTTGGATGCTCGTGATTGTTCAAGTATCCTCTTGTCTTTGAGTACCGACCACCGTTCGGATACTCCTTTTCCGTGACACTTGACCTGTCTGAGTTGTCCTCAAAATTACGCCATTAAATACTAGCAGCTACTCAAGTATTCCATCACATTATGTGCCTGCGAGCACCCAGGTATGCTTTCTTACACTTAGACCAGTTGAGTGGTCCTTGATCATATCATTAAATATTTTTGTTCACGGCAAGTTGTGCCATTATACTTGCGGCAAGTTGTGCCGTTATACTTGCGGCAAGTTGTGCCGTTATACTTGCGGAGATTAGGTATCCACACTTCGCTAGGGGTCATGATCATATAGGGCAAGACAGGCCTGATATGTCTTGGTTAGGCCACTGGCTTTCCCACTGCATATTTGTTGTAGTGGTGAATTTTTCTGTTTCAGGGAAGTTGGACTCTATCGAGATTACCCCATTGCTTTCTTCTGGGTCAAAATTTCTGAATGAGGATGAAGTATTGAAGCTATCCTCATGGTCAGAGGACGAGCTTAGTAGTTCGTTAGGATCGTAGCAGATAAAGACGTACGTTTCCTCTTCTGACGGGCCTTCATCCCCTGGTGAGAGTAGGAAACAGTTATACGATGAATCGTCAGTTTCATTGAAATAACGCTGGAAGTCCTTGGGATTGTATTCTAGGGACGGGAAGTCTTTAGGGTTGTACTCTAGGGGATGATAGCCTTCAAAGCTGTATTCTTGGGAATGCTCAAAGCTTTGGTGCGGTGGCTTGTCGGCAGATGCTGAATTGATCTGCTTAGGCTTTCTTTTCTTGGCTTCTGGTCCATACCTTTTGAGTAAGGCCCTTCGTTTTGCCAGCTCGATTCTGTCAAGGGAAGTGAGAGACATTAGAGTTTCACTGTCTGATTCACTTTCCAGGTTGATAGGGGTTGGTATTCTTTGAACCCTAGCTCTTGCAGTAAGCTTAGGGAGCTGTCCTGTTGTGTCCTGGTCTTGAACAGGCTCCTTGTCTTTGATCTTGTACATAGGTTCATTGCCTTTCCGAGTGGGAAACTTTTCAATAATATGATGTCGCTCAGTCGCCCATTTATCATGCAAGGCTTCGCTGACATCTTCTTCTCCTATCTCAACAACTGATGGCTCCTCGTGTTTTGCGATCATCGGCTCTTCATAGGGCAAGGCGTTGTTAGGGCTGATGTCAGTATCATATTATTGATGGAAAACATGAATTAATTCCTTCCAGGTTTCAAGGGGACTAATCTTACTGACAATGTGCGAACGCAAGGCAGGGCCGGTCAGGTTTGATTGGTATGATTGAATCATCCTTTGGACCAAGTAGGCCTGTAAGTAGGTCTCTGGACGGAAGGTATCAGCATACCTTTCGCATTCAGGTGTTATGAGCTCTTCAGGGATCTCGAAACCGGCGTATTTAGACAAGTCCATAGGATCCTGCCCCTGCAGCTGTCTCAACTTTTTCATGATCTTTTCAAGCTGTTTATCTTGTTGATCATCCTCTGGTAAATTTGCAAGTGCTAGGAGTGTGCTTAAAGCAGTTATGGAGTTGGGTTTAGCTTGAGTGGATTCCATTTGTCTTGAGAGTTGTCGAAGGACAATGGACATCTGTCATATGCCGTCTTCAATGTTGGTGAGGCGATTTTGTACATCATTCTGATCGGGTCCTATCATGTGAGGCCATTCGCGGGTGGCTGATAGTTGACGGTTCATAATTACCTGTGTCGCAAAAATCATGAATGAGCACGAAAGTAAACAAAGATTGACCCATGGCAATGGTCTAACTGCTTTTTTATTTATCAAAAGAAGATTTTTATAGACCACAGACTTCTAACATTTAAAACTTGAAATTAAAACGATAGAAGGAAATACTATGTATTAAACAAAAGTCCCTAAACAATGGGACGGAATTTTCACGATATCAACATAAGGGGACACATGATTGATATTCTATATGCGATGGGGAGCCTTGTTCTTGCGCAGATGCTTGCTTTCTTGGACCGGCTCTGAGACATGTATCCAGCCTATTCCCAAATCCCCTTGCATAGGTTCCGCTTGCTCATGCTGGCTGATCTCGCTAATTGGGTGAGGGATCGATGGCTTCCACTTTGTCGGGATACGATGGTTATGGATGTAGGATTCAGAGGCGTGATGGGCCTTTTCCTGTCCCTCAAGCCCTTCAGGTACCACGATCCTTTTGCGATGGCACTTGCTCCATGTTTCCTCATGGATAGAAATTTCGATTGGGATCTCCTGGAGGGCTCCATATTGTCGTGCCACCCGATATGGAAAATAGGAAATGGCGCCGGTGAGACCGAGCAACGGAATTGGACGGCGGCGTTTGTAAGCAAAACGAGCTCTCTTTTCATGGAACCAACCATCACACCATTGGAATACTTTAGGAGTCGGGTCTCTTAGGAAGT
Organism: Eucalyptus pauciflora; assembly: GCA_007663325.1. Taxonomy (NCBI): domain Eukaryota; kingdom Viridiplantae; phylum Streptophyta; class Magnoliopsida; order Myrtales; family Myrtaceae; genus Eucalyptus; species Eucalyptus pauciflora. The sequence goes on along the minus strand of VMYD01000369.1, from coordinate 398,486 downwards.
TCACTCAATCTAAACAGCTTTGATTGGGAATATATGGTCCTAAAACGATAAATTTCTATAATGGATTTTCAAAATCATTTATTTCAGACGATCGCATGAAGCATCGGAATTCTCTTAGTTGAGAAAAGAACCAGACTTGTAAAATTTCCGGGGAGACTCGCATGACTTTTTCTGTGTTTTCTTTAAAACGATTGAGGGACAAGAATGTTTAAGTTAAAATCATGTTAACATAATTTTGCCCCCTTGAGATCTGATCAACTATCCATGCCATCTTTGGACTTATGGCATTTCTTTGATGGGGGAAAATGATGAACCTGAAAAAGGCCAAGAGGAAAATCTCGCTTTTTTGGGTCATTGGTTGATTTTCAAAACAGGCAGTCAAAAATGCTAAGGGGCAGGTATTATGGTTATTTTCAAGAATTTGCCTCATAACATGGACTTCAATTCTTAAGAGTCGTGCTAACCCACGCAACGGGATAATGCCTGTTGATGGCCTAACAAGCCTATTCTCGAGAGGTATTCCAGTGATGATGCTGTATTCTTCCAGAGTTGGGGTTAGCTCGAACCCACCAAACATAAAAGTAGTCGTCTTCGGGCACCAGAAATGTGCCATGGCTTGTATGACTTCGGGATGAACACGGACTTGAATCAACGATAGAAGATGGCCGACTTTGGCTTTCACGCGCTCTTGGGCATACTGGTCCAATTGACCCCACCACCTGAAGAGCTCTGCCTTGGGAGTGGGAATAAACTAGATGTCTTCCTCTCCCATCGCATATAAACTGGGACTCGAAAAACCTACCCTAAATTGCCATGGGCCAATAAAAGATTGAGTAAAAGTAAATAAATTACTTTGCTTTTAAAGAAAACGGCAAGCACAAAGACATGCACATGAGATGTGTGGCTCGATTTCTAACTGAGAAGGCTTGTTGAAATTAAAAGGGTATCCGCCCGTCGTAGTCTCGCGTTAGCAGCATACCCTCCTAACCTTGGCTAGAGAAATTCGGGGAAAAGAAAGGCAACCTCTACATCGCAGTCTCACGTTCGAGGTCGTATCTTTCTTGACACCATCCTAAATATCCTATGGCGGCCCAGGTTCGGCGGCCGGGTTGTGTGTGCCATGTGTAGTGTTAAAACAGTAAAACATGCACAACGGTTTATAATCACAAGATAATCTATTTTGGACGCATATAGAATAGCAATTATGTGTCCCCTTGTGTTGATATCGTGAAAATTCCGTCCCATTGTTTAGGGACTTTTGTTTAATACATAGTATTTCCTTTTGTCGTTTTAATTTCAAGTTTTAAATGTCAGAAGTCTGTGGTCTATAAAAATCCTCTTTTGATAAATAAAAAAGCAGTTAGACCATTGCCATGGGTCAATCTTTGTTTACTTTCGTGCTCATTCATGATTTTTGCGACATAGGTAATTATGAACCGTCAACTATCAGCCACCCGCGAATGGCCTCATGTGATAGGACCCGATCAGAATGATGTACAAAATCGCCTCACCAACATTAAAGACGGCGTAGGACATATGTCCATTGTCCTTCGACTCCATAACTCCATAATTGCTAAGCACACTCCTAGCACCTGCAAATTTGCCAGAGGATGACCAACAAGATAAACAGCTTGAAAAGATCATGAAAAAGTTGAGACAACTGTAGGGGCAGGATCCTATGGACTTGTCTAAATGCACGGGTTTCGAGATCCCTGAAGAGCTCAGAATGCCTGAATGCGAAAGGTATGTTGATACCTTCCGTCCAGAGACCTACTTACAGGTCTACTTGGTCCAAAGGATGATTCAATCATACCAATCAAACCTGACTGGCCCTGCCTTGCGTTGGTACATTGTCAGGAAGATTAGTCCCCTTAAAACCTGGAAGGAATTAAATCATGTTTTCCATCAAGAATATGATATTAACATCAGCCCTGACAACGCCTTGCCCTACGAAGAGCCGATGATCGCAGAACACGAGGAGCTGTCAGTTGTTGAGATAGGAGAAGAATATGTTAGTGAAGCCTTGCATGATAAATGGGCGACTGAGCGACATCATATTATTGAAAATTTTCCCACTCGGAAAGACAAGGAACCTATGTACAAGATCAAAGACAGGGAGCCTGTTCAAGACTAGGACACGACAGGACAGCTCCTCAAGCTTACTGCAATAGCTAGGGTTCAAAGAATACCAACCCCTATCAACCTAGAAAGTGAATCAGCAGTGAAACTCTAATGTCTCTCACTTCCCTTGACAGAATCGAGTTGGCAAAACGAAGGGCCTTACTCCAAAGGTATGGACCAGAATCCAAGAAAAGAAAGCCTAAGCAGATCAATTCAGCATCTGTCGACGAGCCCCCGCACCAAAGCTTCGAGCAGTCCCAAGAATATAGCTTTGAATGCTATCATCCCCTAGAGTACAACCGTGAAGACTTCCCGTCCCTAGAATACAATCCCAAGGACTTCCAGCGTTATTTCAATGAAACTGACGATTCATCGTATAACTGTTTCCTACTCTCACTAGGGAATGAAGGCCCGTCAGAAGAGGAAACGTACGTCTTTATCCGCTACGATCCTAATGAACTACTAAGCTCGTCCTCTGACCATGAGGATAGCTTCAATACTTCATCCTCATTCGGAAATTTTGACCCAAAAGAAAGCAATTGGGTAATCTCGGTAGAGTCCAACTTCCCTGAAACAGAAAAATTCATCACTACAACGAATATGCAGTGGGAAAACCAATGGCCTAACCAAGACATATTAGGCCCGTCTTGCCCTCATATGATCATGACCCCTAGCGAAGTGTGGATACCTAATCTTTGCAAGTATAACGGCACGACTTGCCCCGTGGCTCATTTGCAATATCTCCATACTGAAATGAGTTAGTACTATGGCCTGATGTCATTCACAACTCAGGCGTTCCAAGAAACTCTTAGGGGGTCTGCATTACAATGGTTTGTTACTGCAAGTATTTATCTCATAAAGGATTGGAATGAGCTGTCTTCCACATTCTTGCATCAGTACCAAAACCAGATTGGAACTGAGTTGCCTTGCGAGAGTTTGGCCCACTTCGGAAGAAGACCAATGGAGGATTTCCGAGCATATGCAGGAAGGTGGAAGGCTTTTATGATGCAACCCACCCTCAACTGACTGAAGAAGAATTGTTAAAGCAGTTCATAGAAGCTTTGCCCCACGAATATCATTGTTGGCTGCATGGGTTACACTTCCGTAGATTCAACGAAATAGTCATCGCGTGCGAATACTTCGAGTCTGCTGGAGGCGTGGAATTCAAAGACACTTGACTTCAGGACCAGCACTATCAAAACGCTCCTTTTCGTAGGAGTTTTCATTAGTTTTGCTTGTTTTTATGTTTCTTATCTAGTGTGCTACTGTTGTATTTTTCATTCTAGTACTTTAATGTACAGTTGTAATATTTTGTTTTGAGAGCATGAGGCGGTATTGCAAACCAGCCCATTGATGCTATCCAACCATGAAAAGAAAATATCATCCAAGGAGAATACTGAGGGCTGGGCTTCCTCATGCTTTTTGTCCCCCAAAGACATATTCTGAAAATAAAAAATATTTCATCACCAAAAGCTTTTGTCAAAACAAGATGATAAATTTAACTATGTTTATCTTTCTGACTCTCTCACTTTATGTCTCAGAATATCATCCCCTTTGACTTAGTGTGACATGAGGCATTTGAAGCTGGCACATCATGTGAACTCGCCAAGTTCAAAGACACCCTTTCAAGGAAACAGGGGCAAACAAAAAGGAACATCCTGTTTCAAAAAAAGGTAAGTCTGATTCCCTGAACATAATTTTGAAAATGATGTCCCATCTCTTCTATGTACAACAAACGAGAGATAGGAGATAATAGGCATAGGCATACGGTTAAACTCGAAGCATGCACATCATGGTAGCTCGAGGCAGGATAACCTCCCCCATGCTGCTTTCAACCTTCCCATTTTTGCGAGCCGTCCTCAAGAGCTCTGTGCACTCCACTCCTATTCAACTCCTTCTCAAGATGGAGCAATATCTTCTCCCCCCGACATGCCGGAACAATTAGACGTTACAGTTTCATTGAAAGAATTTCCAGCTTCGACAAGCCAAGAAGCACAAGGAAGAAATTTCTTCTCTTCCTTTTAATTCATTACTATCAATAGGGAGAAAATCCAGACAGTCAAGGCAATTTATAGCCCCCACTTTAGACAATGACTCTAGAGTTTGGAAGCTTCACTCCGTGTTCTAGACACGTATTCTTCAAAAAAAAAAAAATAATTGCCATCAGAAAACTGTAGGTTTTTTATTATCCATCTCAAATTCCATAGAAGCTTGAGGTACATGACTTTTTGCTCAATGCAGCTATAGTCAAAGACAGAAGAAAAATTCCACAGAAGGAAGACGTTGAAGATGAATCAACGACCAGCAATCATGCATATAGGGCCACAAATGAGGAGGGCCAATCAAAAGAGACATTGAACCTTGTCAAAGACAAAAGGCTATCATTGACACTCAAATATCCCTAGGAGTCAGCAAATATAAACTCTGGGGAAGAGTAATTTGGTATCGTTTCCAATACTCCAGTATCTGAATTCACTTTTGATATATTTTCTCCTATTTGACAAGAAGCATAGGATTCAAGAAACAAGCTTAGTGGTTAATATGGGCAAACCAAGTAGCTCATATTGATTCAAGAGCCGGTTCGGTTAAATGAAAAAGGAAATCCCCCTTGCGGACATTGTCGGCGCCTCTAGCCGAGTGCTACCCGGAAAGAAGCAAAATGGTCTGAAGTCGGGGGTTCAAATCCCCGACGCGACAGTTAGCCGCTTAAAAAAAATAAAAAATAAAAAAAGTAAAATAAAAATAAAAATTTGCTTCTCTTGCACCTGTAAATTACAAGAGCACAAATGGCCTAACGGAGTAAAAATTATAGGAATTCATATCATCCTCGTACTTCAGGTCTATTCAAACATCTGTAAACCAGTGAAGGGTAATGTTGTATCACTTCCAAGTTATTCGACTCTTGAAAGAGCTTCTGATTAACATGATTCCTCTTGTCGGTTGCAGGATCACCTGATCGTCAACGATGCAGAAAACAAATCAATGAGAGGCATGTCAGACCATGATAAATTCTCCCAAGCCAAATGGCGTCTCAAGTATCGCCAAAGCATATGACAGAAACCTTTCAGGCCTCAAATCACGTGTGATTTTGGCCCTACTAATTGATCTATTTCCACATCTTCTCTTCTGCAGGGGCAAAAGTAGAAAGGCCCGTCAAATCAATGATCAGCTCCCCAACCCCAGCTGATCCTTCTTGTGTCATTTCCCTACTTAATAAGGACAATCCATTGACACCCCTTTGTGAATAATTTTTTTGATGTTCAAAATTCAACACATTTGTAAATACAATTTCACCAAGTAAACACCCCTAAAGTTGTCAATAGGGTTTCTAGAGTAAAAATCATTTATTTGTTTTGAGAGTACAAACTCTCTCATACTTAAAAAATAATGCATGTCTTCTCCAAATGGATTTTTGCATGATGATTTTTGTCTATCTAAATCACTGATTCCATTGTGAATTATTAGAATAGACAGCTAAGTGAAGAATACAAGATTAGTTGAGCATGCTGGATGAGGCACGTCAGAATGATGACAGGCAAGCCATATCCTACACACAGTCCCCCATCTATACACTTGTGAGATGAGTGCAGAAAATTCCATGACTGCAGGGTAAAGAGTTCTATCGCAAAAAGTATGATAACCAAAATAGTGAGAGACATTTCATTGCTCACCCCTTTTGAGCCCCATACACTGGTGAAGCTTCTCTCATCAAGAATCACCCTACACTGAGGCATGTCAAAGACAAGGCAAATCATCATTACAAGCTGAGAAAAGGGATAGAAATTTTCTTGCTCGCACTTGCATCAATCTTCGGGTGTCTTTATTGCATATGAACACTCACATTAATTTAAGTGCCTTAGAATGACGAAGAGCAATTCCTTTTCTATGCATTTGTATACATTGTACAACCCAAGTGAGTTTGTAATTTTACCCTCACATTGAGACAAAGCATAAGTTATTGCCATAGCCTAGAGCGCTAGCTGAAGACGAAGACTCAAAGTCTAAGTAATGGTGCTTCGATTGAACTCGCCTAGATCAGCTCCTCAAGCAACAAAAATGAAAAAAACAGGGGCATAAAAAAGCAGTATACCTGGTAAAAGCAAGATCAATGCCCATAAATGAAAAACTGGAATGAAAGCAGGGGCATAAAAAAGCAGTGTGCTTGGTAGAAGCAAGGCCAATGCCCCCAGTCAAAAATACAGCCAAGAAAAAGTTGCTGTTGTAAAATCTCCATCTGACAATAAGAAGAAAGACCAGTGACGAATGCCGAGACAGTCACCAATTCTCACCCTTCTATATGTGAGCTGAGTCCACGTTATATTCCCATTGTAAATAGTCTCTTCAGACTAAGGCACTTCAATTAACGTAGGATTTCATATGTACATAAGCATTGCTCGAAGAAGTACAAGCAAAATTACTCTATCTCTTTTCGCAGGATTCCTGACTTGTAAACCCGGAGATGATCGTGCAACATTTTCGTCCATCGACTTCGACCTTGATGGTCCCCTTTGATGAGTTGCTGACCAAGTCTTCATCACAATTTCAACAAAGACCTCTCACATTGGTAAAGTCATACCACTTGCGAGAATACTCAGACCCCTGCTGACATGATGATAGTGAGAAGTGTGATCCTTATAAATCCTGCATCAATGGTCAGGATAAAACAGCCTTTCCATGAGAGTGAGTGAAAAGTTCTTTCAGACTGAAAGTCCCTCATCTGACATGCTCAAGACATCTGCATTCTAAATGAGGGTTGCCTTTCAAAATCTTCCCCAGTGGAATTCAAGTGGTACAAAACTGACAAAATTATCATGCATAAATCACATTTGAATTTATGAATTTACAGCATATACAGTCATTGTGTACATGTCTGCATATTGTGTAAATAACAAACATACTCTCAGTAATTAGAGATATTGCCAAGTAAGCATATCCCTATCCCCATTTGTCTTAAAGTACCTACCACTGTCCAGGTACTCTCTTCTTGTCACTCGACCTATTTGAGTCGTCCCTTGAATTTGTGTGCTTACGGCAGTCTAAGTATCCCCTTGTCTTTGAGTACCCATCATTTGCCGGGTACTCCCTCTTATCAACACTCGACCTGTTCAAGTTGTCCCCAGAGTATTGATATTTGCGACTGTCCAGATATCCCCCTGTTTTTGAGTGCATGCCATTACTTAGGTGCTCCCTTTGTTGACACTCAACCTGTTCAAGTTGTCCTTAAATTTTGGATGCTCGTGACTGTCCGAATATCCTCTTGTCTTTGAGTACCGACCACCGTTCGGATACTCCATTTCCGTGACACTCAACCTGTTCGAGTTGTCCTCAAAATTACACCATTGAATACTAGCAGCTACTCAAGTATTCCATCACATTATGCGCCTGTGATCACCCAGGTATTGCTTTCCTACACTTGGACCAGTTGATTGGTCCCTGATCATATCATTGAATATTTGTGTTCATCCAAATATTTCTCTACTTTGTACACCTGTGTGCCTGCGGCCATCTAGATAAGCCTTGTGCTACATTCAAATTCTCAATCGCCAGGAGGTGGGATACCTTCATGAATATCCTAGGTACGTCCTCAATATTCCCTAATTGCCAGGAGGTGGGAGACCTTCACGAATATGCGAGGTACATCCTCGATATTCCCAATTACCAGGAGGTGAGAAACCTTCACGAATATCCAAGGTACGTCCTCGCTATTCCCCATACCAGGAGGTGAGAGACCTTCACGAATATCCAAGGTACGTCCTCGATATTGCCCATACCAGGAGGTGAGAGACCTTCACGAATATGTGAGGTACGTCCTCGATATTCCCAATTACCAGGAGGTGAGAAACCTTCACGAATATCCAAGGTACGTCCTCGATATTCCCCATACCAGGAGGTGAGAAACCTTCACGAATGTCCAAGGTACGTCCTCGATATTCCCTATATCAGGAGGTGAGAGACCTTCACGAATATCCAAGGTACGTCCTCGATATTCCCCATACCAGGAGGTGAGAGACCTTCACGAATATGTGAGGTACGTCCTCGATATTCCCAATTACCAGGAGGTGAGAAACCTTCACGAATATCCAAGGTACGTCCTCGATATTCCCCATACCAGGAGGTGAGAGACCTTCACGAATATCCTAGGTACGTCCTCGATATTCCCTAATTGCCAGGAGGTGGGAGACCTTCACGAATATGCGAGGTACGTCCTCGATATTCCCAATTTCCAGGAGGTGAGAGACCTTCATGAATATGCGAGGTACGTCCTCGATATTCCCAACTACCAGGAGGTAAGAGACCTTCACAAATATGCAAGGTACGTCCTCGATATTCCCAACTACCAGGAGGTGAGAGACCTTCACAAATATGCAAGACCCATCCTCGATATTCCGTCTGCCATGTATTCTTTAGAAATTCGTACTTGTGATCATCCAAGTACCCCTTCAATGCCTGTGAACGTTTAGGCATCCTTCAAAGTCCATACTTGTTAACATCCAAGTACTCTTCCGACACTTGCAAGCAATCAGGTATGTTCCAGCATCTAGTACTTGTAATCATATAGGTACCCCTTCGATATCTGCGAACATCCAGGTATCCTCTAAGAGTTTGTACTTGTGATCATCCAAGTACCCCTTCGACGCTTGCGAAGGCCCAAATATCCTCCAGGTTAGTACTTGTGAATATCCAGGTACTCTTTCAATGCCTGTGAATGTCCAGGTATCTTCAACAAATTGATGTCTTGAGAAAGGTCGGTGCATCCTCCTGAGAAAAGTCGGGTTCCAACAGGTGTCCTCGACAAAGATTAGGCACCTCACAAACCAATGCCTTGAGAAAGGTCGATGCATCCTCTCGAGAAAGGTCGGGTTCCAGCAGGTGTCCTCGACAAAGATCAGGCACCTCACAAATCGATGCCTTGAGAAAGGTCGATGCATCCTCCCGAAAAAGGTCGGGTTCTAACTGGTGTCTTTGACAGAGGTCAGACACCCCCACAAAATAGATGCCCTGAGAAAGGTCGGCGCATATCCCGAGAGATATCGGGTACCAACTGGTGTCCTCAATACAAATCATGCACCCACAAATAGATGTCCTGAGAAAGGTCAGCGCATCTCCCGTCACGTCAACTGAAGAAAAGTTCGGATCCGAGACAAACACTTACTGCTTTGACAGGCGACCGAAGAAAGGTTCGGGTCTTAGAAAAACAATTTCCCGTCAAGGCGACCGAAGAAAGGTTCAAGTCCAAGACAAACTACTGATTGCTCTATCAGGCGACTGAAGAATGGTTCAGATCCTAGAGAAGCAACCTTCTCATATCACCAGGTAAGATGACGCCTTGATACTTGCCAAAACTCGGGGTTCACACCCTATCTCACTCACTCCTGGTAAGTAACTACATGTATCTTCTTATCTGTCTTAGTATACGTAATGTTATATTACTCTTTTTGCATAGGATAATAGGTCCCAAACAGCATATAATCTGCTATGCATGTATGGATAAATTTTAGGCATTAGTTTGTCTTTGAATGCAACCTCTGCGAGCTCACCTTCAAAGAGGGGCAGCTGTTGACGCTTAAAATTTCCTTTTAATTAGGTTTTACTTTATTTTATTTTAGTTTATTTTTTTTTATCTTTTTCGGATAATAAATAAAAAAACAACAAAAACAGAAAACAAAGCAAAAACAGAAAAACAAAACAAAAGCAAAAAGAAAGAGCAGCCCATTCCCCCTCCGCATGGGCCCTTATGGCCCATTTTCCTCTGCCTCCCAGCCCAGCCCTCTTCAGTCGTCTCCTTCCTTCGTCCGCCTCTGCAGCGCACGCACAGAGGGCGCGACACCAGATGGGTGGTGGACGGTGACACATGTGGAGCAGAAGCGGCTGGTGTTGGATGGGGACGTGCCAAGGGCAGCTGGAGCCGGATGGGATGCCGGTTCGGCCGGCGAAGGCCGTGGAGACCGGCAGTCCAAACTCCGTCGACTGGCCGTCCCTCGGCCTATAAATAGGCCGTCCATCTCCATCGACAGGGGCACAGATCAGAGAGAAAGAGGAAGCCAGCCAAGCTCGGGAGCCCCCGAGAGACTTCGGGGGACTCGAGAGCAGAGAGAGGAGAGAGATCGAAGCTGCAAGCGTTCAAGCTTCCCCCAAGAGACTTCAGGGGAGGCTCGACACTCGCGAGCCCAGATCGAAGCAGAGAGAGGAGGGTCCGTTGTCGTTGCCCCGTCCCGATCGCCGTCGCCGCCACATGATTGCAAGATCCTATCGTTTTCGCGTATTATATTTCAACAACATTGGGGTCGATTCTACAAAAATAGTTTGTGCTTCCTTAAAAAATCAATTCATTTGTTCTTGACTGCTCATTTGGGCCTAACAATTAAGATTGAAGCAAGTTCTCTTTTCCCATGAAATGGCTATACTCTTGTGATGAAGATCGAAGGTGACGTTTGTCGGAACAAAGATTGATGGCAATTATTGTTGGAACTAGCTTGAACGAAAGCAACTCGATTACCCGTCATCCTCCGTTGTTTGGTGGTGCTTACACATGTTGGAAATGTAGGATGCCCATGTCATTTGATTGCTGGAACACGAACTTTTGTTGATTTTGCAAATGTACCCTTTTGTGACAATAAAGGTGGCTCCTCTAGTACACCCGGAAGTGAAGAGAATATATGAAGGATGGCAAGAGGAAAAGTTTCATCGAATGCAAAAGCAAGGGACGATAAACACCATGCGCTTGCTCCGCCTAGAATTTATGAGAATTTCCTCGTGCGCAACAGCAAAAGAAACAAGGGATCGATTGGAGGTCACCCATTAGAATTTTCTCGGTCTGAATGTCGAGATTACTTTCCTCAGCAGACCCAGCCCGAAATAGCCAGTGGATCGGGCCTCGTTGTTAAAGCTCTTTCGATAGCCCAAATTGGACGAGCTCACTTGCTGAATCAAAATGTTAAAAATTAAAGAGAAAGAAATAGAATTTGAGTCAATAATGCATTGACTCCTAAATTCATATGGGTCCGCCAAAACAACCATCCGAAGCAGGAGATCGCTCAAATGGCATGTTTGTTGGCACACATTTAGTGCTTTAATCCCAATGAGTCGACATAATGCGTTTTTTATTTTAACGTGTCAGTACCTACATGTCTGAGCCCCCAAGTGGAGACATATATATTCTTCCCCCTCTCATAGGGAATATTTCTGAATTTTTTGTCCCAAAGTTTAGACGGAGCAGCTTATGGTTATACTCAGGATTGCGTTATATCAGGAGGCCCCCAATCACTATATTTATCATGGCGTGAGAGCTACCTCTACCCCTTATTATTTTATCGTCCTCGGAGTATGGGGACACGAGTCTCGATTGGCTCTCGACCCATCCTTTCTACTAGCCAACCACACAGGCTTGTGACTCAAGTGGGGACATGGGCTTGAATCCTTTGGGCTGGCCCTATAGCCAATTCTTTCCCTCCTGGGTAAGAGGTAAAATTGTCCTCGAGCCAATGATGGGGCTCTCGGCTCTTGGAAAGGAGGAGCCGGGAGTTAGCCGAGACTTGAGTCCCAATACTCCGAGGATGTTAAAAAATGGGGCATAGAGGCAACTCCCAGGCTTCGATAAATATAATCACTAGGGATTTTCCTGTAAGACTCAATTGTCTACTACTATATCTGAACTTTGGGACATAAAATTTGGGAGTATTTCCTAGAGTAGGTGGCGACCAGTATGTTAAAATGAGGAATGTAATCCTGTCAGTCCACCAGGGTTACCTCGCATGTAGGATGGCCCTTGGTGGAGTCTTCAAGCTCCTAGGTCATGGTGAAGTACAACCTTAACCACTACCAAAGATCCAAGACACACCCTGAAATAGCCCACGGATCAGGCCTCATTGTTAAAGCTCTGTGGATAGCCCAAATGTTTGCGGCCCAAATTAGACGAGCCCACTTGCTGAATCCAAACATTAGAGGTTTAAAAGAAAAGGAACTAGAATTTGAGTCAATAATGCAGTGGCTCCTAAATTCATATGGACCCACGGAAACAACCAGCCCAACCAGGAGATCGCTCAAGTGGAACGTTTGTTGGCACACATATGTCGGTCAACATTGACGGATTTTCATTTAATCTATTTGAAAAGTCAATATCATTATCCGTTTTCCATATTAACTCATTCATACTTTTCCCCTTCCTTCTTGTAATTTTTCCAAGATAAACAGCGAAAAGAAGAAAAGAAAAACGAGAAATTAAAGAACTTTATCACTAGCAAGCAAAATAACATGTAAAATTGCCCAGAGAAGGAAGACATGCTCCAAATGGATGAATTTTATTCCTACAAAATTAAGTTCTTCCCTCAAAATCATCGCACTTTGTGCAAGACCCTCAGCGCAAGATGAGGCTGAACATTAAATTACACGAACTAATCCAAAGTAATTAATTAATTGAGACTAATGCACACCTTCTAGTCCATTGATTCCTACGTGGACATTACAAACAGGTAATACTTGCCCATCTGGATCAGCAGCCTCAGCAAGAACGGCACGAAGCCGGTGAAGAGCAGCCACCGGAACTGTTCGTCTGACTTGGGAGTGACGGCAAAGATAGCAGAGCCGTACGTGACGGCCATCGACACGGTGGCCACCACGACCTCAAGGAAGAACGGGAAGCCCCAGGTGAGGGAGATGATGAGGTTGATGGATGATGCAAGCGCGAGCGTGTTGCACACCAGGAACACGTAGAACGGCCCCGTCTGGGAGGCGTAGATGGCCTGGCCCGGGACATGGCTGCCGGAGCTGTCCTGCCAGACGCCGCCGGGGGGGCTGACCCCAGCTTGGAAGGTGACGGCCGTGATGAGGGTGGCGACAACGAGGAGGACGTTGCGGACCTCGGCTGGGGAGTCACGGCCCTCGTGGTTGAACAGCATCTTGAGCAATTTGAGAGGGTTTTCTGGAGGGTTTGCCATTGGAGAGAGAGAGAGAGAGAGAGAGAGAGAGGAATTAAAACTACTAATCCAATAAGAAGGTGAATGGTAATGACGTTTTCTTTGGATATTTATAGTGATGCAATGGAGGACTAGTTCATGTATAACTTTCTGGTCGTTTTGGTCATTGGTGGCTGTGACCATAGGAAGATTCTGGGAAATGTCGGGTCGTGATCCGCACATGCATGCTTCATTGTGATTGGAGAGTTTGTGTGCTCTCAACCTTGTTGAATAATTCCAGTTCCTGTTCTGGCCTGGCCCCTCTTCTTCCTCCTTTAAATGTTTGTTCATTTGATTGTTGGGGTAGTTGGGGGGCGGTGGAACCTTTTGGCGGAGAGGAGTCCAATTACTCAGTAACTGACAGAGAGATGAGTCAGCTGCCGAACCTAGAGGCAATCCCAATTGAGGGTTTTATATTTTATTTTTTCCTTCTGGCATCCTATTCTTCAAAATATAAACGGGAGCGTTCTTTTGATACAGTTATGGTTGCCTTATAATTATGTTTCGAATTGCTAAATTTTTTGTACTTGGTGATACATACTTTAATTGTAAGATCTAATAGTTAGATAAGACAGATGCGAATGCTTAGTTACCTATCATACGCGTACTCTCTATCACCATCAAATTTTCGACACATGTTGCTAGTTATGGTTGTGTTATAATTATGCTACAAATTGCTAAAATTTATGTGCTTTGGTAATACATACTTTAAAACTCTGGAATCTCAAAGTTAAATAAGAATGGATGAGGATCCTTAGCTGCCTATCATAGGGCTGTGCAATTAGTCCTGTTCTACCTTGGAACCGAACTAGACCGTCCAAAAAACAAGTCCAGTTCTCAGTTGCAGCAGAAATAGGTTCAATTCTTGGTTCGAAATTTTTTAAATTGATACTTTGCAAGTAGGTTTTAGATTTTGGGCATTGAATCTATCCACCAACCCAACCACTCAAGAACCGGCTATAACCTGTTTGGATTATTATACTTAAATGAGCTTAACTTTCCTATTGCTTTGTATTTCTGTTTGTTTTGTATTGATGTGTTACTTTGAGCCATTTTTTTGCTCACACTATTTTGCTATAATTGCTATTTCTCTTGGTTTTTTTTTTAAATGAAAGAAAAAGAAAAAGAAAAAGAAAAAGAAAAAGAAACCAGTTCATGGGTAGACTATGGAACCGGACTAGACAAACATGGTAGGTTCCAGGATTAATTTCAATACAGATAGGATAGATTTCAAGTTTTGAAATTTGTAAATTGATTGTATGGGCAAAGGATCTGAGTCCGGCCAAGACAAGTTCCTAAAAATTGTCCTGAGTTCCTGTAGTCGCGAGGAGTTCCTTGGCATTCGTCTTCATGACTGTGATTGTTACTGGTAAGTTGAAGCAATGGGTTTGAACTTATTTCAATGAGCATGTAGTCAGGATACTACTTACATATTATCTATGTGACATGAATCTTTTGGTTTTGCTGTGGAGTATTACTACACCAACGATTTCATCATTGTTCGAAATATATTGAGCCTATCATAGATATCCTATACTAACACTTAAACAAATTATTTACCATATATTTCTAGCATTCATTGAAAAGTTGACCATATCCATGAAACTGGAAGGGACGAGTGCACTTCACACAGATATATTCGCTGGTCTTATGACTATTTGAAATATACCACACGATCTATATTGATATGTTATTGAAGAGCAATCATGATAGAACACAAAACGAATTTATTCATGGATTAGCATATACTTTATCCGCGAAATTGGTTGTAAGGTATATGACTATTTCTATAATCTATGCTTGGAAGTTGATCTAAAGCGATGTATCAATATAATACAACATATAAAGAACATTTAATAAGAATTACAAAATTTTGTAGTAATGTGTGAATTCCTACGGAGACCCATGCATAGCACGAGTTGCTGTGCTAGTTAATAGAAGCAACGTGCATAATGAGACTCCTTGATTGCGGGAATGGGAGAGCCTATGGATCCAGTAAAAAGGAAACTCTTTGCGTCAAAATATTGTTGTTTTAACTCATTCTATCTATCAAGATTGCAAGATAAAAGGGACGAATGTTTTCCTGCTTTCGAATCACAGATGTGAATTTGTACAAGAAGTAGAAACTTGTAAGAAAGTAAACATAATATAACCGTGATTATTGTTAATTACACTTCTAATTATGAAAATAAGCTAAAAATATGTTACCCAAGAAGTCCATATGATAAACAATATGGTCGTTTGCTAAGAATAAAAAAACATTATCGGTGTTAAAGTATTTCACATCACTTGTTTACGAGTTTCCCGATTTATTTCGCGTGTGAAAATTTTCATTAGTCAAGTTCTATACGTTGTTTCTAATCCAGCTTGAATGTGAGAGATGTGTTAAATTATATTTGTTTATGGGTTTTATATGCTCCTTATACATATGTGGTATCTCTCAATTTAGTCAATACGGTCGTTTTTTGAATATAACTTTTTTGAACATATTTCCTCATATAAAAATTACATATGAAAATTTTCCTATTTCTGCCACAAATAAGTAGTGTTAGGTGAAAAACCGTCGTCCTTTTTCTTTCTATTTCCAGTGTTTGACTTTCAAGTAGTAAGCTGACCGTTCGCATCAGCAACATGCTTATGGTGCGTTTGGTTCAGCATTCCTAAGGAGCATTCAGCCTCAAAAGCCCCTTGGCGAAATGCTGAACCGTTTGGCAACCATTTTGAAGTAGTTTTAAGTGAAAGTCAGCATTGGGAAAGCTAAAAGCTAAATGCTAGTAGGAAAGCTTTAAGCTTTCAGCATTTAGCCAAATGCTGAAACATAGTTTTATTTTTTTTCCAAAACTATCATACTCATTCTTCAAATTTCGTATTTTGCCATCGTTATTACTTTTTTAAATGCCAAAATAATGCTAAAAAAATCAAATTTACATAAATACTAAAAAAAAATTAAAGATATTTTGGTATTTTAAAAAAATTATTTATATATTTGATTTTTTAGCATATATATTTGATTTTTTTTAGCATAATTGTCAAAATTTATATTTAAAAAGTTGCATACATTTTTTTTTTCAATTTTAAACAAATAAAAATTAAAAAATTCCTATGAAGGGTTTGGTCTTTTTAAAATATATACATATATATATATATATATATATATATATGTATTTGATTTTTTTAGCATTATTTTCATATTTATATTTAAAAACTTACATACATTATTTTTTCAATTCTAAACAAATATAAATTAAAAAATTTCAATGAAGGATTTGGTCTTCTTCTTTTTTTTTTTTTAATTATATATATGTATTTGATTATTATAGCATTACTGTCAAAATTTATATTTAAAAAGTTGCATACATTATTTTTTTTCAATTTTAAACAAATAAAAATTTAAAAATTCCAATGAAGGGTTTTGTCTTTTAAAAAAAATTATTTATATATGTATTTGATTTTTAAGCATTATTTTCAAATTTATATTTAAAAATTTGCATACATTATTTTTTCAATTTTAAACAAATAAAAATTAAAAAATTTCGACGAAGGATTTGATTTTTAAAAAAAATTATATATATGTATTTGATTTTTAAGCATTATTATCAAAATTTATCTTTAAAAATTTGCATACATTATTTTTTTTCAATTTTATGAAAATAAAAATTAAAAAATTCCGAAGAAGGGTTGGGTCTTTTTAAAATATATATATATATATATATATATATGTATATGATTTTTTTAGTAGTATTGTCAAAATTTATATTTAAAAAGTTGCATACATTATTTTTTTTTCAATTTTAAACAAATGAAATTAAAAAAAAATAATATTAATCACCCAAAAGGCCTTTCAAAAGTGTTTTCTACTAAACGGCATATCTCTCAAAACTGATTCTCAAAGTATAGTTTACTTAACAGTTTTTGCATTTGCCTAAAGTCCTTTAGACTAAACTATTTTACATCTTCCCAATGAGCTTTCAAAATGCTGAACCAAACGCACCCTTAGTCTTTTGATTATTAATGTAGGCACTCGTGAAGAGTTGATGAATAGGAAAGCTTGGACAAAATTATAAAAAAGTGTTAAATTTATTGTAATAGTGACAATTCAATAATAAACTTTTTTTTCCAATTTAGTCCTAAACTTTTTGTATTTATGTCAATTCAGTCTATCTAGCCCATTTTGATCGGCTGGTGCTGACATGACTTTTTTTAATAGTATTATAATTTTTTATTTTTTTTATAGTTTTTTCCTTTTTCCTTTTCTTTTCTTTAATATTTTCCCCTCCATTTAGGGCTGGCGAGGGTTGGGACATCCTCGCTGGCATTGGCATTGGGCAAGGGCGTCATGGCCCCCTGCCTAGATCTGGCAAGGGTGGGCAAGGGGCCACATGCCCTCGCTAGATCTTGCTAGGCAGGTGAGGGCACCTTGGCCCTCACCTGTGACCGGCGAGAGTTCGGTTGGTGAGGGTCGCTAGTCCTAAGTGGAGGGAAAAAGAAAAGAAAAACATTAGCGTCGACCAGATGTGCTATATTAGCATTATTACAAAAGGTTTAGGAGTGAAATAGCCAATAAAGGGGTTTATGATTGAATTAGAACATTTGCAATAGGTTTAGGACTTTTTTAGTAATTCTCTTGGAAAGCTGGCAATCCAAATCCTGTAGTCGAAAGAAGAAAATTATGATTTTTCAATAACTATTTGGGTTATTTAACTCATACATGAAACTTCAATATTAAGGATCAGTTTCTTTTATGAAAAATGAATAATTTGGAAAATATTTTCTTAAAAATGTCTCTTGGTAGTGCTTGAAATAATTAGTTTATAATTTTTTTTCATTATTGACAATAATTTATGTCTAAACATTTTTTTGAAAAATGAAAATATTTTTCATTTATTCATTATTGTAATCAATACATGTAATTGTTCTAGGAAAACATTTTCCAAATCATTCACGCAAAATAAACAAAGAGAGTGAATATGAAATTAAATGGCATCCCAACCATCTCACGGTTTGTATCGAATTGCAATTTTAAGAGAAAATGAAGTAAAATACAACAGAAAGACAGTATTTGCGTAATAAAATGATTTTTAATGTTTTTACTTCTTTTCTTAAAATCTTGTAAAACGTCTACTATGACTTTCTCGCTGCGACGCACTTGAGATTTTTCAAAATATGTAAATGTTGGCATGTAGGTGATATAATTCTTTTCATAATTTTTTTAAAATTTGGACGATGTATTAGATTTTATTGAGAAAGCAAAAAAGTTATTCTTATTTTTTTCTTAAACAAAAAGGAATAAACTCTAAAACCACATCAATTGCTGTCAAAACAAGAAGGAATTTTTTTTTTTTGTTTTAAAAAAAAACATTTTTGTCAGATCACTTGAGTGACTTGAATTAATTTTTTTTTTTGAGTCTCAAGTGCAGTAATAGTTACATTTTTATGTGCAAAATCATCTGATTAAAAAATAATATCAGTGCCATTATCACCATGGCATTACGATGATGTTTTGAGTTTCTAAAAGGAGGCCAAGGGCTAGTCCACTTACCCGCTCTTCCCCTTTCGATTGGATGGAAAGATTTTAGTGAACATAGAACTTTATTCGCCTTAAAATCAAGTGAAACAGTCTTGAACTAACACTACTTAAGTAAATCAAACACCTAATCTAACAGTATTAAGATGACCGAAATCTCGAGAGAGAAATTTTTACCTCAAATATGGAAACTCTTAGCTAGTTTCACTTGTGCTAATGTCGTGATGATGTTTTCTTGGAGATTTATGGTGATACAAAGGAGGACTAGTTCAAATACATACTTTTCTGGTCGTTTTGGTCAGTGATGGCTGTGACCATAGGAAGATTCTGTGAAAAGTTTCGTCGTGGTTCCTCCATGCGTGCTTCGTTGTGATTGGGGAGGTCGTGTGTGCTCTCAACCATGTTGACAAATTCCACTTCCTGTTCTGGTCTGGCCCTTTTCTTCCTCTTTTATCTTTTTGTTTATTTGATGGGAGGGACCTTCTGGAGGTAGCGAGTCCAATTATTTGTAGCTCCCAAAACTACAAGGTTGAGAGATGAGTCGGCTGCTGCACCTAGAGCCAATTCGATCCTTTGAAATAGAAAGGGGAGCGTTCTTTTAATATAGTTATGATTGTGTTATAATTATGTTACAAATTGCTAAAATTTATGTGCTTGGTAATACATATTTTAAAACTCCAGAATGTCAAAGTTGAATAAGACTAGATGCGGATCCTTGGCTGCCTTAATGCAACCGGTCCCGTCCTATCTCGGAACTGAACCAGCCTACCAATATAAACAAGTCTAGTTCCTGATTTCAGTGGAAACAAGTTCAATTCTTGGTTCCAAATTTTTGAAATCGGTACTGTGCATGTAGGTTTCAGGTTCTAGGTATTAAACCGACTCACCTACCCACCCACCCAATCACTCAAAAACTGGTTAGAACCTTTTTCCTAAATTGGAAGAAGGTAATTTATTATTCTTAAATGAGTTTAACTTGTCTATTATTATTCTTAAATAGTATGAGCCATTTTGTTGCTCATACTATTTTGCTATAATTGCAGTTTATCTTAAAGTAAGAAAGAAACTGATTTTTAGGTAATTCCTAAAACCGGACAAGATAAATATGATAGGTTTTAAGGTGGACTCCAAAAATTAGGAACCGAGTCTTATCAAACCTCTTGTACTGTCTTTTTGTTTTTCCTTTTTGGCCCCCCACCGCCACCACAACACCAACACAATGATTGGCTACCACTAGATCTCAGCGAGGCCTTGTCGCTTCTATCGAGATACCGTCGAGACCTGGCATCACCTTTTGAGATCTCGCAAGACCCGATGAAAATGGCCATATTTTCACAAATCTCATCTGAATATGACGCTCCATCGTGGCCAACGAGCTCACGCCAGCACAAGCTCGAGGCAAGGGAGATATAGTAAAAGCAAGGGGATTAGAGAGATAAATGTGATTGTGCGGGGTTACAAAAGCACCGGGGGATTAGATGAGGAAGGGAACACGATGGAGACGGCGGCGGCGGCACTGAGGAGGTGGTCTTTCCCTACGGCGGCGACCACGTTGGGATTAATTGTATGGGCAAAGGATCCGAGTCTAGCTAAGACAATTTCCTATAAATCATTGTAAGTTCCTCTAGTTGTTGAGAAGTTCTGTGGTGTTCGTCTTCGTAATTATGATTGTTACATGTTAGTAGCAGTGGGTTCGAACTCATTCCAGGGTATAGTTTGTATACTACTTATGTATTATCTAGGTGACATTGATCCTCTAGTAATGCTGTAAAGTATAACTATACCATCGATATCATCATTGTTCGAAATACATTGAACCTACCATAGTTGTCCTAGACTATAATTACATCTAATTACATTCCATATACTTGTACCATTCATCGAAAAGTTGACAATATCCATGAAAATGGAAGGGATGAGTACATTTCGCACAGATACATTCGCTGGTCTTTTGACTATTTGAAAATTACCACATGATCTAAATTGATTTGTTCTAGAATAATAACCAAAATGAATTTATTAATGGATTAGCATAGGCTTTATCCACGAAATCGTTTGTAAAGTAAATGGCTATTTAGAAGAGGTTCGAGATCCTCTAAACTTTGGGATGAACTTTACCACTTAAAGTTACCCAGTTGGTAGTTTGTTTGTAAAACAAACTCAGAGATGCATTGTCCCATGTTGAAAAGGTGTGAGTATGCACGTGAACGAGATTTAGCACTAATCAAATATCACTATTTTTTATTTAATGAAAAATTCAGGTTTATTTTTATAAAAAATTAACTATAGCGTTTCGTTAAAAAAGTGTGACTATCAATAAAGGAGTAACGGTTATTTATTATTTATTTAATTCCGAATTTTATTTCTTTTTTTTCAAGATAACCTTTGAGAACGAACCTGCTCGTATTGCAACATTTTCCAAAAGAGTTACCTCTTTTCAAAAGACAGATGTAAGTATGTCGATTTTTAAGATTAATCAAGATCAAGTCTTTTCGAACTTTCTTTCTAAAAAAATACAATGATCTTTTCCAATTGTTTTTCTTGAGAAATCTTGGAGAAATATTAGAATTGCTATTTAGTATTCTCAATCGAGGCTTTGTTATATCTTGGAGGAAATTTGTCGGTGACCATTAGCAACATAACAAATAATTCATTCAAAAAAATGATATCATGCCTCAAAGTCTCACTTCATTGTTCTTCCCAATCGCTTGTCAAATATTTTCCCAATAATTTTAAGAAATTATTTGTGCAAAAATGGAGCCAGCGTCAATCAAACACTCTCTACAATTCGGAGGCACCCATTCAGTTTTTGGCTTGATTTATCATAGTGGAAATTCCCAGTTACACTATCGTCTCCTTCTTCCTCTGCGGGGTTCTCTCCTTCTTGGGCAATTGCATCAGAAATCTCTCAGATGTTCTTCACCTTCACGACCCACTTTTAGTCGGTGGTCTTTCATTTGCCGTCATTCTTTGTGTGTGGCATGAATCAAGGGAGAGAAGCTTCTTCATGAGGTTCGTTGATTTGAAGAGCGAATTTCCACAAATGGGTAGTACTTCTTTTCATGTTATTCTGATTTTTTTCGTTGTCTCGTTGTCATAACCGGTGACGCGTTTGGTCCATTCGGTATATGGCATTGTCGTCTTGCTGGACTTGGCATGGTAAAAATGAGGTTTTAGTCTCTTGCCAGATCGATTTATCTCTACTATTTGCCCCTTTCAATTTCCGTTTATGCGCATTTGATACTTTGAACTGAAATTGGGGAGGGGGCCGAGGAGAGAGAGATGATGAATTCAGTCGCGGACAAGTTTTGGGGACGGTAGTGTTGGAGAGACTAGGAATGCGGTGGACCATGCGAAGGAGATTGCGAAAGGAGGGGCATAGATGAGCGTGGAGTTGGCGAGGCGTTGCTAGGAAAATCAATGGCAATCACATAGACATGCGCATGAGATGTGAAGCTCGATTTCTACTCTAGACAGGCTTAGCAATGTGAAGCCACAATGATGATCAGATTAGCCATGGGCGTGTGGACTATGTCGGGTCTTCATGACTTCAGCTTGGTCAAAGAGTCGACCTAGGTTGCGGGCATGCGAACCGAGGTGGGTACTCTTGACACAAAAAAATAAACTTCAGGATTGAGATGGGCGACTCATACCGCGAGCATGCGGTCAGAGTGATATCCATCTCAATACCATCCTAGATGATCCTATGCGGCCCAAGTCCGGCGGCAGGTTGTGTGTGCAAAAGTGTAGTGTAAATGCAAAGCATGCACATCAGTTTATAGTAAGCAACACTTCATATCTGCAAGTAAACCATTCATTCCTACACCTCCCTACAAAAAAAGGGTTAGCAAACACTTCCCCTTATACCTCACAATTTGCAAAAATATTTAACACCTTAAATATTAGAGACGTACCTGGAATCCTTACTGGCAAACAAAAACATTTTTCAAAAGAAAGAGAATATTGGCCTAAGTCCACTAAGAGTTTTAACTCAAGTTCCCAGCGAAGTTGCCAAGCTGTCGCAACCAAATTTTCGGGTACACCACCTAAAGTTTGGCTAATGGACTACTAAGTCTAACTTAGCTCGAGTTCTCTCAAGCCCATACCAATTCGCAACTTAGGTTACATGCAAATGATTTTTCAATTAGGAATCGCCACTAATCTATTCTTGGTGGGTCGATTAGAAACCCAAGTAAAATAACTGGAGATTTACTTTACTTCTGCGAATCAGAGATTGTGAGTTCGGGGACTTGGTTACGCTAGATTTCTCTAACGCCCTTTCGGTACATTTATCTTTTATTTCAAAAAAAAATGTTTGGCAAGCAACTTAAATTGATTTTAATTTGATTCCCTAACATGTGACGTGATCATGTGAGTGCGCAAATCATCAATTTAACATCCAAGAAAAACAATGAATAAATTGCAAGACTTACCTCATAGCAACGAAAGCATCTGCAATGTTAAATCAGAATTCACATCAACAATCCTAGATATGATTTCTAATTAACACACAATCATTCAACCTTTTTTTTTAGGATTTTCTATTGTTTAATGAAAAAAATGTCTTATGCAATGCATGCTACTAATCTAACATGAAATGATATGACATGACAATATGTCCTAAACTATATGAATGAGTAAAGTAATTTTTTTTTGTGTTTTCTTAATGAATATGCAATAATTAAATATGCACTCTAAATTAAACATAATGACCTAATCCTAATAATAGGCAATTTCTAATTAAATGAATACACTCACTCTCAGACTTTTGCCCTGCCTTTTGCAGGGCGTGGGAGTCGAAACCCACTTTTGAAACTTACGCGTTCCCACCCCATCCCCCCCTGAGAAGGTGGGGATTTGAACCCCTCACCTCCCCATTCCATATTAGAAGGGTGGCCACTAGGGCGAATCCCAGTGGTTAGCAACAACGATTTGAATGACGTGCATTTCATGATGACGTGCACATAACTAAAACAGGCATGCAATCTATCCTAGAGAATGAATACCTAAGACAATTTTTTTTATATTTTTTCATGAAATTCGAAATTAAGAAAAATGCAAAAATTATCTAGCTAGATTAGATTCTATCCAACTTACATTAAGAATTGGGTTAGGTCAAATCTTAATTTAAATTAAGATGTTATCTTAACTTGAAAGTTCCTCATCTATAATGCAATCCATCTCAAAAGATCTATCTAAATAAAATCAAACATGCAATCAACCTAATATGCAATTACGTGCAAATAATGCCCTAATTCTAATTTTTTTTTCTTTTTTTTGAAATTCGAAATTAAAATTGACACATAATTAAACGTGCAATTTAAATTAAAAAAAAAACTAACATCCTAAAATGAATGTATTTTTTTTGGATTTTTTATTTAAAAATTCGAAATAAGATTGCAATTCTAAATATGCAAGATAACCCTAAGACTAGGAATATTCTAAAACAAACCTAATCCTAATTCAATTTTTTTTGGGTTTTTCTTTTTACGAGAACAAAATCAATTCAAATGACACGGCAGCACATCCAACAAGATAAGATTGATATCCAAAAATTGACGAACCATATCTCGCGCATGAGATCGGATTGGTCAATTTTAAATAAATCGCGAATCGAATCCCGAGCGTGAGATCGGATTGGCAATTTTTCAAGCGATTGCGAGTCCGATTTCGGACATGAAAATCGGACTATCAATCGTATGCACATCGTGAATCAAAAGATTTCTTTTGGACGTGACAATATCAATTGGACATTCAAACATGGTTGCAATCTATGAATTAGGCATAGGATATATGAAACTGAATTAATCAAGATTCTTACCTAATTTGCGATATCGCTTGGATATTTTTTCTGAATTCGGACGGCGAGTCGCAACTGCAAACCGGACGGCAGCCTTTGAGCTTAGGGATCGCTGGTGAGCCACCAAGTTAGATGCGTACCTCGACCCTAATAACCAAATCTCTTCGTTAATTTATATTTGTCCGAGTTTCCACTGAGGACTTGATACTTTGACCGGCAATCCACTTTGACCACTTCTTTATCAAAAATTGGCGTCTTCTGCATGCAATGGTGATGATGAGGCTATGGGGCGCGGGTGGTGATGTCTTTACGGACAAACGACAAAAAGGAGTGTAACCGGTGGCGGAGAGTCGGAAGTTGCAAAACTGGTCGTCAATGTGACTAAGACTTGTCGAACACCTGCAAAATGGAAGCACAAAAACGTCGCTAACTCAGTTAGGCAGCGATCTCTTCATCACGAGCAAGAGGGATCTTTAATAGATCCTTGGCTCGCGAAAGCAGCAGGGACAGCAGGCTTCGTCGTTGGGGCTTGGATCAGATTGGACTTTGCCGAAGGGGCTCCAAGAGGAACGTCCTGCTCGTCGTGTTGTTGATGTCGCGGGAGTTCGTTGGATGATTGGAAACTGGATGGGCGACGAGGAGCATCGAGTGGCAGTATTCCATCGGGGAGCGACGTTGGAACCAGCATGCTGCAGCAACACAGGCACAGCACCAATCGAGGAGCGAGATGACGCAAGGGCAGGGGCGATCGTGGCCGAACTCTCCAATCTCGAGCCTTCTCTCTCTTCGCTTTCGTGTCACACTTCTCTTCTTTCTTCTAGCGTGTGTATTGCTCAATGTGCTTTTTGAATAGAATTGCTGACCTCCTCACGTGCGGCCGTATATTCAATGTGTGGGCTCCTCGAATCCTATTCGTTTTAATCTATTTATAGACAACGAATTAGGTTTTTTTAATATTTCAAAATTGATATCCACAAAGATTCTTTTTCCCAAACGCAATATTCGCAATATTCGTTTTTTCCACTTGCCCTATCCGAAAAATTCATCATATCCCGGAAAATTTCAAATTCTTATTTTCTCATGAGATAATTTCCGATCACTTAAAAAAAACGGGTTTGGGCCAATTTGCTCGCTTCATGGGCTTAGTCTGGCCTGTCAATTTAAAGCTCAAAACTACTCATTCAAATCCACCCGTCACCGGTCTAATAAATAAATGCAAAACATGTAATTTAAAAATAAATGCACCTACATCTATATGCTATGCAATTAATATTTTTTCAGGGATAAAATTAACCATTAATTTTCTATGCAATAAATAAATGATTAGATCGCCAAAATTTATGTGTTAACAGCTATATTAGCACTATTGCAAAAGGTTTAGGATTGCAATAGCCAAAAAAGGGGGTTTATGATTGAATTAGAACATTTGTAATAGGTTTAAGACTTTTATAGTAATTCTCTTGGAAAGCTGGCAGTCCAAATTCCGTAGTCGAAAGAAGAAAATTATGATTTTTCAAAAACTGTTTGGGTTATTTAACTCACACATGAAACTTCAATATTATGGATCCGTTTCTATTATGAAAAATGAATAATTTGGAAAATATTTTCTTAAAAATGTCTCATGGTATTACTTGAAATAATTAGTCAATAAAAAAATATTTTCATTATCGACAATACTTTATGTCTAAACATTTTTGTGAACAATGAAAATATTTTTCATTTATTCATTCTTGTAAACAATACAAGTAGTTGTTCTAGGAAAATGTTTTCCAAATCATTCAAGCAAAATAAACAAAGAGAGTGAATATGAAATTAAATGGCACCCCAACCATCTCACGGTTTGTATTGAATTGCAATTTTAAGAGAAAATGAAGTAAAATACAATAGAAAGATAGTATCTGCGTAATAAAATGACTTTTAATGTTTTTACTTCTTTTCTTAAAATATTGTAAAATGTCTTATATGACTTTCTCGCTGCATTTGAGATTTTTCAAAATATGTAAATGTTGGCATGTAGGTGATATAATTCTTTTCATAATTTTTTAAAATTTGGACGATGTATTAGACTTTTATTGAGAAAGCAAAAAAGTTATTCTTATTTTTTTCTTAAACAAAAAGGAATAAACTCTAAAACCACATCAATTGCTGTCAAAACAAGAAGGATTTTTTTTTTCCTTTTAAATTTCGGTCAGATCACTTGAGTGACTTGAATTAATTTTTTTTTTTTTAGTCTCAAGTGCAGTAATAGTTACATTTTTTATGTGCAAATTCATCTGATTAAAAAATAATATCAGTGCCAATATCACCATGGCATTATGATGATGTTTTGAGTTTCCCAAAGGAGGCCAAGGGCTAGTCCACTTACCCGCTCTTCCCCTTTCGCTTGGATGGAAAGATTTTAGTGAACATAGAACTTTATTCGCCTTAAGATCAAGTGAAACAGTCTTGAACTAACGCTAGTTAAGTAAATCAAACACCTAATCTAGCAGTATTAAGATGACCGAAATCTCGAGAGAGAAATTTTTACCTCAAATATGGAAACTCTTAGCTAGTTTCACTTGTGCTAATGTTGTGATGATGTTTTCTTGGAGATTTATGGTGATACAAAGGAGGACTAGTTCAAATACATACTTTTCTGGTCGTTTTGGTCAGTGATGGCTGTGACCATAGGAAGATTCTGTGAAAAGTTTCGTCGTGGTTCCTCCATGCGTGCTTCGTTGTGATTGGGGAGGTCCTGTGTGCTCTCAACCATGTTGACAAATTCCACTTCCTGTTCTGGCCTGGCCCTTTTCTTCCTCTTTTATCTTTTTGTTTATTTGATGGGAGGGACCTTCTGGAGGTAGCGAGTCCAATTATTTGTAGCTCCCAAAAGTACATGGTTGAGAATGAGTAGGCTGCTGAACCTAGAGCCAATTCCATCTTTCGAAATAGAAACGGGAGCATTCTTTTAATATAGTTATGATTGTGTTATAATTATGTTACAAATTGCTAAAATTTATGTGTTTGGTGATACATATTTTAAAACTTCAGAATGTCAAAGTTAAATAAGACTAGATGCGGATCCTCAGCTGCCTATTATAGGGCTATGCAACCGGTCCCATCCTATCTCAGAACTGAACCAGCCCACCTATATAAATAGGTCTAGTTCCCGATTTCAGTGGAAATAAGTTCGATTCTTGGTTCCAAATTTTTGAAATCAGTAATGTGCATGTAGGTTTCAGGTTCTAGGTATTAAACCGACCCACCTTCCCACCCACCCAATCACTCAGAAACTGGTTAGAACCTTTTTTCTAAAATTGGAAGAAGATAATTTATTATTCTTAAATGAGTTTAACCTGTCTATTATTATTATATTATTTTTTGTATCGATGTTTTACTTGAAGCCATTTTTTTGCTCATACTATTTTGCCATAATTGCAATTTATCTTAAAGTAAGAAAGAAACTGCTTTTTAGGTAAATCCTAAAATCAGACAAGATAAATATGATAAGTTTCAAGGTGGATTCCAAAAATTGGAACCGATTCTTATCCACCCTCTTCCACGTCTTTTTGTTTTTCCTTTTTGGACCCCCACCGCCGCCACAATACCAACACCGTGATTGGCTACCACTAGAACTCAGCGAGGCCTTGTCGCTTCTATCGAGATGCCGTCGAGACCTTGCATCACCTTTTGAGATCTCGCAAGACCCGATGAAAATGGCCATATTTGGAGGTGCCGTCGAGACCTTTCACAAATCTCATCTGAATATGACGCTCCATCGTGGCCAACGAGTTCGCGCCAGCACAAGCTCGAGGCAAGGGAGATAGGGTAAAAGCAAGGGAATTAGAGAGATAAATGTGATTGTGCGGGGTTACAAAAGCACTGGGGGATTACATAAGGAAGGGAACACGATGGAGACGACAGTGGCGGCAGCACTGAGGAGTAGGGGTGTCAATGGTTCGATTCGATTCGGTTTTTTTGAAAAACCGAACCGAACCGAACCGAACTGTTAAAAAAAACTCATGAACCGAACCGAACCGAATGAGACCCGAACCAATTCAGTTCGGTTTGGTTCGGTTTGGTTTTTCGGTTTTTTGTTTTCAATTTTTGGTTTTTTCTGTTTTTCTTTTCGATTATTTTCTTTCATTTTTTGGCTGGATGAAGCGTATAAAAAGTTGGGATGCTCGGAACAGCGAGGACGACGGCCATGGATGGCGTGGGGATGCGGGACATCGTGATTACCCGTGCGGGCATTACGTGCGGGCATTACGAGTCAAACCACTTAAACAACGTGTAGAAGCCCAACAAAAAGCTCAGCATCTCAGCATCTCTCTCTCTCATTATTCAAGTTTTATCATCGTTTTTCGAGGACTCCTCCGCGACTTTGGATGCTGTCTTTGCTTTCTTGGTTTTTTCTTATCTTTCTTCTGCCACCCAAAGTCCAAGGCCCATCTGTAATCGTGTCTCGCCTTTTCGATCTCGCTGAGACTCGACTGCTTCTCGTCGAAAGACCACTCCTCTCCTCTCCTCCACGGCCGCCCTCCATTGCCCATCAGCTTTTGGTTTTTTCTGTTTTTCTTTTCGGTTCTTTTCTTTCTTTTCGGTTTGTTTTCAGCCTAAACCGAATGAGGCCAAGACGGATCTGGTTCGGGCATTATGTTGAACATCTAGTGGTTGTAGACCGAGTGGGGGCGTCTGAAGACATCCGAGACAAAAACTCAAGCCAAAATCAACATACAACAAACAAAAAATGCTCAAGGTCGAGTCAAATGATTCCTTCACATTAAACACGAGCATAAACGAGGAACAAGGAGTGCCCCCCGGTTGACGCGAGACAGGCAAAACAGAGCATCAAACGGGGAAGTGGTCCAGAGGAGATGGGAGTCGGGAGAGAAAATCAAACCATTAAAATTCGGTTTTATTATCGGTTTGTGGTTCAGTTCGGTTCGGTTAACCGATAAAAACTGAACCAATAAAAAAAATATTGGTTTTTAATGAGAACCGAACCGAAAAAACCAAATTTTTCGGTTTGGTTCGGTTCGGTTTTCGATTATGTTCAATTCCTGACACCCCTACTGAGGAGGGGGTCTTTCCCTACGGCGGTGACCAAGTTGGGATTAATTGTATGGGCAAAGGATCCGAGTCTAGCTAAGACAATTTCCTATAAATCATTGTAAGTTCCTCTAGTTGTTGAGAAGTTCTTTGGTGTTCGTCTTCGTAACTATGATTGTTACATGTTAGTAGCAATGGGTTCGAACTCATTCCAATGAGGGTATAGTTTGTATACTACTTATGTATTATCCAAGTGACATTGATCCTCTAGTAATGCTGCAAAGTATAACTATACCATCGATATCATCATTGTTCGAAATATATTGAGCCTACCATAATTGTCCTAGACTATAATTAAATCTAATTACATACCATATAGTTGTACCATTCATCGAAAAGTTGACAATATCCATGAAAATGGAAGGAATGAGTACATTTTGCACAGATACATTCGCTGGTCTTATGACTATTTGAAAAATACCACGTGATCTAAATTGATATGTTCTAGAATAAAAACCAAAACAAATTTTTTAATGGATTCGCATATGCTTTATCCACGAAATTGTTTGTGAAGTAAATGACTATTTAGAAGAGGTTCAAGATCCTCTAAACTTAGGGATGAACTTTACCAGCTAAAGTTACCCTGTTGGTAGTTTGTTTTACAACAAACTAAGAGATGCATTGTCTCACATCGAAAATGTGTGAGTATGCATGTGGACGAGATTTATTACTAATCAAGGATCATTATTTTTTATTTAATGAAAAATTCAGGTTTATTTTTATAAAAAATTAACTATAGCGTTTCGTTAAAACAATGCGACTTTCAATAAAGGAGTAACGGTTATTTATTATTTATCATTTATTTAATTCCGAATTTTATTTATGTTTTTTCAAGATAACCTTTGAGAACGCACCTGTTTATCTTGCAACATTTTCCAAAGAGTTACCTCTTTTCAAAAGACAGATATAAGTATGTTGGTTTTTAAGATTAATCAAGATCAAGTCGTTTTGAACTTTCTTTCTAAAAAATACAATCGTCTTTTTTAATTGTTTTTCTTGAGAGATCTTGGAGAAATATGAGAATTGGTATCTAGTATTCTCAATCAAGGTTTTGTTGTATCTTGAAAGAAATTTACCGGTGACCATTAGCAACACAACAAATAATTCATTAAAAAAAGTGATATCATGCCTCAAAGTCTCACTTCATTGTCCTTCCCAATCGTTCGTCAAATATTTTCCCAATAATTTTAAGGAATTATTTGAGCAAAAATGGAGTCAGAGTCAATTAAACACTCTCTACAATTCGGAGGCACCCATTCAATTTTTGGCTTGATTTACCATAGTAGAAATTCCCAGTTACACTATCATCTCCTTCTTCCTCTGCGGGGTTCTCTCCTTCTTGGGCAATTGCATCATAAATCTCTCAGATGTTCTTCACCTTCACGACCCACTTTTAGTCGGTGGTCTTCCATTTGCCGTCATTCTTCGTGTGTGGCATGAATCAAGGGAGAGAAGCTTCTTCATGGGGTTCGTTGATTTGAAGAGCGAATTTCCGCAAATGGGTAGTACTTCCTTTCATGTTATTCTGATTTTTTTCGTTGTCTCGTTATCATAACCGGTGATCTTCACTGATTCTACGCGTTTGGTCCATTCGGTATATGGCGTTGTCGTCTTGCTGGACTTGGCATGGTAAAATGAGGTTTTAGTCTCTTGCCAGATCGATTTATCTATACTATTTGCCCCTTTCAATTTCCGTTTATGCGCATTTGATACTTTGAACTGAAATTGGGGAGGGGGCCGAGGAGAGAGATGATGAATTCAGTCGCGGACAAGTTTTGGGGACGGTAGTGTTGGAGAGACTAGGAATGCGGTGGACCATGCGAAGGAGATTGCGAAAGGAGGGGCAGAGATGAGCGTGGAGTTGGCAAGGCGTTGCCAGGGCATTATGAGGCAAACCGTCGGCAACGAGAACTCCTTGCTCGCCAAGTACTTCAGGAGGGACTTGTACATCGTGAGCAGGCTCTAGGGGCCGAGTGTGAGGACATTTATGAGATTGGAGCGTTTGAGCGACTACTTGCCCGAGGACAAGAACCGGATGCATGTTTGGCCATTCTTGTTGTTCATCTCTATCATCATCGCTGCAGGTTGGTTGGTGATTATCTAGATTCCTGAAATTGTTTGATTGTGAAATGCATCACATCGCATTCAGTGTATTGGTGTCGTTGACCCATTATAACCATTTTACTATCGTTTGATCTTTCTGAGAATGAGAACTTGGAGAATTCGATTGACTGACTCTCCGTTAAGTGCTTTGAATTTGGATACAGTTCTTTTGGTCTTGTTGTTGATGAATTCGGATCCATTCAATCGAAACATCTTGCTGAGTTGATGAGTCGTCTTAATCATGGGGCAATCTTTTGGTCTAGTGTCGACCCTTTTCTCAGTGCTCCGACAGGCTTTTGATCGTTAATGGTGTATAACTTGCTAGAATCAAATTATTCAAAGATGATAACATTTGCAAAATATTCTACTAGAAGGCATTCTCTTATTGCTGGACTCTTGAGATATTGTCTATGTTGAATCTGTACTTCATTCACTCTAGTTCTTATCTATTTATTTTTACTTGTTTCGCATCCTTGTATGGATTTCTGAAGTTGATGATGAAACATACGAAATTATCATATTGGCTGCCTATGCTAGGCTTTTTAGAAGTTCACTAGTAACCGGTAGAAGAAACGCCTTCTTCCTCTGCCTATCATGTTTTTTCTGCTAGTTGAGTGAGGGTGAGTGGATTGATTAGATCTGAATGTTTTCCTAGCTTTCATGTGGAAAGAACTAGAAAACTTGTCTTGTTGCGACCCATGCTTCAAGATAATGCTTGGTTGTGTTTGCTTCTTGGTTTCCTGGTCCCCGGTTTCTTGTCTCTATGCTAAATGTTATTCTAATGCTTCAAAGCTCCATAAGGAAGAGGAGAAGGCGGTTGAGACAAGAAGTAAGCCAAACAAGTATCTCTTTGGGGTTTCTTTGAAGCCATGGTTAATGATATGCTTATTTTGGAACAAATATGTCTGGAATCGTTGAGATTCAAAAGTATCTAACTTCTACTTTCAAAAGAAAGATTTGAGTGAAGTGGATACTTTCTTGAATATTAAAATTAAAAACATAATGGGGAAAGTGATAATGTGGAAAAATAAATTTCAACATCTTGATTTCAAAGAAATGAGTACTCCATTTGATTCTTCTATTAAATTAAATTATAATACTAGTAAAGCAGTAGCACAACTTGGATATGCGAGTGCTATAGGTCTTTAATGTATTCAATGCATTGTACTAAACTTGATATTGCTTATTCTATGTGTAAATTGAGTAGGTATACTAGTAATCAAACTATAGAACATTGGAGGGCTATTATCGGAAATTTTGGTTATCTTATGAGAACTAAAAATTTGTGATTGTTCTATGATAATTTTCTGTTTGTATTATAAATATACATTGATGCTAATTGGATTACGGGTGTAAGTGATAAACAAACCACTATTGGATAAATTTTCACATTTGATGGTTATGCTATTTCTTGGATGAGCAAGAAACAAATGTGTATCGCTCACTCAATTATGGAATTTGAATCATTGCTTTAGAAACAATTGGGAAATAGGCTAAATGGATTAGAAACTTGTTGTTGGATATCAAATTATGACCTAGTTCTATGCCTTCTATTTCTATCCATTTTGATAGTCAAGCCACTTTGGCAGGAGCTTATAATAACTCTTATAATAGTAAGTCTAGATATATTACTTTAAGAAATAAGTGAGACAATTGATTAGAGGTGGTATCATAACAATTGTTTACGTGAGGTCGAGCAAGAATCTAGCTGATCCCTTGACAAGGGCTTTACCAAGAGATATGATAAATATGATCTCATAAGAAATAAGGCCGAAACCCTTTAATTAAAATCATCAATAATGGTAACCTGGAATTTCTTTAGAATATCACTAGTTACAAGGTTTAATGAGTAAAATAAGTATGGGTGAGTATTGGTCCAAGGTTCTAGGGTTAAACCTGGACCGACCCTGGACCGGCCCAACCATGTAGATCCTGGTCAGTTCACAGGGAGATTGGGTTGGTCCTTGATAATAGAATCCCTAGATCAGCATTGTGCGGGTCGATTCTCGATTTTGGAAGTTTAGGATTGGACTAATCCAAACCAACCTTGACTATATATACTATATATAATATATCTAAAATATATCTTATATATTTTTTATATTTTTTTATATACTCTAAAGAGAAAATCCTAAGTCAAACGGTGTCAATAGTATTAAACAGCTTCTCACGACATCCAAAACAACGTAAACATCATTAAACGGCTTCTCATGACATCCTCTTCCAATAGTTGTTCTATTCTATCTTCTTTGTTGTCTTAGTTTTCAATTTGCCAAAAGCGAAAGAAACAACTTCCTCGCTCACTGGTCGACACTCGCCTTGCTGAAATCCCCCGCTTGTCGCTCAAATTCCCATCTTGTCTTATATCTCTATGAGTAGTCTTAATCGTTTTAATGGTTTTTTTGCTTTTAGCAGGTATGAAATTTCTATTGTTACCTTATCTTAAATTTGTTGAATATGTACCGGTATTTATAGTTTGGTTGCACAACACCACATTGTCAATGGATATATAATTTGAAATTGTAAGTTTGTCTTTTTAGGAAGTACAAAAAATGAAACGAAAAAATTATTGGTTGGTCCCGAGTTATCCCTAGAACTGGACCGAACTTATTGGGTTGGTCCAGTCCTTGGTCCTAGGCTCAATAGGGTCAATTCTCGGTTCTAAAGATTGAGGACCAACATTGTGTGAGTTGGTCCTAAGATTAGGGGTGGACCAGCCCAACCCCTAACTCGGCCCATGCTCACCCCTAAAAATAAGTTACTAAAAAATGGTTGTTTGATTCTAACGTTAGCTTGGATGTGAGAAATCAGTATCGTCTGTTACGTTCTATAGGCCGAATTGAATTCTTAATGAAGTATAATATAAATTAGTAATGTAATAGAAACACATGATAGATACTTCACCTATATGAACTCAGAAGTGGTGTCGCTTCTAAAGAAAGTTAGGGTTGCTTTTTAGAGAGCTCATGAAGCAAGTACAAGCATAAGGCCATAATAATGCTAAGTAATATAGAACTTCTCGCTGAAATAAGATGTTACTATATATGTGGTATATCCATTTTTATTATTTAAAGTACAAGTTTAAAACCGAGCAACTTGTCACTCTTATAGAGTTTTGAGATACTTGCATTGAGTAAGAGTTTAACTTGAAAGAGACCTTTATATATATATTTCTCTCATAGAAATTTTGGCTATATATTTTTAATGTTTATTTTTGTATTTATGTTTTACAAACAAAGTGGGGGATTGTTGGTAATTTGTTTGTAGAACAAACCAAGAGGTGCCTTGTCTTACATCGAAAAAATATGAGTATGCATGTGGACGAGCACTAATCAACAATCAATATTTTTTATTTATTGAAAAATTGAGATTTATTTTTATAGAAATTAATCATAGCATTATGTTGATATAGTACGACTGTTGATAAATGAGTTATGATTATTTTTTATTTATTTAACTCTAATTTTTCTTTTATTTTATGTTTTTTCAAGATAAACTTTGAAAACATATCTGTTCATTGCAACATTTTTCGAAGGGTTACCTCTATTCAAAAGATAGAGATAAGTACAACGGTTTTTGAGATTAATCAAGATCAAGTCTTTTTGAACTTTCTTTCCGAAAAAATACAGCTATCTTTTCTAATTATTTCTATTGAGAGATCTTGGAGAAAAAATAGAATTGCTATTCATTATTCTTAATCGAAACTTTGTTGTATCTTGAAGGAAATTTGTCAGTGACCATTAGCAATATTATGAAGCAAATAAATGATATCACGCTTCAAAGTCCGACTTCATTGTTCTTTCGAATTGTTCATCAAATATTTTCCCAACAATTGATGGCTGTATTTTTTACAAAAGAAAACTCGACAGACTTAATGATTCATTCCAAAACCGACGTATATATATCTACATCTTAATGAAAAGTTTGTTGGTAGGGGCATCGTGGCTCTCACAATCTCTCCACAGTCCCTTCGCACACTCGCAATGTCTCAACCAAAGCGATTCCCTATTGTCTTCTTCAATTGGGCAAAAGATCTCTTCAAGTGCCATAACTTGGCTCAAATGGACACTTAAGTGCCATAACTTACGAAAGATACACTTAAATGCCATATTTTAAGAAAAGTAGGACACTTGAGTGCCACCTCTGGTGAAGCCGGCTGGAAATCATACGTGGCAATTAAATATTAATATTTCTCGTCGAGGTGGCTCGCTGGAGAGTTGAGTCAACTCTAATTCACCCAAAACAACGTTGTTTTAGGTGTTGGCCAAAATAGAGCTCTTAAATCAACCAAAACGACGTCGTTTTGGCATAATTTGAATTTTAATATAATATAAAAATTAATTAAATCAAATTTAAAACAAACTAATAATATAATTTATATTTATTTAAAAAAAAAGGAGGAGGAGGAAGGCAGCCGGTGGCGGAGGGCTGAGCCCTTGCCGCCGCCGCCACCTCCCTGCCGTCACCGGAATGTGGGGGAGGGTCGGCTAGGGCCACCGAGCTTTTTTAAAATTTTTTAAAATTTTAATTTTTTTTTTTCAAATGTTTTAAATAAATTTAGTTTAAATTAAATTTAATTAATTTTTATATTAAATTTTTTATCATGTCAGCACCAAAACGATGCCGTTTTGCACTCGCTTCGCCGGAAAATTGACACGTCAGCGTTTTGGCTGGAGGCCGGATTGGCACTCAAGTGATCAATTTTGCTTCGATTTTGGCACTTAACTGTACCTTTCGTAAGTTATAGCACTTAAATGTCATTTTCTGCCAAGTTATGACACTCAAGGAGTCCGCATGTTTCTTCAATTGGTAAACAACTGCTCAGATATATCCCATCTCAAGCAAATCCACGCTGAAGCTCTGTGCACCACGACGATGATCGACAACGATCCGTAGACCCTTCCTCCATAGAAAAATCCTTTACTTCTCGTCCTCAAAGAGCATCGACTATGCTTATTTGGTGTTTCAACAAGTTGAGAATCCAAATGCGTTCATGCGGAACGCTCTCATAAGGGCCCGCGCGCAAAGCAGTGACCACAAGAAGGAGGCCATCTCGCTTCTTCGGGGGATGTTGGAAGATGGAAGAGTTTTTCCGGATAAGTACATGTTCCCGTTTGCTCTCAAGGCATGCGCAGACTTGTTAGCTCTGTCTGAGAGGAGTGCAGTTTGGTAGAATGCCATGATAGATGCCTTGGTTCGGTTTGGTGAGTTCATTGACGCGATGGAATTGTTCCATGAGATGCAGAAGATTTTTGTGCCGGATGGGTTTTTACACGGGGGCATTTGTGCAGGTAATTCAATTGTCTACGCCCTTGTATAGTAATGAAAGACTTGCAATTGTAGTACCCCGTTGATTTGCTTACAGATTCATATATGTATGGTGCATTTACACACAGGAGAGATGATGGCGTTGTCTTGGTTTATGCACTTCACGTGGTTCTTATGTAATGCTTCGATTAGTCCCCAGCGTACCTGAGATATGTCAGTGTGCAGTTTTTTCATCTGTTCATTTTCTGTATTAAAATTCTGATCAACCCGTAAGATGGAATTTGATCGCGTGCTAGAGATGCAGGAGTAATTTATAAGATGGAATTTTAATTTTACAGTTAGTTAAAAACAAAAAAGTTTGGATTAGTTTGGCTCGTGATGCTTTTCTGGCCTCTTGTCTTTCAGTGATTTCACTTGCACTAAAGTACTTTTTCGGTTCTGCATTTGAGAAATTGTGATTGTGCATTTTCTTATATTCTAAGATTGATGATCTAGACCTAAAGAAGTTCCGTAGACTCCATTACTGGGGATCCATAATTTAGTTGAGTCCGATTCCGTTCTGTCCAATTTCGAAGAATTTTTCCAACAAGCCCATCGGATCCAAATACCTCTCGACTTTAAGCAAATCTACTCCGCGCATCCTGAAAAATCCCTAAAGTATATTTCTTCACTTTCCTCCAATAATCGGTCGGGCAATGCGGCTTGAGGGTCGCCGGGCTCATGCCATGGCATGGTGGCGACTGAGGTGGAGGCGGTTAAATTCTCAACGGGATAAATTTAAGATGTGAGTTTGATCGGGAATGACTTTTCACCTCCATCTCTACTTGTACTTTTATTTAATCAAATCTGCTTGTGCTTTGTAAATCCTCAACTCAACAGCGAACTGTACTTGGAGTGGGCTTCTCCTAATAACCATATGTATTCAGTTGGTTTTTGTGAAGTTACAAGCAAAAATTAATAAGACTTGGTGCGTTTATTTAGGAGAAAGTGTTTTACGGCAATTGATTTTCCGGACTTTCACTGGTTTTTTTTTTTTTTTTAAAGTAACTAATCAATCGAAAACACTTTTGGGTCAATGAAAATGTTAATGCATAAATTTAAGAAAGTGAATTCCTAAATCTAAATAGGTGAAAACATTTCCTAGAATTACTCATCTCGAATATATTGATTTATTTATTTATTTTTTAGTTTATTTATTTATTTTAATTTTCCTTCTTCTTCTTTGGCTGGGTGCCGACCATGATGAAGGTTGGCAATTGGCCATAGGCAAGCTGGAGCCTCACCACAAGCCAGCTAGGCTTGAGCTTGTCAGTCTGTGCCTATGGCTAGTAACTAGCTATCGCCGAGGCCAAATGACGGACAGAGGGGAAGAAAAAAGAAAAAGAAAGAGAAAAAGAAAAAAATAATAATTATTTGAAAAATTCAATTTTTTTTTTGCCATGAAATAAAGTCACAAGATTGAAATCACTTTCTAAATGAGTTCCAAACAATAGGTAACGTGTTCGATCACATACCACCAAATAAAGGAAAACTGTTTACTTTCATAAAAAATAATTTCCCAGAAAGCATTTTCCTTTATCATAAAGTTTTCCTCAAAACGAAAGCATCCAACTTGTCAAGGAAAACAGCTCTATCTGTTTCCCGGAAAACAACCTCCTAGAAATGGTTTCCGGATTTTCTAGTGTTTGGCATGCGAAAAACAAATAGATTAATGAAATATGGAAAAGAGGTCTTTATAAATGTTTTCCATCAACAGAAAGTGGAAATCATTTTGCCTCCTCTTTCTTTCACCGGTACAAAGCACATTATTCTCTATCCACTCATTTTAATTATTTATTTTAATTTCTTTTTAAAAGAAATCAATTTTTTTTATTACTTTTCCATTTTTCCTTCTTCCTCGGCTAGTCACCGATTGGGGATTGACCACTAGTGAGGGCCGAGCTCGCCGACCTCTGGCAAGGCTTGAGCTCCCCAGAATCTGGCGAGCTCATCCCTCGCCAATTCTTTGGCGAGGCTGGTTGTTAGATTAGATGATCATTCCAAACTAATTAATTAATTGAGACTAATTTGCACCTCCTAATTAATTGAGTTCGCTCGAACATGACCCACGCGCAATACGTGCCCATCTCGACTGGGAAGTCGCAGCCGCTTCTGGTCAAACAACACCTTGAGCAATTCAAATAAACGATGGAGGACTTCTTAAAGTTTGGGGGTTTGCTAATATAGTCATTTGGTCGATATATCTATAGAGATGACCGTGGACTATGGTATGGTTCTGTGAAATGTTTGATCTTGGTAAGTACATGCACGCTTCATTGCAATTGGAGGGTTTTTGTTGGCCAAAAGTATATGTAAGAAGCTCGACCGCGCTGAAAAGTTCTAGGTTCTGGGAAATCTCACAATTTGATAAGATGAACGACATTCCTTGGAGTGTGTCGCAGATGATGCATAGAAGCGACAGAGGATTCACGTCTATATGAGACGTCTATGCGCGGAGTTCGGCCCCGTTCGTATTGACGATTGTAATTGTTATAGGAAAGGTTTAATAATGGGTTTGAATAGCTCTGTATAGTTTATGAAAAATGAATGATTTGAAAATATTTTCTTAAAAGTAATTGTTTATATCACTTAAAAAAATGATTTTAACTGAATGCAAGTGTTTGATGTGTTTGCAGAAAAATAACTTTGAGATAATAAGGTTTATTACCAAGGCATAAAGGAATGTTTCACCAATAAAAAATAAAGAACTTTAAGGTTTACTACCAATGAATTGGACGAACGCTCCATTTGCTTTGCGAAAATGAACGATTTGAAAAATATTTTCTTAGAAATGATCATTTGTATCGCTAATCAACAAATAATATTTTAGTTATCAATTATAATTTATGTTTAAATATTTTCATGGACGATAAAAATATTTTTCGTTCATTCATTTTTATAAGTGATATAAAAAATCATTTTTAAGCAAATATTTTTCAAATTGTCGGCATCCTACGAAACAAACAGATTCAATGAACCAAATGAATCATTCGAGAGAAAGTCCAATACGTTATGAACTCAAAACTTTGCATGCATACAACTGAGAATGCGCATCTTATTCACCGAGGGACTAGGACTCTAAATCTAGGAAATATAAAATTGGGAACGTTAATCTGGGAACATTAAACTAGGAAATAATCAGGTAAGAAAATCCAATGAAATCGGGAAACTACTCCTCGGCCTTAAAATCGGTTTAAATTAGAAAATCAACGATATTCTTCAACTTATAGAAATTACTCATGGATTGATCCTTGTGTATGACGGGGTTCGATGCTCCCACATTATTCACATCCTTCTTAGTTCAATTAGTCATTAATTTCATAATCCACGAAATAGTTAGCTTTCCCTATATTCTAAGTTGCCCCAAAAGAAATTACTTATTTTTCCGACACCACGCAACAAATCTCCGCGCCCATCGCGCCATTTTAAGACCTATAAATACACGTACCCCCACCCATAGAAACCATCAAAATAAGCATTCAGTTTCGAAGCCCACACCAAGAACCGACGCCGAAAACCTCCGAAAATGAGGCTCCTTGTCCTCGCCGCGGTGGCCGCCACTGTACTCCTCCTCCTCCAAGGTTCGGCCGCCAGGGCCGCCGGCAGGGAGGGGCCATTCGGTTGGGAGCCGATAAAGGATCTGAGCGACCCGTACGTGCGGGAGATCGCTGAGTTTGCGGTCAATAAGCACAATGAGGACGCCCAGACGAAGCTGGCTCTGGATAAGGTGGTGAAGGGTGAGACGGTGGGGTTCTTGGGAACGATCTACAAGCTTATCGTCGAGGTCAAGGACGGGGCAAACCCGAAGAGCTACGAGGCCGTAGTTTGGGATGGGAAGTCGGTTAGATTTCTCTTTTTGTTCAAGGCCGTTGAAGGCAACGTGTGAGGTCGTGTCTGTGAATAATCAATATCGACCTTTTAAGTAATTTGAGAATAAAACACGATCCGGTTTTCATTTTTATGGACGGAAGTTTAGTCCGATGTGATAGCTTTTTTTTTTGTTTCAAACCTCTACTGAAATAAGCCAATCAAATTGGTGAGTTGGGTTGGGATATAAATAGTTGGATCCAAAATGACCAATTTATTTTCAATGCAAATTTCTCTGTCCGTACCTGACCTGACCACACTCACTTGGTCTCTA
The DNA here is from genome assembly GCA_007663325.1 of Eucalyptus pauciflora. Lineage (NCBI taxonomy): Eukaryota > Viridiplantae > Streptophyta > Magnoliopsida > Myrtales > Myrtaceae > Eucalyptus > Eucalyptus pauciflora. Next base: position 357,447 of record VMYD01000369.1, on the reverse strand, counting down.
AAAGTATTTTTAATATTTTTTTTCTCCTTAATCTTTCAACAAATCACTGCACATGAGAGTCTAATTACCTAAGAAGCACTAACACTCTCCAGGAGCTTTCGTGTCTTGTCCTACACTCTGACACTTGTTTGACATGCATTGACATGTCAATGAGTGCTGGAAAATCCGACACGTGATCAACTCTCCCTAACATGCTCCAACATGCGAGTCTGGAAATTTGACATGTACAGGGTCAATTTTTTTTTTAGAAAAACAAATTCAATACTTGAGAGGTTAAAATGTAAATATATGAAAAAAAAAAAACGGATAGGGATTGTGGTTGGGCCCTACTGCACTGTCATTGCCACAATCGCTGCCACTGTCGAAGAGCACCCGTGAGGTGCGAAGTGGGGTGGCCCTCACTAGCCCGGGCGAGGTCATTGCAAGCCAGGCAAGGGTTGGCGAGGCTCACCCATATTTGGGCGATGCCCCAGGCTGAGGCTTAGGCGAGGCTCACCCAAATCTGGGTGATATCGCGCCCTCACTCAGGCCTATTAAGGGTCGTTGGCCCTCGCCTAGGGCCGATGAGGCCTCACCTAGGACTAGGGCGGCTTGTCGGCCATAGGTGAGGGTTGGTGTTGCCCAAATTTGGGCAAGCCTTGCTCGGGCCTTGCCTAGACCGACAAGGGTCGCCGGTCATCGGCAACCCTCCAACAGTGGTAATGGCAATGGCAACAAATCAGGCATGACCCTATCTTTTCTTTTTCTTTTTCCATATTTTTTAGAATTATTTTAGTTTATTTTTTTTATTTTTTTACTATTCTTTAAATAAGATTTAAAGAAAAAAGTAATAAAAAATGCCACATAAGATAAATAAATAAATTTTAAAATATCACTTCAGTATTTTTCTTTAAACAAATTGACAATATCAATGGAAGAACTTGCTTGCACTAATTTGATGAGTTTTAGGACTCAATTATATTTTCGCGATGAGTTTTAGGACTTGTAGTGTATATATCCGTAAATTTAATAGTGAAAAGTGGATTGCTTATTTTTTTCGTTCAAGTTTTATGGTTATTGCAATGGAATGTAATTGAATTTGTCAAATTAAGATAATTGATGATATTAATAAATATTGGATTAATGTTTTTAGTAGAAATTAATTCTAGGCTCTTTTTATTTTTATTGGTTTATTTGTGCATTTATATATAAAGATATATTTAATATATAACGTGTCAGAACGTGTTGAAATTCTTTATTTTTTTTTTAGAAATGACATATCGACTTATCATGTCGTGTCTTATCGCATGTCCCATGTCCATGTCGGTGTTACATAGTTAATTGTCACCAGGATCAAAAGACAAAAAAAAAAAAAAGCTTTGCACTGAGAACAAAGTATTTGGGTATGAGAGGTAGATTTCAGCTAAATAGCATCGGTTGAAGTTGCACATTTCCTGGGAACCATAAGACTGACCATCATCGTCCTCGAAAAAGCACACCAATCATCCACATCCATACGAAAGCAGTAAAGCACCCATCAATTTGATCTCCACACTGTATTTCTAAATGAAGGGTGGAAATTATGCCTGCAGATCTCAGTGAATGCGATGTCAACTTTCAGTTGCTTTTGAAAGAGTAAAATCAATGTCTTAAATAGCTCAAAAGACCGGGAAGACCGATCATGGGTACACCGACACGGCCCGGAGCAAGTAGAATTCAAAATTTCCGGAATGACTCAGTTGGTAGAATCGGCCGAATTTGCTTACTTAGAACTTTGTCCCCGGTTGATTGCCAACGAGGACACTAGATTCTGAAGAAAATAAGATGATTCAAGAAAACGACGATTCAAAGATAAATTTCCCAGGAGAAGAATGTTCTTCACTGAAAGCCATAATACGCTGTATTATTCTACAATACATTATGCTATTTATATTAAGAAGACAACTAGATTTCCTATTCTATATTCCGAATATCTAATCTGATAGATTGACCAAAATCAAATCATATCTACCACTCTAATCTAATATTTCGATAGCAGAATCAAATCATACTCTAATATAATCTTCTGATGGCAGAATCAAATCAAATCATATTCTAATATAATCTTCCGATGGTTTACCAATAATATTATCAATCTTATCAGCCTCCCTCAAACTGGGATTAAGTGGAAAACCTAGTCCCAGTTTGTATCGTAGCCTGCAATGATCAAAGTGCGGTAAAGCTTTTGTAAATATGTCAGCAAGTTGATGAGTAGCAGGAACATAGCGAACTTCAAGTAACTTGAGAGCGACTCTCTCTCGAACAAAATGAAAATCAATCTCCACGTGCTTTGTCCTTGCATGAAGGACTAGATTCATTGTCAATGAAATGGCTGAGCGACTATCACTATAAAGCAAAATCGGCCCCTTGAGCGGAATACCCAAATCTCTCAATACAAAAGAGACCCATGTAAGATCTACTATAGCAAAAGCCAAGGCCCTATATTCAACCTCCGTTGATGATCATGACATTGTCGCTTGCCTTTTTGCGGACCATAAAATGATATTCGATCCCAAGAAAGTGCAAAACCCGGTTGTTGACCTCCGAGTCTCAGAACAACCAGCCCAATCAAAGTCCGCATACCCGTATAAATTTAGTGCGCTTTTAGAGTGAAGATAAAGCCCCAGTTGCTGCGTTCCTTTTACATACCGCAACACCCATTTTAACAGTTTGAAATCACCATTCGTAGGAGATTGCATTTTTTGACAGATTTGATTTACTGAATAAGATGTATGGTCTTGTAATTGTGAGATATTGTAATCCACCTACAAGACTTCGAAAAAAGTGAGGATCATGAAAAAGGCTCCATGTCTTGTACTGTTGGATGATTTTTGATAGGCAATTGGGTCTCAATTGGCTTACTATCTTGCAATTCTGCTTTCTGCAACAAATCACCAGCATATTTAGATTACGTTAAAAATAGTTCGGACCAGTAAACTTGGCTTCAATACCAAGAAAATAGTGAAGTCGTCCGAGATCTTTCATAGAAAAATTTCTGCTTAAAGCTTCTATTAATTCCTGAAGTGGAGATGATGAACTGGTGGTCAAAATATTATCATCAATGTATAATAATAATACCAAGGTGTGCTGACCCATGTTAAGAATAAATAACGACGGATCGGTAGAGTTGCAATAAAATTCCCATTACAACAAAAAGTTGCTGAATTTTTCAAACCAAGCTCGCAGAGCTTGTTTTAAGCCATATAATGCCCTCTTGAGTAAACAAACCGAGTTAGGCACCGTAGAACTCACAAAGCTCGGTGGTTGTTCCATAAACACTGTCTCATTTAATGACCCATGAAGAAATGCGTTCTTCACATCTAGTTGATGGATAAACCATCCTTTAACAATTGCCACGAAGAGAACAATTCTCACATTGCTTTTTTAATCACATGGCTGAAAGTTTCGACGAAATCAACACCTTCCTCTTGATGGTACCCCTTCGCCACTATTCGTGCTTTCAGTTTATCAAGGTTTCCTTCCGCATCCAATTTGGCTTTGAACACCCACTTACATCCGACGATATTCATATCTAAAGATCTTGGTACTAGCTCCCATGTTTGATTTAATTCGAGAGCCTCCAATTCATCTATCATAGCTTTCCTCCAACCTGAATGACTTAGTGCTCCTTTAACTGTTTTCGGCTCCTTTGGAATCTCACGGGCTATGGAGAGAACATACTTCAAATTGAGCTTCCTTATTCTCGATTTCAACCTTGTTTGCATTGGGTGAGTAGACTGCTGTTGAGTAGATGGAACTAGTAAATCACTTGAGACAGAGACTATTGCTACTTCATGTGTTTCACAATCTATGCATGGTTCTTGTGAACCCAACCATGGTTGCTGCACGTTTGTCTTATTAGGTGGCTTATACTTTTGTTGTCCAAAGCTGTTATCATCAAATAGAAATCCCATGCTCGGGTGTTGTGATGGTTGCCCTTCACTCACTGTTGTTCCAGATTGTCTAGTAAAGAATTTAATCCCCTGTAACCAAGTCTGATACAACCGTGAATGCCCAGGAAAAACGGTCCCCAATTTATCAGAAAATGGGAATCTCGTCTCATCAAATATCACGTGACGACTTACATATGCCCTTCCCGTTGGCAGATAAATACATTGATAATCTTTATGTCTCTAACTATACCCAAGAAAAACATAGGGTGATGAGTGTGGATCAAACTTTGTTGCACCGTACGGTCTAAGGTGTGGATAGCACTTGCACTCAAAGACTCGAAGAAACCCATTGTGAGGCTTTTTACCAAAGAGCTTACCAAACGGACTACTCATTCCCAGCACTGGTGATGGTAGCAGATTGATGAGAAATGTGGCAGTCAGAAACGCATCAACCCAATAAATCAACGGTACTCGTGCATGATAAAGCATAGAAAGACCCAACTCAACGATGTGCCGATGTTTCCTTTCGGCATTTCCATTTTGTTCCGACGTATATGGGCAGGAGACTAGCATTTTGATTCCTTTCTCATTCAAATGATTAATAAACCGGCTGCTATTCAACTTTCAAATTGGTTCTCAACAAGATTTTGGAACATGATAAAGATGGAAAAGAACTCTGACTTTCTCTTCATTGGATACACCCATGAGAATCATGAAAAAATGTCTATGAAGACTACATAGAATTTAAACTGCTGAAAAGATTCTACTGGGGCAGGCCCCCACACATCACAATAGATTTTTTCAAGTGGTTTACTAGCTAGAGACTTCGAGATATTGAAAGGCAACTTGCTACTTTTTCCAACCTAGCAACTTTCACATATTCTCTTTATCACCTTTGTAGATTTGATCTGATTGTTGTTCTCCAGAAATTTTATTATCTGAAAGTTTGAGTGCCCAAGCCGAAGGTGCCAGACTTCACTACTGGCAATATGCTGTCTTTGAGAGTACCACATTTGTGTTTGTGCCTGATTTACCTTGTAAAGGCCCCCCGCATTTCTTTCCCATATTGATTACTGAATTCGTCAGATGGTCCTTAATAGATACGCCAAGTTTATCAAAGATTAGTAAGCAGGGATAATCGTCAGTTAACTTAGACACCGAAATCAAGTTTTTCTTAATCTCTAGGACCACCAAAACCTCATTTAAAGGAAATGAATGTAGTTCAAAAAATAAAGATGTTGAGCCAATATGGGTAATGGGCAAACAAACTCCATTCCCTACCATTACCTTGTCTGAACCATAGTAAGGAGAGAAAGAATTGAGATTACCAATCGATGATGTGATATGGTTTGTTGCCCCATAATCCGAGAACCAATCTCCTCCTTGATCATCCTCCAAGTGAAGAGTAGCTAAGGCATTTGGTATCAGCTCACTTTGATAAGAATTATCAAAGCGATACTAGCAATGTAGATCGTCATGTCCTGGCCTCCTGCATATCTGACATTGAAGCTTCGTATTATTCACATAAAACTGTTTGTTTGAAGTAGAATTACCACCCACAGGCAGATACTCCTTTGAATCAACAACCGTGGTCGGAGTGTTTGTATAGGGTTGAAAGCCTTGATTATGAGAGGGTGAATTTGGTCTGTAATTTCCACCAGATGAATCACCAAAAATTATTGAGGGTCCATAGTTATGAGATTTGGGATAATTTCCGAACCTCCTTCCACGAACACCATAGCCTCTTCCTCTATTGTTAAAGCTGCCATTCCTTCCTTCAAAACATCTGTTAAAATTTCTTTGGCCAGCAAAAGCAAATGTTGAATTAAATGAACCCGAATCAGCCTCACTACTCAATTTCGACTGATCAATCTTTTCATTAGTAAATGCCAAATTAGGGTTTATTTGATTTGACAAATAATTTTCATGTCGCGCTTCATATCTCTCGAGCTAAGCAATAACGTCTTCGTAGCTCGGCTCGGGTTTGAGACAATACATAGTTGTCTTGAACGTCTCATAGTCACTCCCGAGACCCTCTAAAACACCGAAAACCTTTGTGATTTTATCGACCGGTTTCCCGATAGCGTTTAACTAGTCACAAATCAATTTGAACTCACGTAAATACTCGGTTAAGGGCCTATTACGCTTTTGACAAGATTGAAGCTTACCCCTTAATTCGAATTCTTTGGCCACAGATCTCTAAGTAAAACGATTACATAATGTATTCCATACCTCAAAAGCCGATTCAAGACTGATTATGAGTCCCAGCACATCCTCAGACACGGATCTAGTAATCCATGATGACACAAGTTGGTCCATACGATACCATTGCTGATACTCCGGATTAAGGACATATTCAGAATTTTCCCCTTCCGTGCGTAAGATTCTGAATGGTGGAGGTTGAATTTGACCATTGATGAAACCCAATAGTTCCTGGCTTCTAATGAAGCGAAGAAATTGTGTCTGCCATAGAAAGAAATTTCCTTCAGAAAGTTTGATAGTCACAAAGTTTGAGAGATTTACGTGTATCGGGTATGGGTATCTCGATTTTGGGTTTTCAGCCATGATTGTGTAGATGAAGAATAGATGAACTCAAGGAAAAGGATGAAGACAAATATAATAAAACTAGCTCTCAGTATAAAGCTCTGATACCATGAAGAAAAATAAGAGGATTCAAGAAAACAACGATTCAAAGATAAATTTCCCAGGAGAAGAATGTTCTTCACTAAAAGCTATAATACGATGTATTATTCTACAATACATAATGCTATTTATATTAAGAAGACAACTAGATTTCCTATTCTATATTCCGAAGCCAAGTGCGGAGCGGATAACTGCTGAAAGCATCTAAGTAGTAAGCCCACAATATCTAATTTGACAGATTGACCAAAATCAAATCATATTTACCACTCTAATCTAATATTTCGATAGTATAATCAAATCATACTCTAATCTAATCATTCCGATGGTTTACCGATAATATTATCACTCTTATCAGATTCATGTATGGAGCTTTCGAATATCTTAAACCCATTTTCACTCGACCCGTTAAATCTCTGGCAACCCATTTACAACTTAGCTCTATTTGTATAATTAAAAAAATTGGTCCATGACCCATTTTGATACCTCTATTGCAAAGATATTGGGTACTTGACAGTTGACATAGCGCATCTGAATTAACTAAAACAAAGAGAAATCAATGTATCTCCCCTAGCTTGAGTAGCTCGACGAGAACTTGGAAAAAGAATGGCAAAAATTAATGACAATAACGGAACGCTGGCAAATTATTTTATCAAGCGAAATGAACGCTGCCACCATCGGACTATCATCCCTCACTGGCTACACCTATGGCGGAGAAAGATCCCGCGCAGCATCAGGGATCCGGGCGCTCCCGAGCACGGCAAGCGGTATGAGGGGAAGAGTTCGGGATTGAGGAGAGGGCAGCTGTCGAGGGTGAAGTTGGAGGGACAGCTGCCAGCGATGAGGATGAAGTTGTTCGCACAAGGGTCGAGAGGTGAGAGCTTGCGTGGAAGCGCTTGAGTTATGAGAAGGCGAGGCATCGAGAGACGACGTGGTAGAGGAAATAGAGAAGATCCATGGGGTGCCAAAAACGGCAGCATCAGTGCTAGCTGAGACGAAGAGGGTGGCGGAGGCAGGAGAGCATCAGGGGGTCGACGGGCGAGACGACGTAGGCCCAGTTGCCAAAGTCGCCGGAGGTATTGAGGATGTTGTCGACTCGTTGGAAGACAGACCAAGTCCAGATTTATCTTTCTTTTTTTAGGAGGAGTGCAGTTGAAATATACAAATTTTGAACCACCGCCTTGGTGGCCGCGATGGTTTGGGCTCTCTCCCCCTAACGCAAGGGGAGGAGTTCGAATCCCCTCACGGTCGCTTGGGGACTTAAGTGTGACGCCGGGGTGGTGGGTCCTCCCGCTTACGTGTCACCCCAGGGTTTACTGCGGGGTTCCCTGGGTTACCAAAAATATATATATATATATATATACAAATTTTTATATTTTGACGGTGGGACCGGCAGATTCAACGGATATTATTTGATTATGTGCTAGTATATGCTCTCGTGAACTATAAGGGACAGACCTAAATTGGATTTGGGATCAAGGAAAAGCATTGTTTTAGATGAATTACCATCGGCCATAGGCAAGTTCTTGACTTTTGTCCTTTGGTAATGCATATGTTATCGTATTCTATCTTACTCTATCCGACTTGTATCTTGAAAGACCAACTCGATCTCAATTATTTCCACTATTACTTACTATCGACCATAATATTGAGATGAGCCGGTTAAGATGAATCGGTCTACTCTATGCAACTATAATGAAGTTGTAAAATTGTACACCAAGCTAGTGCTAAACAGTACACCTAAGTATGCACATATCTAATTCCTTGTGGTTTATTTAGGGCTTTGGATTCGATTTGCGTAGCTTGAATGCCTCATTCAAAAACCATCCTCGATTTCCTATGGGCGGACAATGCAAAGTCATCGCAAAACATATCAAATTAAAAATTGGATCAATGGAAAGTATTATTTGCATCAGCGTATAAATAATCGAGGCTCAAATAACAAAAATATGGTCTGTTATAATGTTGGATTTGACTACCTTTGCACGGCGGTGTGCAATTGGGATTTGTTCAACTAAAGAATTGGGCGGACCGGCTGTTTCAACTGCGGGAACACCTCTCTCTCTCTCTCTCTCTCTCTCTCTCTCTCTCTCTCTCTCTCTCTCTCTACCTCTCTCTATTGACGAAATGTTGCTTCCTGCCATGATTTGAGCCATGGACTCCTTGCTACAATATGAAGACACATGCATGACCACCTAAGCGAATTATTGTATTTGAGAGACATAGTTTTATATGATATCTGTGAATTGGACTGGTCGGTTTAGAGAGGATTGTTTCATGGGCCAGCAGCTCATCAATACCCAATCTGATTTTCGAATTTGGGGACCATTGCTGAGGTTCCAGTTAAAAGACAGATACCGATCATCTATGTGCTTTTGCCAACAAGTCGAGGGAAGTGTGAGTTGAAACTAATGTGTGTGCACTTGTATACCTAATTACTCTTGCATTAGATGCATTTAATAAGGTCAGGTTTCACGGCTTGCATACCCCATTACCATGTTGAAAATTGCTTTGCATTGGATGCAGCCTACCCCGCTGGAATTGCTTTGCCCAAGCAAGAAAGTCGATGTTTTTACCCATGTTTGCATGTTCATCTTCTCAATTCCATGATTGGTAACTCTCAGAGGGATCGTGCTTCTTGGTATGACCTCCTTCTCTCACGCGACCTAATGAAATTCGTAACTATTCCCGCTCTTAGCTCAAGTAAATTGAGGCGCTCTTAGTCATGATCAAAGTTACCCCCACTAAATCTCTTATCAAGACCGACTACTATGCCTTTCAAGTTGAAGAGAGGGTGGAAAAGCTCTAGATCGAGGTTGAACTTGATATTTACTTGATTCTTCGCATTTTGTTTCCTCCCCCCTTGGATGTACTCCTATCGATGGGGAGTATAAATGAAAGAAGATGGAAGGGAAGAATAAAGAGAGAAAAGGTTTTTCTGTATTGTCTGTATTGCATTGTACGTTCAAGATCAATGTTATATTACAAGACATGTACAAAGAAAAAGGCAACTAAATAATGTACAAACTAGATATGATATTAATTGATCTTGATTGATCTTGATTGATCTGAGAAATATTCAATGAGATCTGGAGAAATCTTGCATATCTTCCAACACAACCCCTCAAGCTAGTGGCTTGTAGGTATCCAAGATGCTGAGCTTGCTTAAGAGATACGCATGCTGACTGTGACATAAAGGCTTGGTGAAGACATCCGTAGGTTGTTTTTCTGTTCCAATCCCCCGTGTCTCGATTAATCCTTCCTGAATTTTCTCTCGAGTGAAATGACAGTCCACTTTTATATGTTTTGTTCTCTCATGCACAATGGGATTTGATGCTAGTTTGAGGGCTGCATCGTTGTCACAAAATAATTTGGTTGGTCCCTCAACTCGTACTCTAAGGTCCCGAAGTAATTCTCGTAGCCATACTATCTCACATGTTGTTTTTGCCATAGCTTGGTATTCTGTTTCTGCCGAGGATAAAAAAATGGTTGGTTGCTTCTTGGTTTTCCACGAAAGTAAAGAATCCCCTAATTTAATACAGAAACCGGTTATGGATCTCCTGCTCATCAGACATGTCACATAATCTACATCACAGTATGCAGTCATTCTCATATCACATTTCCTAGAAAGAAGAATTCCAAGTTCCGGACATTTCTTCAAATACTTCACAACTTTTAGTGCAGCATTCATGTGAGACTGCTTTGGCTTGTGCATGAATTGGTCGAGTATTTGTACGGCATAACTAATGTCTGGCCTGGTCATGGTCAAATATATGAGTTTCCCGACAAGTTTCTGATAACCCAATGGATCTCTGAGTACTGGATCGGCTTGTTGAGATACTTCGGCATCATAATTTGCCGTGGTCAGTTTAACATTTTGCTCGATTGGAATCACAGCTGGCTTACATCTTGATAAACCTGCTTCTGATATGATTTCCAATGCGAATTTTCTCTGGCTGAGAGATATTCCTTAGTCTGATCGTGCAATTTCTATTCCAATAAAATACTTGGGTGTACCCAAATCTTTTATGTGGAAGGTAGAGTGCAAGTATCCCTTGAAATCTTTGATAGCTACTTCATCATTTCCCATAATGAGTATATCATCTACATATATCATCAAGTATATAGATGACGTACCTTTAGTTCGTGTAAAAACAGCATAATCAAATCTGGACTGTTGGAAGCCAGCAGCTATCAGGGACTCAGCAAATTTTGCATACCACTTTCTGGAAGCCTGCTTAAGTCCATACAAGGATTTGCGGAGACGACATACTCTATCCTCCCCCTGTCTCCGTAAACCCTGCGGCACATCCATATAAATTTCTTCGTCTAAATCTCCATGTAGGAAGGCATTGTGAACATCCATCCGATGCAATGACTAGTCCTGAAATGCTGCTACTGAGAGAAATGAGCGTACCGTAACACCCTTGGCTACGGGAGAAAAGGTTTCGTGATAGTCAAAACATTCTCGCTGTCTGAAACCCTTAGCCACTAATCGAGCCTTGTACCTTTCAATCGATCCATCTACTCGATATTTGATCTTGTATACCCATTTGCATCCAATTGCCTTCCGATCTGGAGGTAGAGAGACAAGTTCCCTTGTCTGATTGTCCACTAAAGCTTGCAATTTTGCTTGCATAGCTTTCTGCCATCGCGGATCAGTGCTCGCCTCATCATAGTTGGATGGCTCTCGCTCCTCAGAAATGCGAGAAATGCAATAATGATGCTCCGCCGATAGTCGATCAAATGAAACATAAGATGAAATAGGAAAAAGAATTTTTGGCGAGTTCCTAACTCCACATACGTAGTCTTTCGTCCAAGTTGGTGGACGTGTGGCTTGTCAGGAACACCTTGGTGGGGTATTTTCAGGGGATAAATGATTCATGCCAGTATTGACAGGATTTGATTCGACCGCAACTTCACCATCCAAGGTTTGGTCCGTGACTTCCAGCATAGGTGTCAGTTCCATGGCTGATGCAGGGGGGTTCCTTGTATCTGCTGATGTAGGAAATAGAAAAAATCTTGGATCATTGGTGGTTTCCTCAACATGAGACGAATAATGATGTCCTCGGCTATCTATGCTTGATTCCTGTGCAGCAAAAGGAAAAATATCCTCCTGGAACGAAACATCTCTACTGGCAAAAAAATCTATTGTAGATGAATCATATATCTTGTATCCCTTTTGTAAGTTGGGATATCCCATGAATATGCAAAGGCGAGCACGGGGACCCATTTTATCTCTAGGTCCTACTATAGTGGCATAGCATTGACATCCAAAAATCTTTAAATGACTCAGATTTGGCTTCTTTCCAAAAAGCAATTCGAAAGGACTTTGTCCGTCAAGAATCTTGGTCAGCATTTGATTGATTAAATAAGCTGTAGTCAATACACAGTCTCCCCAAAAATTGTCGGGGATGGAAGCTTGAAACTTCAAAGCACAATCTACTTCCAATAGATGACGATGTTTCCGTTACACTACTCCATTTTGTTGTGGAGTATATGTACAAGAGCTCTCATGTAATATCCCTTGAGATGAGAGTAAACCAGTACATTCATGGTTGAAAAATTCCTTCCCATTGTATGTCTGTATTCGTCGAATTGTTTTCCCAAATTGAGTTTTTGACAGAGAAAGAAAGGTCCTTAAATGAGACATGACTTGACCCTTAGACTGCATGAGAAAAATTCATGTGGCCCTTGAATGATCATCCATAATGGTGAGGAAAAATCGAGACCCATCATGGTTCGGTGTATGATAGGGTCCCCAGACATCAATATGAAGCAAAGAAAATGAATCATCTGCACGATTTGTGCTCAGTAGAAAAGGAATACGAGATTGTTTTGCAAGTGGACAGATATGACATTGAGGGTAAGGAAATAAAGAACTATGACCCACTCTAGAATGCAAAAGGAATTTTTTTATCATTGGTAGTCAAATTACACAATGATTGTTTATTACAAGGAAATTGATCAAGATTTTTTGATGAACTTCTCCAGAAAGACAGTGCTTCAGACAGATTATCCCAGCCCATTGGTTTCCCAGTCGAAATGGCCTGAAAGAGACATCTATCAGCATTGAAGGAAACCTTACATGAATTTTCCTCATAGGCTATAGACACAGAAATAAGTTTAAATTGAAACTCTGGAACATAAAGAACATTTGTGAGAGTAAGTTGAGAGCTCAGATTAACTGTCCCTGTTGTAGTCACATGAGCAACATTTCCATTTGGCAATTGCATAATAATAGGACTATCGAGTTCTTCATTAACAATAGTAAATAGCTCATTGTCACATGAAATATGATCACTAGCTCCAAAATCGATAACCCAAGTATTTCTCGATATAGTATTTATTAGACAATGAGAAATACCTATAAAGCTGCTCCCTCTTTTAGGAATATCCAATTTTTGCAGCGCTCGCATCAATTGCTGATACTCAGCATGTGTGATAGATTGATCATTTGATCTGGTGAGTTGATAAGCTGCTGTTGTTACTACTACTGATATTTCCTTCCCTTTTTTTTTTTTTCTTCAGGTCGGCCAAGTAATTTCCAACAACTTTCAATTGTGTGGTGGATTCGTTTACAGTAATCACAAAATAATTTTCCTTTAGTCTTCAAATTCGACCCATAATTCGGCCCATGGTTCGACCCATAATTCTTCGAAAAATAAGGACCATTGGATCTTTTTGATTTGGAGACATCTCCGCCATCCAGATCATCCGCGTAGCGCGCCCCCTTGGAACCGTTAGATCATTGCGCACGATCTTGGCCGTCCATCGCAGGACCTTTAAAAGGTCGCTGCTCAGCGAACCCTAGTGACGGGTTCCGCCTCTTTTCTAGGGTTTTTTGTGCTCTCTCGCTCCTTGCCGCCAGAGCCAAACCCTCGGTCATTTTGCTTTTTGTCAAGGTGAGTCTTTGGCTCTCCTCCTGCATGGCAAGTTGGAATATTCGGCCAATCGAAGGCGGAGGTTCCATGGCCAGAATTTGTGACCTGAAATCAAGGTAAGAATCATTAAGGATTAGCAAAAATCTTGTCGTCTTCTCTCTGTCCTTCATCTCATTGTATTGTTGGAGAGTTTCTTCAGGTCCAACGAGTTTTTCTTCGGCAGCTTCCAGCTCGTTCCAGAGAGCTGAGAGCCTGTTGAAACATGCCGTCACGGTCATGTTTCCTTGCTTCAATTCGGAAAGGGCTTGATGTAGCGAGAAAATCCTTGCTCGATCTAATTTCTCGTACATCTCTCTTATGTTGTCCCAAAATTTTTTGGAGTCCTCTATGGGAGGCAAACCGGCGGTTATTTTTGGGCTAATACAGTTCCCTATCCACGTCCTAACCAGCTGGTTACATTTTTTCCATTGTTGCCCTAATTTTTCGTCAGTTGGAACAGGATCGGTCCCGTCGATAAAACCCTCTTTGTCTTTTGTGACAAGGGCTCGCCGGAACTCCCACACCCAACTTGAGTAGTTCTCGGATCCTGTGAGATGGTTGTTGATGAGCCACAACTCGAGTTTGTCGGCGGTTGAAACAAACAGTGTGTCGCCGGGTTCTGGGTGACCCATGGCTGCCGCAAAGGGAAAAGGTAGAAACCCTATTGGGAATCCTGGATTGGTTGTAGTCTGACCCGAATTGAAAATGCCCGCATTCGAATTCCCTGAACTGCCCGTTTGCTTAGGGCCGATGGTTAAGCTTGCCCCAGTGTTGGTTGGTAGGCCTCCATCGGTTTGCACGCTCTAGTAGCCCGGTTGTGATGTATCTGGATTTGATCCATGGATCCATGGGTATGGCATCCACTGATAAGGATAGCCTGAGAAAGGCAACCCTGGATTGAACTGAGCCGGAAAATGTTGCCATTGCGTGTGTTGTGCGTGAATTTGACCTTGACTAGGCTACTGTTCAGCCATGGAAGTGACAATAGATGATTCTGGATTGGGAAAAGCATGTGGTGTCATATTCCTTGCTGACTAATCTTCGGAGGCTGAGGTAAGTATTTGTAGGTTTGTCATGATGAAGAAATTTAAAAGAAATTTGTAGCAACTCTGTTATGCAGATTGGGTTTTCTTGGGCAAAGAACGAAGGCTTGAAGGAAGAATTCCTACCAAAGGCTATTTTGTTTTGCACGTGTCGCAACAACAAAAAACAGAAAAGAACTGGAGGCAATTTGAAGAGGTGCGGAAGCTATACCAGGATCAAAAGATGCTCTGATACCATGAAAGAAGATGGAAGGGAAGAAGAAAGAGAGAAAAAGGTTTTTTTGTATTGTCTGTATTGCATTGTACGTACATGATCAATATTATATTACAAGACATGTACAAAGAAAAAGTCAACTAAATAATGTACAAACTAGATATGATATTAATTGATCTTGATTGATCTGAGAAATATTCAATGAGATCTGGAGAAATCTTGCGTATCTTCAAACAATAAACCACACCCCAACTTTCCAAACACGCACTCTCTACAACACTGTCGAATTTTTGACACTTGTCATTATTACTTGCCCTCCCCATCTCTCATATTATGTTAGAAAGTCCATTCTAAAAGTTTAAATTGATAGGTATAGAGAGACCACATGAATATAAAAAAACATATATGACCCATTGTCAAGAGGTATGGGACAATATTTCCACAAAGACAAACCCTGACCAAACGCCAAAATAGGAGACAAATGAAATTATAACATTTGTATCAAAACCAAACTCAAGGCAATTCAATTGACTATCTGAGCGAGAGATAATCTACAATTGTGACATGTAATAAATTTTTGAAAGCATAGTCGTCAACTATATCAAAATTGAACATATATCATGGTTTCCATTGGTGTCAGAACTTATATATAGTCAATGAATAAACTCAAGATATTGTATAGATAAGAGCTAGTAAAATCTTCCTTTGCAAATATTAGGCCTATTTGGCTCTTTCTCTTTGCCGTCCTCTTTGTGGTTGCTCTGAAATCAACACAAGCAATCCGAGAATTCGAATACGAGGTCTTTAACAACACCTCTAGAACTTCGAATGCCTGGTTTAGTAGAGAGGTCAGGGTGAAGTACTTTGTGGAAGCTTTGATAGCTGCCACCAAGTTTGTCCTCAAGAAAAATGAGAAAATTGCCATGAAAATCATAAACATATTGTATAACGGTCAATCTAGTATTAAAATTTTCAATTGGGTTAATTTTTAGTCCTAAACCTCTTGAAAATTTGCTAATATAATCATTCCAACTAATTTTAATTGGAAATCAATGACATGAAAGCTAGGTGTCTTTCGTGCTTAGACCAATGCTGACATAAACAATTTCTCCAATTTTGAAAAGAAAGTAAAATTTTAGTATTTTATTTTTTTCTTTTCAATTCTAGTCTTGTGAGGGTTGTCAGCCATCGGACAAGAGGCGCGAAGCTTAAATTTGTTACGATATGAGCACCTAGAGTGAGCAAGCCTGATATGTTCAGGCCAGACTTCAATCTTAGCAACAACGTGACCTGTGCATGTTCCTTTTATTGATAATGTAGTCATTTAAATCATTGATTGTTTGAGTGCTACTATGGACTCCATATGATTAGCTGCCTATACGGGCTTCCTACACAGGGTCTATAGGTAATGTTCTTTCGGTGGGTCAAAAGATAATTGAGGGATTAAGCTATTTGGAATGTCCTTGTACAAACTACAAAACAATTCAACTCGAGAGCAATCTATGCCATTTCACTAGTAAAATTCTCATTGTTCATAGCCACTACAAATTCCTTCGATAAAATAGATAATAGAGATTTGCTCAACTATGAACTGTATTAAAACTTTCTGAGATGTGTTAGGCTTTCATTGTAGTTCGTGTCGTTTTATAACTAAAAATGAGGATTAGCATTGCCAGAGGCTTCATTGGACGGGCACGCTGTCTCTTTACATGTTCATTTGTTATATATGAAATCACAATTGGTTAAATTGGATGCGTATAGCATTACACAAAGTAAGATACTCGCCTAGAGTCTCAATGAGTAAAAAAGAACAAAAATCTAATCCTTAGGAAAAATAGGTATCAAAAGTTGACCCACTTGGTCAACCAGTGATAAATATGAACGGGCCCGGAAAAGTCCAGGGGAAAAACAATTAAAATGACAACTAAAAAGCAAAAGACATTAATAACAAAAAGAGGCGCAAGACTTTAAAGATGTCATAATATTCCAATTTGACTAGCACTACCATAAAAGCAATTCTGAAAACCACTCATGACCCTAATAAAAAAATGACACGCACTTCATAGACACCGACACAAATACGAATATGCTCCCCTTGCTACCTTAAATATATGTAAAGCAAAGAAATTATTCTTCTGGAGTCACAAAGTAGTACAATAATGTCTGATTCTTCCAACAAGGTGGGACTCCATAATAAAGTCATATGATAATGACGTCATCTTAGGGTCATGAGTCATGACTATGGCGTAATAGTATTAGTCTATGAAGACCTTGGCATTGACTTCACATCCACCGACGGAAGACATAGATACTCTTGCCTCATATGACAAAAGGCAAACCGATATGGAAAGGTACTTCCATACCCTTCGTTAAAAATGAACTACTAAAGTCCCTTTGATGTAGATTCCCTCATCCTACTAACTAGAAAGAATGAGAAATTTCTTCTGCTGAATTTTCTGTTACGCAAGAAGTGGAGTTGGAGGCCCGGAGGCATTTTCTTTTAGGACAAAAATGCTCCAATTCACAGCAAAAATAACGGCACGCGACATGCATGTGTTTGTCGTCCAGCGAACATCCGTGTTGCCGCTGAGATTGGGTGGGGGTTCAATTGAGACGAAATCACCAATTATAGAGCTTACTTTGAGTCAAACAATGATCTTAGAGGTGCTTTGAGAAAAGTGGTTAATATCACGAAAAATCTTAAACTGGTACACTCATGACAAATTTTTCAAAAATTAATTTTTTACCACCATAGACCCTAAATTGGTGCACTTATGAAAAATTTACTCAAAATTAATTATTTGGCAACTAAAAACCCCAAACTAGTACATTTGTAATAAATTTACCATTCATTAGTTTCCTTTAAATTAGATTAATATCGCCAAGAACCTAAGACTAATAAACCTGAAACCAACAGAGGATAAAACTCCAAGCTAATACACTTGTCAATTGCTACGTGTCATCCAATTCAGCAATTTGACAATAAAATTTAACGAAATTGAACTTAAGGCAATTTACTTGAGCAAGAGATAATCTAAGATTGTCACATATAATAAATTTTTTAAAGCATAGTAGTCAACTATATATCTTCCATGGTTTTCACCGGTGTCAAAAATTGTATATAATCAACAAATGGATTCAAGAGATTGCATAGATAAGGGCTAGTTAAGTCATCCTTTGCAATAATTAGGCCTGCTCGGTTCTTTCTCTTCATTGTCCTCTTTGTGGTTGCTTTGAAACCAACACAAGCAATCTAAGAATTTAAATGCAAGGTCTTTAACAACACCTCTAGAACTCCAGATGCCTGGTTCAGTAGAGAGTTCGGGGTGAAGTACGCTGCAAAAGCTATGCTAGCTACCCCTAAGTTCATCCTCAAGAAAAAAAATGGGAAAATTGTCAAAAAAAAAAATCCTTAAATCTATTGTATAATAGTCAATCTAGTTATAAACTTTTCAATTTGACTAATTTAATCATAAACATTTTCACAATTTGCCAATATAGTCATTTTGACCAATTTTGGTAAGAAATCGATAATGTGGATGCTAACCGTTCTACGTGACTAGACTAGTGTTGGCGTGAATTATTTTTCGACATCTTTTTTATAAGCATTTTTGTTTTTTATTATTTTATTATTTTCTTTTTTTCCTTTCAACTCTAGTTTGATGAGGGTTGTTTGCTGATCCTTGCCAGCCTTTAGGCGAGGTATGCAAAGCCTAAATTTGTGATAGTCAAGGCTAGCGAGCCAAGCTTCAATTTAAACAAAAGCGCGGCCTATGCACATTCCTACTACAGATAATGTAGATTAATATCATCTAAATCATTGATTGTGTGAGTGGCTACCATGAACTCTACTCACATGGGGTATATAAATGATGTTCTTTCAATGGGTCAAAAGACAATCAAGCAATTAAACTACTAGAACTACCTTGTTCAAACTACAAAACAATTCAACTCAAGGGCAATATATGCCTTTTCATTAATGGAGTTCTAATTGTTATTCGGTTCAAAACTAATGCACATCGGGACTAAACGGAACTTTTGACACCTCTATTGAAAAGTCCAGGGAAAAAGCAATTAAAATGACAACTAAAAATAATAATAAAAAGAGGCACAAGGCTCTAAAAAGATGCGATAATATTTCAATTTGGCTAGCGACAAAAAACAAATCGATTCTGAAAACGAAACAAGACCCTTATATGAAAAAGGACACTGCATTCTGAACCAAACAAATAGGCATAGACTTGAATACAAATACAAATAGGCCCCACTGCTGCCCTAAATATATGTGGAGCAAATAAATATTGACATGGGGGTCCAGAACCGCTCAATAATTCATATGCAGTGACTCCTCAATCTGATGCATCTAATGACAACTAAAAATAATAATAAAAAGAGGCACATGGCTCTAAAAAGATGCGATAGTATTTCAATTTGGCTGGCGACAAAAAACAAATCGATTTTGAAAACAAGACCCTTATATGAAAAGGACATTGCATTCTGAACTAAACAAATAGACATAGACTCGAATACAAATACAAATAGGCCCCACTGCTGCCCTAAATATATGTGGAGCAAATAAATTTTGACAAGGGGGTCCAGAACCGTTCAATAATTCATATGCAGTGACTCCTCAATCTGATGCATCTAACAAGATGGATCGATTCACGTGGTAATGTTGTGGAGGCAAGTCACGTCATTCTAGGATGTAATAGTTTGGCCTACGAAGACGATGGCATTGACTTCACTCCCGCCCTCTTAAGATAAAACAAAACACATGACCCCAATAAAAAGAAAAAAGATAACAAAACGACAAGGAAAGATACTTCATTAATAAAGTCCCTTTACTGCATATTTCCCCGTTCTACTAATAAAAAAAGGAGAGAGAGAATGAGAAATTTCTTCTGCAGAATTTTCCGTCATGTAGCCGCAGTGGCGCGGACGGGCCTGGAGGCGTTTTCTTTCAGACAAAAAGTGCCCATGTCCATGGCTCGAATAATGGCATGCAACACCCACACAGTCATCGTCCAGTGAACATCTGTGTCGCCGGTGAGATTGAGGGGGCTTCAATTGAGACGAATTCACCAAATTATAGAGCTTAATTCGAGGCGAACACTGATCTCGGAGGCGCTTTGGGAAATTCCCCACTCCCCTCCCCTCCCCTCCCTTTTCTCGAGGACGGTTTTCCAGACTTTCTCGCTTTTTAATTTTCCACGTGATTAAAAAGCCAATTTATGACAAAAAAAACTGACCTTTGGCCACAAACGAATGTCGCACGATTCCAATGCTTGTTTCCCTTTAACACGTGGTCCTACTTGGTTGGATCTGTCCTTTGATATTGTCAATATCTTATTATATAGTTGGGTTATCATAAGTGGTCAAGTGCATGGAACTTTACTGTTGCTAATCTTACTTTATCATTCACCAATGAACTTCTCGATATTCGGAAACTCTATGAAGTGGATCAATAATTCAACAGATGTCCAAGTCCAAAGGTGTCCCAATAAGAGAGAGAGGCCACTGCTAGTTCCGATCAAATGGACCGAAGGTTGTTGGAAGCAACTCGAAGGGCAATATCCATGAGCTGAAAGACTTGATCGGCAGCAATGAGCTCATCCTCGAGGAAATGGCTCTCAAAGAAGCCGGTCACACGCTGCTGCACGTCGCTTGTTTGGGCGGCCATTTGGATGTCGTCCGAGAGCTCCTGAAGCATATGCCGAAGTTTGCCGAAAAAGTGGATGGGGATGGTTTCAGCCCGCTCCACATCGCAGCAGCTCGCGGTGACTTTGAGATCGCGGAGGAGCTCTTGAAAGTGGGTACACACCTGTGCTCCGTGGAGGGATGGGAGAGAAGAATCCCTTTACATTATGCCGTCATCCACGGGGAGGTCGATGTCATGGAGATACTGCTATCCACTTCACCTGAGTCTGTTGAAGAGAAAACCGCCCGGAAGGAGACCGCGCTTCACCTCGCCGTGAAGAACAACCGGTGTAAAGTGCTGGTTCGGTTGGTGGAGCATCTGAAGCGGCACAAGAAGGAGCAATTGATCAATTGGAAGGACCACGAAGGCAACACTGCCTTGCATCTTGCTGCCGCCAGCAAAAATTTCGAGGCAAGACTCGCGGTTCCCTTATTTTATCGCACTTTTCTTTCTGCATTACTTCAGTGAGGGTGTTAATTTGGTATCCCTACCATATGTGAAAATCTTCCATGCAAATGAATTTATTTGATTATCACGGGAATATAAGATGTTTTGTCTATGCAAAAAAAAATAAAAAAATTGTAGTATCTTAGGGCCCGTTTGTTTTTACTCTAAATAATGTTTGATTTTGTTCTTTTGTTCCCCGAAACAAAAATAATAATAGAATTCCATTTGATAAAATTTTTGTTCTTGAAAATATATTTGAACAGAATTAAGAAGTATAAAAAAATAGCTTTTTGTTTCCGGAAACAATTCCTAGAATCAATTCCTATTTTTTTTTCTCTCCTTCTCTCCCTCTTTCTTCTTCTTCCCTCTGGCCGACGACCTTGCCAGAGCTTTGCCGGGGGTAGGGTGAGGTCAACCTCGCCTAGCCAAGGGGAGGTCGAGCCTAGCTAGCCGGCGCAAGGCCAAGGCAAGGCCGACCTCACACTACCTGGGTGAGGTCAAGCCTCGCCGGTGGCCAGGCGACCTCGCTTGTGGGTCGCTTGGCCACTGGCGAGGCCAAGGCTCGCCCTGGCCTGGCGAGGAAATAAAAAAAAAAAAAATTATTTCTGATAAAAAATTGTTCCTCGGAGCAGAATGGTTACCAAACGTGTCCTTAATGTCTGAAAATCAATGAGGATAAACAAAGATGGGAAAGAGTTGCAGGTGGCCGACCTCCTGCTTCCTGGGCATGCTCCGGAGTACGAGGTCGTGGAGGTGAACGACCCGAACGAGAGTGGCTTGACACCTCGAGATGTCTCTACTCCCTCGCAAAGGGGAGCACGAGATAGAGAGGTCACAAAATTTCTCGCACGAGCGGAAGCCAACACAAATCAATCATCAAAATCAGACGACTATAATTGGATTTACGAAGCCCTGCTGGTCGTTGCTGGGCTCATCGCCAACGCGACCTACCAATCCGTGCTTCAGCCTCCAACCGTTATAGCACGTGACAGGGCCGACAATAATTCCGGGGATCCTGCCCCTGCCCCTTCACCCGGGACCGGGCAGAAAATAACTTATGGCGCGGGCCTGGTGTACATCCTTTTCCTGGGAGGCAACACATTCGGATTCTTGGTGTCAGTCCAGATGATCATTTACCTCACCAAAATTTGCCTCAAAAAAATTCTCCCCGAAATTTCCGACCCCAGGTTCCGCTACTTGATGGGGCTGATTGTGCTATCCCTGATGGCAATGGTTCTAACTTACTTTTGCTTCACTTTATCCCTGCTGATCACATCAACGCGTGGTGCGGCAACCGCAACTGTTCTGCACGTCTTGCCGCTTATGATAGCAGTTTTTCTTCTACTGATACAGAACGGGCTGGTGATAGTTTTAGAATTTTTCTTGCGACAGCTTCTTCGATTAAAGATGGCAATCCGTGCAAAAGTAACCAGGACCAAAAGTGGTTGTCAATGGTGGTAGTATTTCTCTTTCCTTAAGGTTGAGCTAAGACGCGCAAGCCTTTAGCAGTATAGTTTTGAAGTTTGTTTGACGAGGTCAGGTATTAGATTGATGTCTACGATTCTCTGTAGTTGAGTGTGTGATGTCTGCAAGTGATCCGCTGTATAGTATCTCCCTAATAAATTGTGTTGTGAGTTTATATGAAGTTTGTAACTTAATGGATAGCGGTCGACATTTTGAGCTATGGTTTCGCAAGTTCAAGCACTCATTTGGTCTTTGCTTCTTCAGCTGCAGAGAATGAATTTCTCTGCTAGAGCAGGTGGAAGAATTAATGAAGGTCGAGCATGGAAATAGGAAAAAAAAAACATAATGGAGGTGACAAAGAAGGAAGAAGAAGAAGAAATAACACATAAGGAAATAGAAAGAACAAAGGTTTTTCTATTAAAAATATCTAATTGAGCTGAAATTGCAAATCGTCAATGACGCGTTGAGGGAGAGTGCATATAGAATTGGCACACTGAACTTTAACAGCGATGTTGGATGGAGAGTCAACGTGGAGTCAGATTTCGGCAAAAAAAAGAAGAAGAAATTTGATGCTTTATTATAAGATTAAAAAAGGGTGAAACTGAAATGGGATCCAATCGAAAGTGGATTTTTTTAAGTGAATTGGGGCTTTAAAATAGGTAGACTAATAAACTTATAAAAAAGAACACCCAATAACTCCACGAGCTTTTCAAACCTCGAAGGAAATAGATGTTATTTATTTTTGTGTGATCCCATATTTTGGACCCGCATTTTCTCTTAAAGGTTGCGACTGTTCAACATGAAGAGTTTCCACGCTTCGTACCCTTTCGTGACAACCGTTCATTCGTTAATCGTCTTGATGGAAGACGATGTATAAATAGGAACGTACGTTCATTTCTGATGGGTGATGACAAGGTCTAACACAAACTCTCTCATTCAGAATACACCATCAGTACGAGAGTGAATTGAGTTAGTAGTGCGAGTCCCCAAATTTTCTCTTTGATTTCAGGTTTTTCAGACGAACGTGAACAAGAACAATGGCTGGAGGTTTGTCTATAATCGATCCTGGCTTCCGCATATGATTTATTTTGTCTAACATTTGGTATCAGAGCGAGTTTATGCCTCTGCCTTGTTTTTCTCGAATTTTTGGTATATTTTTCGGACTTTAAGAACATGAACAGTAACTTCGGTTTTTGAGGCCAAGGGAGAAACTCGCCGATTCCGGGCAAATTCCGGCGACCCACCCCTTGATTTCGGACCAGTACGGTCGCACCGCCGTAAGGGATATTAGTCATGAGTTATTTCGGCATATTGGTGTTCGCCGGAGGCTAATCGGGCGGCGGAACTCGCGGTGGTTGAAAATTTGCGTTTTTGAAGGTTTCGTTTGATTTGGGGGCTAATTTGTCCATCATTTTCGCCGAAATTTGAACCCATGTGGTCGTGCCGGCATGCTCTTCAAAACCCATTATTTATTTGTGTCTGGGATGGGCTGCCGGAGAAGAAACGGCCGGCGAAACCGCGGCGGAACGGCGAAAAGGGACGAAGAAAATCGTTCTGACGCGCGCGGTAACCGTTGCGCGCGTGGGATCCACGCGCGCGGACAGCCCGCGGCAGTTGAAGGCGCGTGCGTTGCACGCGCCTGCGCGGTGAACCGCGCGCGTGCGCGGCACGCGCCCGCGCGGATTCTGGCGCGTGCTCGGCACGCGCCTGTGCGTTGGACGCGCACGTGCTCGGCACGCGCCTGTCGTCTCCCACCCGCGGCTCCTTTTATGTTTTTGCCTCAAATTTTTCCTGTTTTTGCAATTTTGCCCGTAGCCGATTTATTTATTTACTGTTCTGCCCTTGATGTATTTATTTATTATACATTTCATGCATTTTTATGAGTATTTTATGCATGAAATTAAATGTCCAATGATTCATATATTTAATTAATTAGAGAGTAGCCACAGCATCTTTAATTAATTAAATTATATATTAAGAGCTTCCGGATCATATTTAGAAATGGACATTAATTGTAATTAATTATATTAATATGATGAATTTTATCCCACAGGAACTTTTATTGTATTAATATGATTAATTAGGTTGAGATATCATATTATTTTTCTTAATTTACCCACAGGGATTAAGAAAAGGTATATAATATGGTAGTTTCTTCATAATGTAATTATGAATCTATTTAAATTAAAAACTTAGCCCACAGGTAGTTTTTATGTTATGTGATTCATATGTGACATGTTTACATTGGTTAAACATGATTTATGTATATTTGCCTCAAATTTTGTGACATAAGCATGATTATTTGATATGCAGTTTCGCAACCTGTGAATTTCTCTGAATTTAAGTTTGATGTTCCCGTACTGAATGGTGAGAATTATAAAGTTTGGAAGGAGTCAGTTCTTCTTCAATTGGGGTGGATGGACATTGACTATGCTATAAGGAAAGACGAACCACCTGCTCCTACTGATTCGAGCACTTCAGCTGAGATAGCTCTTTATAACCAATGGGAGCGGTCCAACCGCGTTTGTGCCATGTTTATAAGAGCTAAAATATCTCCTAGTATTCGTGGTTCGATTGCTCAGCATAACAATGCTAAGGCCTTATTGGAGGCTATTGATGCGCAATTTGAGAGTTCTGAGAAGGCGCATGCCATGACCCTAATTATGAAGTTTTCATCATTGAAGCTCACTAGCATTAGAGGTGTGCGTGAGCACATCATGCAAATGAGGAACATAGCAGCTCAACTTAAGAACCTTGAGGTTGAGATATCTGATTCTTTTCTTGTATATTATATTCTGAACACTCTCCCACAACAGTATGCACCTTTCAAGATCTCTTACAACACACATAAGAATAAATGGTCAATTAATGAGCTCATGACCATGTGTGTTCAAGAGGAGGAAAGACTGATTATGGAATTGGGAGAAGGTGTTCATTTGGCAACACAAGGAAAGAATAGAGGCCATGGCAAGCATAAGGGAAAAGGTAAAATACCTCCCCAAGCTGACATTAAGAAAGAATCCAAATGTTTCTTCTGTAAACAGAAGGGGCATATGAAGAAGGATTGTGTCAAATTTAAGGCCTGGCTCGAGAAGAAAGGTAATCCAATCTCTTGTGTTTGTTATGAATCTAATATGACTGATGTAAGTCACAACACTTGGTGGATTGATTCTGGATCTACAATCCACATTTCAAATTCCTTGCAGGGTTTTCAAAACCACAGGAAGCCAGTGGGAAGTGAACAAAGCATCTATTCAGGAAATAAGATGCGTTCGCATGTGGAAGCTATTGGGACATATAGACTAGTTCTCAATAGTGGCTTTGTTTTAAATTTGGAAAAGACCTTTTATGTTCCTAGTTTTTCTAGAAATTTAATTTCAGTTTCAAGACTTGTACCTTTGGGATACTCTTTTAACTTTTCAGATTCAAACTTCTGTTTATCATTTAAATCTGAAATTGTTGGGAGTGGTACTTTGTCTGATGGTCTTTTTCGAATTAATTTACAAGACAATGCCTATTATGATGCGATGCATGTTCATGATAAAGCTGGTATGAAACGATGTGTTGTGAAAGAACATTCTTCTATGTTATGGCATCGGAGATTGGGACATATCTCCATAGAAAGAATTAAGCGATTAGTAAATGATGGAGTACTCGATACTTTAGATTTTACTGATTGTGATACTTGTGTGGACTGCATAAAGGGAAAGCGGACCAACAAGTCTAAGAAAGGTGCCAAGAGGAGTACAGAAATATTAGAAATCATACATACAGATATTTGTAGTCCAGATATGGACTCATGTGGTCAGAAATACTTCATCTCCTTCATAGATGATTACTCACGTTACATGTATCTCTATTTGATTCATAATAAGTATGAAGCATTAGATGCCTTTAAGGTATTTAAGGCAGAAGTAGAGAAACAATGCGGTAAGCAAATTAAGATCGTGAGATCAGATAGAGGTGGAGAATTCTATGGTAGATACACTGAAGATGGACAAGCACCTGGTCCATTTGCAAGGTTTCTTCAAGAGCATGGGATAGTTGCCCAATATACTATGCCCGGTTCTCCGGACCAAAACGGCGTAGCGGAAAGAAGAAACCGGACTTTATTGGACATGGTGCGTAGTATGCTTAGCAGCTCCAAACTTCCTAAATCCTTGTGGACTGAAGCACTTAAGACGGCAGTGTACATATTAACCGAGTTCCGACCAAGGCTGTCCCAAAGACACCTTTTGAGTTATTTAAGGGTTGGAAACCGAGTTTGCATCATGTGCGCGTTTGGGGATGCCCGTCTGAAGTGAGAGTTTACAATCCACAAGAAAAGAAGTTGGACCCAAGGACCATAAGTGGGTATTTCATTGGATATGCCGAAAGGTCTAAGGGATACAGGTTTTATTGTCCATCTCATACCACTAGGACTGTGGAATCAAGAAACGCTAAATTTCTTGAAAATGACTTGATTAGTGGGAGCGATCAATCGAAGGACCTTGATCCTAAGAAAGATCATACAGATACTCAACCTTCAACTTTAAGTTTAAGGTTGGTTATTGCTCATAATGCCCCTTCAGTTCAGCCGGCTATTGAACAACCAATCGTTGAAGTTCCACAACCTGCTGATATTGATCTAATAGATCCAGTTGTTCATCAATTACCAGAAACTGTTGAACAACCAGTTGAGCAACACTCTCCTCAAGAGAATGTTGATGCAACATTGAGAAGATCTGCTAGAATAAAGAAATCGGCTATTCCTAGTGAATATATTGTGTATTTACAAGAGTCTGACTACAATATTGGAGCTGAGAATGATCCTGAAACGTTTTCACAAGCCATGGATTGTGATAAATCCAATTTGTGGTACAATGCCATGAAGGAAGAGATGAGTTCTATGGCATCTAACGAAGTCTGGGATTTGGTTGAGTTACCTGATGGTGTGAAGGCCATTGGTTGTAAATGGGTCTTCAAAACTAAGAAGGATTCATTAGGTAACATTGAAAGATATAAAGCTAGACTCGTTGCCAAAGGATTCACTCAAAAGGAAGGAATCGATTACACAGAGACTTTTTCTCCTGTATCTAAGAAAGATTCTCTTCGTATTGTTTTGGCATTGGTTGCCCATTTTGATATGGAATTACATCAGATGGATGTGAAAACGGCATTCCTCAATGGGGAACTAGAGGAGGAGGTTTACATGAAACAACCTGAAGGATTCCCCTCTAGTAAAGGTGAGCATTTGGTGTGCAAGCTTAAGAAATCTATATATGGCCTGAAACAAGCCTCCCGCCAATGGTACTTAAGGTTCCATGATGTCATTTCTTCATTCGGTTTTGTAGAAAATGTCATGGATCAATGTATATACCAGAAGGTCAGTGGGAGCAAAATTTGTTTCCTTGTGCTATATGTGGATGATATTTTACTTGCAACCAATGATAAAGGGTTGTTACACGAGGTGAAACAATTTCTCTCTAAGAGTTTTGATATGAAGGATATGGGTGAGGCATCTTATGTCATTGGCATTAAGATCCATAGAGATAGACCTCAAGGAATTTTAGGACTATCTCAAGAAACCTATATCAATAAGGTCCTAGAGAGATTCCGGATGAAAGATTGTTCACCAAGTATAGCACCCATTGTGAAGGGTGACAGGTTCAATTTGAACCAATGCCCGAAGAACGATTTAGAAAGGGAACAAATGTACAACATCCCATATGCTTCTGCTATTGGAAGTTTGATGTATGCTCAGGTTTGCACTCGACCTGACATCGCTTTTGCTGTGGGGATGTTGGGAAGATATCAGAGTAATCCAGGTTTAGACCACTGGAGAGCTGCAAAGAAAGTCATGAGATACCTTCAAGGTACCAAAGACTACATGCTTATGTATAGACGGACTGACAAATTGGAAGTGGTCGGTTATTCGGATTCGGACTTCGCGGGCTGCGTTGATTCACGAAAATCAACATCTGGATACATTTTTATGTTAGCTGGCGGAGCCGTGTCATGGAGAAGCGCCAAGCAGACTTTGACTGCTACTTCTACTATGGAGGCTGAGTTCGTTTCTTGTTTTGAGGCTACCTCGCATGGTGTATGGTTGAAGAGTTTCATTGCTGGGCTTAGAATTGTTGATTCTATTTCTAGGCCATTAAGAATATATTGTGACAATTCAGCTGCAGTTTTTATGGCTAAAAATGCCAAAAGTGGCAGTCGAAGTAAGCATATCGACATTAAGTATTTAGTCATAAGGGAACGTGTTAAGGAGAATAAAGTGGTCATTGAACACATTAGCACTGAATTGATGATAGCCGATCCTTTAACTAAAGGCATGCCACCAATGAAGTATAAGGATCATGTAACTAGTATGGGAATAGGTCCCATAATGTAATTTGTCGTCATATGGACGATTTCTGTTGTATGAAACTCTTATTCAGTTGTAATGTTGATTCTCAATTTTTGTGTACACATTTTGTTGTTTATGAGAATAACATTTATCCTTGGTTCTGGAATAAACATGGGGTTTATTCATTAAGATATGTTGTCACATATAGGCTGACATTAAAGAAATGAGATCCATTGTGATACATGGAAGATATTACTCACCCTTAGAGGACATATCGCCATGATTCATGTGTTTTGTTTCTTTTCTTTAAGCATAAAGTTTTCGTGGAATTAGTTGGATAATCTGTATGATGAAAATGATGGGATCAAGTGGGAGAATGTTATTTATTTTTGTGTGATCCCATATTTTGGACCCGCATTTTCTCTTAAAGGTTGCGACTGTTCAACATGAAGAGTTTCCACGCTTCGTACCCTTTCGTGACAACCGTTCATTCGTTAATCGTTTTGATGGAAGACGATGTATAAATAGGAACGTACGTTCATTTCTGATGGGTGATGACAAGGTCTAACACAAACTCTCTCATTCAGAATACACCATCAGTACGAGAGTAAATTGAGTTAGTAGTGCGAGTCCCCAAATTTTCTCTTTGATTTCAGGTTTTTCAGACGAACGTGAACAAGAACAATGGCTGGAGGTTTGTCTATAATCGATCCTGGCTTCCGCATATGATTTATTTTGTCTAACAATAGACACTTTGTCTCAATAATATAAAATAAAATGAGTCTCACATCACGATTGTGTATGAACTTGTCTCATGTCTTCCTTTTCCTCACAAAAAGACGGTTCTTAGTTATGAACTCCATCAACCATAGAAAAAGGTGCTTTCATAAGTGCCGTTCATTTCACAATTTTAGGAGTACAAAATTAACTTTCACTAAAAATGAACTACCAAAGTCCCAATTATATATCTCCTTGTCCTACTAATTTAAAAAATGAGAAATTTCTTCTATTGAATTATCTATTACTAGAATGTGATAAGATTAGTATTGGCAATTTTACATGATTACTGAAACAAAGGGATGAAAAGATAATGGTGTGTGATGAGAAGAAAATTTGTATGACGAACAATAATTTCCACCTTTCTAATACTTAAGAATTCGAAATTTGAAATTATTGTAAAAAACCATGCGTCTTGATAGCTCTGCCGTGAGCTACCCAACCTGTCAAATTACTTTAGTGGGTTAATAGAATTATGTTCTTTATTTTAACGTGCTAATATCCGCACGCTTTAGCCCCAAATTGGGGAGAAAGTATTTCTTCCCTTTCCTTAGAAAATATCCTTGAATTTTACATTCCATAGTCTAAGGACATACTAAGGTCTGAATTTTTCTTCTCATGTTCCATGTGCATTTCACTTTTTGTGTTTTTCCATTTTCTAACTCTTTTTTTTTTTTGATGACCCGGAAACGGTCGTACAGCTGACAGCCGGCGACGTAAATCTAGGGGGCACTAGCGTGGGGACCCACCTCCCACGGCACCCCACTTAAGTCACGCAATGGGGGCGAGAAGTTTTGAACCTCTACCCTCCCGGATGAGGGGTCAAAGCGCGAACCAACTCGTCAATTGCGGGATGAATCCCATTTTCTAACTCTTTGGCATCTCTTCTTCATCCAATTTCCACTCGCGAGGAGTTTCAAAGTTAACTAACCCAGTCTACCACTGAGGTGTTTGGCTTTGAGATAAAGAGGTTGGTTATCTTTTCCTATATCACGAGTTCAACTTTGATCGTGAATAAACCTTTAAACAGCTCGTGATGCTTAATTGCAACATATATCGTGTAGAGATTTTGTAATTGTTAGCATCTCGATGGGATTTGGGTCATGGATAGGATAGAATAATTATCGTTCAATAAGAACATTAGATAAGAAGTGTGAGATTGGTGACGATCACAGAGGGCAATCATTTGAAAAAGTCGCAAAGGAAATTGGCTTGCGCATTGACTATATTTCCACCGAAAAGAGTTAACTGAAGAGAAAAGACAATGCCTTTATGATATATGGGGTTTGCCAATGAGAAACACGGGTGTATGCTACCAAAAAAAGAATGTCGAATACTTTTAAAATGCACAAACTTTAAATGGAATCTTTATTTTGGCCTGAACTCTCTCTCGTAAAAAAATCATTAACTCTTACTTTGTACTTGAATCTTACCTCCCTAAAGTTTTCATCCAACATTGCCGCTAAAGGTTTGCATGCCAATTTCACGTGTGCATGTCTCTCTTCCACTCAATTCGATATTTCTGTTATAGAAAAAATATATTTTTTCTATTTTCTTATTTTCTTTTTCTCTTCTACGTTCCTTGCAACCTCCATTAATGGAAGTGGAGTTGCTCGAGCTCAAATCTGTATCGACAATTTTCATCTTAAACACTATGATTTGCCTTCTATCTTAGCTCCTTTTCAATCATACCAGCTGGCACCTTAGTTTCACATGACACCGAACGACAAGCCACAACCACAATAGATCTAAATATGTCCTTTGTGAACAGAAAGGTGAAAAGCTTCTATTCTGCTTATCGACAGCCTAAGTGAGTTTAGCTTCACTTAATAACATCTAGTCCATCTCCCCAACGGGTTCCTTTGGTCCTATAATAATAATGTGGATGCACAAATGCAGGCCCTTAATGATGAAAGAGAATGAACGACGGCACGGATGACCTTTTGTATCACGATCCCTCCTCCCTTGTTCTACTTCTGATAACTAGGAAATTCTGTATATCTCTCTTGATTTTGCAAATCTCCCTTAATTCTTCATATCTCTCAAGATTGTGCATATCTCAATTCGATTACTCATCATTTATCAATTCTAATTGATTGTAAATCAATATTGTAATATCTTGTTAAGTTAGTCATCTTCTATAGCCTTATGAAACATGCAGAAATAACACAACTATTTCTTCTGCATATTCTTAATATGGTATTAGAGTCAAGTCATGCGTTAATTTATTTTGCCTATACTATTGACATCTAAATTTTGATCATTTTATTAAGAGATTTATCACGTAGAAAATTATGGATTAATTTTTGCTTCACATATAGATATTGAGAGCATTAGCATCACTAGTATTAATTAAAAAAGGAAATCTAAAATTTTTAAAGAAATTAAAATTTTATTATTAAAAAATTAGTTAATTAAAAGAAAAGTAAAATAAATAATGTTCATCGCGTATGTTTTCATTAAAATGCAATGCACGTAGACAGTAGGTGCATTTTCATTACTATCACTAATTATTAAAATTAAAAAAAATCAATAAAAAATCGAAAATTAAAAATAAAAAAGAAAAGAAAGCGAGACTAGGCCGAGGGTAGGCCGGCCCGGCCTTCTTTCTTTTCCCTTCTTCCTCTTTCCCGTTTGGGCCCAGCCCATTTTCCCCCTTGGTCCATGGCCCGGCCTACAGGCCTCTTCCCTCCTCCTTCTCCCTCGCGCATTGCCCGCGCTCTGCAAAAAGGGAGAGAGGAGGTACAGAGGTAGAACGGAAGTGACGACCAAAGCTGGCGGTGGCAGGGGCCATGTGCGCCTGCCGGGCGGGCTTAAAAGCGGGAGAGGTCTTTGGTGAGAGTGGAGGGGAGAGAGAGAGAGAGAGAGAGAGAGAGAGAGAGAGAGAGAGAGAGAGAGAGAGGGGTTCTGGTCTTTTCTCGAAGTTTTGGGCGAGAGAGCTTGAGGGAGCGAGAGGGGGGAGAAACGGAGAGTGACGGGGAAGAGGGAGACCCGGAATCCACCTCAGCCGA
Source organism: Eucalyptus pauciflora (assembly GCA_007663325.1). Lineage (NCBI taxonomy): Eukaryota > Viridiplantae > Streptophyta > Magnoliopsida > Myrtales > Myrtaceae > Eucalyptus > Eucalyptus pauciflora. Next base: position 324,985 of record VMYD01000369.1, on the reverse strand, counting down.
GAATCGCTCGGCCATCCCCGACGCGAGCTTGCGCCTCCTAACCGGAACCACTAAGCCACAGCTTCCCTTTCCTCGATTTCAAGTTCTTCCGGTGAGTTTCCCGGTTTTCGGTTCAACCCGTGTCGATTTCCTAAGGATCCCGGCTCGGGGAGGTGCGAGGCGACCGGACGGTAGTCCAATCTATCGATCTCGCCCACCGTTTATCACCCCCGAGCCGATAGGGACCCTCCGCCGACCCTTTTTGTGCCCTGCTTTTGTCCTGCTCTCTCACATTTTTCGCGTGGTTTACTGAGTCGGGGCGTGCGTTTCGAGTTTGCTTATGCTGTCCCTTGTTGATGTCGAGCATTCCCTGCCAATCTCTCGTGGAGCTTTGGTCTAGTTTCGAGTCTTATTCTTGTTCGTGGCTGCCTTGAGCCGACGCACCCTAGGCGTTTGATAAAATGCCCTTGGGGCGCTTCTGGTAAAACAGCCGTTGCTTTTACCATATCCGAAGATCTTGTGTCATTGATCGCTAGTTACTGAGGTCGTCTTGCGTGAAGCCTTATCTCCTTGATCGTGGGTAGTGGTTGGCGAGTTTGAACGGTGGCCTTTCTTCAAGAGAGATCTGGTCAATGGTGTCCTCGGCAAAGAAGAGAACGTAGAAAAGGAGAGCTTCAGTGAGGAAGGAAACCACGCCTAGGGAAGGGAAAATTAAATAAAGAATAGAAAATAGAAAAGAAAACAAACAAACAAACAAACAAAGAGCAATGTAAAGAGAGATAACATCAATCCGTAAGCAAATTTTGAGCGTGTGGGCTGGATGGACTTTAGGAATGTCTGTTTCATTTTCAAAGAGTAACATTTGCCTTCATTTTGTCCATTTTTGTGCACGTTTTGCCGAGATCCGAACTTGTGGCCGTATGTCGCGCCTCACGTCCATCTTGCGTTTTGCGTTTTGTATATATTCGGGATTGTTGGATAGTGGTGCGCTCTGTTCTCAGCTAGGGATGGAATTAATATACATCAAGATCATGGTTTTGGCGTTTTGAGGTTGGGGTTGAACTCTTGTGAACTTCTGAATTTAATGGAAGCTTCAGGCGTCCAGAGAACGCACGAAGAAGAAGACTATGATTAAAAGAAAAAGAAACATGAAAAAATAATTAAATATTAATATTAATATACAAACAAAAAAGTTTTATGTAATGAGTTTTGTTCGTTTTACTTTAAATACAGATCGTTGGATCGGGTTAGCGAGTCGGATTGGGTTTACTTGGTTCGAACCCATTTTCTCGAATGTAATAATATTAAACATTAAAAAAATTTCAAAAATTCAAAAATTTTCAAAAAAAATAATAATACAAAAACTTTCCACTATTAAAAAATTCGAAAAACTTTAAAAAATTCAAAAAATTCAAAAATCAAGAAAAATTCAAAAGTTTTAGAAACTTTCAAAATTCGGAAAATGTTTGAAAATTTCATTAGTAATTGGAAAAATAAAAAAAAATTCAAAAAGATTATAAAATCCACATTTTTTTGGAAAATTCATAAATTCATTTTTTTTCCAAAAAATTCTAAAAAAATTCTAAAAAAAATTGAAAATTAAAAATTTTCATAAAAGTTAAAATTAATCTTTTGAGTTATTTTCTACTGAAAAGTAAAAGTCTTTCAATTTAGAATTATACTCAAAGTTGACCAAGCCTTTAGGGTTTTACCTTAAAGTTTCAATTGTCCTTAAAGACAAATGTCATTGATTACCCAATATTGACATGTTGATTTTGGCTTCCCTTTTAGTCTAGTTAGGATTATCATTTATTTATCTCTTAGTATTGGATGCTTATTTTCCCATGTAATTTATTTAATGCTTTCTTGGTTGCCAATTATTACATTAATGATTGTGTACCTGCATGATCACCTCATATATTAGTGGATGGTCTAAAATTAATCCAACTACCTAACAAAAATCATTCTTTTAAATGAACAAGATTAGGTACCGAAAATGCATTAACTGGTTAATTAGTGTAATCAAATTGCCGATCCTATATTCTCTGGTTGCGTAAAAAGTGAGCTATATTCCCATGCCTCACTTAGTTTTTAGCCGACCTCAATAGGTTAATAACGACTTTTTCTTTAGAAAATTTTCATACTGTCAATTTGAACACCAAATGTCGTGCGAGGTATGGGCTTGGAAGAATTTGTGCCCAATCATGGGTCGTAGACCCGTCTTTTAGACAATAACCCGGAATAGGTCACAATACGGCCCCCACGTGTTAGTTCCTCAAAGAGAGAGAGAGTATTTCACAACATTCATCTATGAGTTTTATACTCTCTTTATACACATTTGGTCACCTCTACATATTAGTTTAGGCTTTCGGGTTAAACTTTTTCACACGTAGGGATCAGATTGATTGTCAAGCTCACGCTCCTCATCAATGTTCATAATCTTCTTTACACGGCCTCTCTTGGCCACAGCTTCACCAAGCCTCACCTATCGCCACCGAGGCCTACAATGCCGCACCACGACCTCTAGAAACCCCTCCACGATGGTTGGCAGCAGTTGAAAAAATCTCCTGCGACCTTGTCCATGACCCTTATTTTTTGTTCCAATTTTTCAAACTTCAAGAAGGCATTTTTATTGGCCACCATCTTCACTCAGCCATCCTCAAAACTCTATAGAACCAATTGCAACCTCAAATTTGGGGTCATGATCGGAGGTCGCGCGTCTCCACTCCGAGGTTGTGCGAATCTGATTTGAGCTCTAGCACCTCTATTAATGGAGTTAGCAAGGAACAACAATAGGACAAAAAGAACCCACCCATGGGTAGCCCAGCTGGTTAGGGCGAACTTGGACTTCTTTGAGGTCTTGGGTTCGATTCCCCGGGGAAGCGCCTGTGATTTAAGTGGGGGGCCATGGCGGTGGGTTGCTGTGCTAGTCTCCCCCGAGGAATAGTCGAGGTGCGCGCAAGCTGGCCCGGACACCTCGGATACCAAAAAAAAAAAAAAAAAATAGGACAAAAAGAACGAAAGAAAACTGAGGTGGAAAAATTAAGGTTTTTATTAAGATCTAATTAAGCTGAAATTCCACGTCGTCAATATCATGGGCAACTTTTAGACAGACACCAATCAAGAGGTACTTTGAGAAAAATGCTCTACTTCAAGAGTATTGTGAAATATTTCTCATTTGTTAATTTCTGATGGATTAAAAAGCCATTTAGGGTGCGCATGGTAAACTTTCTTAGCTGGGGAAGAGTTTTTTTTTCCAGAAATAGTTCTTTTTTATTTATATTCCGGAGAACAGTTTATGAGCAAAAGAACCCGTTTGATAACTGCACAAAATTTCTACTCTTGAAATAGAAAATGAATAGAAATGCATTTGGTAACGCAACGATTCTTTTTTGTATTTATTTTTGTATTTGTTTTGTATTTGTTTTTTTATTGTTTTTTGTATTTATTTGTTTTTTATTGTTTTTTATTATTTTTTGTATTTATTTGTATTTATTTGTATTTTATTTTTTTTGTATTTATTTGTTTTTTATTTGTTTTTTTGTATTTATTTGTTATTTTTTTATTGCGTTTGTTTTTTTATTTGTATTTATTTGTATTTTATTTTTTTTGTATTTATTTGTTTTTTTTTATTTTGTATTTTTTATTTTATTCTTGCTCACGGTCGGTGGTGGCGGGCGATGGTCGTCGACTGGCGGCGGCGGCCGGCGACTGGCGGCGGCGGCTGACGGCAATAAAGGCGGTCGGTGGTCCGGACGGTTGGAGGTGGCCACGGCAAGAGAGAAATAAAACAAAAATAAAAAAGAAAATTTGCTTATTTTTAGAAATTGTTCCCGGGACAAGAAGCAATTTTTTTTTTGTTTCTCGTTGCTATTCCCGGGCTAACTTTTCTTTTCCGGGGAATAGAAATTAACTTGGCGTTACTAAACGGGTTTCTGTTCCTTTTTTGTTCCGGGGAACAAAGGAACAAAAATTGGGAGAATGAGAAATGTTCTCATGCAGCACCTTAATGACCAGAAGAACGATCCGTTGGCCAAACGCCAATGTGCACAAATTCAACGCAGGTCTTTTTTTATTTTTAATGCATAGTCCTTTTGTTGGATCTTATTGCAACATAATGCGAAAGCCAATGGATCTTGCCATTGAAGTTAAACATGAGACATTAGGGGTCTATTTGTTAAAATCTGTTTCCGTTCCTTGGAACAACTTTTTTTGTTCTTTTATTCCAAGGAACGAAAAAATAATAGAAACCTGTTTGGTAAAACTTTTGTTTCCGAGAACAAAAATTCTATTTTTTTTGTTTCCGAGAATAAATTTGGAACATAAATAAGAACTACAAGAAAGTAGTTTCTTGTTCCCGGGAACAATTTCTAGAATCTATTTTTATCTCTTCTTTTTTCTTCTTCTCTTTCTTTTCTTCTTCTTTTTCCTTTCGGCCGGTCGTCAGCCTTGGCCATGGCTGGCACCGGCAACCGGCCAGACGAGAGCCGACAACCTCTCTGGAGCGTCGCCAGCCCCCGAAGACGCCAAGCCACGGTGAGGCCCGGCCTCGCCTAGGTTGGGCTAGGTCAACCTGGCCCAGATCTAGTGAGGCCGAGTTCACCTAGTCACCAGCGAGGCTCGACCTCACCGGGCCACCACCAAATCGGCGTCGCCTAGCAGTGGCCCAGTGAGGCCAAGCCTCACTGGTGGCTGGGTGAGCTCAGCCTCACCAAATTGGGGCGAGCTTGAGCTCGCCCAGGCAAGGTGAGGTCGAGCCTCATTGGCCAACGCGAGGCTCGACCTCGTGCCACCTGGGCGAGGTCGAGCCTCACCAGTGGCCTGGCAAGGCTCGCCTGGTCACCGGCAAGGCTCGGCCTCGCCCAAATCTGGCAATGCAAGGCCTCGCGGTGCTCGCCGAGCCACTGACAAGGCTTGGCCTTGCCCAAATCTGGTGAGGCTGAGCCTCACGAGGGCCAGGCGAGCCTCTAGTGAGCTCACCGGCCCTCGCTTTGGCCTAGCGAGGCTTCGGCGAGCTTGCCAGACGACATCCAGCTGGTCACCGGCCAAAGAGAAAAAAAAATTAAAAAAAATTAAAAACTCACAAAAAATTAAAAAAAAATTATGAATTTTACCAAACGTATTTCTATCCCGGGAATAGAAATGTTGGGAAGTTACTAAACGCGCTTTTTTGCTCAGAAATTGTTTCTGAGAACAAAAACATAAAAAATCATTTTTCAGCAAAAATTATTTCCCGGAATAGAAACGTTACCAAATGCACCCTAAATTACTAGAGAAATCAATGAGAAATAATAAATAACACAAGGGACCACCCGTGGTGGCGGCGTTGTTGGTTAAGCACCGGTTCCTTTCGGGAGAGGTCTTGTGTTCAACTCACAACGTCGTCAAGCGACTTATCCGAGGCAGCAAGGGTGGTGGTGACTCTACTGCTCCTCCAGGGTTTACTCCGCCGTGAAGCAGCGCACGGAGGTTCCCTAGGTACCAAAATAATAATAATAATAATAATAAATAACACAAGGGTGACAATATCTGCTCCATGAGAGAGTTAGTCGCATAAAACTTACTAATCAATTGCAGATTGTAGAGTTGCAACCACTTCCACGTTCGAATACTTTGCAACCATAAATTATACCAAAATCAATAATATTTAGCAAAAAATACGAACCTCACAAACTTCAGATATTTATGTTCAAACAATGGGTGGGCCCCTAAAGATGGGGTTGGTCGAACCTTGAAGGGAAGCTGTTGAAGATTTTTGGTGGCTACAATCGGAAGTTCATTTCCTAGTTTTTTTCACGCACCAAAAGATAGTGGCAACAGTCCAGACTTTTCTGATTAATTCCGAGTCGAGTTTTATTTCAACTACTCAAACTCAAAACAACATATTCTTGCCAATCTACATCATAACTCAATGTTTGTAGTCGAGTCACAATCCTCATCAATCATGCTGGCTCTCTCAACATCACGACAGTGCTCAGTCTCTGTAATTCACTAATTTAACTCGACAAAGCTCAAGCTTCGCTAAAGGAAGGAGCTCCATCATTATCAATTTTTTTTTTTTTATCATCCATTGAATAGTTTATTTATGAAGCCGGAAGGCATGAGTGCGCTTCACACATATACTTCGTTGGTCTTATGAATAATTGAAAATATACTACATAATCTAAATCTTTGTGGTATTCACGATCAATCATAATAAAGTACGATGCGAATTTATTCATCGATTAAAATATAATTTATCCAAAGAATAATTCGTATATTAAATGACTTTTAAGGATAGGATAGACATCCTATGGATTTGATGATTATCTTTACCCGATAAATTTACCCCATCGGATCAAAATACCACTTGCCTTTAAGCTATTTTTCCCACACATCTAAAAAAGCCTAAAACACATTCCTTCACTCTTCTCTAATAACCAGTGCACCAGCCACCTCGCCATCACGACCGACGTTGCGCTGCCTTCTTCCGCCACATCGCCGCACTACACCGTCGAACTATCTCTCTCCTCCCTCAGTCCCGCGGTGAACCAGGCCTAGGGCTCGCTCGTGCAACACCATGAGCTCAATGCACTGACTTTTCATTGTTTGATCGGTAACGGTGACTCGAGGGTCGCCATGCACTGACTTTTTATTGTTTATGCTCTGAAGTTGATCCAAAATGATATAGAGTAGATAAAGAAACATCTATGTTGACACCTAATTTTGGAAAAATAAAATTGCATTTTGAACAAAAGGAAAATAAGGGGAAGATCAATATGATTTGGTTATGAATGGAATGTGGAAATTCTGATTAGCAATTTTTGCTCCGGCGAATTTTCAAATCATAATAAATGTGAAAGGAAATTCTCGATCAGAGAAATCATGTGAATAAAAGGGCAGTGATTTTGAGAAAATGGAAGGAATCAAAACATTCGAGGAAAAATCAAACCGATTGCAAGATTTTGCTCCAATTTGCAAACCATAAATTGAGGCAACGAAAAAAGAAAGCTAAAAAATTGCCATGGAAGATGGTGCTCGGAACCACTATAAAAAGGAGACCAAATTTTGTGAAAAATGGGGGAGGAGAGCGGAGCTCAGGAGGCGATTTTCAAAAAATTCAGAGCAAATGTGAGGAAGGTTTTCTCCTTCGTTTCTTTTGAGTTCAAATTTCTTTAGGGGAGTCGACGATCTCGAGAATTCTTCGATTGGTCTATTGGATGGTGCAGTCCTCTTGACGATGCCCCATGTTCATCATGCTTCATGGATATTGACGCAAGCATAAAGCTAAGTCGAGCTTTTTTTTTTTTTTTTTAAAATTTGATTGTGTGCAATTCCAATTTGCTATTCACACTAAGGTGATTTTATTTTTGTTTCTTGCCTAGATTAAACTCCTACATCTCCGACGATAATTCCAACAGCGAGACATCGAAGTGGCCAACGTATCTAAGCGCTAATTGCCATCCAGTGATTTCATTGTGATAAAACCGGGTTGTTTCTCTCCCTATTAAAGTTTTCACTCCATATTTTCGATATTTACTTTGTTTTGTTCTGATGTTGTGGTCACAGGCAATTCAATGCTGAACAAAAGACCACACAATTCTACCATAATTGACAAGAGCGAGACGACAAGAGAAGGGGGGCGTCCACTCAAAAAGTTCTCGGAGGAGACTAGCAAATGATCAAATCAAGAACTAGTCATATGCCCACCAACGTTGCCGCAATTCCCCTCCTTTAGTTTTATTTTTATTTCTTTCTTTTACTTATTTTACGTTATTTTATTGTGTTTTAAATTTTGTTATTATTGTTTAAGTTAGAATATGGTTTGTCAATGTTAATATTTGTGCATTTTGTAGGCATTATTCGCAGAAATTTTGTCCGAAATTATTATAATTATTAATTTGATCCGAGAGACATTGTATCATTTTTTTTTAATTATTTTAATCGTTGGGCTTTTTAGTGAGATTTCAATTGTTAAATCACAATAATTATTTAATTTGGTCCGTAAGACTTTGGATCAGATTTGTAATTATTTTGATATCCTTGTTGTGATAATTAGGGTTAGAATAACCGTTAATTTGACCTGTGAGACAACGGGTTATTTTTTCGATTATTTTAATACTTTCTTGTTTTATTTTGTTGATAGTTTAGATTTAATATTTATTTAATAATTAATTATTTAAAAAAAATCAAAATTCTGCATGAGCATATAGGTTTAGTAAATCAGACATGTAGGATTAGGTTTATGAAATTTTCGTCATCTAGTGATTGTTGCTAAGTTCATTGCTCGTTATTAGAACTAGGTCATTTGATTAAATTGCATATTTAATTGTTGCATTTCTTTAATTTCGAATTTCATGGAAAATACAAAAAATTTAGAATAAATTCATTTCATGCTTTAGGATGGATTGCATGCTTATTCGTGTTATATAGTTTAGGTCATATTGCCACGTCATATCACTTCATGTTAAATTAGTAGCATGCATTGCACGACTTTCATTAAATAAAGTGAAAACAAAAATTGAGTGATTGCTTATTAATTAGAAATCATACCTAGGATTATTGATATGAATTTTGACCTAACAACGCAGTTGCTTTCGTTGCTTTGAGGTAAGTCCTACATTATTTTATTCGCTTTCTCGGGTGTTAAATTGGTGGTTTGTGCACTCGCATGATCGCCTCACACGTTAAGAAAATGAATTAAAATCAAATCAAGCTGCTTGCAAAACATTTTTAAAAATTTAAAAAGAAATGGTACCGAAAAGGGCACTAGGATAGTCTAGTGTAACCAAGTCCCCGTACCCTTAATCTCTTGTTCGTAGGAGTAAAATAAATCTCCCTTTATTTTACTTAGGTGTCTAATCGACCTACCTTAAACTGATTAGTGGCAACTCCTAGATAGTATTTTGCATGTTTAAAAAGTTTAGACTCAAGTCGCGATTTGGTATGGACTTGGGAGAGCCCGAGCTAAGTTTAAAATACTTAGCAGTCCATTAACCTAGTTTTAGGCGGTGAACCCGAAAAAAAATGGGTCGCGACAATCTAAATCGTAACTACAAAATCGTGATGATTTTCTCATTTACAAGAAAAGGAAGTAGAAATAAAAACTTGGCGCAAGCATATAGCAAGCAAAATTGACTAAAGAAGCAAGATATGATCCAAATTGAACAAATTAATTCTGACAAAATTAAATTATTCCCACGCAGCCATCACACCGTACCTGATCCTCGGAGCAAGGTGAGGCTGAAGATTAGATTAGAAGTGAACAAATTAATTAATTAATTGAGAGTAAACTGCACCTCCTACTTGATGAAGTTCACTCGGACACAGCCCACACGTAATACTCGCCCATCTGGATCAGCGTCCTCAGCAAACACGGCACCAAGCCGGTGAAGACCCGTCCTGGAACTGTTCGGCGAGAGTGACCGCGAAGACCGCTGAGTTGTACGTGACGGCCATCGACACGGTGACCACCATGACCTCGAGGAAGAGCGGGAAGCCCTGGTTGAGAGAGATGATGAGGTAGATGGACGACGAGAGCGCGAGCGTGTTGCACACCACGAACACGTTGAAAAGTCCATATTGGGAGGCATAGATGGCCTGTTTGGGGACGTGGTCACTGGAGCCTGCCAAACGCCACCCGGGGTCTGACCCAGGCCTGGAAGGTGATGGCTATAATGAATGTGGCCACCACAAAGAGGACGTTGCGGACCTCTATCGTGGAGGCCGTAGTGGTCGAACAACACCTTGATCAATTTCATTGGGCTCTCGGAGCATTTGCCATTGGAGAGAGAAGAGGTGAACTCTGATGATATTTCCTGTCCGAACTTTCTTGAAGGGACTAAAGAACTTTTCTGGCCATTCAGTCAAATATAAAGCGATGGCCGTGGCCATGAAAAGATTCCGTAGAATGTTTGGTCGTGGTACCACATGCATGGCTTCATTGTCATTGGAGGGATTGTATTGGCCCAGTATATTTTCGGAAAGCTCAACCCCTTCTAACACGTTTTAGCTTCAAGTGGCCGTTTGCTTTTCATTTGTTTTTGTCGATTCGATGAGGACCTTTTGGAGGTGAAAGAGTCCAATCATTTGTAGTTTCCCTACAGTAGATGGTTGAGAGATGAGTCAGCTGCTGACCAAAAAGCCAACCCCAATTGCGGATTTTCTTCTCTCTTCTAGCATCCAATCCTTGAAAATACAAGTGTGCGCGTTCGTTTCATGTGTAAAGTTACAGAATCTTAAACTAAATAAGACGGATGCAAATTCATCGCTGCCTACCATACACCCACTTGTAAGAATTTTCTTAATATGAGTTACATTAATTGATATTATAATTTACCATTTCATGGAGTTAGTCTAAAGTGAGATAGAATGTTTTTTAATTAGTCTAATATGGAACTGGCTAGTATATGCTGAGTTGAGCTTGGCTCATAATGAGAGGGTATGACTGGAAACTTTATAAATAGTACTCAAGTCTCTCTTTTAACTTTGACACACACAATTATCCTTAAAAAGAAACGTTTACCTAGCACTAAAGGGTGATGGGAGCATCTTATTGAGCTAGTGATACATAGAGCAATAGAAGAGAAAAATTTGCACTTGGATCATCACTTTTCCGCATAAAAAATGATGGATTCCAAAATAGGTGCATTAATCTTTTTACTTGATTATATGTGTTCTTGTTCTAGCTATGGAAATTGTGGGATTGTATTTTCATTGATAATATATGGTATCAAAGCATAGTTACCAACAAGTTTGGACTCAAAAGTCACATGGGAGAATTACGGGTTGTTGCGCCTTTGACCCAAGGCCTGACGTGTGAGGGAAAATTATTAAGGTTGTCCCATATCGGTTGTGGAATGAGATAGTGATTAGTTCATAAGTGTGAATGAAAACTCACCTTTTGAGCTAGCTTTTGGGGTGAGAGAGGTGCAAAACCATCCAACTTTGGAATTAGAGCCTCCATAGATTAGAACACGAGCGTATAGTTTTTGCCTTTTTTCGTGATTTTTTACTAACGTCAACGATTGGCGACCCAACCCAGGTCCAACCATTAACCTCGCCTGAACCGATTTACTGTTGACTGGACCGGTCAATTGGTTAGACCATACGAATGGACTGGGAACAGGTTGAACCTCTACCATTCAGATAGGAAAGCAGGCTAGGTGAGGCTGCCCATGCGTGTGCTCCACAAGCCGCGCACTCAAGTGGCGCGTGCGGGTGCGTGGGGCCTTTGATCAGTGCATGGTCAGCAACTACATGCTCGTACAGTGATTCTCTACCTTTTGATGTATTTATTTTACATGATAATTTTATGGGTATGAAAATACATAAAAAAAACCCTAAATACATAAAAAACCCTAAATACATATATTTTTAGTGTATTTTCATGTATTTTTCTATAACTTTGGAAATACAAATGCTAGTTTATAGGTATGTCATCACATAGATATTGTGTAGAGTATAATTTTTGAAATCGGTACTTTGCGGGTAGGTTTTATATTTTGGCCATTGAATCTATCCACCAACCCAACCACTCAAGAACCGGCTATAACCTATTTGGATTATTATACTTAAATGAGCTTAACTTTCTTATTGCTTTGTATTTCTGATTGTTTTGTATTGATGTGTTACTTTGAGTCATTTTGTTGCTCACACTATATTGCTATAATTGTTATTTCTCTTGGTTTTTTTTAAATGAAAAAAAAAGAAAAGAAACCGGTTCCTAGGTAGATTATGGAATCGGACTAGACAAACAAGATAGGTTCCAGGGTTAATTTCAATACAAATAGGATAGACTTCAAGTTCCAAAAATTGGAAATTGATTTTAATAGGAGATTTACCCACCCTCTTCCCCGTCCTTATTTTGTTTTTCCTTTTTGGCCTCCTCCCTCCCTCCCCATCACCGCCACCATAGTGCCAACATCACGATTGGCTACCCCCAGATATCGGTGAGACCTTGTCGCTTCTATCGAGACCTGGCATCACCTTTCGAGATGACGCGAGACCCGATGAAAATGGCCAGATTTGGAGGAGGGGCTTCCACAATTTCATCTGAATACGACGCTCCATTGTGGCTGACAAGCTCGACGCCAGTGCGAGCTCAAGGCAAGGGAGATAGAGCAAAAGCAATGGGGTTAGAGAGATAAAGGTGACAATGTGGGGTTACAAAAGCGATGGAGGTTAGATGACGAAGGGAACACGGTGGATATGATGGCGGCGGCGGCACTAAGGGGGTGGTCTTCCCCAACCGCGGCGACCGAGTTGGGATTGATTGTATGGGCAAAGGATCTGAGTCCGGCCAAGTCAACTTCCTAAAAATTGTCGTGAGTTCTTGTAGTCGCGAGGAGTTCCATGGCATTCGTCTTCATGACTGTAATTGTTACTGGTAAGTTGTAGCAATGGATTTGAACTTATTTCAATGAGCATATAGTTAGGATACTACTTACATATTATCTATGTGACATGCATCTTTTGGTTTTGCTGCGGAGTATAACTACACCATCGATATCATCATTGTTCAAAATATATTGAGCCTACCATAGATATCCTATACTATACTTAAACAAATTATATACCATATATTTCTAGCATTCATTGAAAAGTTGACCATATCAATGAAATTGGAAGGGATGAGTGCACTTCACACAGATATATTCGTTGGGCTTATGACTATTTGAAATATACCACACGATCTATATTGATATGTTATTGAAGAGCAATCATGATAGAACACAAAACGAATTTATTCATGGATTAGCGTATACGTTATCCGTGAAATTGGTTGTAAGGTATATGACTATTTCAATAATCTACGCTTGGAAGCTGATCTAAAGCGATGTATCGATATAATACAACATATAAAGAACATCTAATAAGAATTACAAAATTTTGTAGTAATATGTGAATTCCTACGGAGACACATGCATAGCACGAGTTGCTGTGCTAGTTAATAGAAGCAACGTGCATAATGAGACTCCTTGATTGCGGGAAGGGGAGAGCCTGTGGATCCAATAAAAAGGAAACTCTTTGCGTCAAAACGTTGTTGTTTTAACTCATTCTATCTATCAAGATTGCAAGATAAAAGGGACAGATGTGAAATTTGTACAAGAAGTAGAAACTTGTAAGGAAGTAAACATAATATTACTGTGATTATTGTTAATTACACTTCTAATTATGAAAATAAGCTAAAAATATGTTACCCAAGAAGTCTATATGATAAACAATATGGTCGTTTGCCAAGAATAAAAAAACATTATTGGTGTTAAAGTATTTCACATCACTTGTTTACGAGTTTATATACTCTTTATATATATATGGCTTCCCTTAAATTATTGGCTTAATATTTTGAGTTGGAAATTATAACATGATATTCATGCCAAGTTTTGGCCTGATTTATTTCACGTGTGCAAATTTTCATTAGTCAAGTTCTATGCGTTGTTTCTAATCCAGATTGCATGTGAGAGATGTGTTAAATTATATTTGTTTATGGATTTTATATGCTCCTTATACATATGTGGTCTCTCTCAATTTAGTCAATATGGTTGTTTTTTTTAATATAACTTTATTTCCTCATATAAAAATTACATATGAAAATTTTCCTATTTCTACCAAAAATAAGTAGAGTTAGGTGAAAAACCGTTGTCCTTTTTCTTTCTATTTCCAGTGTTTGACTTTCAGGTAATAAGCTGACTGTTCGCATCAGCAACATGCTTAGCCTTTGGATTATTAATGTAGGCACTCGTGAAGAGTTGATGAACAGGAAAGCTTGGGCAAAATTATAAAAAAGTGTTAAATTTATTGTAATAGTGCCAATTCAATAATATATATTTTTTCCAATTCAGTCTTAAACTTTTGGATTTATGTCAATTCAGTCCATCCAACCAATTTTGACCAGCCGGTGTTGACATGACTTTTTTTAATAGTATTATAATAATTTTCATAATTTTTTCCTTTTCCTTTTCCTTTTCTTTTCTTTAATAGTTTCCCCTCCACTTAGGGCTAGCGAGGGTCGGGACTCCCTTACTGGCATTGGCATTAGGCAAGGGCATCATGGCCCCTTGCTTAGATCTGGCAAGGGTGGGCAAGGGGCCGCATGCCCTCGCTAGATCTTGCTAGGCAGGTGAGGGCCTTGACCCTCACTTGTGACCGGCGAGAGTTCGGTTGGCGAGAGTCGCTGGTCCTAAGTGGAGGGAAAAAGAAAAGAAAAGAAAAGAAAAGAAAAAAAGCGTTAGTGTTGGCCAGATGCGCTATATTAGCACTATCGCAAAAGGTTTAGGATTGCAATAGCCAAAAAAGGGGTTTATGATTGAATTAGAACATTTGCAATAGGTTTAGGACTTTTTTTAATAATTCTCTTGGAAGTTGGTAGTCCAAATCTCATAGTCGAAAGAAGAAAATTATGATTTCTCAATAACTATTTGGGTTATTTAACTCATGCATGAAACTTCAATATTATGGATCCGTTTCTTTTATGAAAAATGAATAATTTGAAAGATATTCTCTTAAAAATGTCTCATGGTATTGCTTGAAATAATTAGTCAATAAAAAATATTTTCATTATCGACAATACTTTATGTCTAAACATTTTTGTGAACAATGAAAATATTTTTCATTCATTCATTTTTGTAAATGATACAAGTAGTTGTTCTAGGAAAACGTTTTCCAAATCATTTAGGCAAAATAAACAAAGAGGGTGAATCTGAAATTAATTGGCATCCCAACCATCGCACAGTTTGTATTGAATTGCAATTTTAAGAGAAAATGAAGTAAAAAACAATAGAACCACTGGAGTTTATCCCGGTGACCACCCTTCTAACATAGAAGGGGGAGGTGGGGAGTTCGAATCCCCACCTTCTTAGGGGGGTTGGGGTGGGGACGAATTAATTTCAAGAGTGGGTTTCGACTCTCATGCCTGCGAGGAGGCATGATAAAAATTCTGAGAGTAAGCATTAAAATAGGCGTAGAGTAGGACCGACCAAAAAAAAAAAGTAAAAAAACAATATAAAGATAGTATCTGCGTAATAAAATGACTTTCAATGTTTTTACTACTTTTCTTAAAATCTTGTGAAACGTCTACTATGACTTTCTCGCTGCACTTGAGATTTTCAAAATATGTAAATGTTGGCATGTAGGTGATATAATTCTTTTCATAATTTTTTAAAATTTGGACGATGTATTAGATTTTATTGAGAAAGCAAAAAAATTATACTTATTTTTTTCTTAAACAAAAAGGAATAAACTCTAAAACCACATCAATTGCTGTCAAAACAAGAACGATTTTTTTTTAAAAAAAATTTCGGTCAGATCACTTGAGTGACTTGAATTATTATTATTAGTTTTTTTTTTTGAGTCTCAAGTGCAGTAATAGTTACATTCTTTATGTGCAAAATCATCTGATTAAAAAATAATATCAGTGCCATTATCACCATGGCATTATGATGATGTTTTGAGTTTCTAAAAGGAGACCAAGGGCTAGTCCACTTACCCGCTTTTCCCCTTTCGCTTGGATGGAAAGATTTTAGTGAACATAGAACTTTATTCGCCTTAAGATCAAGTGAAACAGTCTTGAGCTAACACTAGTTAAGTAAATCAAACACCTAATCTAACGGTATTAAGATGACTGAAATCTCAAGAGAGAAATTTTTACCTCAAATATGGAAACTCTTAGCTAGTTTCACTTGTGCTAATGTTGTGATGATGTTTTCTTGGAGATTTATGGTGATACAAAGGAGGACTAGTTCAAATACATACTTTTCTGGTCGTTTTGGTCAGTGATGGCTGTGACCATAGGAAGATTCTGCGAAATGTTTCGTCGTGGTCCCTCCATGCATGCTTCGTTGTGATTGGGGAGGTCTTGTGTGCTCTCAACCATGTTGACATATTCCACTTCCTGTTCTGGCCTGGCCCTTTTCTTCCTCTTTTATCTTTTTGTTTATTTGATGGGAGGGACCTTATGGAGGTAGCGAGTCCAATTATTTGTAGCTCCCAAAACTACATGGTTGAGAGATGAGTCGGCTGCTGAACCTAGAGCCAATTCGATCCTTCGAAATAGAAACGGGAGCGTTATGTTAATATAGTTATGATTGGGTTATAATTATGTTACAAATTGCTAAAATTTATGTGCTTGGTGATACATATTTTAAAACTCCAGAATGTCAAAGTTAAATAAGACTAGATGCGGATCCTCAGCTGCCTATCATAGGGCTATGCAACTGGTCCCGTCCTATCTCGGAATTGAACCAGACCACCCATATAAATAGGTCTAGTTACCGATTTCAGTGGAAACAAGTTCGATTCCTAATTCATCGGTACCGTGCAGGTAGATTTCAAGTTCTAGGTGTTAGGACTAGAATTAGCACCTAGAGAGGGGTGAATATGTGACTAAAGTGATTTTAACAATATAATCCAAATAAGAGATTAATGCATTAAAAACAACAATCGCTGCAAATGAAAGTAATGAAAGATAAAAGAATTAGGGATAGAGAATCAAGACTCCAGATTTATAGTGGTTCGGCTTAGACCAAGCCTACGTCCACTCTCTCGCACGGACAGCCCTTCTGGCCGGATTTCACTAAGAATCAAAAAGAGTGTTTACAATCTCACGCTCTTGAGTCTACAGTGTAGAAACTCTACTACACTTCCTCAAGGTCTCACCACACTATGATCTCTCTTTTGATTACATGTATTGCTCGAAGAATAAGATCACAAAATAACAAAGGAGATTCAGACTTTGGAATTCTTCTATCCGGCACCCTTCAACAACTTGAGCGTCTCTCTTATATACTTCTTCACGCCTTCATTACCATTGGCATCTTCCAAAGAAGTTCTTCCAATCAACCCATTGGACAGAATCAATTTAGAGAGATCTCGAGCTCTTTAAGGTAAGTGTTGATAGCCCATCAATCCTGCTTGTCCATACAATTAGGATCTTGGTTTCCATAAGTAGAACATTCCAAATATAAGTTGCGAATCTTAGAGAATCTATATTTATTCGAATACGAATATAAGATCTTGCAGTGCTGATTCCAGTAGAAAGATATTCCCTAGCCGTTGGAGTAAAAACCATATTAGATAAAATCAGAATAGAAGTTTTTATCTTGTCGGTTTGGAAACTGTCCATAAGAATAGACTTTGAAACTTGAGTCTTGTTATCGTCAGACTTTGATCTTCAGACTTTGCCAGTAGAGTCTGCAAGTCTTCAAACTAGAATAAGAAAAATGTTTTGTCAACTTCAAAATATCTGAAGAGAATTTATCCAACAATCTCCCCCTTTTTGATGGTGACAAAACTTTCCTGCAGATTTGAATAATATTGCCCTGCAATACAACTTTTAAGCTAGCAATGATATCTCATAAAAGATTAGAATAAGGATAGTATAAGTTGTCCTGTACACAGACTTATCCTATACACAGATTTGCATCCACAGAAACCACATTAGTCATGTGCAGACATTACTATCTTTGTCTAATTTAACAGCTTAAAGTAATGCAGTAATAAGCAAGCATTCAAAAACTCAAGATAAAGTCAAAATGTCAATCACAAATGTCAAACATAACAAAATATTAAATCCAAAAAAATGTTTAAAAATGAAGGTTTGGGTTTGGAATGAGAATAGAGTGAAAATCTGCCTGCAAAGTCTTCTCCCCCTTTTTGTCAGCATTAAAAAGTGAGAAAATCAAGGAGCACGAGGAATGCGAACAAGTTGAAAGTTCTCCATAGACTTGACAGTTCCTTCCAGCTTCCTCAAATCTTCCTGTAGTTAAATGAGAGCAGTGCCTTTTGCAGTGGCCTGAACCTAATGTTTAACATCTTTAAGCTGATCATGCAAGGAGATGAACATAGCATGATTCTCATTCTGAAGAGTCTAAAACTCACACCCCATAGCATATATTTGGCCTTTGAGCTCCAAAATGATGTCAAGCAACCTTCCGAAATCTCCTGAATTGTCAGTTTGTGTGTTTGTGTCAACTCGGTCTGATGGTGGAGTTAAGCCAGTGTGAATATCAGCAGGGAGATCAATGTTTGGAGATGATGCCTCTCCCTCAGGAAAATGAGCAGCATGAACATCTTCTGCATCAAGCGGTGATCTACTTGCACTAGTAAACGTCAAGAGAAGAGGAGTACTTTCTCTTTTGACATCTCCCCCTGTTTCAATGTCTTCTGGAGGGGAGAAGTACTCTTCTTTCTGAGGAGTTTCCTCAGTGGCAAAATGTTGTTGATCCTCCTTTTCTGCTGGAGAATCTGCTTTGGCTTGTGAGTCTGCTGGTTGATGATGAGAGTCAGTCTTTGCTGGTTCTTCCTCTTCTTCTTTTTCTTCTTTTTCTTCTTTTTCTTATTCTTTCTGTAAGGATTCCTTTTCCTAGTTTCCTTTCTCAGTTTCCTTTGCAACTTATTGTTCTGGAACAACTGAAACATGAGCAGGATACTGAGAAACAAGGGCAGAGATAGGCAGATCATCCTCATCATCTTCATCCTCCAAGATGATTGCCCGCCTCTTCTTGATAGGACTAGTCACAGGTTCCTTTCCTTTCCTCTTTGCAGTAGAAGAGTCTGGTCTAGACTTAACAGGGGTTTTCTCCTTGAACTGCTCCAGCTTCTTGCTGAGTTCTTTTAGACGCATCTTTGTAATCATCCTCAATCCGATGACCATTTGATCAATAGTCTTCACAGAGAGAATGTGGGGAGGCTGAATGTTCAAATGTCTGAAAAGATGAGTGATGAGAGCAGGATAAGGGAGTTTTCCCTTGTCCTTTGCCATAGACCTGTACATGTGAAACATGATAGTGTGTGGCAGAGAGAAGTTAAGACCGATCTTGATTGCATTTATCAATTTGGCTTCTGAGATGGACACATCTGTCTTTGAAGTTGATTTCGATCTAAGACAGTTGATCACTATCTTGTGAAGCAAAGTGTTTGTAGCATTCATCCTTGAGTAAGAGAGATGACCTTCAGCAATTCTATCTCTCGCAAGTTCCAGAGTTGCATGACTCACATACACAAAAATTGATTGGAAAACTCATCTTTCCACACCAATTACATCCGCCGAAGTGTCTGTGTCAACCACATATTCTCTATCTCTCACACTGAAAGAAAAGCTATTGGCATCAAGAAAATTGAAGTTGGAATAAAAATAGGCTGTTAATTCGGAATAAGCCACCTCACACTAAGTATAGAACTTATGAAGTTGAAGTTTCTCAAACTTCTCTCTCAGATTGATGCTCAATAGATCCAGAAAATCAAAATCCACAGTTCGTGGATTCATCACCCCACGCTTCAGCAGTTTCTCATACACTTTCCTGTGTTCCTCTAAATGAAACAATTCATCCCTTTTTCCTCGAAGATTTGCAGCCACACCCATCCGAGGCTTAAAATGTACAAACAT
The DNA here is from genome assembly GCA_007663325.1 of Eucalyptus pauciflora. Lineage (NCBI taxonomy): Eukaryota > Viridiplantae > Streptophyta > Magnoliopsida > Myrtales > Myrtaceae > Eucalyptus > Eucalyptus pauciflora. The sequence goes on along the minus strand of VMYD01000369.1, from coordinate 305,643 downwards.
TTTCTCATCATCATCCTTTCCCTCAGGCTGATTTACACCCCCAAATCGAGGGTCACTTGGAAAGTTCGCAAAAACTTTTGCTGCCGTTCCAACAGGAACAACGCCCGATCGCTTCATCACAGTGAGAAAGTGTGTCTCATTTTTATAGCCTTTCTTTCAAACATTCATCAATGAAAGTCATTGCAGAACCTCATTCCTTCAACGCAGAATAGAGCCTATACACAAATGCAGGCTTAAGGGATCTTACAGGTTCAACATCTTCAAGGATTTCCTCTACATGTTAAGGATGACGAACATGAGATCTAGTCGAGGAGGTGCGCTATTGAGATTGTTGGTGCATCTGTTCTCTTGGAAAGTCACTTTCTTCTGTGAGATCAAAATGCGTAGGCCCCTCACCAGAGTCCTGTGGTCCCCTGTTTGCTATTCTTGAGGATTTCCTTTAGAAAGACATTGTCGCTTTCTTGGATGGAACTTTCACACTTTTGTCGCAAGAAAGTCAAAAACTTGAGAAGTAGAAATTGATGAGAGAAATTCCAGAGAGTGAGAAGCCTTTGAACTAGGGTTTTTGGGTAAAGTAAAAAGGAGAAGGAGAAGGAGTATAAAAGGTAATCGAATCGTGGTAACTGAAGCATCGCGGAAAAAATCCCTTTTTAAAAAATAACTGCCTTAAACAAATCGATAACCACATTTTTAAAGATTAACTACCTTAATAAACACGATTATATATATAAACAGATAAACTTACCTTTTCGAGAGAACAGTTTAAGTAAATAAATGAACTTATAGTAGTGTCGATTGGTATTCCAAGTCTACAACTTTGAGTCCGATACTTTGTCAGACTTTAGATTCCGAGTCTCAGCTTCAACAGTCTTCAAGAGATAAAATATTGAGTTTTGAGCGAATAGACTCAACTAAGCTTTTCTCAAGTGGCTTTGTGAAGATATCTGCCAGTTGATTCTTTGAGTCGATAAATTGTATCAAGACTTCTTTGTTCTGAACATGATCTCTTATAAAATGATGTCAAATCTCAATATGTTTTGTTCTTGAATGTAGGATAGGATTCTTTGTAAGATTGATTGCGTTGGTATTGTCACATTTGATCTCTGTGCAAGAGTCTTCAATACCAAAGTCTCGTAGTTGTTGTTTTATCCATAGTATTTGAGAACAACAACTCCCAAAGGCTACGTATTCTGCTTCAGCTGTTGAAAGAGCCACAATGCTTTGCTTTCTTGAAAACCAAGATACTGTCCTGTTTCCAAGTAATTGACAAGTACCTGAATTGCTTTTTCTTTCAACTCTACAACCTGTAAGATCTGCGTCTGAATAACCAAGAAGAGTAAAGTCTCATTCTTTGGGATACCATAGACCCATCTTAGCAATAGTAGCAAAATGATACGTTTAGCAGCACTTAAATGAGATTCTTTAGGATCTGATTGAAACCTAGCACATATGCAAATGCTAAATAATATGTCAAGTCTAGATGCAGTAAGATAAATAAGTGAACCAATGATACTCCTGTATAACTTTTGGTCGATTTTCTTCCCTGCTTCATCTTTGTCTATCTTCAAGGAACTTGACATAGGTATGTCAGTCTTTTTGCAATTCTCCAGACCGAACTTTTTAACAAGTTCTTTTGCATATTTTTATTGATGAATAAAGATTCATTCCTTTAGTTGTTTCACTTGTAGACCATGGAAAAAGGATAGTTCACCCATCATGCTCATTTCGAATTCATCCTACATAGACTTAGAAAATTTCTTGCACAAAGTCTCATTAGATGATCCGAATATAATATCATCAACATAAATCTGAACAAGTAGAAAACTTTTGCCCTCCTTTTTAATAAACAAAGTAGTGTCTACCTTTCCTTTAGAGAAGCCACTTTGAATTAAAAAAATTACTTAGCCTTTTATACCAAGCTCGAGGAGCTTGTTTTAATCCATATAAAGCTTTCTTCAGTCTGAACACTGAGTCTGGTTTCTTTGAGTCTTCAAATCTAGGAGGTTGTTCTACATAGACTTCTTCTTGAATAAATCCATTCAGGAATGCGCTTTTGACATCCATTTAAAATGACTTGAAATTCTTATAACAAGCAAAAGCAAGTAGTAACCCGATTGCTTCTAACCTTGCTACTGGAGCATAAGTCTCATCATAGTTTATTCATTCTTCTTGCGTGTATCCTTTAGCCATGAGTCTTGCTTTGTTTCTTGTTACTTTGCATTTTTCATCGACTTTGTTCCTGAAAACCCATTTAGCTCCAATAACAAATTTACCTTTTGGTTTAGGAGTCAATTCTCATATGTCGTTAATATTGAATTGTCTGAGCTCTTCTTGCATTGCTTCAATCTAGCTTTCATCAGCTAAGGCTTCTTCAATGTTTTTGGGTTCTATTTTAGAAATAAGTGCAACCGCACTAGACTCTTCTCGTCTTTTGGATCTTGTTCGAATTCCCTCATTAATGTTTCCAATAAAGAGTTCTTCAAGATGACTAGACTTGTGCTTCCAGTTACTGGACAGTCTGATAGATTGTTGATCTTTTTCTTGAGTTGATTCTTCATCAATAACTTGTTGTACTGATTCTGAATTTTTAACTACTTCAGTGGAGGTAGATCTAGCAGAGTCTGGAACAGATTCTGATTCTTCAGTCTGAATTGGCTGAATTTGTGGAGAGTCTTGAAATTTGACGTTCATTGATTATTCCACAGTCTTAGTCTTCTTGTTGAATACTCTATAGGCTTTGCTTGCAGTTGAGTAACCAAGAAAGAATCCTTCATCTGATTTTTCTTCAAACTTACCAACACGATCATTTGCATTCTTCAGAATAAAGCATTTACAACCAAATACTTGAAAATAAGAAACTACTGGTTTCTTTTCTTTAAAAATTTCATAAGGAGTTTTCTCAAGAATTGGCCTTAAAAACACTATGTTTATAATATAGCAAGTAGTTGAAACAGTTTCAACCCAAAACCTTGAAGAAATATTACTTCCAATTAAAAGAGTTCTTGCCATTTCTTGTAAAGACTTATTCTTCCTTTCCACAACCCCATTCTGTTCTGGTGTGTATGGAGAGGAGAATTTGTGATGAAAACCAGATTCATCACAGAATTTAGTAAAGTCTTTATTTTCAAACTCACCTCCATGGTCTGTACGAATGCTTGAGATAGTGTGACCTTTCTCATTCTGCACTTTCTTAGCAAACTTTGAAAAGAGAGAGAAAGTCTCAGACTTACTTGAAAGAAAATAGACCCAAGTAAATCGTGAATAATCAACCACTATTACTAGACATAATCTTTTTCCACCAATGCTTTGCATTCTAGTAGGTCCAAATAAATCCATATGCAGAAGCTGCAGTACACGATTAGTGGAAACTTTACTTATTGGTTTGTAAGAGTTTCTAACCTGTTTACCTAGTACGCATGGTGTACATAGATCATACTTTGAGTAATTGAGAATAGGCAATCCTCGAACAAGTTTCTTGGAAGAGATCTTGCTGATTTGCTTCATATTGGTATGGCCTAGCTTTCTGTGCCATAGATTAGCTTCATCTTGTACTGATATTAAGCACTGTGATCTTTCATGATTCACATCCAGAAGATAGATATTTCCATGTTTTCGTCCAGTAAAAGATTGAGTAAAGTCTTTACTGATTCCAGAGCACGTTTCTTCCTGGAAATTGATCTTGAAACCAGTATCACACAACTGGCTTATGCTAAGCAAGTTGTAATTTACTCTTTCAACTAAGGAGACATTCTTGATTGACAGACTTCCAATCTTTACTGTTCCTCGACCAGTAATTATTCCTTTGTTGTTACCACCAAAAGAAACTTTTCCTCCATCTATCTGGACAAGTTTTATGAAGCAACTTGAGTCTCCCGTCATATGTCTTGAGCAGCCACTATCAAGATACCATTTAATCTTCCTTTTGATAGTAACCTGCAATTAAAACGAATTCAAGCTTTCTTTGGTACCCATATCATCTTGGGTCCAGAAGAGTTAGAGCAATAAACAGTCTTTGCCCAATTCCTTTTAATAGGTCTCCAAACCAAATGACATTCTTTCTCAAAATGTTCTGAGCTTTTACACTTGGAACATTTCAAAGCATTTCTGCCAACAGGTTTTACAAAGACTTTCTGGAAATGATTTTTATAAACAATTATGGTTGGTCTCTGTTTGATTCTTTCCTTCACCTTTGGGAAATCAATCAGTGGAATAGTTTCAGAAGTCATACCAAGACCTAACTTATCAAAGTAGGGTCTTTGTATCGAAAGAATCTTATCCAACTTTTCAGAACCATTTGAAAATCTTTTTGATATGTTAGTAATATCATTTTTTCAAAAGATTATTTTCTTTTGAAATGGAGTTCGAGTTTTCTTTCACAATAGCAAAGTTCTTTTCCAACTTTTCAAACTTTTCTTTTCAAAGTTTTTCCTGTTGCTTCAATGTAGAATTCTCATTTTTTAATTCGGAGATCCTCTTAAGAGAAGTTTTTAGACTAAGACAAAGTTCATCAATATATTTAGAAACCTTGACAGGAATTTTTAGGTTACTAACCTCGAGTTCACTGTCTGAGTCTGTATCTGTATCTAGGTCTGAGTCTGAATCAGATTTTGCCATTAAACAGATATTGGCATAATCGTCATCACTTTCTTCACATTCAGTATCACTCCAGGTCTCTGCTTTGAGTGCCTTCTTGTATTTCTCAGTCTTTCCTTTTCTCTTCTTTAACAGAGGACGGTTGGGTCTGATGTGTCCCTTTTTCTTGCATTCAAAGCAAGTCACTTCTTTGTTAGAATCATCTTCCTCTGTTGATTTGTTTTGAAACCTTTGTGAGCTTTGTTTCTTCCAATTGAATTTCCTTCCTTTTCTGTTCAGCTTTCTGAATCTCTTTATCATGAGTGCCAGTTCTTCATCATCTAGATATTCTTCAGAGTCTGTAGCATCAGAATAGTCATTAGACTTTAAGGCAATAGATTTCTTACATTTTGAATCTTCCTCTTCATTGGTGTGCTCTACTTCCTAAGATTGAAGAGTTCTAACCAGTTCGTCTACAGAGAGTGGAACAATCCTCTGTGTCTCTCTTATTGAGGTTTTTATGTAATTCCAGTCTTTAGAGAGTACTCGTAGGAGTTTTTTTACCTTCATATGTCCTGAGATTGGATGTCCCTGATATTCAAGTCCATTCACAATTTCAGTAAAGTGACTAAACATGTCAGTTATTGATTCTCCTGATCTCATCTTAAAGACTTCATATTGTCCCAAAAGAATATTGATCCATGTTTCTTTCACTCGATCAATCCCTTCATAGGTAATGTGAAGCCTATCCCAGACTTCATTTGCTGTATCACAAGAAGATATTATGTTATACTTAGTAGGGGATAAAGCATAATATAAGGAGTAAATGGCTTTAGTGTCAAGAGTCTGTCTCTTGGTTATTTCTTCTTGAGCCATTTGAATAGGATCAACAACTTTTTTTCCTCTCTCTGATTCTGATGCAGCAGTAGGAATGATTCATTTATCTACCACTTCCCATTTCAAAGGATATTTCGATCTCAGGAATGCTTTCATCTTGTTTTTCCATATGCTGTAATCTTTTCCATCAAAGTATGGAGGTCTGGTATTGCTTTGACCTTCAACCAACCTTGTAGGCAACATACTAGCCATAGATTTTTTACTCAGAAGTAAAGACACTTCTTATAAACGAGTACACAAGCTCTAATACCAATTGTTAGGACTAGAATTAGCACCTAGAGGGGGGTGAATATGTGACTAAAGCGATTTTAACAATATAATCCGAATAAGAGATTAATGCATTAAAAACAACAATCGCTGCAAATGAAAGTAATGAAAGATAAAAGGATTAGGGATAGAGAATCAAGACTCCATATTTATAGTGGTTCGGCTTAGATCAAGCCTACGTGCACTCTCCCGCACGGACAGCCCTTCTGGCTAGATTTCACTAAGAATCAAAAAGAGTGTTTACAATCTCACGCTCTTGAGTCCACAGTGTAGAAACTCTACTACACTTCCTCAAGGTCTCACCACACTATGATCTCTCTTTTGATTACATGTATTGCTCGAAGAATAAGATCACAAAATAGCAAAGGAGATTCAGACTTTGGAATTCTTCTATCCGGCACCCTTCAACAACTTGAGCGTCTCTCTTATATACTTCTTCATGCCTTCATTACTGTTGGCACATTCCAAAGAAGTTCTTCCAATCAACCCGTTGGACAGAATCAATTTAGAGAGATCTCGAGCTCTTTAAGGTAAGTGTTGATAGCCCATCAATCCTGCTCGCCCATACAATCAGGATCTTGGTTTCCATAAGTAGAACCTTCCAAATATAAGTTGCGAATCTTAGAGAATCTATATTTATTCGAATACGAATATAAGATCTTGTAGTGCTGATTTCAGTAGAAAGATATTCCCTAGCCGTTGGAGAAAAAACCATATTAGATAAAATCAGAATAGAAGTTTTTATCTTGTCGGTTTGGAAACTGTACATGAGAGTAGACTTTGAAACTTGAATCTGTTATCGTCAGACTTTGATCTTCAGACTTTGCCAGTAGAGTCTGCAAGTCTTTAGACTAGACTGAGAAAAATGTTTTGTCAACTTCAAAATATCTGAAGAGAATTTATCCAACACTAGGTATTAAACTGACCCACCTACCCACCCACCCAATCACTGGGAAACTGGTTAGAACCTTTTTTTCTAAAATTGGAAGAAGATAATTTATTATTCTTAAATGAGTTTAACTTGTCTAATATTATTATATATATTTTTTGTATCGATGTTTTACTTGGAGCCATTTTGTTGCTTATACTATTTTACCGTAATTGTAATTTCTCTTAAAGTAAGAAAGAAATTGATTTTTAGGTAAATCCTAAAACCATACAAGATAAATATGATAGGTTTTAAGGTCGATTCTAAAAATTAGGAACTGATTCTTATCCACCCTCTTTCATGTGTTTTTGTTTTTCCTTTTTGGGCCCCCACCGCTTCCACAACACCCACACCATGATTGGCTACCACTAGACCTCGGCGAGGCCTTGTCGCTTCTATCGAGATGCCGTCAAGACCTGGCATCACCTTTTGAGATCTTGCAAGACCTGATGAAAATGGCCATATTTGGCGGTGGGGCTTTCACAAATCTCATCTGAATATGACGCTCCATCGTGGCCAACGAGCTCGCGCCAGCACAAGCTCGAGGCAAGGGAGATAGAGTAAAAGCAAGGGGATTAGAGAGATAAATGTGATTGTGCGGGGTTACAAAAGCACCAGGGGATTAGATGAGGAAGGGAACACGATGGAGACGATGGTGGCGGCGGCACTGAGGAGGTGGTCTTTCCCTACGGCGGCGACCAAGTTGGGATTAATTGTATGGGCAAAGGATCCGAGTCTAGCTAAGACAATTTCCTATAAATCATTGTAAGTTCCTCTAGTTGTTGATAAGTTCTGTGGTGTTCGTCTTCGTAATTATGATTGTTGCATGTTAGTAGCAGTGGGTTCGAACTCATTCCAATGAGGGTATAGTTTGTATACTACTTATATCTAAGTGACATTGATCTTCTAGTAATGCTGCAAAGTATAACTATACCACCAATATCATCATTGTTTGAAATATATTGAGCCTACCATAGTTGTCCTAGACTATAATTAAATCTAATTACATACCATATAGTTGTACCATTCATCGAAAAGTTGACAATATCCATGAAAATGGAAGGGATGAGTACATTTCGCACAAATACATTCGCTGGTCTTATGACTATTTGAAAAATACCATATGATCTAAATTGATATGTTCTAGAATAAAAACCAAAACAAATTTATTAATGGATTAGCATATGCTTTATCTCGGAAATTGTTTGTAAAGTAAATGACTATTCAGAAGAGGTTCGAGATCCTCTAAACTTAGGGATGAACTTTACCGGCTAAAGTTACCCAGTTGGTAGTTTGTAAAACAAACAAAGAGATGCATTGTCCTACATCGAAAAGGTGTGAGTATGCACGTGGACGAGATTTGACACAAATCAATGATCATTATTTTTTATTTAATGAAAAATTCAGGTATATTTTTATAAAAAATTAACTATAGCGTCTCGTTAAAACAATGCGTCTGTCAATAAAGGAGTTATAGTTATTTATTATTTATTTAATTCTGAATTTTATTTATGCTTTTTCAAGATAATCTTTGAGAACGCACTTGTTCATATTGCAACATTTTCCAAAGAGTTACCTCTGTTCAAAAGACAAATATAAGTATGTCGGTTTTTAAGATTAATCAAGATCAAGTCTTTTTGAGCTTTCTTTCTAAAAAAACACCGTCATCTTTCCCAATTGTTTTTCTTGAAAGATCTTGGAGAAATATTAGAATTGTTATTTAGTATTCTCAATTGAGACTTTATTGTATCTCGGAGGAAATTTGCCAGTGACCATTAGCAACATGACAAATAATTCATTAAAAAAAGTGATATCATCTCTCAAAGTTCACTTCATTGTCCTTCCCAATCATTTGTCAAATATTTTCCCAACAATTCTAAGGAATTCTTTGTGCAAAAATGGAGTCAAAGTCAATCAAACACTCTACAATCCGGAGGCACCCATTCAGTTTTTGGCTTGATTTACCATAGTGGAAATTCCCAGTTACACTATCGTCTCCTTCTTTCTCTGTGGGATTCTCTCCTTCTTGGGCAATTGCATCAGAAATCTATCAGATGTTCTTCACCTTCACGACCCACTTTTAGTCGGTGGTCTTCCATTTGCCGTCATTCTTCGTGTGTAGCATGAATCAAGGGAGAGAAGCTTCTTCATGAGGTTCGTTGATTTGAAGAGTGAATTTCCGCAAATGGGTAGTACTTCTTTTCATGTTATTCTGATTTTTTTTGTTGTCTCGTTGTCATAACCGGTGATCTTCACTGATTCTACGCGTTTGGTCCATTTGGTATTTGGCATTGTCGTCTTGCTGGATTTGGCATGGTAAAATGAGATTTTATGTTTGACGCAAATTGCGCAACCTCAAGATCTCCATAACCAGAACAAGAACATGCATAATTGAGTAGAAAGATTAACGAACTTGTTTTGGAATCCATCGATCTTGAAGTGGAAGCGGAAACACAATGTTCCATGCGCAAGTCCTTCTCTTCTATTGCCCTCCGTATCACTGGCTCAATGAGGCGGCCCCCTCACGTTTAGCGTTAGGTAAACGCCCCTTAGGTGAGGATACATGTGAGAATTAGGGTTAGAGGAGAGACTTAGCGCTATTTATAGAGTTTCCAGCTAGACCCCCTCATTACGGGCCAGGCTCAACTCTGCCCACACTAGCCAGCCCATATTAGACTAATTAAGAAACCTTCTATCTCACCTTAGACCAATCCCCGTAAAACGGTAAACGTTAAACGATAAATTACAATATCAATTAATGTAGTTCACATTAGGAAAACTCTTACATTCTCCCACTTGGACTATATTAATTGAAATCGTACTGTATGTGCGCACATTGGTCTAGAGATAATTCTTACTAGTCAATCCTATCCCATAAAGTCTCAAACACCGAATCATGGCGGTAACTGCATGTATACACACAGAGCCTTCCATGGTCACGAGTGTTCTCAACTCTATTGATATGGATCCAATATGGTAGTGTATCAAATGGATAACATCTCTCATTTGTCAGTCACCATTCTCTTATCTTAAGCGTCACAAAAACTTGTGCCACTAGAGAATGTCCATTCTCTTACCTTAAGCGTCACAAAAAACTTGTGCCACTAGAGAATGCATTTATGGTTCCATGAACCCACATATGTCTTGCCCTTACGGTGAACCATTCTTTATGTATAACAAGACATATGGACAAGGCTAATAACCGGATGCCCCTAGCCTTCACTCAAGATATATACAATACCTTGAGACTTTATCAATATGTATTCAACGTAATAACAACACATTCAAAAAAAAAAACTTTATTGAATGCAAAAGTTGATACATATCAAACCGTTACAAAATGTAACGAACACAGATGAAACCTTTATAAGAATAAAGCCAAAATAGCTCCCACTAAACAGCAGCATCTCATGATGCTCTTAGACCCATGCTAATGACATGTCGCTTAAAATACACATGGGCATAGATCTTTAGTTAGTGGATCTACAACCATATCATCTGTGGAAATATGTTATATTAAAACGTCACATTTTTGTACCGTTTCCTTTTGGTCAAAAAATTTTGACCACCATATATTTAGACCCCTTGAGACCTTTGTAGTAAATAAATAATACTACAAATTTGTTATCTCAATACAACTGTATGGGTCTATCCATAAAGTTAAAACAATTAACTCTTTCATGAGGTTCCGGAGCCTAATAGCCCAAGTAACAACCTAAAAGAATGTTACTAACACTGCTTTCATAGTAAAAGATGATATAGAACTTTATTTACTACACTTCCTGCCAACATAAATATATATTTTGTTATTGATCTCATGTCATCATAACAGCTAGCAAAGTTTACATCTAAATACCCTACTAACTGCAAAAATTGAACATATCCACATATTAACATATAATCTTTTATCCTCTTTGAGTACCTTAAAACCTTCTTGGCAACAACGCAATAATCGCGTCCTGAATATGATTAATATCTGCCTAGAAGTCGCGTCACAAAGACGATATTTAGTCTAGTGCAAATTCGAACATACATTATACTTTTAAATGCACTGACACAAGGTACACAATTTAACTAGATTTTCTCAATATCTAAATAAGGACAATATGATAGATTCAATCCATCACCCTTAACAACAGGAGCAATTCCTGGCTTGCAATAATGTATATTGAATATTTCCAATATACAATCAGCAATGTCCTCTGAGAAAATCTAATATAATATGGTAAAAATAAATCTTACAAACCTTAGTACAAAGGATAAAAGATGCCTCGAGGTCATTACTTGTAAACAAAATATCATGTACATAGAGTATGAGAAAAATAAATTTCCTCCCACTGACCTTGTAGTATATTGAATTACTTTGTTCTTAATTGAACAAAATAACAACACTATGAAACTTTAATAATATTGTTTGGAAACTTGCTTAAGACCATGAATTAAGACTTTTCAGTCTATACACAAGTTTACTTAAATCTACTGCAAAATTCTCTAGTTGCACGTATATAGATTTTGTATCTCTTTGACGTAACTCCATATAAAAATAAACTATCAATGCCATGTTCACTCTGAAAGAATCTACCAAGTATTTGACAAATGACCCTTTAAACAATTCAGTATTGTCATACTTGCCAAAATACTTACCACTGCAATTAGGCCTGACAACCTTCAAGACTAATTTTAACCAGTTTATTCTTTATCTCGGTAAATTTTACTTCCACAATAATCTATAGAAATCTTTAGATAACCGTTAAGAGTAAATAGAAAATTTTTGGAAACAACTTTTTTCATCTTTATATGAGTTGTATATGTCATTAGGACTTAAACACAATCTTTGCAGATATGTCCTAATTTCAATATTATACAAAACATAATTTCAAGAAACTAAGGCTTCCATCATATTATAACAGTGCAGTCCGCAAGCAAACCTCTTTTCAAGTGTTCCAGAATGGAACGCTTCAAGGACATTAAGCAAAGTTTATTGCATTCTCAAGCAACAAATCATATGTCCACAACTTAAAATTTGAAGCAGTAAAAAACCTCAATAATAGTAGAGTTATTAATTACAGAAAAAATGATTGAAAAACCAAGCAATGTATATAATTAGCATCATGTGAGCAATGTGTAACTTGACACACAAGTACACATCCAGAGAGTTACATGCAAAATCACATAATCACTTTTGGGCAGAATACATGACAAGCAGTTGTAAATTCCCCACATGATAGCGGTTATAAGAATTTATTCCAATCTTCGTGAATTCATCGCCTTTGGGTAGATGAACCACTAGGATCAGTCACTCCTTCACCACATAATAATGTATCCCTCCAAGAACTAATATATAATCACCCCCTTTAGGAGTATGACTACACATTAGACCAGGAGACATCCCAATCAATATACGAGACCGAAATTTCACAAATCCAATCAAGCGTGCCACTTTGGCGGTCACTACTCAATTGAATCCTTGAAACTCTCTCATACCAGGGATATAAATTTTACTCCTCACATACACCATATACATGTGATTTTAGCTTTAGTGATAGGGGCAGCATATCACCAAAATCACATATCATGCTAATTACATTGCTTCATAAAAATAAACTTTATTGTAAAATATTGATGAACAACACTCACAAAGATCATGACATAACATACCAGTAACCCAGCACCTGTATTTCGAAAATCACAGAAAAATACAAGAAAAATACGCAAAAATACACTAAAAATACGCGTATTTAGGGCTTTGTATGTATTTTAACATCCATAAAATCATAAAAAAATTAAAATAAATACACCACAACGTAGGAAATCAACATATGAGTTCATCGCCGCCAGCCACGCGCGAAACGGAGAATCCACGCGGCTGTACGCGCCGCCTAAGTGTGCAGCGCGTGGAGCCCACACGCGGGCGTCAAAAGGCCGGTCAAACCGGTCCGACCGTTCGGTCCTGCCGCTCGATCCGACCGGTTGACCGGGTCGGGTCGGGTCGGTCGGTCGCCATCCGGGTTGGGTCGGTGCGGTTCGGGTCGGTCACTAACGTCAGCGTGACGTCAGCGGGTCGGGACCCAGCGTGACGTCAGCGTCGACGCAGCGGATCGAATCAGAATCCGAATCCGAGTCCGGGTCCGGGTCCGGGTCGCTGACGTCAGCGCTCGCGTGCGCCGCACGCGGGTCCAGCGACCCGCGTGTGGGGGCGCGTGAGGGCGCGTGAACACGCGTGAGCGCACGTCCTCGACGCCCGGCGGTGCGTGACTGCGCGTGGGGGCTTGTGGGGCCTCCCCCGGCGACGCGCCGCCCACGGTCTTGATCGTCTCGTCGAGCCCAGTAATATTATGTGATTTAATTTTACTTTTACAGTCTTTAAAAAATTCGAAAATCACAAATTAGGGTAAAATTCAATGCGTTCAAGTTCTAGGGTTATGGAGGCTCTGATACCACGTGTTGGACGCAAATTGCGCAACCCCAAGATCTCCATAACCAGAACAGAACATGCATAATTGAGTAGAAAGATTAATGCACCTATTTTGGAATCCATCGATCTTGAAACGGAAGCGGAAACACAATGTTCCACGCGCAAGTTCTTCTCCTCTATTTAAAACCGTGAGGACTCAGTGTCCAAAGCGGACAATATTACATAGTGGGGCCCGAGTTCTTACAAATGGTATCAGAGCCGACTCCCGACTGCGTGTGGGGCCACAGCGAGGGTGCTATGCCTTAAGGGGGGAGAATGTGACGACCTAGACTTGGGGCAGTATGGAGGGATGGACTAAGATTACCTCGGCAATACGTGCTAAGGGCATTTCTCCTGTCCTACATCGCTTAGGGGGGAGTCTTGGGGCTAGTTTATAAGACTTGGGTCCGTCTAACTTGTGTAACACGTTTTAAAGCCGTGAGGACTCAGTGTTCAAAGCGGACAATATTACACAGTGGGGCTAGTTTACATTTGCCCCTTTCAATTCCCTTTTATGCGCATTTCATACTTTGAACTGAAATTGGGGAGGGGGATCGAGGAGAGAGAGATGATGAATTCGGTCGTGGACAAGTTTTAGGGATAGTAGTGTCGGAGAGATTAGGAATGCGGTGGACCATGCAAAGGAGTTCGCGACAGGAGGGGCAGAGATGAGCGTGGAGTTGGCGAGGCGTTGCTAGGGCATTGTGAGGCAAATCCTCGGCAACGAGAACTCCTTCCTCGCCAAGTACTTCAGGAGGGACTTGTACGTAGTGAGCAGGCTCTAGGGGCCGTGTGTGAGGACATTTATGAGATTGGAGTGTTTGAGTGAGTACTTGCCCGGGGACAAGAACCGGACGCATGTTTGGTCTGTCTTGTTGTTCATCTCTATCATCATCGCTGCAGGTTGGTTGGTGATTATCTAGATTCCTGAAATTGTTTGATTGCGAAATGCATCACATTGCATTCAGTGTATTGGTGTCGTTGACCCATTATGACCGTTTTACTATCGTTTGATATTTCTGAGAATGAGAACCTGGAGAATTCGATCGACTGACTCTCCGTTTAGTGCTTTGAATTCAAATACAGTTCTTTTGGTCTTGTTGTTGATGAATTCGGATCCATTCAATCGAAACATCTTGCTGAGTTGATGAGTCGTCTTAATCATGGGGCAATCTTTTGGTCTAGCGTCGACCCTCTCCTCAGTGCTCTGACAGGCTTTTGATTGTTAATGGTGTATAACTTGCTAGAATTAAACTATTCAAAGATGATAACATTTGTAAAATATTCTACTAGAAGGCATTCTCTGATTGCTGGACTCGAGATATTGTCTATGTTGAATCTATACTTCATTCACTCTAGTTCTTATCTATTTATTTATACTTGTTTCGCATCCTTGTATGGATTTTTGAAGTTGGTTTATTATAAAACGAATATGATGATGAAACATACGAAATTATCATATTGGCTGCCTATGCTAGGCTTTTTAGAAGTTCACGAGTAACCGGTAGAAGAAACGCCTTCTTCCTTTGCCTATCATGTTTTTTCTGCTAGTTGAGTGAGGGTGAGTGGATTGATTAGATCTGAATGTTTTCCTGGCTTTCATGTGGAAAGAACTAGAAAACTTGTCTTGTTGAGACCCATGCTTCAAGATAATGCTTGGTTGTGTTTGCTTCTTGGTTTCCTGGTCCCCTGGTTTCTTGTTTCTATGCTAAATGTTATTCTAATGCTTCAAAGCTCCATAAGGAAGAGGAGAAGGCGGCTGAGACAAGAAGTAAGCCAAACAAGTATCTCTTTGTCGTTTCTTTGAAGCCATGGTTAATGATATGCTTATTTTGGAAAAAAAATGACTGGAATTGTTGAGATTCAAAAGTATTTCTATTTTCAAAATGAAAGATTTGAGTGAAGTGGATAATTTCTTGAATATTAAAATTAAAAACACAGTGGGGGTTATCTTTGCAGACCTGCGGTCCATGGAGGAGTTCTTCTTCAGACAGAAGTCTAGAGTCAGATGGCTTAGAGAGGGAGACCGTAACACTAAGTTCTTCCACCAGTATGTCAACAAGAGACAATTGAGAAATAGAATTCTTTTGGTTCTAGATTCCTTGGGGAACCAGGTTACCAAGCCTCAGCAGGTTCAGCAACGATTTGTTGAGCATTTCCAAGACCTTTTGGCGCCGAGAGTGGAGTTGGGTAGGCCTTTGGTTGGGGAGATTTGTGAGGTCATCCAGCATCCTCTATTGGGTGACCAAATTAGCTTCCTTGCTCGACCGGTTACCGAGCTGGAGATCCTGGACACTTTATTCTCTTTACCTAAGAGTAAGGCTCTTGGGCCGGACAGCTTCACGGTCGAGTTCTTTAAGGAAAATTAGGTGATTGTTGGCCCTCTCGTCACGGCTACAGTGATGGACTTCTTCACCACCAAAAAGCTCTTAAGGAGATCAATAACATCATTCTAGTGTTGGTACCAAAAGTGCTCAATGCATCTTCCATTGATGATTATAGGCCTATCGCCTGTTGCAACACTATTTATAAGTGTATTACTAAAGTGCTGGCTAACCGGGTTGCATCAGTTTTGAAGAGTGCGATTAGCCATTTTCAAAGCGCCTTTGTAAAGGGCAGGCAGTTAAGGACAACATCTTGTTGGCCCAGGAGCTCTTTTCTAGCTTCCATCTTGAGTCATATTTGCCTAAATGTGCGATTAAGGTGGACTTTAGGAAAGAATATGATACAGTGGATTGTGATTTCCTTGAAGGAGTTCTATTGGCTTTCGGGTTTCCTGAGTTTGTGACTCGTCTTATTATGACTTGTGTACGCACTCCCAAGTTCTCAATAACTTTGAATGGGGAGCTTCATGGGTTCTTTGCAAGTGGTCATGGCCTTCAACAAGGTGATCCAATCTCTCGCTATCTTTTTACTTTGATTATGGAGGTGCTGCCAGGGATCTTAATCAAAAGCTCGTCGAAGCCGTATTTTAAGTTCTTCGAGAGATGCAAGGTGACAAGGCTTTCACATCTATTTTTTGAGGATGATGTCTTCTTGTTTTGTGAGGCGGATTTGCCTACAGTAGCTCTCCTCAAAGAAGGCCTTCAAACCTTCTCCGCTTGGAGTGGCTTGCTTCCAAATCCTAGCAAGAGTGAAATCTTCCTAGCTAGAGGCTCGCTTTCCTTAAGGACTCAGATTTTCTCCGAACTTGGATTTCATGAAGGTATCCTACCGGTTCACTATCTGGGGGTGCCAATCATTACCTCGAGACTCAGTAAAGTAGATTGTTGCGATCTTGTCAACCGTATTACAGCGAGAGTTCAATCTTGGACACATCACTTCCTCTCTCTTGCTAGACTGCTTCAGTTTATTAGGTCAGTTCTTCATGCTATCCAAGCCTACTGGGCGAGTGTCTTTGTTTTACCAATAGCTATTTTGGATCAGATTGAGAAAATCCTCAGACAATTTATGTGGAAAGGCCCGGATTTAGGAAGGGGTGGTGCTAAGGTAGCCTGTGATGATGTTTGCCTCCCAAAAGAGGAGGGATGGCTTGGTATCAGAAGGCTTTCAAATTGCAATAAGGCTGCCATGCTAAAGCATATCTTGCTCTTGTTCTCAGACAAGGAGGCGCTGTGGTGCAAGTGGATTCATTCCACCTTTTTAAAAAATAAGAACTTTTGGGTTGTTAAAAAGCCAACCTATTGTTCCTGGGGTTGGAAGAGTCTATTGAAGCTCAGGAGCGAATGCAGGACAACCTTCTATAGGAAGATTGGAGATGGTCTTTCAGTCTCATTGTGGTTTGATAGTTGGCACCTTAGGGGGCCTTTGAACTTATTCTTTTCGGACTCGCTCATCTATAGCTTAGGGCTTTCTAGACAGGCTACAGTTGTAGACCTCTTCTCTGATGCTGGGCAGCCTCTTAAGATGGTAATGGAGTCGTGGGATCTTCCCTTCTTAAACCTTTCTTAGGCCTCGGATTGCTGTTGCTGGAGAGAGAACCCGTCTGGCCGGTTTACGACAACATTGGCTTGGGATTCCATCAAGCGGAAGAGGGCTCGTGTCCATTGGCATGCGTTTGTCTAGAACAATACTATCATGCCAAGGTATCAGCTCAACCTTTAGCTTATAGCCAAGCACATGCTTCCTACCCAAGCTCTTTTATTGTCTCATGGGAGAATAGAGAGTGGATTCTGTGCTTTTTGCAAGGGTATGCCTGATTTTATCGACCATCTGTTTTTTGGATGTTGTGTCACGGCTAGAGTTGCCTTCTTCTGAGCTGCCAGATGTAATTTGCCTTGGCGTAACAGGTCTTAGGGGGAGAATCTGTCACGTCCCGATCCTCGGGCACGCGTTCATCCCTTACCTTGGTCGATTTTAAAGTGCGATATTCCAGGACTATGTATCGCCGACCCCGTCAATTTATTATGCGCATATGGAAGCAGTTAAGAATCCCCAGACAATAAAACAATGGGATAGAAAAGCAGGCCATATTTTTCATATTGAAATTCACAACCACACTTTTATTAACAGCACAACTTATAGTATATTTACAATACGATTTACAGCATAAAGGTCTCACATCTATCTACACTAAGACATGGTTCACAAAAGGGATGGGATCTCAATCCACACCCGGGTTGTACTCAAGATCCCTCTCTGGATCATCTTCTCCTTCAAAAATCTTTCTCCTTCTCGGGTTCCTCCTCCTCAGGGTCCTGAAATGGTTATTCAATAACCAATGAGACCACGTCTCAGCGAGTTCTACCCCCTAAGACTCGATTAGTAAGCCAATACACTATGGGCTGCCTAAACACGCACAGGTCAGAGGACTTACCTTGGCCTTAGATTCCATCTGCAAATTAGTACAGTTCAATAGGTACTCAACAATCATATCACTGATTAAAGCATCGATCAAATCGACATAGTCGATTACATGTTAGTCGGACCATTTCTAGGTCATTTCCACTCATACCATAATTCTCTAATGGTATACTCCTTCACCAAATCACATGTGTTTCTCGGGCGTCGTTTTCGCCAATGACATACCGATCACCGACACCGTGCATTCTTTAAGGCGCCGTTTTCACCAATGATATCCTCGATCACCGAACCACGTGTCCTTTCTAGGGCGCCATTTTCGCCAAGGTGACATCGACAATAGACAACATCGTGAGTTCTTTAAGGCGCCGTTTTCACCAATGATATTTCCTTAATCACCGAACCACGTTTGTCTATAAGTCATTCACGTGCGTTCTTTAAGGCGCCGTTTTTGCCAGTGATACTTCCAATCACTGAACCACGTATATCCAATAACATCGTACCTGATTGGTCTCGGCCAATAACATTCTTAGTAATCTCTCACCATTCTCTCTACTATATAGCCCATCAACGTACTGGCGCTATATACCCATATTCGGTCATCTACCAATCAAATATTTAATAACAAACAATATTGGACAAATTCTCAAATTTCACAATATAAATTAAAATTCAATTAAATAAACGGACTGCACCACAACAATCAGCACAAAATTCCGGTCACCGGCCATCTCAGTTGAATTTCCGAAAAATAATTAATTTAGAAAATTAAATAAATAATTATTAAAAATCCAATTTAGGCCCATAATGCCTGATTGGAAGCCAAGACGAGCTCGGAAAATTACCGAGACCCGTTCAATAAATAATAGAACATGTCTACTTGCTAATGTCTATTTCTAACCACCTAACATGCATCATTAAGTCTCTAATTTAATTTATCTAAACTAATCTAACCACCTAATTGCATTTAATTAAATCTAACCAACCCTAAGTATATTTAACAAACTAAGAAAGCATTAGTGAGTAAAACTCCCTTGACAAAAGCGGAGATCGAATCAACGCAACAGCGAGACGACGGCGGCCGAAATCAGATTTTCGGCGACACCGGCGGGCTTAGGCTGAAATTCACTGGGCTTCGCTAACTTCTTGGGCTTATTACACTTGGGCTTCAAATTCTATTGGAGATGGGCCAAACTTGGACTGATTTCACTGACTTATGGGCTGGATGGACTCAATTCTTTGGGCCCGCGAGACTGAAGGAGCTGGGCTTGAAATGGCCCTTGACTGGACCGAAACTTTATGGGCCGAATGATTGAAATTACTGGGCTTCACTGGGTTGAAACGCCCGAATGACTAAAGACGGCGTCGATGATGCTCGAGCTGGGGAATTCGGTCAGCAAGGCGCCACGGAAATTGAAGCCGCGTGGAGCTTGGTTCTTTGTGGGCAGAAGGCGCGAAAGATGGAGGATGCAGCTGTGGACGGAGGAGTTTTGCTCAGTGGATTGCGGGGTCAACAACTCGCCTGGGAAATTCACAACGTTGACTGGTGGGCTCCAAGGCGTGGACGTGTGGCGCAGCTGCTGGCAAGAGGGTGGCTGGACGCGTGGAGCTGGCTTCGATTGTGGACGACAAGAACTAGTGGAGACTTCAGTGTCTTCAAGCGGTGCTCGCGCCAACTTCGGTCAACAAACCGAAGCTTGTTGCTGGGGAATTGACTCACAAGGGAGAGAAGCGAGAATGGGGATGGGCCGCTCGAGAAATGAAGCCGCGTGGGCTTTGCTTGTAGCCGGACGAAAGCACGTCGTCTTCGGTTGCTGGAAATCCAATTTGCTGGCTTCTCGGTGGATCACAAAACGAGAGAGAATTTCAGTGGAGTCCAACGGAGGGCAAATCGATGAAAAATGGAAGCAAGGTTAGAATAAAAGACCTAAGAAGCCCATCCTCTGTGGAAATTGTCGTAAGAAGGAGATAGGAACGGCGAAGCAAATGGAGGGCAGCTAGATGTGCTCGAGAGGTTTAGAAGAAATTGCCCAAAAGTCACAAAATATCTTGATTCAATTAAAGCTTGGTTCCCTCTTTGGCCTACAAGCTTATCCTCAAGTCCCCTAATACTTTCTTGCACCAATAATCACCAAATTATCCAAAATGAAGCCCCTAATTTCTGCCCTCTTTCCAATTTCGAATTTCCTCAATTATTGGCTCCAATTCTTCATTCGATTCTCCAAATTGAGGCCCGATTTCATCAAAGGAAAATCCCGTACCAATCTCTATTAGTCCCCAACACTCAAAGGTTCAGCTTGAAAGTCGAAATTTCATTTAATTGAGCCCATCCGAACTTCCTTTGATTTTCCGCGGCGTTCGAACCGATTTTCCGTAAAAATCTCGGGATCTCTGAAAAATCTTCTGAGACCAAGTCGACACTCCTAGAATTTATTGTGACATGACCGCAACTTCAATTTCTGAAATCGAACTCGAATTGGCGGTTAATTTCTATTCGACACATTTTTACCGTAACCTAGGCCACCAGGTAACTTTCAGATATTTCTAAGTGCAATTGACTCGTGGTCGTTTTTCTTCGAGCCACTATGAACCCACTTGACTCATTGACAACTCTCGGTTGTCGTGAAAATCCTGAGGATCCAAATATGGATACAGGGTACCAAAACAATAAGAAAATCAGTTTAGATCCGGTTGATGAGAATTTTCTAATTTAGTGGTGTCGCCCACGATTAGCCACACATCTCAGTCGATCCAGTCTATCTCTGATTTCAAATCGATTTTTAACTCTACCGTAATGACCTCTAAAGATGGACACGATCGAGAAGCCGATTCCTGGTCGAATTCTCATGTCTATTGCCTTAAAATTTCTAATAATTTCCCTAGATAATCTAGTTATCTCAAGAATGATCAGTTCTGAGAATAGCCCTATAAACACGTCAATGAAACGTCCGATTCAATCAGAAGAAAACAGAACCGAAAATTCGGGATGTCACAACTCTTCCCCTCTTATAAAAATTTCGTCCTCGAAATTTAAACCTTACAACTTAAGCAAATAGGTGGGGGTACAATTCTCTCATCGACTCTTCAGTCTCCCAAGTTGCTCCTTCTATACCATGGTGTTGCCAAACCACTTTGACCAACAAAATGGTCTTTGTACGCAGCACTTGCTCATTTCTGTCTACATTCTGGATCGGTCTCTCCACGTATGACACTCTGTCATCCACGTCCAATTCTTCAAAATTGAGCACGTGTGTCGGGTCAGGCTTGTACATCCTCAACATCGACACGTGGAAGACGTCATGCATTTGCGCCAACCTTGGCAGTAATGCAAGATGATACACTAAGGTCCCGATTCTCTCAAGAATCTCAAATGGACCTACGTACCTCGGACTCAGTTTGTCTTTCTTGCCAAAGCGCGAAGTTCCCCTCATTGGTGACACTTTCAGGAAAACGTGATCACCAACTTGAAATTCCAAAGATCTCCAGCGCTTGTCTGCGTAACTTTTCTGTCTACTCTGCGCGGTCTTTAATCTGTTTCTGATCACTGCCACAGCATCCACTGACTGTTGAACCAACTCTGGACCTGTGATTTTCCTTTCCCCGACTTCATCCCAACACATTGGTGTTCTGCATGCTCTGCCATACAACGCTTCGAATGGAGCCATCTGAATGCTCTGCTGATAACTGTTGTTGTAGGCGAATTCTACCAGGTGAAGCTGATCTTCCCAACTTCCCTTGAAGTCTATTACACAAGCTATCAACATGTCCTCGAGGGTCTGAATTGTCCTCTCAGACTGGCCATCCGTCTGAGGATGATACGCAGTACTGTATTGAAGCTTTGTACTAAAAGCACTCTGCAAGCTTTTCCAAAAGGCTGCAGTAAACCTTGGGTCTCTGTCTGAGGTTATCTTAACCGACACTCCATGCATTCGAACTACCTGACGCACGTACAGGTCTGCGTGCCTATCAAGACTGAGGTCCTTTCAAACTGCAATGAAGTGAGCTGACTTTGTCAGTCTGTCGACTACCACCCAAATTGAATCGCTTCCTCTCTGACTTCTTGGTAGTCCAGTCACGAAGTCCGTCATGATATGCTCCCATTTCCATTATGGGATCGAAAGAGGTTGCAAAAGTCCTCCCGGCTTACAATGCTGAGCTTTTACTTGGCGACACGTCAGACACTTGGCGACGTTCGCCTTCATACCTGACCACCAATAGTGTTGACGTAGATTCTGATACATTTTAGTGCTTCCAGGGTGAACGCTGTAACTGCTACGATGTGCTTCAGATAAAATATCTTCTCTAAGCTCTACATCATCAAGTACAACCAAACGTCCTTGGAACCTTAAAATTCCGTCATCAGAAATCTGAAAATCAACCTTTCTTTTCTTTGTGTCTTCCTGAAGAATCTTCTGTACGTCTGAATCTGTCGGTTGAAGTTACTTGATTTTGACTTGGACATCCGATTCAATTCTGAGGGCGGCCACAAAATTTGAAAGGTGGCCTACCTCAAATTTGAATTCCGAATCCCGAGCTCTCTCGATTAAGTTCCATTCTTTAATCAAAATCTGCGCTACTGAAGACTTTCGACTCAAAGCATCGGCGACCTTATTTGCCTTTCCCGGGTGAGGCCCGATTTCATCGAAGGAAAATCCCGTACCAATCTCTATCAGTTCCCAACACTCAAAGGTTCAGCTTGAAAGTCGAAATTTCATTTAATTGAGCCCATCCGAACTTCCGTTGATTTTCGCGGCGTCCGAACCGATTTTCCATAAAAATCTCAGGATGTCTGAAAAATCTTTTGAGATCGAGCCGACACTCCTAGAATTTATTGTGACATGACCGCAACTTCAATTTCTGAAATCAAACTCGAATTGGCGGTTAATTTCTATTCGACGCATTTTTAGCGTGACCTAGGCCACCGGGTAACTTTCAGATATTTCTAAGTGCAATTGACTCGTGGTCGATTTTCTTCGAGCCACTATGAACCCACTCGACTCATTGACGACTCTCGGTGGTCATGAAAATCCTGAGGATCCAAATACGGACACAGGGTAACAAAATAATAAGAAAATCAGTCTAGAGCCGGTCGACGAGAATTTTCTAATTTAGTGGTGTCACCCACGATTAGCCACACATCTCAGTCGATCCAGTCTATCTCTGATTTCAAATTGATTTTTAACTGTGCCGTAATGACCTCTAAAGATGGACACGGTCGAGAAGTTGATTCCTGGTCGAATTCTCAAGTCTATTGCCTTAAAATTCCAAATAATTTCCTCAGATAGTCTAGTTATCTCAAGAATGATCAGTTCTGAGAATAGCCCTATAAACACGTCAATGAAACGCCCGATTCAATTAGAAGAAAACAGAACCGAAAATTCGGGATGTCACAGAATCTCTGTTAGGCCTTCACTTTTTTATGGGTAAGGATTTCTATAAACGCATTGCCCGTTTTTCCTTCGGTGCTCTATGTCATATCATTTGGAAAAATAGGAGTAGCATCCTCTTCAAGGAACAACCACTTACGATCCTGGCTATAAAGAACCATATTTTTAAAGAGGTACAAGACAAAGCTATCACCTTCAGGAACATTGATGATAACTTTAGGAACAGAAGGTTGCAACGAAGTTGGGCATTGACCCGATTATCTTCTATGGGGACCCTTAATAGACCCTGCTTAGCCGACGCTTGTCTTGTATTCTCTTGGGATGCTGCTGCTTCCATTGAAGCCGTGAGTGTCTCTCCTCCCTTGCTGGGGTTGTTGTCTAGTAGCCGGTTCTTCATGCCATGCTAGTTTTTGGTTTTGTGAGTCTTTGTAGTGTGGTTGCCACGGTCTAGCGGCTTTTACATCTCGGCGTCCTTCCACTCTTAATGTTTTTTCATTTTGAGTGTAAGTTTTTGTGCCATGATCTTTTGTACATTTGGTCTTTCCTCAATATATTTATTACCTTTCACAAAATATATATAAGTGGGGGTTATTCTTTGAGCTAAAGTTATAATGTGGAAAAATAAATTTCAATATCTTGATTTCAAATAAATGAGTACTCTATTTGATTCTTGTATTAAATTAAATTATAATACTAGTAAAGTAGTAGCACAACTTTTGAATATACAAGTGCTATAGGGTCTTTAATATATTCAATGCATTGTACTCATCCTGATATTGCTTATTCTATGTGTATATTGAGTAGGTATACTAGTAATCAAAGTATAGAACATTGGAGGGCTATTATTAGAAATTTTGGTTATCTTATGAGAACTAAAAATTTGGGATTGTTCTATGATAATTTTATGTCTGTATTATAAAGACACATTGATGTTAGTTGGATTACGGGTGTAAGTGATAAACAAACCACTACTAGATAAATTTTCACATTTGATGGTTGTGCTATTTCTTGGATGAGCAAGAAACAAATGTGTATAGCTCAGTCAATTATGGAATTTGAATCATTGATTTAGAAACAATTGGGAAAGAGGATGAATTGATTAGAAACTTGTTGTTGGATATCAAATTATGACCTAGTTCTATGCCTCATACTTCTATCCATTTTGATAGTCAAGCCACTTTGGCAGGATCTTATAATAACACTCATAATAGTAAGTATAGATATATTACTTTAAGAAATAAGTGAGACAATTGATTAAAGGCGGTATCATAACAATTGTTTGTTAGGACTAGAATTAGCACCTAGAGGGGGGTGAATAGGTGATTAAAGCAATTTTAACAATTTAATCCGAATGAGAGATTAATGAATTAAAACAACAATCGCTGCAAATGAAAGTAATGAAAGATAAAAGGATTAGGGATAGAGAATCAAGACTCCAGATTTATAGTGGTTCGGCTTAGACCAAGCCTACGTCCACTCTCCCGCACGGACAGCCCTTCTGGCTGGATTTCACTAAGAATCAAAAAGAGTGATTACAGTCTCACGCTCTTGAGTCCACAGTGTAGAAGCTCTACTACACTTCCTCAAGGTCTCACCACAATATGATCTCTCTTTTGATTATATATAACGCTCGAAGAATAAGATCGCAAAATAGAAAAGGAGATTCAGACTTTGGAATTCTTATATGCGGCACCCTTCAACAACTGGAGCATCTCTCTTATATACTTCTTCATGCCTTCAATACCGTTGGCACATTCCAAAGAAGTTATTCCAATCAACCCGTTGGACAAAATCAATTAGAGAGATCTGAAGCTCTTTAAGGTAAGTGTTGATAGCCCATCAATCCTGCTCGCCCATACAATCAGAATCTTGGTTTCCATAAGTAGATCCTTCCAATTATAAGTTGCAAAATCTTTAGAGAATCTATACATATTAGAATATGAAAATAAGATCTTCTATTGCTGAATCCAGTAGAAAGATATTCTCTAGCCGTTAGAGTAAAAACCATATAAGATCAGAATAGAAGTTGATCTGGAGACTGTCCATGAGAGTAGACTTTGAAACATGAGTCTTGCTAGCTTCAGACTTTGATCTTCAGACTTTGCCAGTAGAGTCTGTAAGTCTTCAGACTAGATTGAGGAAAATGTTTTGTCAACTTCAAAATACCTGAAGAGAATTTATCCAACAATCTCCCCCTTTTTTATGGTGACAAAACTTTCCTGCAGATTTGAATATTATTGCCCTGCAATACAACTTTTAAGCAAGCATTGATATCTTATAAAAGATTAGAATAAAAATAGTAGAAGTTATTTTTGTACACAGATGTCCTGTTCACAGACTTACCCTGTACAAAGATCTGCATTCACAGAAACCTCATTAGTCATGTGCAGACAATATTATATTTATCTAATTTAATAGCTTAAAGTAATGCAATAATGAGCACACATTCAAAAAACTCAAGATAAAGTCAAAATATCAATCACAATCATAACAAATCAAAAATGTTTAAAAATGAAGATTTGGAATGAAGATTTTGTTTGGTTTGAGGATAGAGTCTAAATGTGCTTGAAATCTGCAAAGTCTTCTCCCCATTTTTGTTATCATTAAAAAAAATCAAGGAGCACGAGAAATGCGAACAAGTTGAAAGTCCTCCATAGACTTGGCAGTTCCTTCTAACTTCCTCAAATCTTCCTGTAGTTGGGTAAGAGCAGTGCCTTTTGCAGTATCCTGAATCTGACGCTGAACCTCTTTAAGCTGATCATGCATTGTGATGAATATTGCATGATTTTCATTTTGCAAAGTCTGAAATTCATACACCATAGCATAGATTTGGCCTTTGAGCTCCAAGATGATGTCAAGCAACCTTCCAAAATCTCCTGAATTGTCAGTCTGTGTGGTTGCGTCAACTCGGTCTGATGGTGGAGTCAAGCTAGTATGAATATCAGCAAGGAGATCAGTATTTGGAGATGATGATTCTCCCCCAGGAAACTGAGCAGCATAAACATCTTCTGCATCAGGAGGTGATCGACTAACACATGTTTGGATATCTTCCTCTGTAAAAGTCAGTAGAAGAGGAGTACATTCTCTTCGGGTATCTCCCCCTGTTTCAATGTCTTCTGGAGGAGAAAAGTACTATTCTTTCTGAGGAGTTTCCTTAGTGACAGGTTGTTGTTGATCCTCTTTTTCTACTAGAGAATCTGTTTTTGCCGGTTCGTCCCCTTGTTCTTCTTTTTTCTCTTCCTCTTTCTCTTCTTCTTTCTCTTCTTCTTTCTCTTTCTCTTTCTCTTCTTCTTTCTCTTCCTCTTTCTCTTCTTTCTCTTCTGCAAAATGTTGTTCTGGAACAGCTGAAACAGGTGCAGAAAATTGAGAAACAAGAGTAGAGATGGGTAAAGCATCCTCATCATCTTCATCTTCCAAGATGATTGCCCTTCTCTTCTTGATAGAATTAGTCACCGGTTCCTTTCCTTTTCTTTTGGCCGCAGAAGAGTCTGGTTTGAACTTAATAGGAGTCTTTTCCTTGAACTGCTCCAGCTTCTTGCTGAGTTCTTTCAGACGCATCTTTGTTATCATCCTCAGTCCGATGACCATTTTATCAATAGTCTTCACAGAGAGAATGTGAGGAGGCTGAATGTTCAGGTATCTGAAAAGACGAGTGATGAGAGCAGCATAAGGGAGGTTT
The DNA here is from genome assembly GCA_007663325.1 of Eucalyptus pauciflora. NCBI lineage: Eukaryota > Viridiplantae > Streptophyta > Magnoliopsida > Myrtales > Myrtaceae > Eucalyptus > Eucalyptus pauciflora. The sequence goes on along the minus strand of VMYD01000369.1, from coordinate 278,659 downwards.
CCCTTGTCCTTTGCCATGGACCTGTACATGTGAAACATGATAGTGTGTGGCAGAGAGAAATTAAGACCAATCTTGATTGCATACATCAACTTAGCCTCTGAGATGGATACATCTGTCTTTGATGTTGATTTCGGTCTAAGACAGTTGATCACTATCTTATGAAGCAGAGTGTTTGTTGCATTCATCCTGGAGTAGGAGAGACGACCTTCAGCAATTCGGTCTCTCGCAAGTTCTAGAGTTGCATGACTTACAGACACACCAATTGATTGGAAAGCACCTCTTTCCACACCAATTACATCTGCCAGAGTGTCCGTATCAATGACATATTCTCTATCTCTCACACCGAAAGAAAAGCTATTCGCATCAAGGAAACTGAGATTAGAATAAAAATATGTTGTTAATTCAGAATAAGCCACATCACATTCAGTATAGAACTTATGAAGTTGAAGTTTCTCAAACTTCTCTCTCAGGTTGATGCTTAATAAATCCAGAAAATCAAAGTCCATCGTCCGTGGATTCATCACCCCATGCTTCAGCAGTTTCTCATACATCTTCCTGTGTCCGTCTGATCGAAACAGTTCATCCTTATTTCCTCGAAGGTTTGCAGCCACACCCATCCAAGGTTTAAAATGTATAAACATTTTCTCATCATCATCATTTCCATCTGGTTGATTTACACAACTAAACCTAGTGTCACTGGGAAAGTTTGCAAAGGCTTTTGCTGCCGTTCCAGCAGGAACAATGCCTGATCTCTCCATGACAGTGAGAAAATGTGTCTCATTTAAGTAACCTTTTTCTTTCAGAAATTCATCAATGAAGGTCATTGCAGAACCTCCTTCCTTCAATGCAGAGTAAAGCCTATAAACAAAAGCGGGCTTGAGTGTTCTTACAGGTTCAATATCTTCAAGAACTTCTTCTGCATCTTGAGGGCGACGAAGATGAGGTCTAGTTGAGGAAGTACGCTGTTGAGATCGTTGAGGAGTCTATTCAGTTGGAAAGTCACTTTCTTCTGTGAGATCGAAGTGCGTAGGCCCCTCACTAGAGCCCTGTGGTCCCCTGTTTGCTATCCTTGAGGATTTCTTTTGGTAAGACATTGTCGCTTTCTTGGAGAAACTTTCACACTTGTGTCGCAAGAAAGTTAAAAGCTTTGAGACGTAGAAATTTGGGAGAGAAAAATACAAGGAGTGAAAAGCTTTTGATCTAGGGTTTTTGGGTAAAGTGAAAACGAATGAGGAGTATATAAGAGATAACTGATACGGGGTATCTCAAGCGTCGCAATTTAGAAATATTAAGAATTTCCTTTTTGAAAAAAAAAATAACTGCCTTAATAAATCGATAACCACCCTTTTTTAAATATAACTGCTTTAATAAGCTCAATTTGAGATAAATAGACAATCTTACCTTTTCGAAATGACAGATTAAGTAAATGAACTTATAGTCGTGTCGATTGGTATTTTCAGTCTACAACCTTTTGAGTCTGATACTCTGTCAGACTTTAGATACTGAGTCTGAGCTTCAACATTCTTCAAGAGATAAAATATTGAGTCTTGAGCGAAGAGACTCAAACAAGCTTTTCTCAAGTGGCTTTGTGAAGATGCCTGCCAGTTGATTCTTTGAGTCTATGAATTGTATCAAGACTTCTTTGTTCTAAACATGATCTCTTATAAAATGATGTCGAATCTCAATATGTTTTGCTCTTGAATGTAGAATAGGATTCTTTGTAAGATTGATTGTGCTGGTATTGTCACATTTTATCTCTGTGCAAGAATCTTCAATGCCAAAGTCTTGTAGTTGTTGTTTTATCCACAATATTTGAGAACAGCAACTTCCAAGGGCTACGTATTCTGCTTCAGCTGTTGAAAGAGCCACAATACTTTGTTTTCTTGAAAACCAAGATACTGCCTTGTTTCCAAGCAATTGACAAGTACCTAAAGTGCTTTTTCTTTCAACTCTACAACCTGCAAGATCTGCGTCTGAATAACCAAGAAGTGTAAAATCTCCTTCTTTGGGATACCATAGACCAATCTTAGCAGTAGTAGCAACATATTTAATAATACGTTTAGCAGCACTTAGATGAGATTCCTTAGGATCAGATTGAAACCTAGCGCATATGCAAACACTAAATAATATGTCAGGTCTCGATGCAGTAAGATAAAGAAGTGAACCAATGATACTCCTGTATAACTTTTGGTCGATTTTCTTCCCTGCTTCATCTTTGTCTATCTTCAAGGAACTTGACATTGGTATGTCAGTCTTTTTGCAATTTTCCAGACTGAACTTTTTAACAAGTTCTTTTGCATATTTCTCTTGATGAATGAATATTCCTTCCTTTAGTTGTTTCACTTGTAGACCAAGGAAAAATGATAGTTCACCCATCATGCTCATCTCGAATTCATCCTGCATAGACTTAGAAAATTTCTTGCACAAAGTCTCTTTAGATGATCCGAATATAATGTCATCAACATAAATCTGAACAAGTAGAAAACTTTTACGTTCCTTTTTAATAAACAAAGTAGTGTCTACCTTTCCTTTAGAAAAGCCATTATGAATTAAGAAATTACTTAGCCTTTCATACCAAGCTCGAGGGGCTTGTTTCAATCCATATAAAGTTTTCTTCAGTCTGAACACTGAGTCTGGTTTCTTTGAGTCTTCAAATCTAGGAGGTTGTTCCATGTAGACTTCTTCTTGAATAAATCCATTGAGGAATGCACTTTTGACATCCATTTGAAATAACCTGAAATTCTTATAACAAGCAAAAGCAAGTAGTAATCTGATTGCTTCTAACCTTGCTACCGGAGCATAGGTCTCATCATAGTCTATCCCTTCTTCTTGTGTGTATCATTTAGCCACGAGTCTTGCTTTGTTTCTCGTTACTTTTCCTTTTTCATCAACTTTGTTCCTGAAAACCCATTTAGCTCCAACAACTGATTTACCTTTTGGTTTAGGAGTCAATTCCCATACGTCGTTAATACTGAATTGTCTGAGCTCTTCTTGCATTGCTTCAACCCAGCTTTCATCAGCTAAAGCTTCTTCAATATTTTTGGGTTCTATTTCGAAAATAAGAGCAACGGTACTAGACTCTTCTCGTCTTTTGGATCTTGTTCGAATTCCCTCATTAATGTTTCCAATAATGAGTTATGCAGAATGACTAGACTTGTGCTTCCAGTTACTAGTCAGTCTGATAGATTATTGATCTTTTTCTTGAGTAGATTCTTCATCAGTAGCTTGTTGTACTGATTCTGAATTAGTATCTGCTTCAATGAAGGTAGATCTAGCAGTGTCTGGAACATATTCTGAATCTTCAGTTTGAATTTGCTGAATTTGTGGAGAGTCTTGAAATTTGACATTCATTGATTCTTCCACAGTCTGAGTCTTCTTGTTGAATACTCTAAAGGCTTTGCTTGTAGTCGAGTAACCAAGAAAGAATCCTTCATCTGATTTCTCTTCAAACTTACCAACACGATCCTTTACATTCTTTAGAATAAAACATTTGCAACCAAATACTTGAAAATAAGAAACTATTGGTTTCTTTCCTTTAAAAATTTCATAAGGGGTTTTCTCAAGAATTGGCCTTAAAAACACTCGGTTTATAATATAGCAAGCAGTTGAGATAGCTTCAGCCCAAAACCTTGAAGAAATTTGATTTCCAATTAAAAGAGTTCTTACCATTTCTTGTAAAGACCTATTGTGGCATCCTAAGAATTAAGGGCAAGCCCTAAGGCGCCCTAAAGCTTTTAAATAGGTAATGAATTTATCTATTGGTTTGTGTTTTAGCCTTAGTTTTTCTTCTTAAGGCTTTGTGCCTTGTGCCTTGTGTTTTTAATTTAAGTTTTTGAAACTTTGGTTATAAGGTAATTAATGAGGATAATCTATGCTTGGTCATGGATTTTTTTTATAGATTAATTTTCTCATAGATTAAACATTATAGGATTTTTAATTATGTGAAATTTAATGGAAAAGAAGGTTGGATTGGGCCTTGGGCCCAAGGGTGGACCCTAATGGGCCAAGTGGCCGGCCCATTAAGGCCCACAAGGTGGGCTGTCGTCGGCCCAAGGGAGGGGAAGAAGTGGCCGGCCCACTTCTTCCAAGGAGGCCCAAGAGAGCCCAAGCCCAAGCCCAAAGCCCATTGCATGTGTGTCTTGCCAAGTGGCAAGGAGGCCTTGCATGCATTGGCTCTTGGGAAGGCAAGGCAATGATTGCCTTTGGGGAAACTTAAGGAAGGAGATGGCCGGATGGGGGGAGGGTGTCGCACGGTGAGAGAGAGAGAGAGAGAGAGAAAAAAAAAAACTTGCGAGAGAGAGGAGGAGGCCGACAGAGAGAGGAGGAGGAGCTGCCGTTCGCCGCCGTTCACCGCCGTTTGCCGCCGTTCCTCTTTGCGTTTAAGGCAAGTCTAGGGTCCATCACCTCTCTTTGCATGTTGGTTGGATTTTTGGTGGTTTAAAGCTACGAAAATGGAGTTAGGATGGGTTGTTCTTGAAGATGTATGCTGTTCTCGCACGAATCCTTGGAGTCAGAATCTTGTGGGAGCTTGTATGCATGTTTGGAGTTTGATTTTGGCTTGGATCTCTTCATGAAAGTTGTAGCTAACACCTTTAACTATGACATACTAAAATTTAGTGCAAAATGATGAAGATTTAAGGGGTCAAAACCTCATTCATCGGAGACCCTAGATCTGGAACTATTTTTACTGACCTTGTGATAGATTTGTGGCTGCATGTTGATTTTTATCCCGAATCTCTCTTCGACTTCTTCATGAAACTTGTAGAACACATCTTAAGGATCAAAATACTCAAATTTGAAGCAAAATGAACAATTATAGCTTAGGAAATCAACCTGATCTTGAAGATGATGAATCTGGAGTCGCGGTATGGGACACCCGAGACTTCGTGGAACCATATGAAGGTTTTCCTTTGGTATTTTGGCCTAAGTTCCTTCATGAAAGTTGTATGGGATTCTTAGAAGTAAAACATATCCAAATTTCAGAGAAAACGAAGAAGGATAAATAGGTTAAATCTCAATATTTCGGACATAGGACTCTGGATATTTCGGTAATCTGATCAGTAACGTCGTGGGACTATAGAAATTTATCTAAAACGAATTTGGCCTAGATTCCTTCATGAAAAATCTATTTTAGTGTCTTAAATATAACCTGGTAAAATTTCATAATTTTCTGAAGTCGTTTGGGTATTTTAATTGAATTACTTAGAAAACTGCACATTCTGCCTTTGTCCAAGTTTCCATTCGGAAATTGTGGTATTATTGCTTTTTGTGTAAAAATTGTTTGGCTATGCATTTTCTGTGGAAAATCACCATTTTATTGCATTAAATTATTATATGCTCTGATTTGGGATTTATGTGATTATTTAATTTAATTAATTGCAAAATAGAATAAATTGGAATTTAAATAAATTCTAAATGCTTTTGGTAAATACATTGTTTTTAGTGGCTTATATTCCATAAGGACTTAATTACTGTGAGTGATGGCATTTTAATGCATGTATGTAATTGCTAAATGATGCATGTATAAGAACGAAGGTGACCTTGCCTTACCATTACATCATGTGCATGGTATATTGAAACCTAAATTGGCAAGCATGAGTAATGGAAAATAAGGAAGTTGTTTGTGGAGGATGATAATGCCCGGAATGTATAGAGATACATGGCCGGATGGCCCTGGGAGTATCAGGATGCCCGGAATGGTTGGGTGCCGGAAGCCTCGGAGGTCTTTGCCCGAGGGGATGTCTCGTGATGCCAGTTGGGATGCGAGATGCCCGGAGCAGTGGGGGTGCCGGATGCCCGGTGGCCATGAATGGCATAATTCTGGAGGCTCTTCTCGCAACGCCTGGATAGGGTGCGAATGTAATGTATGGGATGGATGATCCCGAGGAAGGGTGATGTGATGATCAATTGAGAATTTAAAGTGGAAACATGATGATGACATGCATGTGTGATATGACATGATGATGACATGTATAAGTGATATGACATGGTATGATGATACTCACCCATGAGATAACAATATGATGACATGATGGCATGATGATATGATGGCATGATGACATGATGGCATGATGACATGATGGCATGATGACATGATGGCATGATGACATGATGGCATGATGATATGATGGCATGATGGTATGTTTATAAGGTATGATGAGGTCATGCATGGGTAACCAAATGTGATGATAATGATTAATTGTGGCCTATGATATGTACATATTTTAATGATGATGTATGATGGCATGTACATGGCTTCGAGGTAAGTATATTGGAATGCATGAATGACGTGTATCATGTAATTGTTTGTATTGTTTAAATGCATTGAGTGATGATTGGATTCCTTAACCTGCTGAGTGGTTGTACTCACCCCTTCAGGGACCAACATTTCAGATTAGCATGATGCCACTCCCTACTGTCACGCGGGGAGTATTTTACGGCCTTCCATCTGATGTGGAGGTCGAGCTGACAGAGATCGATTGTCCCACCCTGTCGGGACTGACGTTCATCCGTGTGCACGCGATTGTGTCTTATGACGTGGGTCTATCTGGAGGCCCAGTCACCCATGAGTACGTGTCCGTCCACATTCGCCGCGACGGAGTGATGATGGGGATGCTGCCACCCCCACCACCTGACGCACCGGGATGGGTGTGACGGCCTGTGTATGTGGAGTAGGAGTTGGCAACTTTTTGGGATGTGGCCAACACTAGTAGTCCGAGGGGAGGTCTTTACACGCTGTTTTAGTGGGTCGTGGGTTCCTTTTTGATGTTGAAGGTCGAGCATGGATGAGTCTTGGCCTACCCTTTTGATGTATCGACCCGTGTTACCATTCGTAAATATATATGTAAATAAAAGTGGTTCGGCCTTGTGCTTTTGTTTAATCAAAATAGTCGGTGTGCATTGTGCTGTCGTGAGGGAAGCGGAGTGATGGTGAGACTCATCTCTTATTTTCGCTTTGAGCTGCGCAAATCCCTAAAGCCCTTTTCAAAAAGAAATTTTTTTACGCCTAAGCTTTGGCCTGAGTTGCAATTCTTTCTTATATCGCCGTATAAGTTGTTCTAGCCTTAGTTTCTTTTCGTGTAGTATCTGGCGACCCTATCGAGTTTTGGGGGTGCCACACCTATTCTTCCTTTCCACAACCCCATTTTGTTTTGGTGTATATGGAGAGGAGAATTTGTGCTGAAAACCAAATTCATCACAAAATTTAGTAAAGTCTTGATTTTCAAACTCATCTCCATGGTCTGTACAAATGCTCGAGATAGTGTGACATTTCTCATTCTGCACTTTCTTAGCAAACTTTGAAAAGAGAGAGAAAGTCTCTGACTTACTTGAAAGAAAGTAGACCCAAGTAAATCGTGAGTAATCATCCACAATTACTAGACAGAACCTTTTTTCCACCAATGCTTTGCGTTTTGGTAGGTCCAAACAAATCCATATGCAGAAGCTGCAGTACATGATTAGTGGAAACTTTATTTATTGATTTGTAAGAGTTTCTAACCTGTTTACCCAGTACGCATGGTGTACATAGATCAGACTTTGAGTAATTGAGAATAGGCAATCCTCGAACAAGTTTCTTGGTAGAGATCTTGTTGATTTGCTTCATATTGGTATGGCCTAGCTTTTTGTGCCATAGATTAACTTCATCTTGTACTGATATTAAGCACTGTGATCTTTCTTGATTCACATCCAGAAGATAGATATTTCCATGTCTTCGTCCAGTAAAAGATTGAGTAAAGTCTTTACTGATTCCAGAGCATGTTTCTTCCTGGAAGTTGATCTTGAAACCAGTATCACACAACTGACTTATGCTAAGCAAGTTGTAATTTAATCATTCAACTAAGGAAACATTATTGATTGACAAACTTCCAATCTTTACTGTTCCTCGACCAGTAATTCTTCCTTTGTTGTTACCACCAAAGGAAACTTTTCCTCCGTCTATCTGGATAAGTTTTATGAAGCAACTTGAGTCTCCTGTCATATGTCTTGAGCAGCCACTATCAAGATACCATTTAATCTTCCTTTTGATAGTAACCTGCAATTAACACGAATTCAAGCTCTCTTTGGTACCCATATCATCTTGGGTCCAAAAGTGTTAGAACAATAGACAGTCTTAGCCCAGCTCTTTTTAACAGGTCTCCAAACCAAATGACATTCTTTCTCAAAATGTTCTAAGCTTTTACACTTGGAACATCTCAAAGCATTTATGCCAACATGTTTTACAAAAACTTTCTGGAAATGATTCTTATAAACAATTCTAGCTGGTCTCTGTTTAATTCTTTCTTTTACCTTTGGGAAATCAATTAGTGGAATAGTTTCAGAAGTCATACCAAGACCTAACTTATCAAAGTATGGTCTTTGTATCGAAAGAATCTTATCCAACTTTTCAGAACCATTTGAAAATCTTTTTGATATGTTAGTACTATCAATTTTCAAAAGATTATTTTCATTTGAAATAACGTCTGAGTTTTCTTTCACAACAACAAAGTCATTTTCCAACTTTTCAAACTTTTCTTTCATAACTTTATCCTGTTGCTTCAATGTAGAATTTTCCTTTTTTAATTCGGAGATCCTCTTGAGAGAGGTTTTCAGACTAAGACAAAGTTCATCAATATATTTAGAAACCTTGACAGGAATTTTCAGGTTACTAACCTCGAGTTTACTGTCTGAGTCTGTGTCTGAATCAAGGTCTGAGTCTAAATCTGATTTTGCCATTAAACAGATATTGGCATAATCGTCATCACTTTCTTCACATTCAGTATCACTCCAAGTCTCTACTTTGAGGGCATTCCTGTAATTCTCAGTCTTTCCTTTTCTCTTCTTTAACAGAGGACAGTTGGGTCTAATGTGTCCCTTTTTCTTGCATTCAAAGCAAGTCACTTCTTTGTTAGAATCATCTTCCTCTGTTGATTTGTTTTGAAACCTTTGAGAGCTTTGTTTCTTCCAATTGAATTTCCTTCATTTTCTGTTCAACTTTCTGAATCTCTTTATCATGAGTGCCAGTTCTTCATCATCTAGATATTCTTCAGAGTCTGTAGTATCAGAATAGTCATTAGACTTTAAGGCAATAGATTTCTTATCTTTTGAATCTTCCTCTTCGTTGGTCTGTTCCACTTCATAAGATTGAAGAGTCCCAACCAGTTCGTCTACAGAGAGTGGAGCAATCCTCTGCGTCTCTCTTATTGAGGTTTTTATGTAATTCCAGTCTTTAGAGAGTCCTCGTAGGAGTTTGTTGACCTTCATATGTCCTGAGATTGGATGTCCCTGATATTCAAGACCATTCACAATTTCAATAAAGCGACTAAACATGTCAGTTATTGATTCTCCTGATCTCATCTTAAAGACTTCATATTGTCCTAAAAGAATATTGATCCTCGTTTCTTTCACACGATCAGTTCCTTCATAGGTAATTTGAAGCCTATCCCAGACTTCTTTTGTTGTATCATAAGAAGATATTCTATTATACTCAGTAGGGGATAAAGCACAATATAAGGAGTAAATAGCTTTGGCGTCAAGAGTCCGTCTCTTGGTGATTTATTCTTGAGTCAGTAGAGTGGGATCATCAGTTTCTTTTCCTCTCTCTGATTCTGATGCAACAGCAGGAATGATTCCTTTATCAACCACTTCCCATTCCAAAGGATCTTTCGATCTTAAGAATGCCTTCATCTTATTTTTCCATATGCTGTAGTCTTTTCCATCAAAGTATGGAGGTCTGGTATTGCTCTGACCTTCAACCAACCCTGTAGGCAACATACTAGCCATAGATCTTTTACTCATAAGTAAAGACACTTCTTATGAACAAGTACACAAGCTCTGATACCAATTGTTAGGACTAGAATTAGCACCTAGAGGGGGGTGAATAGGTGATTAAAGCAATTTTAACAATTTAATCCGAATGAGAGATTAATGAATTAAAACAACAATCGCTGCAAATGAAAGTAATGAAAGATAAAAGGATTAGGGATAGAGAATCAAGACTCCAGATTTATAGTGGTTCGGCTTAGACCAAGCCTACATCCACTCTCCCACACGGACAACCCTTCTGGCTGGATTTCACTAAGAATCAAAAAGAGTGATTATAGTCTCAGGCTCTTGAGTCCACAGTGTAGAAGCTCTACTACACTTCCTCAAGGTCTCACCACAATATGATCTGTCTTTCGATTACATATAACGCTCGAAGATTAAGATCGTAAAATAGAAAAGGAGATTCAGACTTTGGAATTCTTCTATCCGACACCCTTCAACAACTAGAGCATCTCTCTTATATACTTCTTCATGCCTTCAATACCGTTGGCACCTTCCAAAGAAGTTCTTCCAATCAACCCGTTGGACAAAATCAATTAGAGAGATCTCGAGCTCTTTAAGGTAAGTGTTGATAGCCCATCAATCCTGCTTACCCATACAATCAAGATCTTGGTTTTCATAAGTAGATCCTTCCAATTATAAGTTGCGAAATCTTTAGAGAATCTATATATATTAGAATATGAAAATAAGATCTTCTAGTGTTGAATCCAGTAGAAAAATATTCTCTAGCCGTTAGAGTAAAAACCATATAAGATCAGAATAGAAGTTGATCTAGAGACTGTCCATGAGAGTAGACTTTGAAACATGAGTCTTGCTAGCTTCAGACTTTGATCTTCAGACTTTGCCAGTAGAGTCTGTAAGTCTTCAGACTAGATTGAGGAAAATGTTTTGTCAACTTCAAAATACCTGAAGAGAATTTATCCAACATTGTTTACATGAGATCAAGCAAGAATCTAGCTGATCCCTTGACTGAGGCTTTACCAAGAGATATCAAAAATATGATATCATAAGAAATAAGGCTAAACCCTTTAATTAAAATCATCAATAATGGTAACCTAGAATTTCTTTAGAGTATCACTAATTACAAGGTTTAATGGGTAAAATAAGTAGGGGTGAGTATCGGTCCAAGGTTCTAGGGTTAAACCTCGACCGACCCTAAATCGGCCCAACCATGCAGGTCCTAGTCGGTTCACAGGGAGATTGGGTCAATCCTTGATAATGGAATCCCTAAACCAGCATTGTGCGGGTCGATCCTCGATTTTGAAGTGTAGGGTTGGTCCAATCCAAACCAGCCCTGACGGTATATATTATATATAATATATCTAAAATATATTACATATTATATATCTCATATATTATTTATATTTTTTTATATACTCTAAAGAGAAAATCCTAAGTCAAATGGCATCAACAGCATTAAATAGCTTCTCACAACGTCCAAAACGACGTAAACAACATTAAATGGCTTCTCATGGCGTCCTCTTCCAATACTTGTTCTATTCTATCTTCTTTGTCTTCTTAGTCTTCAATTTTCCAAAAGCAAAAGAAACAACTTCCTCGCTCACCAGTCGACACTCGCCTTGCTCAAATTCCCTGCTTGTTGCTCAAATTCCCATCTTGTCTTACATCTTTATGAGCAGCCTTAATCGTTTTAATGGTTTTTTGCTTTTAACAGGTATGAAGTTTCTATTGTTACCACGTTCTGCTCATGGTTTTGGTTGGCCTCAAAGCCCACGTTCTGCTCATGGTCATGGAAGAAGATCCTTGACCTTCGAGGTGAATTCCGTAGATCTTTTTGCTGGCAAGTGGGGGATGGCACCTCAATCTCCTTATGGTTCGACAATTGGCATCCCAAAGGGCCGCTTAATTTGTTGTTCTCCAATACTGACATCTACCGTTCTCAGCTCCCCAAGGGAGCTTCTGTGGCTGACTTTATGTCATTTCCGGACCGAACTTTGGGTGTTTTGAATGAGATTGCCGCCTAGGATGACCCCTTCCCTGAGCTTAAAAATGAACCCGATCATTTCATATGGTTGGGGAACGCGTCTGGTACCTTTTCTGCTGCTTCTACTTGGGAATCTATTCAGCCAAGAGGACAGACTTTGCAATGGGCTCATTTTATTTGGAACAAAGCGCTGGTCCCCCGCTATCAATTCATGCTGTGGTTGATCACTAGGAACAGGTTGCCAACTCAGGTGATGCTTCTTTCTTATGGCAGAATCCCAGCTGTGAATTGTGGCTTTTGTTCTTGTTGTCCGGACTCAGTCGACCATCTCTTTTTTGGTTGTTCCATTCTGACTGCACTTGTCACTTTTTGGGCTTCTAGATTTAATTTTGCTTGGACGAACAAATCTTGGATGGATAACTTGCAATGGGCGATCAAGTATTTATCCGAAACTTCCTTTCATTCCACCCTTGCTCGATTCGCTTTTGCTGCTTTATGCAACATCATTTGGAAGGAGCGGAATAATATTCTCTTTGAGGGTAGATCACCCTCCCTTTCTGCCATGAAGATATGGTTGGAGAAGATTGTCAAGGACAAGGCTTTGTCTTTTCACGGATTCCTCCTAGCACCACAAATCATAGATTCTTGCATTGCTGGTTAGTAAACCCTTCTTTTTGGCGGAATGTATCACCTATTGGTCAGTAGACCTTTTCGAGTAGGGGTTTTTCTCCTTTCCTGTTCTGGTTAGAGATCCTCCTCAATTCGTGCAGCTGAAGGTGCTGGTTTGAATTTTTGGAAGCTTCTCTAGTGCAGTTGGCGAGCTGTCCTACCATTCCTACATTTGTATTCATCTCCCTGCACTTGTGTAGTTGTCTGGATTCGATTTTTTTGTGATCCTTGTGTAGGTTTTTGCTTTGCCATTGTTTGGCTTTCCTCTGCTCCTGTGTAGTTGGTTTTCTTTTACCTTGGCACCCTTCCACTCACTCTGACTGTGTCCTTGTGAGTGCAAGTTCTTGGTACCGAGTTTTTGCTATATAGTGTTCTTGTTGCTTTTGGCTTAAGTCAATATATATCTCTTACCTTTACCAAAAAAAATAAAAAAAATCTATTGTTACCTAATATTAGATTTGTTGAATATGTACTGGTATTTATAGTTTGGTTGTGCAACACCACATTGTCAATGGATATGTAATTTGAAATTGTAGATTTGTCTTTTCATGAAGTACAAAAAATGAAACAAAAAAATTATTAGTTGGTCCCTAGTTAACCCTAGAACTTGATCGATCCTATTGGGTCGGTCCAATCCTTGGTCCTAGGCTCAATAGAGTCGATCATTGGTCCTAAAAAGTAAGGACCAACATTGTGTGGGTTGGTCCTATGGTTAGGGGTGGATCGGTCCAACCCGGCCCATGCTCACCCCTAAAAATAAATTACTGAAAAGTGATTGTTTAATTCTAACGTTAGCCAGGAAGTGAGAAATCAGTATCGTCTGTTACGTTCTATAGGTTGAATTGAATTCTTAATGAAGTATAATATAAATTAGTAATGCAATAGAAACACATGATAGATACTTCACCTATATGAGCTTAGAAGTTGTGTCGCTTCTAAAGAAAGTTAGGATTGCTTTTTAGAGAGCTCATGAAACAGGTACAAGCACAAGGTCATAATAGTGTCAAGTAATATAGAACTTCTCACTGAAACAAGAGGTTGCTATATATGTGGTATATCCGTTTTTATTATTTAAAGCACAAGTTTAAAACCGAGCAACTTGTCACTCTTATAGAGTTTTCAGATACTTGCATTAAGTAAAAATTTAACTCGAAAGAGGCCTTTATATATATATATATTACTCTCACTGAAATTTTGGCTATATATTTTTAACGTTTATTTTTGTATTTATGTTTTACAAACAAAGTGGGGGATTGTTGGTAATTTGTTTGTAGAACAAACTAAGAGGCGCCTTGTTTCACATTGAAAAAATATGAGTATGCATGTGGACAAGCACTAATCCACAATCATTATTTTTTATTTATTGAAAAATTGAGATTTATTTTATAAAAATTAATCATAGCATTCTGTTGAAACAGTATGACTATTGATAAAAGAGTTAAACAGTATGACTATTGATAAAAGAGTTACGATTATTTTTTATTTATTTAACTCTAATGTTTTATTTCATTTTATGTTTTTTTCATGATAAACTTTGAAAACATACCTTTTCATATTGCAACATTTTCTGAAGGGTTACCTCTATTCAAAAGACAGAGATAAGTACATCGGTTTTTCAGATTAATCAAGATCAAGTCTTTTCGAACTTTCTTTCCAAAAGAATACAGCTATCTATTCCAATTATTTTCATTGAGAGATCTTGGAGAAAAAATAGAATTGCTATTCAGTATTCTTAATCGAGATTTTGTTGTATTTTGGAGGAAATTTGTTAGTGACCATTAGCAATGTTGTGAGGCAAATAAGTGATATCACGCTTCGAAGTCTGACTTCATTGTTCTTCCAAATTGTTCATTAAATATTTTCCCAACAATTGATGGCTGTATTTTTTACAAAAGAAAACTCGAAAGACCTCATGATTCATTCCAAAACCGACGTATATATATCTACATCTTAATGAAACCTCTGTTGGCAGGGGCATCGTGGCTCTCACAATCTCTCCACAATCCCTCCGCACACTCTCAATGTCTCGACCAAAGCGATTCTCTGTTGTCTTCTTCAATTGGTAAACGACTGCTCAGATATATCCCATCTCAAGCAAATCCACGCTGAAGCTCTGTGCACCACGACAATGACCGACAACGATCCGCAGACCCCCTTCCTCCATAGCAAAATCCTCTACTTCTTGTCCTCACGGAGCATCGACTATGCTTATCAGGTGTTTCAACAAGTTGAGAATCTAATGCGTTCATGCGGAACGCTCTCATAAGGGCCCGCACGGAAAGCAGTGACCCCAAGGAGGAGGCCATCTCGCTGCTTCGGGGGATGTTGGAAGATGGAAGAGTTTTTCCGGATAAGTACATGTTCGCAATTGCTCTCAAGGCATGCGCAGACTTGTTCGCTCTGTCTGAGAGGAGTGCAGTTTGGTGGAATGCCATGATAGATGCCTTGGTTCGGTTTGGTGAGTTCATTGATGCGATGGAATTGTTCCATGAGATGCAGAAGATGTTTAAGCTGGATGGGTTTTTACACGGGGGGCATGTGTGCAGGTAATTTAATTGTCTGCGCCCTTGTATAGTAATGAAAGACTTGCAATTGTAGTACCTGTTGATTTGCTTACAGATTCATATATGTATGGTGCATTTACACACAGGAGAGATGATGCCGTTGTCTTGGTTTATGCACTTCACGCGGTTCTTATGTAATGCTTCGATTAGTCCCCAGTGTACCTGAGATATGTCAAAGTGCAGTTTTTTCATCTGTTCATTTTCTATATTAAGATTCTGATCAACCTGTAAGATGGAATTTGATTGCGTGCTAGAGATGCAGGAGTAATTTGTAAGATGGAATTTTAATTTTACGGTTAGTTAAAAACAAAAAAGTTTGGATTAGTTTGGTGCGTGATGCTTTTCTGGCCTCTTGTCTTTCAGTGATTTCACTTGCACTAAAGTACTTTTTCGGTTCTGCATTTGAGAAATTGTGATTGTGCATTTTCTTATATTCTAAGATTGATGATCTAGACCTAAAGAAGTGCTGTAGACTCCATTACTGGGGAACCATAATTTAGTTGAGTCCGATTCCGTTCTGTCCAATTTCGAAGAATTTTTCCAACAAGCCCATCAGATCCAAATACCTCTCGACTTTAAGCAAATCTACCCCTCGCATCCTGAAAAATATCTAAAGTATATTTCTTCACTTTCCTCCAATAATTGGTCAGGCAATGCGGCTTGAGGGTCGCTGGGCTCATGCCATGGCATGGTGGCGACTACAGAGGTGGAGGCGGTTAAATTCTCAACGGGGGCATAAATTTAAGATGTGAGTTTGATCGGGAATGACTTTTCACCCCATCTCTACTTGTACTTTTATTTAATTAAAGCTGCTTGTGCTTTGTAAATCCTCAACTCAACAGCGAACTGTACTTTGAGTGGGCTTCTCCTAATAACCATATGTATTCAGTTGGTTTTTGTGAAGTTAGAAGCAAATATTAATAAGACTTGGTGCGTTTATTTAGGAGAAAGTGTTTTATGGCAATTGATTTTCCGGACTTTCACTCGTTTATTTTGTGAAGAGTGACTAATCAATCAAAAACACTTTTGGGTCAATGAAAATGTTAATGCATAAATTGAGGAAAGTGAATTCCTAAATCTAAATACGTGAAAATATTTTCCAGAATTACTCATCTCGAATATATTATTTTTTATTTGTAGTTTATTTATTTATTTTAATTTTCCTTCTTCTTTTTTGGCTGGGCACCAACCATGATGAAGGTTGGCAACTGGCCATAAGCAAGCTGGAGCCTCGCCACAAGCTAGCTAGGCTCGAGGTTGTCAGTTCGTGCCTATGGCTAGTAACTAGATGTCGCCAAGGCCCAGTGACCGACGGAGGGGAAGAATAAAGAAAAAGAAAAAGAAAGTAATTATTTGAAAATTTGATTTTTTTTTTTTTTTGCCATGAAATAAAGTCATAAGATTGAAATCACTTTCTAAATGAGTTCCAAACAATAGGTAACATTTTCGATTACATATCACAAAATAAAGGAAAACTGTTCACTTTCATAAAAAATAATTTTCCAGAAAGCATTTTCCTTTATCATAAAGTTTTCCTTGAAACGAAAGCATCCGACTTGTCAAGGAAAACGGCTCCATCCATTTCACGGAAAACAACCTCCATAGAAATTTTCCGGATTTTCTAGTGTTTGGCATGCGAAAAACAAACATATTAATGAAATATGGAAAAGAGGTCTTTGTAAATGTTTTCCACCAACAGAAAGTAGAAATCATTTTGCCTCCCCTTTCTTTCACCCATACCAAGCACATTCTTCTCCATGCACTCATTTTAATTATTTATTATTTATTTATTTTTAAAAGAAATCAATTTTTTTTATTCCTTTTTCCTTTTTCCTTCTTCCTCAACTAGTCACCGATCAGGGACTGACCACTGGCGAGGGACGAGCTCGCTGACCTTTGGCAAGGCTCGAGCTCACCGGAATCTGGCGAGCTTGTCCCTCACCAGTTCTTTGGCGAGGCTGGTTGTTAGGATAGATGAATTAATCCAAACTAATTAATTAATTGAGACAAATCTGCACCTCCTAATTAATTGAGTTCACTCGAACATGACCCACGCGCAATACGTGCCCATCTCGACTAGGGAGTCGTGGCCCCTTCTGGTCGAACAACACCTTGAGCAATTCAAAGTAAACGATGGAGGATTTGTTAAAGTTTGAGGGTTTGCTAATATAGTCATTTGGTTGATATATCTATAAAGATGACCGTGGACTATGGTATGATTCTGTGAAATGTTTGATCTTAGTAAGTATATGCACGCTTCATTGCAATTGGAGGGTTTTTGTTGGCCAAGTATATATAAGGGTCAGTTTGTTTATTTTTGTTTCTATTCCCTGGAACACAAATTTATGTTCTTTTGTTTCGGGGAACAAAAAAAGAACATAAATGCGTTTGTTTACACAAAAAATTATTTTTTGTTCCAAAAAACAAATTTGGAATAAAAACAAGAAACAAGAAAAACTTGTTTCTTGTACTCGGGAACATTTTTTGAAGAAACAAAAGAACAAAAACACAAAACTTGTTACCACCCCATGTCGTGGCGGCGTTGGTTCGGGCTTTGTCCTCTTCAAGACAGGGACAAGTTCGAATCCTAGTGTCGTAATTTGTGGACTTACCTATGGCGTCACCCCAGGGTTTATCTGTCGGCTGCCGGCTGTATGGAGTTCCCTACGTCACCAAAAAAACACAAAACTTGTTTCTTTTTTTTCTCCTCTTTCTTCTTCTTTTTTCTTCTTCTTTTTTCTTTGGTTGGTCGCCGGTCTAGGCCATGGCCGGCGACCTTGCCAGAGTGTCGCCAGCCCCAAGCGAGGTAGGCCTCACCCAGCCCAGGTGAGGTCGGCCTAGCGCAGCCCAAACGAGGCCGAGCCGTGCCGATGGCCTGGCGAGGCTCCAGCGAGCTCACTAGACGTCGCCCAGTCAATCGCCAGCCTAGGAGAAAAAGAAAAAGGAAAAAGAAAAAAAATGAAAAATATAATAAAAATATTTAAAAATTAAAAGAAACAAAAGAAATCATACAAGTTTACCAAATGTGTTTCTATTCTTTTTCTGTTCCAGCAACAAAAATTTTGTGCAATTACAAAATGCATTCTTCTGTTCAAAAATTGTTCTTCGGAATATAAATAGTTTTTTCTATTTCTATTCCCATGAACAATTTTTGAACAGAAACGTTATTAAACGCACCCTAAGAAGCTCAACCGCACTGAAAAGTTCTAGGTTCTGGAAATCTCTCAATTTGATAAGATGAAGGAGATTCCTTGGAGTGTGCCGCAGACGATGCATAGAAGCGACCGAGGATTCACGTCTATATAAGACGGCTTTCTAAAAACTATTAAAACTTTTCTTCAATTGCGCGGAGTTCGGCCGCGTTCGTATTGACGATTGTAATTGTTATAGGAAAGGTTTAATAGTGGGTTTGAATAGCTCTGTATATTTTACGAAAAATGAATGATTTGAAAATATTTTTATTAAAAGTAATTATTTATATCGCTTAAAAAAATGATTTTAATTGAATGCAAGTGTTTGATGTGTTTGCGGAAAAATAACTTTGGGATAATAAGGTTTATTACCAAGGCATAAAGGAATGTTCCACCAATAAAAAATAAAGAACTTTAAGGTTCACTACCAATAAATTGGATGAACGCTCCATTTGCTTTGCGAAAATGAACGATTTGAAAAAAATTTTCTTAGAAATGATCATTTGTATCACTAATCAACAAATAATATTTTAGTTATCAATTACAATTTATGTTTAAATATTTTCTTGGACGATAAGAATATTTTTCGTTCATTAATTTTTATAAGTGATATAAAAAATCATTTTTAAGAAAATATTTTTCAAATTGTCCGCATTCTACGAAACAAACAGATTCAATGAACCAAATGAATCATTCGAGAGAAAGTCCAATGCGTAATGAACTCAAAACTTTGCATGCATACAACTGAGAATGCGCATCTTATTCACCGAGGGACTAGGACTCTAAATCTAGGAAATATAAAATTGGGAACGTTAATCTGGGAACATTAAACTAGGAAATAATCAAGTAAGAAAATCCAATGAAATCAGGAAACTACTCTTCGGCCTTAAAATCGGTTTAAATTAGAAAATCAACGATATTCTTTAACTTATAGAAATTAATCATGGATTAATCCTTGTGTTTGATGGGGTTCGATGCTCCCACATTATTCACATCCTTCTTAGTTCAATTAGTCATTAATTTCATAATCCACGAAATAGTTAGCTTTCCCTATATTCTAAGTTGCCCCAAAAGAAATTACTTATTTTTCCGACACCACGCAACAAATCTCCGCGCCCATCGCGCCATTTTAAGACCTATAAATACACGTACCCCCACCCATAGAAACCATCAAAATAAGCATTCAGTTTCGAAGCCCACACCAAGAACCGACGCCAAAAACCTCCGAAAATGAGGCTCTTTGTCCTCGCCGCGGTGGCCGCCACTGTACTCCTCCTCCTCCAAGGTTCGGCCGCCAGGGCCGCCGGCAGGGAGGGGCCATTCGGTTGGGAGCCGATAAAGGATCTGAGCGACCCGCACGTGCGGGAGATCGCTGAGTTTGCGGTCAATAAGCACAATGAGGACGCCCAGACGAAGCTGGCTCTGGATAAGGTGGTGAAGGGTGAGACGGTGGGGTTCTTGGGAACGATCTACAAGCTTATCGTCGAGGTCAAGGACGGGGCAAACCCGAAGAGCTACGAGGCCGTAGTTTGGGATGGGAAGTCGGTTAGATTTCTCTTTTTGTTCAAGGCCGTTGAAGGCAACGTGTGAGCTCGTGTCTGTGAATGATCGATATCGACCCTTTAAGTAATTTGAGAATAAAACACGATCCGGTTTTCATTTTTACGGACGGAAGTTTAGTCCGATGTGATAGCTTTTTTTTTTTTTTTTTTCAAACCTCTACTGAAATAAGCCAATCAAATTGGTGAGTTGGGTTGGGATATAAATAGTTGGATCCAAAATGATCAATTTATTTTCAATGCAAATTTCTCAGTCCATACCCGACCTGACCACACTCGATTGGTCTCGAAATGTATTTTAAATATTTTTTCTCCTTAATCTTTCAACAAATTACTGCACATGAGAGTCTAATTGTCTGAGAAGTACCGACACTCTCCAGGAGCTTTTGTATCTTGTCCTACACTCTGACACGTGTTTGATAGGCATTGACATGTCAACGAGTGCTGGAAATTTTGACACGTGATCAACTCTCCCTAACACGCTCCGACACGCAAGTCCAGAAATTTTACACGTACAAGGTCAATTAAAAAAAAAAAAATCAATACTTGAGGGGTTAAAATGTAAATATATGAAAAAAAAGGAAAAAAAAAAAAACGGATAGGGATCATGGTTGGGCCCTACTGCTACTATCGCTGCCACTATTGAAGAGCACTGGTGAGGTGCGAAAGGGGGTGGCCCTCACTAGCCCGGGTGAGGTCATCGCAAGCTAGGCAAGGACTAGTGAGGCTCACCCATATCTAGGGGATGTCCTAAGCTGAGGCTTAGGCGAGGCTCACCCAAATTTGGGTGATATCACGCCCTTACTTGGGCTTGGTAAGGGTCATCGGCCCTCGCCTAGGGCGATGAGGCCTCACCTAGGACCAGGGCAGCTTGTCAGCCATAGGTGAGGGTCGGCGTCGCCCAAATTTGGGCGAGCCTTGCTTGGGCCTTGCCTAGACTAGCAAGGGTCGACCCCCCTCCGTTGTCGCCGGCGCCCCTCCAATGGTGGTAATGATAATGGCAACAGATCAGGCATGACCCTACCTTTTCATTTTCTTTTTTTTTTCCATTTTTTTAAGAATTATTTTAGTTTTTTTTTAATTTTTTTTTACTATTCTTTAAATAAGATTTAAAGAAAAAAGTAATAAAAAATGCCACATAAGATAAATAAATAAATTTTAAAATATCACTTCAATATTTTTCTTTAAACAAATCGACAATGTCAATGGAAGAACTTGATTGCACTAATTTGATGAGTTTTAGAACTCAATTGTATTTTCGCTATAAGTTTTAGGATTTGTAGTGTACATATCTGTAAATTTAATAGTGGAATGTGGATTACTTATTTTTTTCGTTCAAGTTTTATGGATTATTGCAATTGAATATAATTGAATTTGTCAAATTAAAATAATTGATTATATTAACAAATATTGGATTACTGTTTTTAGTGGAACTTAATTCTAGGCTCTTTTTATTTTTATTTATTTATTTGTGCATTTATATATAAAGATATATTCAATATATAACGTGTCGAAACGTGTTGAAATTCTTTATTTTTTTTTAGAAATGACTCGTCGACTTATCGTGTCGTGTCTTGTCGCATGTCCTATATCCCATGTCTATGTCGGTGTTACATAGCCAATTGTCACCGGGATCAAAAGACTCAAAATAAAAATAAAAAAATAAAAAAAGCTTTGCGCTGAGAACAAAATATTTGGGTATAAGAGGAAGATTTCAGCTAGATATCATCGGTTGAAGTTGCACTTTTCCTGGGCACCATAAGACCGACCATCATCGTCCTCGGAAAAGCACACCCATCATCCACATCCATACGAAAGCAGTAAAGCACTCATCGATTTGATCTCCACACTGTATTTCTAAACGGAGGGTGGAAATTATGCCTGCAGATCTCAGTGAATGCGATGTCAACTTTCAATTGCTTTTGAAAGAGTAAAGTCAATGTCTTAAATAGCTCAAAGACCGGGAAGACCGATCATTGGTACACCGACACAGCTCGGAGCAAGTAGAATTCAAAAATTCCGGAATGACTCAGTTAGCGGAATTAGCCGGATTTGCTTACTCGGAACTTTGTCCCCAGTCGATCGCCAATGAGGACACTAGATTCATGTATGGAGCTTTCGAATATCTTAAACCATTTTCACTCGACCCGTTAAATCTCTAACAACCCATTTACAATTAAGCTCTATTTGTATAATTAAAAAAATTGGTCCATGACCCATTTTGATACCTCTATCGCAAAGATATTGGGTACTTGACACCGCGCATCTGAATTTACTAAAACAAAGAGAAATCAATGTATCTCCCCTGGCTTGAGTAACTCGACGAGAACTTGGAAAAAGAATGGCAAAAATTGATGACAATAACGGAACGCTGGCAAATTTTTTTATCAAGCGAAATGAACGCTGCCACCATCGGACTATCATCCCTCACTGGCTGCAGCTGTGGCGGAGAAAGCCCCCGCGCAGCATCAGGGATCCAGGCGATGCCGAGAACGGCAAGGGGTATGAGGGGAAGAGTTCGGGATTGAGGAGAGGGCAGCTGTCGAGGGTGAAGTTGGAGGGAGAGCTGCCAGCGACGAGGATAGAATTGTTGGCAGAAGGGTCGGGAGGTGAGAGCTTGTGCGGAAGCGCTTGAGTTATGAGAAGGCGAGGCATCGGGAGACGACGTGGTAGAGGAAATAGAGAAGATCCATGGGGTGCCAAAGACGGCAGCGTCGGTGCTAGCAGAGACGAAGAGGGTGGCGGAGGCAGGTGAGCATCAAGGGGTCGACGGGCGAGACGACGTAGGCCCAGTTGCCAAAGTCGCCGGAGGTATTTGAGGATGTTGCCGACTCGTTGGAAGACAGATCAAGTCCAGATTTATCTTCTTTATTTTAGGAGTGCAATCGAAATATACAAATTTTAATATTTGACGGTGGGACCAGCAGATTCAACGGATATTATTTGAGTATGTGCTAGTATATGCTCTCGTGAACTATAAGGGACAGACCTAAATTGGATTTGGGATCAAGGAAAAGCATTGTTTCAGACGAATTAGCATCGGCCGTAGGCAAGTTCTTGACTTCTGGCCTTTGGTAATGCATATGTTATCGTATTCTATCTCTATCCGACTTGTATCTTGAAAGACCAACTCGATCTCAATTATTTCCACTATTACTTACTATCGACCATAATATTGAGATGAGCTGGATAAGATGAATTGGTCTACTCTATGCAACTATAATGAAGTCGTAAAATTGTACACCAAGCTAGTGCTAAATGGTACACCTAAGTATGCACATATCTAATTCCTTGTGGTTTATTTAGGGCTTTGGATTCGATTTGCATAGCTTGAATGCCTCATTCAAAAACCATCCTCAATTTCCTGTGGGCGGGCAATGCAAAGTCATCACAAAACATATCAAATTAAAAATTGGATCAATGGAAAGTATTATTCACATCAACGTATAAATAATCGAGTCTCAAACAACAAAAATATGGTCTGATTATCTGTTATAATATTGGATTTGACTACCTTTGCACGGCGGTGTGCAATTGGGATTTGTTCAACCATAGAACTGGGCGGACAGGCTGTTTCAACTGCGGGAATGCCTCTCTCTCTCTCTCTCTCTCTCTCTCTCTCTACCTCTCTCTATTGACGAAATGTTGCTTCTTGCCATGATTTGAGCCATGGAATCCATGCTACAATACGAAGACACATGCATGACCACCTAAGCGAATTATTGTATTTGAGAGACATAGTTTTACATGATATCTGTGAATCGGACTGGTCGGTTTAGAGAGGATTGTTTCATGGACCAGCAGCTCATCAATACCCAATCTGATTTTCGAATCTGGGGACCACTGCTGAGGTTCCAGTTAAAAGACAGATACCGATCATCCATGGGCTTTTGCCAACAAGTCGAGGGAAGTGTGAGTTGAAACTATTGTGTGCACTTGTATACCTAATTACTCTTGCATTAGATGCACTTAATATGGTCAGGATTCACGGCTTGCATACCCCATCAACATGTTGAATATTGCTTTGCATTGGATGCAGCCTACCCCGCTGGAATTGCTTTGCCCAAGCAAGAAAGCCGATGTTTTTACCCATGTTTGCATGTTCATCTTCTCAATTCCACAATTTCAGTAACTCCCAGAGGGATCGTGCTTCTTGCAATGACCTCCTTCTCGCGACCTAATGAAATTCGTAACTATTCCCGCTCTTAGCTCAAGTAAATTGAGGCGCTCTTAGTTATGATCAAAGTAACCCCCAACTAAATCTCATATCAAGACCGACTACTACGCCTTTCAAGTGGAAGAGAGGGTGGAAAAGCTCCAGATCGAGGTTGAACTTGATATTTACTTGACTCTTCGCATTTTGTTTCCTCCCCCGTGGATGTACTCCTATCGATGGGGAGTATAAACCATATCCCAACTTTCCAAACACGCCTCTCTACAACACCGTCGGATTTTTGACACTTGTCGTTATTATCTGCCCTCCCATCTCTCATACTATGTTAGAAAGCCCATTCTAAAAGTTTAAAATGATAGGTATAGGGAAATCACGTGAATATAAAAAGCATTTATGACCCATTGTTAGGAGGTATGGGACAATATTTCCACAGAGACAAACCTTGACCAAACGCAAAAAAGGAGACAAATGAAATAATAACATTTGTATCAAAACCAAACTTAAGGCAATTCAATTGACTATTTGAGCAAGAGATAATCTACAATTGTGACATGTAATAAAATTTTGAAAGCATAGTCATCAACTATATCAAAACTGAACATATATCATGGTTTCCATTGGTGTCAAAACTTATATATAGTCAATGAATAGACTCAAGATATTGCATAAATAAAATAAGTGCTAGTAAAACCTTCCTTTGCAAATATTAGGCCTATTCGGCTCTTTCTCTTTGCCGTCCTCTTTGTGGTTGCTCTGAAATCAACACAAGCAATCCGAGAATTCGAATACGAGGTCTTTAACAACACCTCTAGAACTTTGAATGCCTGGTTTAGTAGAGAGGTCAGGGTGAAGTACGTTGTGGAAGCTTTGATAGCTGCTGCCGAGTTTTCCTCAAGACAAATGAGAAAATTACCATGAAAATCATAGACCTACTGTATAACGGTCAATCTAGTATTAAACTTTTCAATTGGGTTAATTTTTAGTCCTAAACCTTTTGAAAATTTGCTAATATTATCCTTCCAACTAATTTTAATTGGAAATCAATGACATGAAGGCTAGGCGTCTTTCGTGCTTAGACCGATACTGAAGTAGACAATTTCTCCAATTTTGAAAAGTGAAATTTTAGTATTTTATTTTATTCTATTTTACTTTTCAATTCTAGTCTTGTGAGGGTCGCTAGCCATCGGGCAAGAGGCATGAAGCTTAAATTTGTTACGATCTGAGCACCTAGAGTGAGCAAGCCTGATATGTTCAGGCCAGACTTCAATCTTAGCAACAATGTGACCTATGCATGTTCCTTTTATTGATAATGTAGTCATTTAAATCATTGATTGTTTGAGTGCTACCATGGACTCCATATGATCAGCAGCCTATACGGGCTTCCTGTACAGGGTCTATAGATAATGTTCTTTCGGTGGGTCAAAAGACCATCAAGGGATTAAGCTATTTGGAATGTCCTTGTATAGACTACAAAACAATTCAACTCGAGAGCAATCTATGCCATTTCACGGGTAAAATTCTCATTGTCCATAGCCACTACAAATTCCTTCGATAAATAGATAATAGAGATTTGCTCAACTATGGACTGTATTGAAACTTTCTGAGATGTGTTAGGCTTTCATCGTAGTTCGTGTCGTTTTATAACTAAAAATGAGGATTAGCATTGCCAGAGGCTTCATTGGACGGGCACGCTGTCTCTTTACATGTCCAATTGTTATATATGAAATCACAATCGGTTAAATTGGATGAGTATAGCATTACACAAAGTAAGATAGTCGCCTAGAGTCGTAATGAGAAAAAAGGAACAAAAATCTAATCCTTAGAAAAACTAGGTATCAAAAGTTGATCCGCTTGGTCAACCAGTGATAAATATGAACGGGCCTGGAAAAGTCCAGGGGAAAAGCATTTAAAGTGACAACTAAAAGACAATAATAACAAAAAGAGGCACAAGACTTTAAAGATGTCATAATAATCCAATTTGATTAGCACTAACATAAAAGCAATTTTGAAGACCACTCATGACCCTAGTATGAAAATGACACGCACTTTGAATCGAACCACATAGACACGGACACAAATACAAATATGCTCCCCTTGTTACCTTAAATATGTGTAAAGCAAAGAAATTATGATTTGGGAGTCACAAAGTAGTTCAATAATGTCTGATGCTTCCGACAAAGTGGGACTCCATAATAAAGTCATATGAAAATGACGTCATCCTAGGGTCATGAGTCATGACTATGGCGTAATAGTATTAGTCTATGAAGACCTTGGCATTGACTTCACTTCCACTGACGGAAGACATAGATACTCTTGCCTCATATGACAAAAAGCAAAACGATATGGAAAGGTACTTCCATACCCTTCATTTAAAATGAACTACTAAAGTTCCTTTGATGTAGATTCCCTCATTCTACTGACTAAAAAGAATGAGAAATTTTTTCTGCCGACTTTTCTGTTACGCAAGAAGTGGCGTTGGAGGCTCGGAGGCATTTTCTTTTAGGACAAAAATGCCCCGATTCACAGCGCAAATAACAGCATGCGACATGCATGTGGTTGTCATCCAGCGAACATCTGTGCTGCCGGTGAGATTGGGTGGGGTTTCAATTGAGACGAAATCACCAATTATAGAGCTTACTTTGAGTCAAACAATGATCTTAGAGGTGCTTTGAGAAAAATGGTTAATATCATGAAAATTCCTAAACCGGTACACCTATGACAAATTTTCCAAAAACTAATTTTTTACCACCAAAGACCCTAAATTGGTGCACTTATGAAAAATTTACTCAAAATTAATTTTTTGGCAACTAAAAACCTCAAACTAGTACATTTATAATAAATTTACCCTTCATTAATTTTTTTTAAATTGGATTAATATCACAAAGAACCTAAGACTAATAAACTTGGAACTCTAAACTAATACACTTGTCAATTGCTACGTGTCATCTAATTCAGCAATTTGACGATAAAATTTAACGGAATTAAACTTAAGGCAATTTAATTGAGCAAGAGATAATCTACTATCGTCACATATAATAAATTTTTGAAAGCATAGTTGTCAACTATATATCTTCCATGGTTTTCACCGGTGTCAAAAATTGTATATAATAAGCAAATGGAAAGGAGAGGTGGGGGGTTCGAATCCCCACCTTCTCAGGTGGGGTTGGGATGTGGACGATTTAGTTTCAAGCGTGGGTTTCGACTCCCACGCTCTGCAAGGAAGCAGGGCAAAAGTCTGATAGTGAGAGTTAAATTAGGAGTAGAATAGAACCGACAAAAAAAAAAGTCATCCTTTGCAATAATTAGGCCTACTCGGTTCTTTCTCTTCATTGTCCTCTTTGTGGTTGCTTTGAAACCAACACAAGCAATCCAAGAATTTAAATGCAAGGTCTTTAACAACACCTCTAGAACTCCATATGCCTGGTTCAATAGAGAGTTTGGGGTGAAGAATGCTACAAAAGCTATGCTAGCTGCCCCTAAGTTCATCCTCAAGAAACAAATGAGAAAATTGTCAAAAATAATAATCCTAAACCTATTGTATAGAGGTCAATCTAGTTCTAAACTTTTCAATTTGGTTAATTTAATCCTAAATATTTTCACAATTGCCAATATAGTCATTTCGACCAATTTTGGTAAGAAATCGATAATGTGGATGCTAATTATTCTACGTGGCTAGACTGGTGCTGGCGTGAATAATTATTCGACATCTTTTTTATTATTTTATTGTTTTCTTTTTTCTTTTCAACCCTAGGTTGGTGAGGGTTGTTTGCTAACCCTTGCCAGCCTCTAGGCGAGGTATGCAAAGCCTAAATTTGTGATAGTCAAGGCTAGCGAGCCAAGCTTCAATTTAAACAAAAGCAAGGCCTATGCACATTCCTACTACACATAATGTAGATTAATATCATCTAAATCATTGATTGTGTGAGTGGCCACCATGAACTCTATTCGCATGGGGTATATAGATGATGTTTTTTCAGTGGATCAAAAGACAATCAAGCAATTAAACTACTAGAACTACCTTGTTCAAACTACAAAACAATTCAACTTGAGGGCAATACATGCCTTATCATTAGTGGAGTTCTAGTTGCTATTCAATTCAAAACTAATGCACATTGAGACTAAACAGAACTTTTGACAACCCTATTGAAAACTCCAGGGAAAAATACAATTAAAATGACAACTAAAAATAATACTAATAAGAGGCACAAGACTCTAAAAAGATGTGATAATATTTCAATTTGGCTGGCAACAAAAAAAAATCGATTCTGAAAACGAAACAAGATCCTTATATGAAAACGACACTGCATTCTGAACTAAACAAATAGACATCGACTCGAATACAAATCCAAATAGGCCCCACTGCTGCCTAAATAATGTAAAGCAAATAAATTTTGACATGGGGGGTCCAGAACCGTTCAATAATTCGTCTGCAGTGACTCCTCAATCTGATGATGGATCGATTCACGTGATAACTTTGTGGGGACAAGTGACGTCATTCTAGGATGTAATCGTTTGGCCTACGAAGATAAAACAAAACACATGACCCCAATAAAAAGAAAAAAGATAACAAAACGACAAGGAAAGGTACTTCATTAATAAAGTCCCTTTACTGCATTTTTCCCCGTTCTACTAATAAATAAATAAAAAGGAGAAAATGAGAAATTTCTTCTGCAGAATTTTCCGTCATGTAGCCGCAGTGGCGCGGACGGGCCTGGAGGCGTTTTCTTTCAGACAAACAATGCCCATGTCCATGGCTCGAATAATGGCATGTGACACGCGCACAGTCATCGTCCGGTGAACATTTGTGTCGCCGGTGAGATTGAGGGTGCTTCAATTGAGACGAATTCACCAAATTATGGAGCTTAATTCGAGGCCAATACTGACGTTGGAGGTGCTTTGGGAGAAATTCCCCTCCCCTTTCTCGAGGAGGGTTTTCCAGACTTTCCCGCTTTTTTATTTTGCACGTGATTTTTTTTTTTGGTCAAAGTAGCAAATATATTGATTTAAGGAAGAGTTACACCATTCTCCAGTATGTCCATACACAGGATATCAAGCAGAGGAGGTGGAATAAAAGCAACCCAATCTGGGGAAAGGCTTTTGGCCTCATGGGCCTTGGCCGTCCAATTAGCCGCTTCATTGGCTCGCCTGTTACAGTGAACGACACCAAGGGAAGAAAACCCTTGGAGAAGTTCCGCAGCTTCTGCAATCAATGGACGGAGCTCCCATGGTGAAGATCGTTGGGCATAGACCGCTTCCACCATGATCTGGCAGTCCGACTCGACGGTGATGGTTCGATCGGCCTGTCCATTCTGCAGCAGATGACGAAGAGTGAGGGTGAGGGCCTGGGTTTCCGTCTATAGGGCAAAAGACGTAGCGACACGGCTCGTGAATCCATCTACAAGCTGGCCATTGTGATCACGAATCAGGGAAGCCACCGATCCTTCGAGGGATCCAGGAATAAAGGCAGCATCGATGTTGATCTTCCAGTTGCCAGACTTCGGAGGATGTCACACTCGGTCAGAGGATTGGGGCGGGGGTGGAGCGTCCAGATTGACTGCACATAGTCAGCGATCAGTGAGGGCGTTCACAAGGGCCGTGTGGGCGACAGAGATTGGATCGAGTTTAACCCTGTGGAAGACCCAGCTGTTTCTAGCCTTCCAGATTTGCCACAGCGTGTGTACAATCCGTTCTAGGTCAGGTAAGTAATTTCTATCAGCTAGAATATCTGCGAACCAGGCGTCCATTCGTTGAATACTGTGAGCTGTGGGGTTGATGTTGAGCTGCGGGTGCGACCAGATCTGTTGTGTCCATGGGCATGTGAGAAAGAGATGTTCTGTTTATTCAAATTCTTGTGATTGGCAGAGCTGACACCTAGGATCTGAGAGTATATGTCTGGTGTATAGATTCTCGCGCGTAGGAATAGCATTGTGGCAGATCGACCACATGAAGATCCAGAGCTTGGGGGGGACTTTAAGCTGCCATAGTTTGCGCCATAGATATTTCGGGGCTTGATAGGAGGATGAGGCAATATTGTTATCATCCTTTCGTGCTGTGAGGCAATTGTAGCCATTCTTGACTGTGTATTCTCCATCTTGAGTAGGTCGCCATATAAGTTTATCAGTGCTACACTGAGAACGAATAGGTATGGCTAAAATCTCAGTCACTAGCTGATCCTCAAAGAACATGCGCAGCATAGGTTCATTCCAAAGTTGCAGACCTGGTAAAATAAAGGCAGCCACTGTCTGCGGTTCACCTCGGAGGGCCGGGCCACCTATGGTGCCTCTTAAGAGCCATCTGTCTTCCCTGATATTGATATGTTGTCCATCACCAACAGACCATTGGAGATTATCCAGAATAGAATCTCTACCTAGCAGTAGACTTTGCCAGCCCCAGGAAGGTCGTACCCCTTTAGTTGCATGCAAGAAGTCCGTAGAGTGATAGTAAAGCCCTTGAAGCAGTTTTGTCCATAGGGAGGTAGGATTTTGAAGGAGACGCCAAGCCTGCTTACCTAGTAAGGCTTTGTTGAAGTTGATAAGGTCACGAAACCCCAGCCCTCCCAAATCTTTCCTCGTGGTTATGGAATCCCACTTCTTCCAATACATACCTGTCTTAGTACTTGATGTCTGCCACCAAAATCTAGCCATTTGCTGTTGAATAGATTTACACAGAGAGACAGGGAGTTTGAATATAGACATTACATATTGTGGGATCGCCTGAACAACGGTTTTGAGTAAAAGTTCCTTACCTCCTTTCGATATGAACTTCTCCTTCCATCCTTCAAGTTTAGAGTGTACTCGAGTTAGGATCCAGGCAAACATGTCTTTCTTTTATCGTCCCCAATATGATGGTATGCCTAGATATTTTGCACGTGATTAAAAAGCCAATTTATGACAAAAAAAAACTGACCCTTGGCCACAAACGAATGTCGCACGATTCCAATGCTTGTTTCCCTTTAACACGTGGTCCTACTTGGTTGAATCTGTGCTTTGATATTGTCAATATTTTATTGAATAGTTGGGTTATCATAAGTGGTCATGTGCATGGAACTTTACTGTTGCTAATTTTACTTCATCATTCACCAATGAACTTCTTGATATTCGGAAACTCTATAAAGTGAATCAATAATTTAACAGATGTCCGAGTCCAAAGGTGTCCCGAGAAGAGAGAGAGAGGCCATTATTAGTTCCGAGCAAATGGAGCGAAGGTTGTTGGAAGCAACTCGAAAGGGCAATATCCATGAGCTGAAAGACTTGATCGGCAGCAATGAGCTCATTCTCGAGGAGATGGCTCTCAAAGAAGCCGGTCACATGCTGCTGCACGTCGCTTGTTTGGGCGGCCATTTGGATGTCGTCCGAGAGCTCCTGAAGCATATGCCGAAGTTTGCCAAAAAAGTGGACCGGGATGGTTTCAGCCCGCTGCACATCGCAGCAGCTCGCGGTGACGTTGAGATCGTGGAGGAGCTCTTGAAACTTGGTACACACCTGTGCTCCGTGAAGGGATGGGAGAGAAGAATCCCTTTGCATAATGCCGTCATCAACGGGGAGGTCAATGTCATGAAGGAACTGCTCTCTGCTTCGCCTGAGTCTGTTGAAGAGACAACCACCCGAGAGGAGACCGCGCTTCACCTCGCTGTGAAGAACAACCGGTTTAAAGTGCTGGTTCGGTTGGTGGAGCATCTGAAGCGTCACAAGAAGGAGCAGGTGATCAATTGGAAGGACCACAAAGGCAATACTGCCTTGCATCTAGCTGCCGCTGGCAAAAATTTCGAGGCAAGACTCGCCGTTCCCCCTTTTTATTGGACTTTTCTTTGTGCTTTATTTCAGTGAGGGTTTTATTTTGGTGTTCCCAACACATGCGAAAATCTTTTAAGCAAAGGAATTTATTTGATCATCACGGGAATGTAGGACGTCTCGTCCATTTAAAAAAAAATTCTCTACTATCTAAATGTCCGAAATCAATGAGAATAAAACAAAAATAGGAAAGATTTCAGGTGGTCGACTTCCTCCTTCGTGGGCATGTTGTGGAGCTCGAGGTCGTGAATGTGAACGCCTTGAACAACAGTGACTTGATGCCTCTAGATGTCTCTGCTCTCTCGCAAAGGGAAGCAGGAGACAGAGAGATCAGAGAAATTCTCGCACAAGCTGGAGGAATATCAAACTCGCCCGCTTCAAGACCAGTCTTGGTGGATGACAACGATGTCGAGGGAGGTAACAGTCATCTATCACATGGGGAACCAGTCCCAAATGCTCCTAAATCATTATCACGTTCGACACCGAAAAAATTGAACAAAGATGGTGGAGAGTCGTGGCGCAAGATTGAGGCCCTGCTGGTTGTTGCTGCGCTCATCGCCAACGCGACCTACCAATCCGTGCTTCAGCCTCCAAGCATTGTAGGACATGAGAAGGTCAACAATACTTCTAGGGGATCCGAGAACAGTACTTCCAGCGGATCCGAGAAAAAGGAGAATATAACTTATGGCGCAAACCTGGTGTACATCCTTTTCCTGGGCGGCAACACATTCGGATTCTTGGTGTCAGTCCAGATCATCATTTGCCTCACCGTAAGGTTTGGACAACAGTACTTCCTAGGGCCGGTTATGCTATCCCTGATTGCAATGGTTCTAACTTACTTTTGTTTCACGTTATCCCTGCTGATCACATCAACGGGTGATGCGGTAGACACTGCGCTGCACGTGTTGCCTCTTATGATAGCAGTTTTCCTTCTACTGATACAGAGGTGGCTAGTGATGGTTTCAGATTTTTTCTTGAGACGGCTTTTTCGATTCTTGGGGGTTCTGTACGGAGGTAACGAGGACCAAAGTCGTGGTTGTCTATGATGGTGGTATTTCTCTTTCCTTGAAGTTGACCTAAGACATGCAAGTGTCACGGTCCGTGAATCCTCCTGTATTCGTGACCCTTGTGAGTGGCGCTTGGGGTTATCTGGTGAAGAGTGTGAGGCAGAAGGGTAGAACACAACTGGTCCGTGGGAGTGGCGTCAGGACGGTTGGTGCTAGGAGTTCTAGGATAAAAGGATTACATTACTTAGTGTTAGGACTAGAATTAGCACCTAGAGGGGGGTGAATAGGTGATTAAAGCAATTTTAACAATTTAATCCGAATAAGAGATTAATGAATTAAACCAACAATCGCTGCAAATGAAAGTAATGAAAGATAAAAGGATTAAGGATAGAGAATCAAGACTCCAGATTTCTAGTGGTTCGGCTTAGACCAAGCCTACGTCCACTCTCCCGCACGAACAACCCTTCTGGCTAGATTTCACTAAGAATCATAAAGAGTGATTACAGTCTCACGCTCTTGAGTCCACAGTGTAGAAGCTCTACTACATTTCCTCAAGGTCTCACCACAATATGATCTCTCTTTTGATTACATATAACGCTCGAAGAATAAGATCGCAAAATAGAAAAGGAGATTCAGACTTTGGAATTCTTCTATCCGGCACCCTTCAACAACTGGAGTATCTCTCTTATATACTTCTTCATGCCTTCAATACCGTTGGCACCTTCCAAAGAAGTTCTTCCAATCAACCCGTTGGACAGAATCAATTAGAGAGATCTCGAGCTCTTTAAGGTAAGTGTTGATAGCCCATCAATCCTGCTTGCCCATACAATCAGGATCTTGGTTTCCATAAGTAGATCCTTCCAAATATAAGTTACGAAATCTTTAGAGAATCTATACATATTCGAATACGAAAGTAAGATCTTCTAGTGCTGAATCCAGTAGAAAGATATTCTCTAACCGTTAGAGCAAAGACCATATAAGATCAGAACAAAAGATGGTCTGGAGACTGTCAATGAGAGTAGACTTTGAAACATGAGTCTTGCTAGCTTCAGACTTTGATCTTCAGACTTTGTCAATAGAGTCTGTAAGTCTTCAGACTAGACTGATGAAAATGTTTTGTCAACTTCAAAATACTTCAAGAGAGTTTATCCAACAATCTCTCCCTTTTTGATGGTGACAAAAATTTCCTGCAGATTTGAATATTATTGCCCTACAATACAACTTTTAAGCAAGTATTGATATCTCATAAAAGATTAGAATAAAAATAGTAGAAGTTATCCTGTACACAGATGTCCTGTACACAAACTTATCCTGTACACAGATTTGCATTCACAGAAACCTCATTAGTCATAAGCAGACAGTACTATCTTTATATAATTTAATAGCTTAAAGTAATGCAATAATGTGCACACATTCAAAAACTCAAGATAAAGTCAAAATATCAATCACAATCATAACAACTCAAAAATGTTTTAAAAAAATGAAGATAAGATTTGGTTTGGTTTGAGGATAGAGTCTGAAATTGAAATGTGCTTGAAATCTGCAAAGTCTTTTTCTCCCCCTTTTTGTCAGCATTAAAAAATCAATGAGCACGAGGAATGCGAACAAGTTGAAAGTCCTCCATAGACTTGACAGTTTCTTCTAGCTTCCTCAAATCTTCCTGTAGTTGGGTAAGAGCAGTGCCTTTTGCAGTATCCTGAATCTGACGCTGAACCTCTTTAAGCTGATCATGCATGGTGATGAATATTACATGATTTTCATTCTGCAAGGTCTGAAATTCATACCCCATAGCATAGATTTGGCCTTTGAGCTCCAAGATGATGTCAAGCAACCTTCCAAAATCTCCTGAATTGTCAGTCTGTGTGCTTGCGTCAACTCGGTTTGATGGTGGAGTCAAGCCAGTATGAATATCAGCAGGGAGTTCAGTATGTTGAGATGATGCCTCTCCCTCAGGAAACTGGGCAGCATAAACATCTGCTGCATCAGGAGGTGATCGACTAACACTTGTTTGTGTATCTTCTTTTTTAAAAGTCGGTAGAAGAGGAGTATGTTCTCTGTGGGTATCTCCCCCTGTTTCAATGTCTTCTGGAGGAGAAAAGAACTCTTCTTTCTGAGGAGTTTCCTCAGTGACAGGTTGTTGTTGATCCTCTTTTTCTACTGGAGAATATGTTTTTGCTGGTTTATCCCATTTTTCTGCTTTTTCTTCTTTCTCTTCCTCTTCCTCTTCTTCTTTCTCTTCTTCTTTT
Source organism: Eucalyptus pauciflora (assembly GCA_007663325.1). Lineage (NCBI taxonomy): Eukaryota > Viridiplantae > Streptophyta > Magnoliopsida > Myrtales > Myrtaceae > Eucalyptus > Eucalyptus pauciflora. Next base: position 243,713 of record VMYD01000369.1, on the reverse strand, counting down.
TCTTCTTCTTTCTCTTCTTCTTTTTCTTCTTCTTTTTCTGCAAAATGTTGTTATGGAACAGCTGAAACAGGTGCAGAAAATTGAGAAACAAGAGCAGAGATGGGTAGAGCATCCTCATCATCTTCATCTTCCAAGATGATTGCCCTTCTCTTCTTGATAGGACTAGCCACTGGTTCCTTTCCTTTTCTTTTGGGTGCAGAAGAGTCTGGTCTGAACTTGATAGGAGTCTTCTCCTTGAACTACTCCAGCTTCTTGCTGAGTTCTTTCAGACGCATCTTTGTTATCATCCTCAGTCCGATGACCATTTTATCAATAGTCTTCACAGAGAGAATGTGAGGAGGCTGAATGTTTAGATGTCTGAAAAGACGAGTGATGAGAGCAGCATAAGGGAGTTTTCTCTTGTCCTTTGCCATGGACCAGTACATGTGAAACATGATAGTGTGCGGCAGAGAGAAGTTAAGACCAATCTTGATTGCATACATCAACTTAGCCTCTGAGATGGAAACATCTGTCTTGGATGTTAATTTTGGTCTAAGACAGTTGATCACTATCTTGTGAAGCAAAGTGTTTGTTGCATTCATCCTGGAGTAGGAGAGACGACCTTTAGCAATTCGGTCTCTTGCAAGTTCTAGAGTGGCATGACTTATAGACACACCAATTGATTGGAAAGCACCTCTTTCCACACCAATTACATTTGCCAGAATGTCCATATCAACAACATATTCTTTATCTCTCACACTGAAAGGAAAGCTGTTCGCATCAAGGAAACTGAGATTGGAATAGAAGTACGCTGTTAATTCAGAATGGGCCATATCACAGTCAGTAGAGAACCGATGAAGTTGAAGTTTTTCAAACTTCTCTCTCAGATTGATGCTTAAAAGGTCCAGAAAATCAAAATCCACCATCTGTGGATTCATCACCCCACGCTTCAGCAGTTTTTCATACATCTTCCTGTGTCCGTCTGAGCGAAACAATTCATCCTTCTTCCCTCGAAGGTTTGCAGCCACACCCATCCAAGGTTTAAAATATATGAACATTTTCTCATCATCATCCTTTCCCTCTGGCTGATTTATACTACTAAACCTAGGGTCACTGGGAAAGTTTGCAAAGGCTTTTGCAGCCGTTCCAGCAGGAACAATCCCTGATCTCTCCATGACGGTGAGAAAATGAGTCTCATTGGAGTAACCTTTTTCTTTCAGAAATTCATCAATGAAGGTCATGGCAGAACCTCCTTCCTTCAATGCAGAGTAAAGCCTATAAACAAAAGCAGGCTTGAGTGTTCTTACAGGTTCAATATCTTCAAGAACTTCTTTTGCATCTTGAGGGCGACGACCAAGAGGTCTAGTTGAGGAAGAACGCTGTTGAGATCGTTGAGGAGTTTGTTCAGATGGAAAGTCGCTTTCTTCTGTGAGATCGAAGTGCGTAGGCCCCTCACCAGATCCCTGTGGTCCCCTGTTTGCTATTCTTGATGACTTCCTTTGGTAAGACATTGTTGCTTTCTTGGAGAAGCTTTCACACTTGTGTCGCAAGAAAGTGAAAAGCTTTGAAACGTAGAGATTTGGGAGAGAAAAATACAGAGAAGTGAAAAGCTTTTGATCTAGGGTTTCTGGGTAAAGTGAAAAACGAAGGAGAAGAAGTATATAAAAGGTGACTGATACGGGGTAAATCAAGCGTCGCAAATTTTTGGAAATATTAAGAATTTCCTTTTGAAAATAACTGCCTTAATAAATTGATAACCACCCTTTTTTAAAAAATATAACTGCCTTAATAAACTCGATTAGAGATAAACAGACAATCTTACCTTTTCGAAATGACAGTTTAAGTAAATGAACTTATAGTCGTGTCGATTGGTATTTTCAATCTTCAACCTTTTGAGTCTGATACTCTGTCAGACTTTGAATTCTAAGTCTGAGCTTCAACATTTTTCAAGAGATAAAATATTGAGTCTTGAGCGAATAGACTCAAACAAGCTTTTCTCAAGTGGCTTTGTGAAGATGTCTGCCAGTTGATTCTTTGAGTCTATGAATTGTATCAAGACTTCTTTGTTCTGAACGTGATCTCTTATAAAATGATGTCGAATCTCAATGTGTTTTGCTCTTGAATGTAGGATAGGATTCTTTGTAAGATTGATTGCGCTGGTATTGTCACATCTTATCTCTGTGCAAGAGTCTTCAATGCCAAAGTCTTGTAGTTGTTGTTTTATCCACAATATTTGAGAACAGCAACTTCCAAGGGCTACGTATTCTGCTTCAGCTGTTGAAAGAGCCACAGTACTTTGTTTTCTTGAAACCAAGATACTGCCCTGTTTCCAAGCAATTGACAAGTACCTGAACTGCTTTTTATTTCAACTCTACAACCTGCAAGATCTGCGTCTGAATATGCAAGAAGTGTAAAGTCTCATTCTTTGGGATACAATAGACTGATCTTAGCAGTAGTAGCAACATATTTAATAATACGTTTAGCAGCACTTAGATGAGATTCTCTAGGATCAGATTGAAACCTAGCGCATATGCAAACACTAAATAATATGTCAGGTCTGGATACAGTAAGATAAAGAAGTGAACCAATGATACTCCTGTATAACTTTTGGTCGATTTTCTTCCCTGCTTCATCTTTGTCTATCTTCAAGGAACTTGACATTGGTATGTCAGTCTTTTTGCAATTTTCCAGACCGAACTTTTTAACAAGTTCTTTTGCATATTTCTCTTGATGAATGAATATTCCTTCCTTTAGTTGTTTCACTTGTAGACCAAGGAAAAAGGATAGTTCACCCATCATGCTCATCTCGAATTCATCCTGCATAGACTTAGAAAATTTCTTGCACAAAATCTCATTAGATGATCCGAATATAATGTCATCAATATAAATCTGAACAAGTAGAAAACTTTTATTTTCCTTTTTAATAAACAAAGTAGTGTCTACCTTTCCTTTAGAAAAGCCATTATGAATTAAGAAATTACTTAGCCTTTCATACCAAGCTCGAGGAGCTTGTTTCAATCCATATAAAGCTTTCTTCAGTCTGAACACTGAGTCTGGTTTCTTTGAGTCTTCAAATCCAGGAGTTTGTTCCACATAGACTTCTTCTTGAATAAATCCATTCAGGAATGCGCTTTTGACATCCATTTGAAACAACCTGAAATTCTTATAGCAAGCAAAAGCAAGTAGTAATCTGATTGCTTCTAACCTTGCTACTGGAGCATAGGTCTCATCATAGTCTATCCCTTCTTCTTGCGTGTATCCTTTAGTCACGAGTCTTGCTTTGTTTCTCGTTACTTTGCCTTTTTCATCAACTTTGTTCCTGAAAACTCATTTAGCTCCAACAACTGATTTACCTTTTGGTTTGGAGTCAATTCCCATACGTCGTTAATATTGAATTGTCTGAGCTCTTCTTGCATTGCTTCAATCCAGCTTTCATCAGCTAAAGCTTCTTCAATATTTTTGGGTTCCATTTCAGAAATAAGAGCAACAACACTAGACTCTTCTCGCCTTTTGGATCTTGTTCGAATTCCCTCATTAATGTTCCCAATAATGAGTTCTTCAGGATGACTAGACTTGTGCTTCCAGTAACTAGTCAGTCTGATAGATTGTTGATCTTCTTCTTGAGTAGATTCTTCATCAGTAGCTTGTTGTACTGATTCTGAATTAGTAACTGCTTCAATGGAGGTAGATCTAGCAGTGTCTGGAATAGATTCTGTATCTTCAGTCTAAATTTGCTGAATTTGTGGAGAGTCTTGTTTGACATTCATTGATTCTTCCACAGTCTGAGTCTTCTTGTTGAATACTCTAAAAGCTTTGCTTGTAGATGAGTAACTAAGAAAGAATCCTTCATCTGATTTTTCTTCAAACTTACCAACACGATCATTTGCATTCTTTAGAATAAAACATTTGCAACCAAATACTTGAAAATACAAAACTATTGGTTTCTTTCCTTTAAAAATCTCATAAAGGGTTTTCTCAAGAATTGGCCTTAAAAACACACGGTTTATAATATAGCAAGCAGTTGAGACAGCTTCAGCCCAAAACCTTGAAGAAATTTGATTTCCAATTAAAAGAGTTCTTGCCATTTCTTGTAAAGACCTATTCTTCCTTTCCACAACCCCATTCTGTTTTGGTGTATATGGAGAGGAGAATTTGTGCTAAAAACCAAATTCATCACAAAATTTAGTAAAGTCTTGATTTTCAAACTCACCTCCATTGTCTGTACGAATGCTTGAGATAGTGTGACCTTTCTCATTCTGCACTTTCTTAGCAAACTTTGAAAAGAAAGAGAAAGTCTCTGACTTACTTGAAAGAAAGTAGACCCAAGTAAATCATGAGTAATCATCCACAATTACTAGACAGAACCTTTTTCCACCAATGCTTTGCGTTCTGGTAGGTCCAAACAAATCCATATGCAGAAGCTGCAGTACATGATTAGTGGAAACTTTATTTATTGATTTGTAAGAGTTTCTAACCTGTTTACCCAGTACGCATGGTGTACATAGATCAGACTTTGAGTAATTGAGAATAGACAATCCTCGAACAAGTTTCTTGGTAGAGATCTTGTTGATTTGCTTCATATTGGTATGGCCTAGCTTTTTGTGCCATAGATTAGCTTCATCTTGTACTGATATTAAGCACTGTGATCTTTCTTGATTCACATCCAGAAGATAAATATTTTCATGTCTTCGTCTAGTAAAAGATTGAGTAAAGTCTTTACTGATTCCAGAGCACGTTTCTTCCTGGAAGTTGATCTTGAAACCAGTATCACACAATTGACTTATGCTAAGCAGATTGTAATTTAATCCTTCAACTAAGGAAACATTATTGATTGACAAACTTCCAATCTTTACTGTTCCTCGACCAGTAATTCTTCCTTTGTTGTTACCACCAAAGGAAACTTTTCCTCCGTCTATCTGGACAAGTTTTATGAAGCAACTTGAGTCTCCTGTCATATGTCTTGAGCAGCCACTATCAAGATACCATTTAATCTTCCTTTTGATAGTAACATGCAATTAACACGAATTCAAGCTCTTTTTGGTACCCATATCATCTTGGGTCCAGAAGTGTTAGAACAATAGACAGTCTTAGCCCAGCTCTTTTTAACAGGTCTCCAAACCAAAGGACATTCTTTCTCAAAATGTTCTAAGCTTTTACACTTGGAACATCTCAAAGCATTTCTGCCAACAGGTTTTACAAAAACTTTATGGAAATGATTCTTATAAACAATTCTAGCTGGTCTCTGTTTAATTCTTTCTTTTACCTTTGGGAAATCAATTAGTGGAATAGTTTCAGAAGTCATACCAAGACCTAACTTATCAAAGTATGGTCTTTGTATCGAAATAATCTTATCAAACTTTTCAGAACCATTTGAAAATCTTTTTGATATGTTAGTAATATCATTTTTCAAAAGATTATTTTCATTTGAAATAATGTCTGAGTTTTCTTTCACAACAACAAAATCTTTTTCCAGCTTTTCAAACTTTTCTTTCATAAGTTTATCCTGTTGCTTCAATGTAGAATTTTCCCTTTTTAATTCGGAGATCCTCTTAAGAGAGGTTTTCAGACTAAGACAAAGTTCATCAATATATTTAGAAACCTTGACAGGAATTTTCAGGTTACCAACCTCGAGTTCACTGTCTGAGTCTGTGTCTGAATCAAGGTCTGAGTCTGAATCTGATTTTGCCATTAAACAGATATTGGCATAATCATCATCACTTTCTTCACATTCAGTATCACTCCAAGTCTCTGCTTTGAGTGCCTTCCTGTATTTCTCAGTCTTTCATTTTCTCTTCTTTAACAGAGGACAGTTGGGTCTGATGTGTCCCTTTTTCTTGCATTCAAAGCAAGTCACTTCTTTGTTAGAATCATCTTCCTCTGTTGACTTGTTTTGAAACCTTTGAGAGCTTTGTTTCTTCCAATTGAATTTCCTTCCTTTTCTGTTCAACTTTCTGAATCTCTTTATCATGAGTGCCAGTTCTTCATCATCTAGATCTTCTTCAGAGTCTGTAGCATCGGAATAGTCATTAGACTTTAAGGCGATAGATTTCTTACCTTTTGAATCTTCCTCTTCGTTGGTCTGTTCCACTTCATAAGATTGAAGAGTCCCAACCAGTTCGTCTACAGAGAGTGGAGCAGTCCTCTACATCTCTCTTATTGAAGTTTTTTATGTAATTCCAGTCTTTAGAGAGTCCTCAAAGTAGTTTGTTGACCTTCATATGTCCTGAGATTGGATGTCCCTGATATTCAAGACCATTCACAATTTCAGTAAAGCGACTAAACATGTCAGTTATTGATTCTCCTTATCTCATCTTAAAGACTTCATATTGTCCCAAAAGAATGTTGATCCTCGTTTCTTTCACACGATCAGTTCCTTCATAGGTAATGTGAAGCCTATCCCAGACTTCTTTTGCTGTATCACAAGAAGATATTCTATTATACTCAGTAGGGGATAAAGCACAATATAAGGAGTACATAGCTTTGGCGTCAAGAGTCCGTCTCTTGGAGATTTCTTCTTGAGTCAGTAGAGTGGGATCAGCAGTTTCTTTTCCTCTCTCTGATCCTGATGCAGCAGCAGGAATGATTCCTTTATCAACCACTTCCCATTCCAAAGGATCTTTTGATCTTAGGAATGCCTTCATCTTATTTTTCCATATGCTGTAGTCTTTTCCATCAAAGTATAGAGGTCTGGTATTGCTTTAACCTTCAACCAACCCTGTAGGCAACATACTAGCCATAGATCTTTTACTTAGAAGTAAAGACACTTCTTATGAACAAGTACAAGCTCTGATACTAATTGTTAGGACTAAAATTAGCACCTAGAGCGGGGTGAATAGGTGATTAAAGAAATTTTAACAATTTAATCCGAATAAGAGATTAATGAATTAAACCAACAATCGCTGCAAATGAAAGTAATGAAAGATAAAAGGATTAAGGATAGAGAATCAAGACTCCAGATTTATAATGGTTCGGCTTAGACCAAGCCTACGTCCACTCTCCCGCACGGACAGCCCTTCTGGTTGGATTTCACTAAGAATCAAAAAGAGTGATTACAGTCTTACACTCTTGAGTCCACAGTGTGGAAGCTCTACTACACTTCCTCAAGGTCTCACCACAATATGATCTCTCTTTTGATTACATATAACGCTCGAAGAATAAGATCGCAAAATAGAAAAAGGAGATTCAGACTTTGGAATTCTTCTATCCGACACCCTTCAACAACTAGAGCATCTCTCTTATATACTTCTTCATGCCTTCAATACCGTTGGCACCTTCCAAAGAAGTTCTTCCAATCAACCTGTTGGACAGAATCAATTAGAGAGATCTCGAGCTCTTTAAGGTAAGTGTTGATAGCCCATCAATCCCGCTCGCCCATACAATCGGGATCTTTGTTTCCATAAGTAGATACTTCCAAATATAAGTTACGAAATCTTTAGATAATCTATACATATTCGAATACGAAAGTAAGATCTTCTAGTGCTGAATCCAGTAGAAAGATATTCTCTAGCCGTTAGAGCAAATACCATATAAGATCAGAACAAAAGATGGTCTGGAGACTGTCCATGAGAGTAGACTTTGAAACATTAGTCTTGCTAGCTTCAGACTTTGATCTTCAGACTTTGTCAATAGAGTCTGTAAGTCTTCAGACTAGACTGAGGAAAATGTTTTGTCAACTTCAAAATACTTCAAGAGAATTTATCCAACACTTAGGAACTCTGAAGACGGGGTAGGCCTCCCGTGCACAAACTGGTCGGGAGCTGATGCCGCTCTCCTGACGAGGCCATGGCAAGTCGAAACCAGTTGTTGTACCTAAATGGGTCTATTGTCTTACCCGATGGACCAGACCCCGAGCGAAGCTGGACGTGGTAGGATCTCGCACGAAGGAGCATTCATCGTATCGATCGTGGAACAGCTAAAGAAGAAAGGCTGGCCTGGCGAATTCCACTCGCCAGGTGCCCACGGGTCGTTCCGAGGCCAAGGAAACTCTCGGCCCGTGACACAAGCCTCTAGTAGTATAGTATTGGAGTTTGTTTGACAAGGTCAGGTGTTAGATTGATGTCCCTGATTCTCTGTAGTTGAGTGTGTGATGTCTACAAGTGATCCGTTGTATTGTATCTCCCTAATAGATTGTGTTGTGAGTTTATATGATGTTTGTAACTTCATGGATAGCGGTTGAGATTTTGAGATATGGTTTCGCAGGGTTCTATTGCAAGTACTCATTTGGTCTTTGCTTCTTCAGATAGATTGGCCGTAAAGTAAAACATCTTTGTGTGGTTGAGAATGAAATTCTTTGCTAGAGCAGGTGGAAGAATTAATGGAGATCGAGCAAGGAAATGGAAAAAGAACATAATGGAGGTGGTAAAATAGGAAGAGGAAGAAGAAATAGAACATCGGGAAATAGAAAGAACAAAGGTTTTTCTATTGAAAATATCTAATTGAGCTGAAATTGCATGTAGTCAGTGATGCATTGTGGGAGAGAAGTGCATATAGAATTGGCTCATTGAACTTTAACAGAATGATGGATGGAGAGTTAACGTGGGGCTAGATTTCAGTAAAAGAATGAAAATTGATGATTTTTTATAAGATTAAAAGTGTTCGAAACATAATTGGGATCCAATCGAAAGTTGATGCTTTTTAAGTGAATTGGGGCTTTAAAATAGATAGACTGATAAACTTATAAAAAGAGAACACCCAATAACTCCATGAGCTTTTCAAACCTCGAAGAAAATAGACACTATGTTTCTATAATATTAAATAAAATGAGTCTCACGTCAAGATTGCATATGAACTTATCTCATGTTTTCTTTCTTCACAAAAAGATGGTGTTTAGTTATGAACTCCATCAACCATAGAGAAAGGTTCTTTCATAAGTGCCGTGCATTCCACAACTTTAGGAGTACCAAATTAGCTTTCACTAAAAATGAACTACTAAAGTCCCTGTTATATATCTCCCCGTGCGACTAATTTAAAAAAGGGTTAATATCTTGAAAAATCCTAAACTAATACATTTATGACAAATTTACCCAAAACTATTTTTTTTACCATCAAAAACCCCAAACTAGTATACATTTGACAAATTTACCCTAAACCGGTACACTTGTGACAAATTTACCCTAAACTAGTACACTTGTGACAAATTTACCATTTATTAGTTTTCGTTAAATTCTACTGTTAAATAACACGTGACAGTTGACCGATATACTAATTTGGGATTTTCCGCTTCATTTGTCACATTTTACAATTTTTTTGATTTTTTTGTAGTATTAATCCAATTTAGCAAATGGTATATTTGTAAAAAATTTACCAGTTTAGGGTTTTTTGTGGTCGAATAAATTAGTTTGGGGTAAATTTGTCATAAATGTATCAGTTTATGGTTTGTTATGATCAGTCAGGGTAAATTTGTCACAGGTGTACCAGTTTTGGGTTTTTCATAATCAAAAAAATAGTTTGAGGTAAATTTGTTACAAGTATACCAATTTAGGGTTTTTAAAGGTATTATCCATTTAAAAAATGAGAAATTTCTTCCATTGAATTATCTATTACTGGAATGTGATAAGATTAGTATTGGCAATTCTACATGATTACTTAAACGAAAGGACGAAAAGATAATGGTGTCCCATCACCTATTTGATGTGATGGGAAGAAAAATTTTATGACGAACAATAATTTCTACACATCTAATACTTAAGAATTCGAAGTTTGAAATTATCATAAAAAGTCAAATGTCCTAATAACTTTGTTGAGAGCTACCTAACCTATCAGATTACCCTAGTGGGTTGACAGGACTACATTTCTTATTTTAATGTGCTAATACCGGCATGTCTCAGCCTTAAATTGGGGAGGAAGTATTTCTTCCCTCTCCTTAGGAAATATCCCCAAATCTTACATCCTAAAGTTTAAATATAGTAGTCTAAGGACATACTAAGTAGGGGTGAGCGGTTCCTGATTCCGGTTCGATTCCGTCTGGAACCTAGAATCTACCATCAGGTACAGGTTCTTCATTTTTTGGAACATAGAACCTACCCGTCAAAACCAATAACTTGGAAGCTATCCTATCATAGGTTCTAGGGTCGGTTCTAGGTTCCAACAGGTTCTATTCTTTTTTTTCATTTTTCAAATTTGAATTAATGAAGAAGGAAAGAGACAAACCAAAACTTCTATGTCCATAAATTGCCAAAAATAGTTCCTTGGGAGCATATGCATCCAAAAAAAAAAGCACATTTATGTCCCTTTGACTAATGCCGCTCCATCAGCAAACTGAATTCTCATAAATATAGCTTTATTCTTCACAGACTACAAGGAGAAGATCTATCTCTCAGATGAAACAATAGTTATAGGAAGAAAAAACAAGGTTAGAAAAAGGCAGCAATTATCACTTCGACCTTTCCTTGGAAAAGGAAAACACAATTTTATTGCACTGAATCTTGTAATGGTTACAATATCTAAGAATGCAGAAGGAGGAAAAAAACGTTTCAGGATATGGATAGAAAGATATGGAATGTGTTAGTAGTGAATGGAGAGAGATCCTAGCAGAAATAAAACTTACTTTCCCTCTCCTTCCCTCATAGATATTTGTATATGATCTTAGAGTGGTGGCTCCTGGCACTGATCTCAAAACTCGAATTCGGGTTGAGAATGATTATATCAGCATCGGACCCCACAAGAATCGCTCCCTTTCTCGGGTAAATGTTGAAGATCCTAGCACTAATCATGTTCAAAGAACATATGTTATCTTAGGGAGCCATCAATATGTGTGAGAACTCATTCATCAGAAAAATAAGCATAACAAAAACATACCACTTGGTGCTCGTTATCTGGACATAATCAGAGATAGAAATCTGTCCATATTCCTACCAACATTAATGAACAATATCTGGGTTGGAAGGGTTCGAGATTGAGTAGATAAATGCAAGTAGCAGTAGCTGCTTACCACCATTGTGTCCCAAACAAGATGCATCCTTCTTTGAATTCAAGAAGATCGATCGAAACCATTCTTCTTCATCGTCGTACACCCTGATCCACCAGACCACACAGCAACAAACATCAGATCAACAAGTTTCTGTATTACAACTCACAAGATAATCTTTTCCTTTCAGGCCCTCCTAACCCACATCCTAACTCTGAAAAATCCAGCAAGGCCATATCTAATAAAAGCACAAAGAAACTAACGAACCTGATGGTCCGAAGCGCATCTTAAATCGCCTCACCAACATAAACATCTCACTCTTCCAAACTAGTCAATCACGTTCTCAATTAGCAAAAGCCAGGATTTTGTCATCATTTTTGTTTCAACAATCTCAATTGACCTATAAGAAGCGGTAGTTTGTCAAGATACAACTAAAAAGAACACATCCAAACTCCACCCTCCGAAAAGACATCACGGGAGCATCAGACCTATCATCCACCATCATCAGAGCAACACCGACGAACCCTATTGAGCAGCACCAACATAAAAGCGCGATCGAACAAATGGGCAAGCATAGAAACACGCGTTCTCCATGACTAGATAAAAAAGAAGCGAAATTTTTCCCTTGACATATGTAGAGAAGCGACCTGGTGTAGAAATTGGTGGAGAGATTGATGAAGGTGGGGAGGCCAAGCTTCTCGAAGAGGTTGGTGCCGTCGATGGCGAAGGCAGTGGTGGGGTCGAGGGCGAGCGGCAGTGGTGTCGAGCAAAGGTCGGTGGTGGCATCGAGGGCGAGCGGCGGTGGCGTTGAGTGACAGAGAATGAGAGAAGAGAAAAGAAGTGAACTGATTTGGGAGTTTTCTATTTGGGGCTTTTTTTAGCCCTAACTGGTTTCGGTTCTCGGTTCCGATTCCCATAGGAACGGAATCAGAACCGCCGGTTCCCAAAAAAAGGGAACCAGGAACCGGAACCGGTCCCTTTAGAACTGGGGAATGAACCGAACCCTCCAGTTCAGTTCTCTGGTTCTCAATTCTACCCGAGAACCGCGCTCACCCCTAATACTAAGGTGTGAATTTTTCTTCTTATGTTCCATGTACATTTCCCTTTTTGTGTTTTCCCATTTTCTAACCCTTTGGCATCTCTTCTTCATCCAATTTCCACCCACCAGGAGTTCCAAAGTTAACTAACCCAATCTACCACTGAGGTGTTTGGCTTAGAGATAAAGATGTCGATTGTCTTCCCTTAAATCACTAGTTCGACTCTAAACATGAATAAATCTTTGAATGGCTCGTGGTACTTAATTGTAACACATCTCGCGTGGAGAGATTTTGCAACTGTTAGCATCCCGATGGGATTTGAGTCATGGATAGATAGAATAATTATCATTTAATACAAACATTAGATAAGACGTGTGAGATTAGTAATGGCTGCGAAGGGCAATCATTTGAAAAAGTCATAGAGACAATTCGCCTGCACATTGACTATATTTCCACCGAAAAGAGTTAATTGAAGAGAAAAGACATTGCCTTTATGATACATGAGGTTTGCCAATGAGAAACACGGGTGTATGCTACAAAAAAAAAAAAAATTGTCCAATTCCTTTAATATGCACAAACTTTAAATGGAATCTCTATTTTGGCCTGAACTCTCTCTCATAAAAAAATCATCAACTTTTACTCCATACTTGAATGTTACCTCCTTAAAGTAATCATCCAATATTGCCACTAAAGGTCTGCATGTCAATTTCACGTGTGCATGTCTCTCTTCCGCTCAATTTGATATTTCTTTTATAGAAAAAAATATTTTTTTTCTGTTTCCTTATTTTCTTTTCTCTCTTCTACGTTCTTTGCAACCTCCATTAATGGAGGTAGAGCTACTCGAGCTTAAATCTGGAACGAAGATTTTCATCTTAAACTCTCTGATTTACCTTCTTTCTCAGCTCCTATTCATTCTCACCAGCTGACAACTTAGTTTCACATGACACAAGACAACGAGCCACAACGATAACAAATCTAAACATGCCCTTTGTGAACAAAAAGGCCAAAAGCCACAACATTAAATTACATTTCTATTCTGCTCATCGACAGCCTAAGTGAATTTAGCTTCACTTAAAAACATCTATTTCATCTCCCTGACAGGTTCCTTCGGTCCCTATAATAATAATGGGGATGCACAAATGCAAGCTCTTAATGATGAAAGAGAAGGAACGACGACATGGATGACCTTTGGTATCACGATCCCTCGTCCCTTGTTATGCTCACAATAACTAGGAAATTCTGTTTATCTCTCTTGATTTTGTGAATCTCCCTTAATTCTCCATATTTCTTAGGATTGTGCATATATGTCATTTGATTACTCATATCATTTATCAATTCTAATTGATTGTAAATCAATATTGCAATATCTCGTTAACTTAGTCATCTTCTATAGCCTTATGGAACATGTTGAAATAACACAATTGTTTCTTTTGCATATTCTTAATATGGTGTTAGAGTGAAGTCATGCCTCAATTTATTTTGTATGTACGGTCCCACATGTCAGTTCCTTAGAGAGAGAGAGAGAGAGAATTGAAAACATCTCACAACATTTATTTATGAGTTTTATACTCTCTTTATATACATGTGGTCTCTCTATGTATTAATTTAAGTTTTCAAGTTTAACTTCTTCACATGTCAGATTGATTGTCAAGCTTATGCTTTTCCTTAGCAATGTTCATAATCTTCTTTACACAGCCTCTCTTGGCCACAGCTTCATTGGGCCTCACCCAATTCCACCGAAACCTTTGACACCGTGCTACGACCTCCAGCAACCCCTCCACGATGGTTGGCAGTTGTTGAAAAAACTCTCCTGAGAGCTCATCCGAGACCCTTATTTCTTGTTCCAATTTTTCAACCTTCAGGAAGGCATTTTTATGGGCCACCATCTTCACTCAACTATCCTCAAAACTCTATAGACCCAATTGCAACCTCAAATTTGGGGCCATGGTCGGAGGTCACGCGTCTCCACTTCGAGGTTGTGTGAATATGATTTGAGCTGAAATTCATGGTCTAGCTCCTCTATTAATGGACTTCGCAAGGAACCAACAATAAGACAGACAAAACGAAAGAAAACTGGGATGAAAAAATTAAGGTTTTTATTAAGTATCTAATTGAGCTGAAATTCCACGTTGTCAATTTCATGGGCAACTTTGAGACAGACACCAATCAATAGGTATTTTGAGAAAAATGCTCCACTTCAAGAGTTTTTCGAGATTTTTCTCACTTCTTAATTTCTGATAGATTAGAAAGCCATTTAATGACCAAAAGAACGATCCGTTGGCCAAAAACCCATGCACATGGACTATGTTGGATTATAATACGTGAAAACGATAGGATTTTGTGATTTATGTCAATGCAAAATCACCAGAGAAATAAACGAGAAATAATAAGGACACCGGAAATTTATGTGGCTTGGTCTGAGTATTGGTACTTATGTCCACGGGGAGAGCTAGCAGCAAATAATCCACTATAATTCGATAATCAGAGTTTACAATTACTCACACGCTTGAGTGTTTCCTACACCTAGATTTTGTTGGAGAAAACTCCTTTACTGTTTTGAAGTTGACAAAACCTTTCCAAAGTCTAGTCTGAAGACTTCCAAATTGAAGTGTCAAAGTCTGAAGATCGCCAGACTTTAGATTCAAAGTTTGCCCACACTGACAGTTTCCAGACTGAAGTATGAAGATTTATCCAGATGCGAGATTATCTTTGTTTCTTCAAGGATTCGATTCATACAGCTTATGGGTGGTTTTCAGGTTGTATATAGCATCCACATGATTGATTATTCTTAATGGAATCAATTCCGATAATCAAATCTCTTGGAAAGCAAGAAAACTTGGAAAGTTCTACTTATGGAAACCAAGATCCTGATTATATGGGCGAATAGGATTGACGGGCTTTCATCTCAATCAATCAATCAATCAATCAATCAATCAACTTAAGATCCCCTTGATTGATTCTGTCCAACAGGTAGATTGGAAGAATTCATTTGGAAAGTGCCAACGGTCGTGAAGGCATGAATGAGTATTTAAGGCGGACTCTCTAGTTGTTTGAAAGTGTGCGTGAAAGAGAAATTTCAAAGTCTGAAGCTTCCTAGTTCCTTGTTATTTCATTTATTGAGCTCAAAGTTGTATACAAAAGAGAGAAATACTTAGTGAGACTTCTTGAGAAACCAGTAGAGGTTATTCACTGTGAAGTCGAGATTATATTGCTGTAAAATCTCTTTTGATTCTTAGTGAAATCTAGCCAGTGGACTGTCAACGCGGGAGAGTGAACGTAGGCTTGATCTAAGCTAAACCACTATAAACCTTATGTTTTTATTCTCTTCCCTCAACTCCTTTATTTTGTTTGAAGTTTTATATAACTGCTAAAGTTTGAATTCATCTTTACTTCTGAATCTTGCAAGAATTTTTATCTACACCTATTCACCCCCCTCTAGGTGTTATTACTAGCCATTTCAATTGGTATCAAAGCTCATGTGCTTATTTTATTGAAGTGTTTTTACTTCTTAAGCTAAAGATCTATGGCTAGTATTTTGGCTCCAGGTTTGGTTGAAGGGCAAAGCAACACTAGACCTCCTTACTTTGATGGGAAGGAGTACAATGTTTGGAAAAACAAGATGAAGGCATTCCTAAGATCGAAAGATCCCCTGGAATGGGATGTGGTAGAAAAATGAATCAATCCCAAAGCTACATCAACCTTAGAAAGAGGAAAGGAAATTGTAGATACTGGCGAAATAACACAAGAAGAATTAACCAAGAGACAAGCTCTTGATGCTAAAGCTATCTACTATTTACTGTGCTTTATCTCCTACTGAGTATAATTGAATTTCTTCCTGTGAAACAACGAAAGAAGTCTAGGACAAGTTACATGTTACCTACGAAGGAATTGATCGAGTAAAGGAAACAAAAATCAATATTCTACTCGGACAGTATAAAGCCTTCAAGATGAAGCCTGGAGAATCCATCATTGATATGTTTAGTCGCTTCACAGAGATTGTAAACGGCCTGGCATACCAAGGACAACCAATCTTAGGACCAATGAAGGTCAATAAATTGTTGCGTGGACTCTCTAAAGATTGGAATCACATGAAGACATCAATTAGAGAAACCTAGAGGATCATGCCTCTTTCAGTAGATGAACTTGTTGGCACACTTTAATCATATGAAGTGGAGCATATCAATGAGGAAGAAGATCATAAAGGTAAGAAGTCAATTGCTTTAAAATCTAATGATGATTTTGATGACACGGATTCAAAAGATGACATGGACGATGAAGAGCTAGCACTCATGATTAGGAAGTTTAGGAAGTTGAATAGAAAGGAACGAAGATTCAACTGGAAAAAGTAAAGCATGCAAAATTTCCAAAAGAGACCAACTGAGGACAATGAGAACAACAAAGATGTTATATGCTTCGAATGTAAGAAAAATGGGCATATTAGACTTAACTATCCTTTGTTGAACAGAAAGAAAGAAAGAACTGAGAAGTATAAGAATGCTCTCAAAGCTGAAACATGAAGTGACACTGAATGCAAGGAAAGTGATGAAGAATATACCAACATTTGTCTAATGGCCAATTCAGAGTCAGACTCAGACTTTGAAACAGATTCTAATTCAGACTCAGACAAAGAAATTGAGGTTAGCAATTTAAAAATCCCTGTTAAAGTCTCAAAGTATATTGATGAACTCTGTCTCAGTCCCAAAACACCTCTTAAAAAGATTTCCGAGCTAAAGAGGGAGAATTCTAAACTAAGGCAACATAAAACTTATTAGAAAGAAAAGTTTGAAAATCTGGATAAAAGTTTCGTTAATCTGAAAGAAAATGCAGATTTTCTTTCGAAGGAAAATGTGTTTTTGAAGGAAAATATTTCAAATATCACAAAAAGATTTTCAAAATGATCTAAGAAATTGGATAAAATTCTTTCTGTACAAAGACCTTATTTTAACAAATCTGGTTTGGGTATGACTTCAGAAATTATTCATTTAATTGATTTTCTTAAAGTTAAAGAAATAATTAAACAAAGACCCACAAGGGCATTTTACAAAAATCATTTTCAAAATGTTTTTGTAAAACCTGTTGGCTGAAATGCTTTCAAATGTTCGAAGTGTAACAGCTTAGAACATTTCGAGAAGGAATGTCCCAAGATTTGGAGACCCGTTAAGAGTGATTGAACTAAGAATGTTTTTAACACTTGCCTTCTTAGACTCAAGAAAATCTGGGTACCAAATAAAGTTTGAATTTCTATTTTGATTGCAGGTCACTATCAAAAGGAAGATCAAATGGTATTTGGATAGTGGTTGTTTGAGACACATGACTAGAGATTCAAGTTGCTTTATAAAGCTTGTTCAAATAAATTGTGGAAAAGTCTCTTTTGGTGGAAATAGCAAAGGAAGAATTGTTGAATGTAGAACCGTGAAGATTAGAAGCCTCACTATCAACAATGTTTCCTTGGTGGAAGGTTTGAATTATAATCTACTTAGCATAAGTTAACTTTGTGATACATGATTCAAGATTAATTTTCAAGAAGGCATTTGTTCAGGAATGAGTCAAAACTACTTTCAATCTTTCACTGGACGAAGGCATGGAAACATTTATTTTCTGGATATAAAACCATAAAGTTCTCAGTGTCTTATTTCTATGCAAGATGAAGCAAATCTTTAGCATAGAAAGTTTGGTCATGTTAGCATGAAGCAGATTGCCAAGATTTCTTCGAAGAAGCTTGTTCGTGGTCTTCCCAACCTGACTTATCAAATGTCTGATCTATGCACTCCATGTGTTTTAGGAAAATAGATTAGAAGTTCCTTTAAATTTGTAAATCAAGTTTCTACAATCGAGCTTTGCAGCTTCTGCATATAGACCTCTTTGGACCAATCAGAACTCAAAGTATTTGTGGAAATAGATACTGCCAAGTAATCATGGATGATTACTCTCACTTTACTTGGGTTTACTTTTTGGCAAATTAGTCTAAAGCTTTCTTTCATTTTTCAAAGTTTGCTAAGAAAGGTCAAAATGAAAAAGGATATGCTATTTCAAACATACGAACAGACCATGGAGATGAGTTCGAAAATCAAGACTCTGCAAAATTCTATGATGAATATAGTTTCCAGTATGTTTTCTCTTCTCCATACACTCTAGAACAAAATGGGGTTGTAGAAAGAAAGAATAGATCCCTGCAAGAGATGGCAAGAATCCCCTTAATTGAGAGCAATATTTCCTCTCGTTTTTGGGCTGAAGCAGTCTCTACAACTTGTTGATCTTGAGGCTTGTTCTAAAGAAAACTCCCTATGAAGTGTATAAAGGGAAGAAGCCAAATGTTTTCTACTTTCATGTGTTTGGTTGTAAATGTTATGTTTTGAAAAATGTTAATGATTGAACTGGAAAGTTTGAAGAAAGATCAGATGAAGGAATTTTCCTTGGTTACTCAATCTTAAGCAAAGCTTATAGAGTTTTGAACAAGAAGACTCAATCTATGGAAAAATCTATGAATGTCAAGTTTCAAGATTCTATGCAAAATCAACTGGCTCAAACTCAACTTGAAGAACCTAAACTTGCTCCAGACTTTATAAAGTCTACTTCCCCTGAAGTAGTTCAGAGATCTGGAGATCAACTTCAAGTAGAACAAGAAGACTCAGCTGAAACAGAGAAACATCATACTCTCAAACCAACCAGCAACTGGAAGCATAAGTCAAGTCATCCCAAAGAACTTATCATTGGAAACATTGATGAAGGAGTTCGTACAAGATCCAAAAGGCAAGAAGAGTCGAGTGCACTAACACTTGTTTCCAAGGTAGAACCCAAAAGTGTAGAAGAAGCCCTATCTGATGAAAGCTAGATCGAAGCTACGTAAGAAGAGCTTAGACAGTTCAATATCAACGATGTTTGTGAGCTAATTCCTAAACCTAAAGGTAAGTCTATTATCAGGACTAAATGGGTTTTCAGGAACAAGATGGATGAGAAAGGAAAAGTGACCAAGAACAAAGCAAGACTCGTGGCCAAAGGATATACACAAGAAGAATGGATAGACTATGACGAGACATATGCACCAGTAGCAAGGTTTGAAGCAATTAGATTATTACTTCCCTTTGTTTGCTATAAAAATTTTAGGTTATTCCAGATGGATGTAAAAAGTGCATTCCTAAATGGATTTATCAAAAAAGAAGTCTATGTGGAACAACCACATGGATTTGAAGATTCAAGAAAGCTAGACTTAGTTTGCAGATTGAAAAAAAGGCATTATATGGACTGAAGCAAGCACCTTGAGCCTAGTATGAAAGGTTAAGTAAATTCCTAACCTAAAATGGTTTTGCTAAATGAAAGATAGATACTACATTATTCATAAAAGAGAAGGTAAAGATTTTCTGTTGGCTCAAATTATGTTGATGATATTATCTTTGGATCCCCTAATGAAAATATTTGCAAGAAATTCTCTAGATTTATGCATGATGAATTTGAGATGAGTATGATGGGTAAATTAACATTCTTTTTGGGATTGCAAGTTAAACAATCGAAGAAATGTATCTTTATTCACCAAGAGAAGTATGCGAAAGATCTCATCAAGAAATTTGGATTGGAGAATTGCAAAAAGTCAGAGACATTAATGTCAAGTTCTTCGAAGATGGACAAAGATGAATGAGGAAAGAAAGTAGACCAAAAGCTTTACAGGACCATTATTGGTTTGCTTATTTGCCTTACTGCATCTAGACCTAACATTTTGTTTAGTATTTGCATCTGTGCTAGATTCCAATCAGATCCCAAAGAATCTCACTTAAGTGCTGCAAAATGCATCATTAAATATGTTGTAACCTATGTAACACCGACACGGACATGTGACACGCAACACGACATGACATGACACGACACGACACGACATGCCGACACGTTATTTCTAAAAAAAATAGAGAATTCCAACACGTTTTGACACGTTCCGACACGTTATATATTAAATATATATTTATATATATAAATGAAAAAATAAAATATAAAAAGATCATAGAATTAATTTATAATAAAAATATTAATTCAAAATTTGTTAATATCATTCATTATTTTAATTTGACAGAGATTGAATAAAAATTCGAAATTTGCAAACACAAAAGAGTGAATTTGAAGGAACATGTCATGTTTTCTTACATTTGTCGGAAATTAGTGAGATTTCTTATAGTCTCAGACAGAGTTCAGAGTTCATGATATAGACTGGCTTGGAGCTCCTCTGCAAAACAAGGTTCAAGAAAAATGAAGATCTAGGACAAGAACTCGAAAAGGAAATAACAAAATTCGCCATGGAAAATGTAAGAGATAACTTACAAGCTAATGACATAGACCAAAAGAAATAACTCACAGATGACACCTGCAAGAGGCGGAAAGAAGCAAAAATAAAAATAAAATCACAACTTTAAGTTCGCGGGGGGTGGTGGAGCGACGCTAGCGAGAAGAGGGGCGTTTCATCGTCACTAACGGGAATGTCAAAACTTATAAGTGAGAAACATGAGAGTGACAATTTTCTTCTTTCCCCTTTATTTTTGTTATTTTCATATATTTATATTTTAACCCCTCAGGTATTGAAATTTTTTAAAATTAACCCTATGTGTGTCGGAATTGTGTGTCGAAATTTTGAACTCGCGTGTCGAAACATGTCCGGAAGAGTTGACTACGTGTCAAATTTCCTAACACTTGTTGACCGCGTGTCGAAACGTGTCAGAGCGTGTCGGAGTGTCGGACACGACACAAAGGCTTATGGAGAGTGTCGGTGCTTCTTAGGTTGTAACTACTCCAATGCTAGGTCTGTGGTATTCCAAAGAAGAAGACTTTACTCTCCTTGGATATTCAGATGCAGATTTAACGGGTTGTAAAGTTGATAGAAAAAGTACTTCTGGTACTTGTCAACTGCTAGGCAACAAGCTAGTGTCTTGGTTCTTAAAGAAGCAAAGTACTGTGGCTCTATCAGCTGCAGAAGCAGAGTATGTGGCTCTTGGGAGCTGTTGCTCTCAAATCTTGTGGATAAGACAACATATAAGAGACTTTGGAATTGAAGAATCAAATACTAAAATCAAATGCGACAACACCAGTGCTATTAATCTCATGAAGAACCCAATTCTTCATTCAAGGGCAAAGTATATAGAGATTTGACACAATTTCAAAAGAGATCATGTTCAAAATGGAAAAATTATGATTCAGTTCATTGACTCGAGAATCAGTTGGCAGATATATTCACAAAGCCTCTAGAGAAAAATCTTTTTGAGTCTATTCATACCAGACTGAATATTTTACCTCTTACTGGTTAAAGTCTGAAGATGGTCAGACTCGTACCTTCCAGACTCTACTTCAGTAAATGAAAGTCTTGAATCCAAGTATTTTAATTTTGAAATGAAAAGGTACGTTTATTTGAATCGTTATTTACCTATTTTATTTTTGGAAGTTATTTTTGAATCTTTGGTAGTTTTTATTTTTCAAAAAGGCAATTTTTATTTTCAGTTATTTTGAAAAAGGTAATTTTCTTTGTGACGGTTCATTTCCTTTTATTCGTGACCATTCATTTTCCTTATATACATGTGTATTTCTTTTGAGCATTTTTACCAAACCCTAGCATACAAACTTTCTACTCTCAAGCTTGTTCTACAAGTTTTATCTTTCTCTTTCGAATGTGTTTGTGGAATCCTCATCGACTGGGAAAATGTCTTTTCAAATGAAGTCGTCTCGGATTGCAAACAGGGGACCACAAAATATGCCAGAGGGTCCTACTCATTTAGACTTGACTGATGAAGAAGATTCTTCTCAACAACAACAACAACAACATTCTCAATAGCGTCATTCTCCACAGCATACCACTCAAAAATTCTATGCGCCAACCAATGGAAGAGGAGATCATGGAAGATGTCGAACATGTAAAAATGTCAAAACCCCAATTTATTTTTAAACTCTACAATCAGTTGAAGCTGGGTGGTTCTGCGATGACATTTATTGATGAGTTTCTAAAAGAACGTGGATATCGGAATGAGACTCAATTCTTATGAACAATGGAAAGATTAGGCATTGCACCTAAAGGAACGGCAGATAAGACATTTGCTAACTTTTCCGCTGATCACCGGTTTAGTGCTTTTAATCAGCCTAAGGTAAAGGATGATGATGAGAAGATGTACGTGAATTTTCAACCTAGAATGGGCGTTGCTACTATTGTGCGTGCTGAAGGAACGAATTTGTTTCGTTCTAAAGAGCACAAAAAGACTTATTCAAAATTGTTGAAAAGAGAGGTGATGAACCCTCGTTCTGTGGATTTTGATTTCTTGGATTCTTTGAAGGTGGATCTAGGGGAGAAGCTGACTCTCCTTCAACTTGAAAGATTTTGTTTTGAGACTTCAATCACTTACCTTGAATTAACTGCATATGTCTATTCGAACTTGTCATTTCTTGAAGCAAATAAATTTCGTTTTACTGTAAGGGAAAAAGAGTTCGTGGTGGATGTGGACACATTGGCGGATGTTATTGGTGTGGAAATAGGGAGTTTCCAACCAATAAATATGTCTGTTGGTCATGCAACAATGTCTCTTGTTTGGGACAGACTTGCTGAAGGTGGCATTACCTATTCCAGAATATCTGCCTCAAACATCTTGCTACACAAGGTTGTGATCAATTGCATCCAACCAAAGTCAACCTCCAAAACTGATGTATCTCGTTATGAAACAAAACTGATGTTCGCTATTAGTAATGAGGATGAAGTTCTTACTGCTACACACAATCCTTATGCACATGTACAGGACTGTGGTGAAAGATAAAAGACAACTCCCTTACTCAGCGCTGGTCGCCAAGTTGTTTAGACACTTTCAAATTTAGCTTCCAGTAACTATGTATGTTCAAACCATAGCTCTTATGGTTATAGGACTGAAGATGGTATAAAAAATGAGACTGAATGAACTGAACAAAGCTTTGGAGTGCTTAAAGGAGAAGTCACCTAGCAAAACAAAACAAGACTCTGCTGCAATGAAAAGAAAAGGCAAGGAGCCTATGAGTACTCCTATCTAGAAGAGAAGAGCCCTTATCCTGCAAGACGGAGAGGAGGCAGATGATCTCACTCTCTCTGCTTTTGCCTTGAAAAATCTTCAGAGTTTTGTTAGTTTTGAGTAGCTGCAAGACAGAGAGGAAAGAGGACGAGAAGAAATAGAGCAGAGAAGAGAATAAAGTGAAGAACAAAGAGTAGAGGAAAGAGCAAGAGAAAGAAGAGAAGAAAGAGAAGAAGAAAGAGAAGAAGAAAGAAGAGAAGCGGAAGAGGAAGAGGGTCAAGATGATTCTGTTGAACCCACCTTTGCAATGTCCTTGTCAAAGGATTCTGAGAAGACTAGGAGTGGAATTACAGGAGATGGAAGAGAAAAAGAACATCATCTTGGTGCTGAGAAAGAACAAGAAGAAGATTTTCCTTCTCCACCTGTAGGCATGGAAACAGGGGGAGCTGCTGAGAAAATAGGTACTTCTTCTTCTCCTGTTTTTACCAGTGATGATGTTAGTAGATCTCCTACCGATTTAGAGTATGTCTATGCCTCTCAATTTCTTGAAGTTGACATTGAGGCATCGTCTCCAAGTCTTGGTGATCGACATCTTGATGTTCCCTTAAATCTCACAACTCCTGGAATTAATTTGGCTGAACCTAGTACACCAACCGAACCAATTGCAGACTTTCAAAGGCTGCTAGAGCTCCTTTTGGAGTTAAAGGCACAGCTATATGGTATGGAGTATGAGATGACAAACCTTCGATCTGAATTGAAATCTACTTTAGACTCTCTTCACAAGCAGGTATAGGCCCTTAAGCTTCAAGTTCAAGAGACTGTCAAGGGTGAAGATATTGAGAAGCTGAAGGAAACCATGAGAAAGATAGAAGAGACAGTTCAGTCTATGGGGGATTTCCAGACCATTTGCATTCCCAAACAACCCTGATTTTGTTAAACATTTTATCATTTTCCACTTTTTGCTGTTGACAAAAAGGGGGAGAATGTGCAGATTTGGTTTTTATTGGTTTTTGACTTTTATTGGTTGAACTTTTGATTGACTGTTTGAACTTTCATTGATTGGTATTTTTTTGAATTTTTTGACGTTGACGGATGCAGCAACTTACTTTGGTAATACTAATTATGGTTGGATAGTTTTTATCTTTTCAAGATTAACCTGCTCTTTGTGGTGGCAAGATTGATACTATCTAGATCCTAATCAACTTATTTTTATAAGATATCATGTATTGCTTAAGAGTTGTTTTGCAGGTCAAAACTTCTTAAATCTGCAGGAAAGTTTTGTCACCATAAAAAAAAAGGGAGAGATTGATGGAGAAAACTCTTTTACTGTTTTAAAGTTGACAAAACCTTTCCAAAGTCTAGTTTGAAGACTTCCAGACTGAAGTGTTAAAGTCTGAAGATTGTCAGACTTTAAATTCAAAGTCTGCCCACGCTGACAGTTTCCAGACTGAAGTATGAAGATTTATCCATATGCGAGATTATCTTTATTTCTTCAAGGATTCAATTCATACGACTTATGGGTGGTTTTCTAATTGGATATATCACCCACATGATTGATTATTCTTAATAGAATCAATTCCAATAATCAAATCTCTTAGAAGGCAAGCAAACTTGGAAAGTTCTACTTATGGAAACCAAGATTCCGATTGTATGGGCAAACAGGATTGACAGGCGGTAAGTACACTATCAGTGCCAAAAGTTGTGTACGGTGCTCACTTTGATGCCAAAAGTTTCTGTCAGATCACTTAAGTACCAAATCAAAGGAAAAATGATCATTTTGTTGCCACCGACAATAGATTCCGGCCAAAATGATTATGTGGCTTTTATATTTAAAAAACAAAATCGACATGTCTTATAAACGATGTCGTTTTGCCATCTTAAATGGATGGCCTCACAAAAACGACGCTGCACAACTCATTTGGGAATTTTATTTATTTTTATTTATTTGGAATTGAAATTAGGGTTTTTGTTCGATTATCGCCCAATGCTGACCTAACTCGCTCGGCCATAGCTTGAGGTGCGTGAGGTTCTTGCACTTGAGTGAGATCAGCATGAGCGCTTCGTCGCCAATGCTCAATGACTTGCGGTTGCACTTGAGCGTGAGCTTCGTGACCGAGTCGAACCCGCGCGAACAGTGCCAGAACCGCGTCCAGCAGCTTCGAGTGGGTGTGGAAGGCGAGCCTCTGGTGACTCTGGCCTTCGATCGCGAGCCAACGGTGTTACGAGGGAGCACCGGCCTTGGTCACCAGAGCCTAGGTACTAGAAGACGCAGGCAAGGCACTCATCGGGGAGATCAGAGATGGAGAGGGAGAGATCGTGGGCGGCGCATTCGTCGACGGCCTCCCCAAGCATCGGTCAGA
The DNA here is from genome assembly GCA_007663325.1 of Eucalyptus pauciflora. Classification (NCBI taxonomy): domain Eukaryota; kingdom Viridiplantae; phylum Streptophyta; class Magnoliopsida; order Myrtales; family Myrtaceae; genus Eucalyptus; species Eucalyptus pauciflora. The sequence goes on along the minus strand of VMYD01000369.1, from coordinate 218,437 downwards.
TCACAGCCTTCGACTTGGCCGTTAAGTGGCCATCGTCGACGTCGGAGTCAGGGTCGGAGCCACGGCATGGGGGCCGTCGAAAATGGCGACTGGGCCAAAGTGAGCGTCGTTTATCCTCTCTCTCTCTCTCTCTCTCTCTCTCTCTCTCTCTCTCTCTCTCTCTCTCTCTCTCAATTTGGGGATTTAGGGTTTTGAATTGAATTGGGGGAGACACACCAAACGACATCATTTTGTTGTTTAAAGACTGACTGTACTCTTTGGCAAGCCACATCAGCTACAAAAATTAATAAAAAAGTGCCACGTCGGATTTCCGGCCAACCAGATCGGAGTTGGCACTAAAATGATCGTTTTTTAAACTTTTTGGCACTTAAGTGATCCGATAGAAACTTTTGACACCAAAGTGAGCGTCGTACACAACTGTTGGCACTGATAGTGTACTTGTCTTGGATTGACGGGCTTTCATCTCAATCAATCGATCAACTTGAGATCCCCTTGATTGATTTTGTCCAACGGGTAGATTAGAAGAATTCCTTTGGAAAGTGCCAATGGTCGTGAAGTTATGAATGAGTATTTAAGGCAGACTCTCTAGTTGTTCGAAAGTGTGCATGAAAGAGAAATTTTAAAGTCTGAAACTTCCTAATTCCTTGCTATTTCATTTACTGAGCTCAAAGTTGTATACAAAAGAGAGAAACATTTAGTGAAACTTCGTGAGAAACCAGAAGAGGTTATTCACTGTGAAGTCGAGATTATACTGCTATAAGATCTCTTTTGATTCTTAGTTAAATCTAGCCAGTGGGCTGTTAGTGCAGGAGAGTGGACGTAAGCTTGATCTAAGCCAAATCACTATAAACCTTGTGTTCTTATTCTCTTCCATCAACTCTTTTATTTTGTTTGAAATTTTATCTAACTAATAAAGTTTGAATTCATCTTTAGTTCTGAATCTTGCAAGAATTTTTATCTACACCTATTCACCCCTCTCTAGGTGTTATTACTAGCTCTTTTAGATTTAATCATAAACCCAAAGTGTTTATAAATAAATAACTCATTTGGACATAAACTCACGTCACAAAATCACCATGTGTTCAAGCTCAAACAAAACGCTCTATATATACCGAAAAACAAGAACTCCAGCGTATATTTTTTTTCTTCTTTTCACATACGTACTACTTCACTTCTCCTTTTCTTGATTGCATTCGTGTGGTGGCTCCTCTCTCAAACGACGCTTTCTGGACGTGCTTCTCCTTCTTCTTTTTAGGGCTTCATGTCACTTTTTCTAGCTAAAAGTACACGCCTTTTATATGTGTGTGTGCCCAAGGTTAACAATTTGACCTGGGCCCACCACTTTAGTCTTCAACGTGAACAAGTGCATTGCAGAAGAAAGATCCTTATTTTATCTTTTATTTTATTTCCCCTTTTTGTCTTGTAGTGATAGGTTAACTTCATTCTTTTATTTCCTTCCTTATTTTTCATGTCCAAAAGAAAGTCCAATAAGAAAGTCTAATAAGAAGAAAGACTTCCTCATCTGATTTATAATCCGCTTGGGAAAATCTTTCTCAACAAAATTCGGTTTAACAAATCGTTATCCGAATTCAAACTCGAAACATTAATTTAACAATTCTCCACCTTGGCTTGATATTTGAAGCCAAATTATAGTACTCATCATCCATGTTGCTCTCTCAACGCCCCAACAAGCGCTCACTCTCCATAGATGCGAAAAGAGCTCAAGCAAAACTTGAGCTTCACCAAAGGAACATATTTAGTCATCATGTCTGCCAGATTATCTACTATAACAATGTTTTTTAGAATAACATTACCCTTAGCTAAGACATTTTTGATGAAGTGGTATCTAATGTTAATATGCTTCGTTCGCTGTTGATAAATTGGATTATATGCCAAATATGTTGCACCTTGGTTATCACAATGTATATCCACACTTTTCTGTTGTAACCTAAAGTCCGAGAGCAAACTTTGTAACTATAACGCCTCTTTCACTACAAAGGTTAGCGCCATATACTCTACCTCAGTCAAAGACAAGGTAATGTGATCCTATAAGAATGCTTTCCAGCTAACTGCACCACCTGCTAGCGTAAACACTTACCCTACTAAAGATCTGTGATCATCCAAGTCACCTGCGTGATCTGAATCCATAAAACTAGTGGTCTCATTGCCATTATTATCCCTTCGATATACTATAGCCATGTTTGTTGTTCTCTTCAAATATTTGAGGATCCACTTCACAACTTCCCAATGAGCTTTACCAAAACACTTCATATAGCAACTAACTACGCTCACAGCTTGTGAAATATTAGGCCTAGTGCACACCATAGCATACACCATACTACCTACGGCACTAGAATAAGGAACATGGGACATATGCTCCTCATCCTCCTCTGTCTGCAGTGATAATTTATTTGAAAGTTTAAAGTGCTTTGACAAAAATGTACTTATCGATATTGCCGATTGCATATTAAAGTGTGCTACGATCTTCTCAATATATTTCTTTTGAGATAGACATAAAACTTCTACAGCCTTATCACACAAAATCTCTATACCTAATATTTTCTTTGTATCACCTAAATCTTTCATCTCAAATTCAGTATTTAACTGCCTCTTCAGCACATCAATATCAGACATATTCTTAGTTACTATCAGCATATCATCAACATATAAAAGTAGATAAATCAAAGAACCATTTTCCAATCTCCTAAAGTAAACGCAGGTATCCATCTGACTTTTTGAATAGTCTTGACTAGCCATGAAAGCATCAAAACGTGTATACCACTGCCTAGGAGACTATTTTAGCCCATACAAAGATTTTTCAACAAGCAAACATGATTTTCCTTACTTGGAATAGCAAATCCCTCTAGCTGCCTCATATAAATTTGCTCATCCAACTCACCATGAAGAACGCGGTTTTTTCACATCTAGTTATTTTAACTCGAGATCCTACGAAGCAACTAAGACAAGTAAAACACGAATTGAAAATATGTCTTACCACAGGAGAGAACACATCATTGTAGTCAATGCCCTCACGCTGTGTATATTTTTTTCGCCACAAGCCTCACCTTATACCTTGGTGTTTCAACACCAAGAATGCCCTCTTTCCTTTTAAAAACCCATTTACTTCCGACAATCTTCTAGTTCTTGGTTACTTTGACCAACTCACATGTCTAATTTCGATAGAGTGATTCCATCTCTTCACTCATAGCTTCTATCCATTGCGACAACTTAGAACTAGTTATTGCCTTAGAGTAAGACGAAGGCTCATCTGTCTCCACCTTATCACCTACAGTCAATGCATAAGCAATATTTGTATAACCGTAACGTACCGATAATTTAATTTCCCTTCTCTATCTATCTGCGGCTATAGTGTTCTGCGGTTGTGCTGATTGTCCACTATCACCAACTTCAGGAAGTGCGGCCTCATCTGCAGTCTCAACTTCTGTTACCTTCGAGGTCTCCGGAGTCTTCACTTGAAGCTCCACCTCACTAATGACACCGTGATCTGTCTACTCTGCTAGTTGTGTCTTAGAACTCCTCTGTTAAAGCATTGCAGTCTCGTCAAAGATCACTACTGATTAGAAAACTGAGATCTGGGATTAGTGCACCACAACCGGTAGCCTTTCACCTCATGTGCATAACCCAGAAATATGCACTTCTTCGCCCTTGGCTCAAGCTTACCATCACTCACATTAGTATACGCACGACATTCGAATATATGTAATCCGAAGTAATCAACAAGTTTCCTCGACCATACTTTGTCAAGAGTCTTCCACTCGATAGCAGATGATGGAGATCACTTAACTAGGTAACATGACATGTTCACTACTTCGGCCCAAAATTCCATGCCAAGTCCTACATGCGAAAGCATGCATCGAGCTCACTCAAGCAAAATTTCGTTCTTCCATTATGCCATGCCATTTTGCTGTGGTGTCCCGGGTATTGCGTGGTATCTCACAATACATTCTTTCTCACAAAACTCGGTAAAATCTTTACCATAAAAATCCATGCCATTATTGGTTCTCAAGTACTTGATTTTTTTATCTAACTACTTTTCAGTCAATGCCTTAAATTTCTTGAACTGATCAAACACATCATAATCGTGCTTCAGAAAGTATACCTATACCTTCCTCGAATAATTGTTGATAAATATTATATATATCGGGCACCTCCTTTCAAAGGAACTGAAGACGGGCCCTAGATGTCTAATGAATGTATTCAACCGGTTGCTTGGTTGAATGAACAGTTGTAGCAAACTTAACTTGATGCTACTTCCCAAAGATACAGTGCTCACATAAGTTCAGCTTCCTTGTGTTTTGACCCTTTTAACAACCCTCTTTCACTTAGCACCATCATACCTACCTCACTCATGTGCCCTAAACGCATATACCATAATAAAGTCAAGTTAGAGTCTGACTCACCTAATGAAACTACAGCGGTTTTGATCACAGTCTCTCCCAGTAGATGATAAAGAGTATTCACTTTCTTCCCCTTCATGACTGTCATGGCACCTTGAGAGATCCTTAGTGCTCCACCTTCAGCGATGTACCTACACCCGATGTTGTCAAGTGTCCCTAGAGAAATAAGATTCTTCTTGAGCTCTGGTACATACTTCACATCTGTCAATGTGCGCACCACCCCATTGTGCATCTGAATTTGAATTGTCCTTATCCCTACAGCCTTACAAACTGCATTATTCTCTAAAAGAACCCTATCACCATCTGCATTTTCGTAAGTAGTAAACCAATTCTTATAAGGCGTCATATGACAAAAACACCTCGAATCTAACATCCATTCGTCTCTTGATGAAGTAGTAGTCACACATAAAATAGCTTCTGCATCACTAGTGTTCTCCTAGGTAACGTTTGCCACACTGCTTGTGGCATTTTGCCTATCGCTTTTCTTCCTCCACTTTGGACAATCTTTCCTTGAAAGGGCTAGTAATAACACCTAGAGGGGGGTGAATAGGTGTAGATAAAAATTCTTGCAAGATTCAGAAGTAAAGATGAATTCAAACTTTAGCAGTTAGATAAAACTTCAAACAAAATAAAGGAGTTGAGGGAAGAGAATAAGAACACAGGGTTTATAGTGGTTCGGCTTAGATTAAGCCTACGTCCACTCTCCCACGCTGACAGACCACTAGCTTGATTTCACTAAGAATCAAAAGAGATTTTATAGCAGTGTAATCTCGACTTCACATTGAATAACCTTTACTAGTTTCTCATGAAGTCTCACTAAGTGTACTCTATTTTGTATATAACTTTGAGCTCAGTAAATGAAATAGCAAGGAACTGGGAAGCTTTAGACTTTGAAATTTCTCTTTCACGCACACTTTCAAACAACTAGAAAGTCCGCCTTAAATACTCCTTCATACCTTCATGACCTTTGGCACTTTCCAAAGAAATTCTTCCAATCTACTCGTTGGATAGAATCAATCAAGGGGATCTTAAGTTGATTGATTGATTGAGATGAAGGCCCGTCAATCCTGTTCACCCATATAATCAGGATCTTGGTTTCCATAAATAGAACTTTCCAAGTTTTCTTGCCTTCCAAGAGATTTGATTATTATAATTGATTCCATTAAGAATAATCAATCATGTGAGTGCTATATCTAACTAGAAAACCACCCATAAGCCGTATGAATCGAATCCTTGAAGAAACAAAGATAATCTCGCATCTGGATAAATCTTCATACTTAAGTCTGGAAACTGTCAGCGTGGGCAGACTTTGAATTTAAAGTCTGGCAGTCTTCAGACTTTGACACTTCAGTCTGGAAGTCTTCAGACTAGACTTTGGAAAGGTTTTGTCAACTTCAAAACAGTAAAGGAGTTTTCTCCAACACTCCTAATGTGCCTCTCCTCGTAACACTCAAAGCACTTCATGCATCCTTTGGACTTTTTATGGCATGATTTTGATCTACTTTTACCTCTACTGCTACTAGGCCCTCGATGTTTTTCTCTACCCTGAATCGTCAGTGCTTGCATTACTCCTTGTGTCAAACCATCATCTCATCACTTTCTCTTCCACTCCTTAGAGAATAAAGCAGATTTGACCTCTTCTGAGGTAATGGTAGTACGCCCCTACAACAGTGAATTAGTATAGTGCTCTAATGACTCTGGTAAAGAGGCTAACAACATCATACCCTATTCTTCATCATCAAGTATCTTACCGACATTCTTCAGATCCATCATGAGTTTATTAAATTCATCTAGGTGGGTTCTAATAAATATACCTTCAGTATATCTAAATTGAAACATTCTCATCAACATGTATAGGCAATTGTTCAAACCTTTTTTCACATAAAGTGCCTGAAATTTTGCCTATAATGCTACAACATCCTTCTCCTCAACAACCTCTATTAAATCCCCATCCAACAAATTTAACAGGGTTATACTCTTTGCTCTTTCCATTAACTTTACCCTCTTAGAGGCTTTCATTATAATCGGCAACTCATCTTCACCATCTAGTGCCTTGGCCAAATCTTAGGTTGTCAATAACGCTTGCATCTCAATGCTCCATAACCCAAAGTTGTTCCTCCCGTTAAACTTCTCAATTTCATGTTTCCTCTCAGACATAATTGCAATAACAAAATTTCCATATAATAATTAGACAAGCAAAAGCTCCAAATCACAATTAAGAAATCCAATCCCAACCTCTGATATCAATTGTTGGAAAGTAATATGCGAAAACGACAGGATCTTGCAATTTATGTCAATGCAAAATCACTAGAGAAATGAACGAGAAATAATAAGGACACCATAAATTTATGTGGTTCAGTTTGAGTATCGGTACCTACATCCACGAGGAGAGCCAGTAGCAAATAATCCACTATAATTTGAACATCAGAGTTTATAATCGCTCACACGCTTGAGTGTTTTCCACACCTAGATTTAAGCCCAAATCCAAAGTGTTTACAAATAAATAACTTACTTGGACATAAACTCATGTCACAAAATCACCACGAGTTCAACCTCAAACGAAACGCTCTACGTACGCCCAAAAACAAGAACTCTAGCGGCTATTTTTTTTCTTTTCATGTATGTATTGCTTCGCTTCTCCTTTTCTTGATTGCGTGGCTTGTGCGATGGCTCCTCTCTCAAACGGCGCTCTCTAGACGTGCTTCTCCTTCTTTGTAGGACTCCACGTCACTTTTTCCAGCTAAGAGTATACGCCTTTTATATGTGTGTGTGCCCAAGGTCAACAATTTGACCTGGGCCCACCACTTTAGTCTTCAACATGAACATTGCAGAAGAAAGATCCTTATTCTATCTTTTATTTTATTTCCTCTTTTGTCTTGTAGTGATAGGTTAACTTCATTCTTTTATTTCTTTGCTTATTTTTCACGTCCGAAAGAAAGTCCAACAAGAAGAAAGACTTCCTCATCTGATTTGTAATCCGCTTGGGAAAATCTTCCTAAACAAAATTTGGTTTAACAAATTGTTATCCGAATTCAAACTTGAGATATTAATTTAACAGATTCAATACAAGTCTTTTCTTTTCTTTTTTTCTTTTTTTTAATACATACTACTTTTGTTCAAGCTTATCGCAAAAAAATGCGAAAGCTAATGAATCTTACTATTGAAGTCAAACATGAGAAATTAGATTACTAAAAAATTCAATGAGAAAAAAAAACACAAGTTTTATGTGATTCGATTTGAGTGACAATATATATTTCATGGGAGAGTTAGTCGCATAAAACTTACTAATCAATGACAGATTTTAGAGTTACAATTACTTTCATGTTCAAGTATTTTGCAATCATAAAGTATACCTAAATCAATAATATTTAGCAAAAAAAAAAAATGAACTTCACCAACTTTAAATATATACGTTCAAACAATGTGTGGGCCCCTAAAGATGAGGTTGGCCTAACCTTGAAGGGAAGTTCCTGAAGATTTTTGCTAGCTACAATTGGAAGTTCATTTGCTAGTTTTTTCACGCACCTAAAGATAGTGGCAGCAATCCAGATTTTCCTGATTAATTCCGAGTTGAGTTTTATTTCAGCCGCTCAAACTCGAAACGCATATGAACATAAATCTTCATCTTAACTCAATGTTTGTAGTCGAGTTGCAATACTCATCAGTCATACCAGCTCTCTCAATATCACAACGGCGCTCATTCTCTGTAATTCACCAATTTAGCTCGACAAAGCTCGAGCTTCGCTGAAGGAACGAGCTCAATCATCATCATTTGTTTTTAACCATCCATCGAATAGTTTATTTATGAAGTCGGAAGGCATGAGTGCGCTTTGCACATATACTTCGTTGGTCTCATGAATAATTGAAAATATACCACATGATCTAAATCTTTGTGTTATTCACAATCAATCATAATAAAGTACAATGCGAATTTAGTTATCGATTAAAATATAATTCATCCATAGACTAGTTCGTACATTATATGACGTTTAAGAATAGGATAGACATCCTATGAATTCAATGATTATCTTTACCCGATAAAGTTACCCCATCGGATCAAAATACCACTTGCCTTTAAGCAACTTTTCCCCACACATCTAAAAAAGTCTAAAACACATTACTTCGCTGTTCTCTAGTAACCAGTGCACCAGTCACCTCGCCATCACGACGGACGTTGCGCCGCCTTCTTCTACCACATTGCTGCATTACGCCGTTGAACTTCTCCTCCCTCAGTCCTGCTGTGAACCAGGCCTAAGGCTCGCTTGTGCAACGTCATGAGTTCAACCTCTGTGGTCACAGTCACAGCGCGAAACAGCAGCCTAAACATCGAACCTCCTCATATCTAGGGTCACCCGAGCCATAGCGGGTCCTTCACTATTCCGGGAGAGAGAGAGAGAAAGGATCAGTCATGGCAGCTCGAAGGTCGCCAGCACGGACTTATCATTCTTTATGCTCTGAAGTTGATCCACAATGATATATAGAATAGATAAAGAAACATCTAAATCATAACTACAAAATCGTCTTGATTTTCTCATTTATTTGGTGAATTCAAAATTGAAAGAAAAGGAACTTTGCGCAAGCACATAACAAGAAAAATTGCCTAAAGATGCAAGATATGATCCTTATTGAACAAATTAATTCTGACAAAATTAAATTATTTCCACAAAGTCATCATGCTGTACTTGATCCTCAGAGCAAGATGAGGCTGAATATTAGATTAGAACTAACCAAACTAATTAATTAATTGGGAGTAAACTGCACCTCCTACTTGATGAAGTTCACTCGGACATAGCCCACACGTAATACTTGCCCATCTGGACAAGCGTCCTCAGCAAGAATGGCACGAAGTCGGTGAAGAGCTGTCCTGCAACTGTTCCGGCGAGTTGGGAGTGACAGCCATCGACACAGTGGCCACCATGACCTTGAGGAAGAACTGGAAGCCGAGGTGAGAGAGATGATAAGGTAGATGGAGGACAAGAACACGAGCGTGTTGCACACCAGGAGCACGTAGAAAGGTCCTTATTGGGAGGCGTAAATGGCCTGCCCAAGGACATGGTCACTGGAGCTATCCTGCCAGACGCCACTTCGAGTGTTTTGTGGGGAAGTGACCCCAGTCTGGAAGGCGACGGCTGTGATAAGGGTGGCGACGTCACGGCCATGGTGACTGAACAACACCTCGATCAATTTCGTCGGGCTCTCTGGAGGATTTGCCATTGGAGAGAGAGGAGGTGAACTCTGATGATATTTCCCGGGAGAACTTTTTTGAAGGAAATAACGAACTTTTCTGGCCATTAAGTCAAATATAAAGTGATGGCCGCGACCACGAAAAGAGCCTGCAGAATGTTTGGTCGTGGTACGCACATGCAAAGCTTCATCGTCATTGGAGGGACTGTATTGGCCCGGTATATTTTCAAAAAGCTCAACCCCTTTTAACACGTTCTAGTTTCAGTTGGCCTTTTGCTTTTCATTTATTTTTGTCGATTCGATGAGGACCTTTCGGAGGTGGGAGAGTCCAATCATTTATAGTTTCCCTACTGTAGATGGTTGAGAGATGAGTCAGCTGCTGAACCTAAGCCAACCCCAATCAAGTTTTTTCTTCTCTCTTCTAGCATCCAATCCTTGAAAATACAAGCGGGCGCGTTCGTTTCATGGTTAAAGTTGCAGAATCTTAAACTAAATAAGACGGACGCAAATTCATCGCTGCCTACCACACACCCACTTTCTACAGCGCTGTCAGATTTGGCTCGCTGGCTATCGGCCTCTTCCTCTATCTCTCCCTCCCTCCGTTCCTGCCTCCACCGTGCCATCACCACGATTGGCTCCCACCTACCTGAGACGCCATGGCTTCGACCAAGCTCGCGGCTTTGGCTCTTGCCCATTAGGTCGATCATCACCTCATGGCCCTCTCTCTACCTCCCGTCTCTTTGCCCTGCCACCTGATCTCAACGTGGAGCTGGTGCTGCTCTCAAGACCTCGCCCGGATCTCAACGGTTTTATAGGCTAGCGTTGGGTTGGAGGTGAAGTTAGAGAGAAATAATACGAGACAGGGAGAGAGCCAAAAGGAGAGAACAAAGGTTGACATGTGTCAACAGTTGAAGTGTGCCGCGGATGATGTGGTCTGTGGTAGGCAAGATAGGATCTGTTTTCGAATAAGACAGCTTCCTAAACATGGTTATAAGATCCCACAGATGAGAGGAATTCTACCGCATATATCTTCATAAATGTATTTACTACAAGAAAGTTGTAACAACGAGTTTGAACTTTCCACCCACGAGCATATAGTTTGGATACTACTTACAAATTATCTTAGTGGCTCTTATAGAGTATAACTATGCAATTGAGATCATCATAATTTAAAATAGGGATATGTTATGCTAACGGCACCGTCATTTTTTTGCCAATAACAGAGCATTCTTCACTATTCATATTTCATGGAAACCGAACCACTTTCTTCACCAATTTTCAAAAAAAATAAAATAAAATCACTTTCTATATTAAGGGTATATAAGATAATTTTTCTTACAATTATTTCTTTCAAAATTTATGCTGATTTGGTAATTATTCCCAAAGTAGAGTTTGGTGAAAACCCTTCATTCCTTTTTCTTTTGAGAAAAGTGCCAAAAAAGTTCTAAACCTTTTGTCTTTGTACCGATTTAGTCCTAAATCTTTTTTTGGTGCCGATTTAGTCTTAAATCTTTTTACGTTGTGCCAAATCAGTCATTTCCGGCCAATTTTGGCTGGATTTTGCTAACTAGAGACTGGCCAGCTAACGTGACCTGATCGGAACTGATATGGATAATTTTTAATAATATTTTAATATTTTTGAATTTTTTTATTTTTTTATGTTTTTCTTCTCCTCTTCTTCCTCCAACTGGTCGCCGGACCTCAGCGACCAGCTAGAGGCAATGGCTGACAAGGTCAACCTCGACCTCGCCGGCCACCTCGCCAGTGGCCACGAGGGTGGCCTCACCTGCTCGACGCGAGGACGCCCTCAAGGCCTGGGCGGCGAGGCTCGCCCTCGCCAGATCTGGCGAGGGTCGAGCCTCGCCCATGGCCGGTGAGGGTGAGCCCCGCTAGCTCAACATGAGGCCAGTTCGACGCCGGGCCAGGTTCGGCGCGAGGCCACCTCCTCACGCTGAGCTGGCAGGGCTCGCCCTCACTACCCAAGCCTTGAGGGCGACCTCGCTGCTTGGCGCGAGGCCGCCCTCACAACCATTGGCGAGATGGCCAACGAGGTTGAGGTCAACCTCGCCGGCCGTGGCCTTTAGCCAGTCACCGAGGTCCAGCAATCGGCTGGAGGAAGAAGAGAAGTAGAAAAAAATAAATAAATAAAATAAAAATAAAAGATTAAAAATTTAAAAATATGAAAATATTATTAAAAGTTATCCACGTCAACGTTGATCATGCCACATCAGCTGGCTAGCATCCAGTTAGCAAAATCCGGCCAAAATTGGCTGGGAATGACTGAATTGGCATAACGTAAAAAGATTTAAGACTAAATCGGTACCAAAAAAATGTTTATGACTAAATCGACACGAAGACAAAAGGTTTATGACTTTTTTGACACTTTTCCCTTTTTCTTTCTATTTCCATTTTTTGACTTTAGGTTATAAGCTGATTGTTCGCATGTACAAGTTGCAACATGAACGTGCCCAGCGTTTGGATTGTTGTTGGAAGCAATCGTGTAAAGCTGATGAAAAGGAAAACTGGCAGCTCAGATCTAAAACGTTCTTTGAAGAAGAACATTAGATATGAACATTCACTAAATGATTTGTTATTCAATTCATATATGCAACTTTGATGAAATTAAGAGTACATCTGAAATTAAATAGCGTCTGAACCATTTTATCTGAGATTTTACAAAGTATATAAATATTGACATTTAGATGCACATATAATTTATTTCTTTTTTTGATAATTTGAATTTAAAAATACATTAGATTTTATTGGGAAAGTGAACAAGTTATTTCCAATTTTTTCCTTAAACAAAAAAAAATGCACTCTAAAATCACATAAATAATGACAAAAACAAGAAAGTTATTTCAGCCGAATCACTTCAGTAACTTGAATGATATTATTTAGTCTCAAGTACAGTGATAGTTACATTTTTTTTTTATATGCAAAATCATCTTAAATGAAATATTATCCACTCTTCCTCTTTCACTGTAATAATTACAAGACAAACACGAGAGAGTAATGAAAGGATGTACTCTTTTCTTTTCTTTTTTATGCACTTGATGTGTTTATTTGCAAATTGAAGCTATAGAAAATATAATCTGATTTCAAATAAATAAATAAAAACTTTAATCTAATCCGTGATTCTGTGCATGCAACGTTGATATTGTACTCAATCGCACAAAAAGACTGATAATACAGCTTGCAAAAGAAATCAAGGACGATACCTCGGCTAGTGGCAGATAATGACAGATAAGCATCACATGTAAAATCCGCCATCAAGCAACATACTGCCGACACTACGGGATAATTTCGATTATAGCAAATGTAGATTTTAGTGATAACTTTATGAATAGAGAAGAAACAAATGTAGGATGTTATAATTTGCTTCGAAATGATGTGTGGTTTGCTCAAAAGCAAAACCCTTGGAGCGAGAACCAAAGCAGCAAAGTTTGGCCCGCAAGCTGAACGTCATGTACTGCTAATGGCACTTTCCCAGTGTGACCATTTTCGACTTCATGTTGATCGTTTCGGTCAAAGTTTATTCATCTTATGTAGGTTACTGAAGTGAAAAGATTGTCGTGCCTATTTTGATAGGTTGAACTTGTGTCATTGGTGGTTAGATTTACTTGAATGGCTTTCTTCATGCAAGTTGTGATTTTGATTGGAATTGAGGTAAGCGGATACTCACCATTTACAGTAGATTGATATCCCGATTGCTCAAGTGGGTAATTGAGTTATGTGCTGCACGATGGGTTTGGTTTGCCTCGACTTTAATGAGTGGTATTGAATAGATTTTCATCTGACATAGTTATGGATCCATCACTAAATACGTCCTCTTAAGCTATAAAATGGTTTAAATGTCAGGATTTTAAAATGAGATACGAATGCTATGGATCTTGTTGAGTTACGCTCCTTTTTTTTTTTGGGTCGGAAATCGTAGTATTTCATTTAAGTAGGTAAAATAGGGCAACCCTTAGTCAAGGCTTCAGCACATAGAAGATCTAAGAGAATTTGGGGAGGGCAAAAAGCCCAATTCGAGGAGAGTGTGCCACGGCCATGGGCCTTGGCGGCCTAATCAGTAATAGAGTTGGCCTCACGTCTGCAATGTTGTATGCAGAGATAAGAGAAGCAAGAGATCAGCGACGCAACTTTCGCAAACAGCGCCCGACACTCCCATGGTGGCAATTTGAGATGGTTCACAGCCTCCACAAGGACCAAACAGTCTAATTCCACGATCAGGTGAGGCGTCCGCTTTCCCTTTTTGAGGCAAATGTTTAAGGGTGAGTATGAGGGCTTGAAGCTCTGTTTGTATCGCAGATGATGCTTGGACGATTCTGGTGAAACCATCGATCAGGGTGCCAGAGTGATCCCGGCATACGCACGCGATGGCTCCCTTGTTGCACTCAGATGGAAAAGCCTCATCAATATTGATTTTGATGATGCCAGGCATCGAAGGAGTCCACGATAGATTAGGGTTGGGCATTGGTGTCCCTGACTCCGACTCCAACTTCAGAGCGCTTCGAGTAGTCTTTGCATTTGTGAGGGCCATATCGACGAGTTATTCTGGGTGTGTGCATTGTTGGCGGAAGACGAAGTTGTTGCGCGCCTTCCAGATCTACCACATAAGGGATGCGATTGTTGCTAGATCAGGTAAGTGGGCCCTTTTCTCGATCAGATCTACTTGCCAAGCATCCATTCGATGTGTTCTATGTGTTGAGATGTCGATATTGACTCGTGGCTGGGACCAAATACACTGTGTCCATGGGCATAATAGAAATATATGTTCTGTAGTTTCCGGGATTTGAGATTGGCACAATTGACATACCGGATCTAGGATAATGCGTCTTCGGTAGAGGTTGTCTTTTGTAGGTAGCGTGTTGTGATGCGAAGTTTAGGGGCTGTCTTCACTGTCCATATATGTCGCCATAAGTTGCTTGGGGGTTGGTAGGATGATGATGCACGAGTGTGATCTTTGCTGAGTTGGTCTGTAGTAGAGGCTGGTCATCTCTGTAGAGCGAGAATGTCCTCTACAGTTTGGTCATCAAAGCTGTTGCAGAGTAGGGAACATTCCAAGTATTCTGGTTAGGAATGATGAAATTGGCCACCTTCTCAGGTTCTCCTCTAGGTACCGGTCCACCAATGATTCCCTTTGATAGCCATTTATCCTCTTGGAGGCATATCATTTGCCCATTGCCTACAACACCTATGTGTTGAAAATGTAAATATGGAGCCACCGTTCATACATACATATAACAATGAGAGTAACATGACACGTGTTTTAGACAAGAAATTGTTTTGTATATCTTGCTCGAGGTGACGCTTGGCGAGGTGGGACGCCAGGGGAACTCTCAATGAAACGCAACCACAGTGGTGGTGGAATAGCTGCAACTGGCTCACGAGGCGCGGCAGTGAGGTGCCGGCGTTAGGGTCTCGGACAGGGAGCAACGTCGACCGTCGCAGTGGTTGAGGTGGTCACCGGAGGTGCGTGACGACGGGATGCTTGCTGGGTTGTTGCTTGCAAATCTGGCGTCCGCGCTGGGGGATTGATGACGAGTTGGAGCAGGGGCGAGTCACGGTGAGGTTGCTGGGATAAGCTTGGCGGCAGCTTGTTGCTGCAGCAGCGGCTGTGGTGTTGAGCCAACGTTGGGGGAGGCAGCAACTCATCTGGTTCGCTGGAGCGGTGGCTATGGTGCTAAGAAGTCGGGCTCTCGGTGAACGCTGCTGTGGGGACGCCTTGATGTTGGAGATCTTGGACAGTAACTCGTTGAGGCAATGGCAGCGAAAAATTGAAGTATCACAGGGACGTTCACCTCCTAAGGGAAGGCCTCTCCCTCCTATTGTCTTTTCTCTGTACCCTTGTGTTAGACATGGGTATATAAAGGTAGGAGGTAACGGGTGTGAGATGGTGGCGGATTTTTCTTGGTGAAAGTGGCGTTGTGCGTTGATGAAAGACCCCCTTCACCCCCTTCTCACGATTTTTCTCAATGTGGTCGTTTGCTTGCTGAGGCGAGTGATCTGAGGCGGGTCAAGATCATGACCAGCGTCGAAAAACCTGAAGCTCCCTAATGATGACCGAGTGAGATGAGATGAGGCGGTGAAAATTGTTGGAACTTGCCAAGATGTTGCTGGGAGCATCGCCGGAGACCACTGTAGATGCTGGAGGAGTGTCGGTGCGCGAGGGGGGGCCTCATGGTTGTGCAAGCGCAAGGACCGCACAGTGGCGGAAAGAGTGAAGGAAGACCGTTTCTTCTCTGGCTACTTCTTTTCTCTGTTCTCCTCTCCCTCCCCTTTTTCTCTCTATCTCTTAGCTCTCCCCTTTTAACAGCCACCGGGAGGCGCGCATGGCTTCTGCCACCCCCAGCTGCCCTGCCGGCCTGGCCCCGACCTGGAAATCACGCCCCTCTCTCCTTGCTCTCCTGCTCTGCCTCTGTGGTTGTGTTCACTGTTCCGTGCCCCCATCGCTTCGGTCGCGTGAGGGAAGGTTAGGAAGAAGGAAAGAAAGAAGAGGGCCGGGCCGAAAGAAAAGGAAGAAGGAAGGGCGGGCCGGGCCCAGGCCCAAAAAGATAAGAAAGAGCCTGGGCAGCCCGGCCTGCCTTGTTTTTTAATTAATTAGTTAATTTTTTATTTTTCCTTTTTAAAATGAATGCAAATTCTCTTAACATTTATATGCTATAAAATTTAATGATTTTTTTTTTAAAATTTATGGGTTAAAAATTAATCCTTAATTTTTGTATACAATTAAATCCTAAATGAATAGGCAAAATTTATGTGTCACTAAGTACAAATAAAAATCTTATTGTAATTTCAAAGAATATGCATTATCTGAATGAGATATATCCTACAATGTCTTTAAATTTCTACATGTCAAATCACAAAAGAAGAAAAGGAAGTTGGAAAACTCCTCTAGCCTCTGATTTTGATGAATCCCACTCTTTTATGGTGAGCTGATAATTATTTGCCAACAGTCAGGGAGAGCCCCAGACTGCATTACCATCTAAATAATAAGTGTGTTTAGACTCCCAATCAATATTCCAATTTTTTAATAGCATCTGCCTTGGTTGAGAACTCACTCATAAAGGAATATAAATTAGCTGAAGTTGTGTTGATGATAATAAGGAGCATGTGAACTCAAAAGCTCTATAGTAAGCTCATTGATATGGAAATCCCGTACTCTGAGAGTACTTGACAAGAACATGCCCGTTTTGTAGCTCTACTATTTTGCTATAATTTCTATTTGAGATGTTTTACTTCTTGCTGTTTGATAAACTAACAGGATAAGCTTGAACTTTTGAGGAATAAAAAAAAATGAAACAAACACATAAGAATTGCCAGCTCCTAGGTAGCGAATAGATAAATTCAGTTCTTAATTCTACAAAGTAAGTTCAATATTCCAAAAACTAGGAACCGATCCTAATATGGTAGGCTTTGGGTTTCAAGTCTAGAACCTATCCATCCTAAAACCAATCATCCTTAGGCATTACTAACTTTTATTTCAATTAATTTTCAACAAATTTCTCTTTTCATATATCAACTTTTGTTTTTTTTCTTACCAAAGCCTTACGTTTGCCAACACCTTAAATGTACTAACTACTTTTTATCAACAACATAAAAGTTGGTAAATTAAGTAGAAAAGCAAATAAACTTAGGTAACTAACTCAAATGAAAAGTCAATAACGCAAAACTATTTGATAAATTATGTAAGAGAAAATATGATAAATCGCTTAAAATAATGGTTATCATCACATATAAGAGTTGATAAATTCAAGGCCTAGTTAACAAAAGAAAAATAAAATTCAATATAGTAAAAGAAAATTTTATAACTAGAAGAAAAATAAACTTGTTATAAGTAACTCAAACAAGAGCTGGTCACTCAAAATTAATTGGTAACTTAATTGGAGAAAAGTTGGTAAATCAGTCTAATTAATGTTAGTAATTGGAAAAGTTTTGGTAAATTTAATGCTTTGCCAAATATGCAATTAAAATTTTGTAAATGACAAGAAAGGTTGGCAAATAAAGAAAACAAACCAACATCAGTAAATAACTTGATAACTCAATAATATGCGGTAATTAGTGGGGAAAAATTGATGAATTTTGCTAATTTAGCCCGGTAACTTTTAAAAGCTAACTAATGCAAATAGAAGTTTGTAACTTAAAAGGAAAGTCGGAAATTAAAAATAAAAAAAGTGATAAATAATTCAAACAAGATTTTGTAATCCAAAATTAACTGATGATTTTAATATGAAAAAAGTTGATAAACTCAAATTCAGGGTGATAGTTTCACGTAAGAGTTAGTAAATTCAAAGCAGTAATAGGCTATACAAACAAAAGTCGGTAAGTTAATACAAAAATTGATAATTTGCGAACTATAGAAAAATGATTGTATCTTCATAAAGGTATTGATAAGTTATTGAAAATTTACTTCGAACATGTGGGGGATAGAGAAGATATACAAATTTAAGCTACTTAATGGAGCGTTCAATTAGTTCAACCAATTGTGTCGAGACGTTATTATCAAGCTCATCTATACTGCAATCAAAGAGTTGGTTTAAACTGATAAAAATTTCTGGAAAACGTTCAATAAAATGAGTTCTTAAGGCATTTTTAGTGGTTTTCCCCCATAAGGAAGGAGAGCTTGGTGCAAATTTTCTATTCCTTCTCTCTTTTGCTTTCTAACCTTTGATAGAATATGCCACTAAGAGTTCTTACAGACAGATGCCCAATATATAGATAGCCGCCAAAAAAAATAATTCCCACGCATTGATCACAAAATCATTGTGTTTCTATGGCGTGACATTTTGCATAGAAGTTACGTAAAAAAAAATATAAAGAATTATGCGACAAGTTGCGACTGAAAATCCATCCACTAGAGAACCGTAGAAGGCCCTATATAGTTACTTAGCCGTTAAGGTAAGGATCCTTTATTTTCATTGTTCCCAATCCCTACATTTAGATGCTAAGACGTGTTGAGTTTTATTATTTCATTACATTCGAAAAATCCAAGGTCCTCTACTAGCTTTTTTTAACTTCATTAGCCATGTATTCTATTTTCTTAACTTCTTAAACCAAGTAGTAAATATATTGATAGTAAAAAAATTGAGTTAATCCATTTTTAGATAACACTGGACCCAATTACTATGACAAAAATCAAAGTTTAGGGCGAATCTTGAACTTTTCAAGATTTGCAAGCTACTGGGTATCGGCGCCAAAAGCTCAAGAGGATAACGTATAACTTTTACAAATGAGATATTATATTGCTCAAAATGCTAAAGTTTAGGTAGGTTGAATAAATTATTCTGAAAATTTAATTTACCTCTCAGACTATAAGAAATTATTCCATCAGATCAATAGATATTATTTTATTATCTTTGGATCAATTGAAAATATTTTGTGTTATTTATTCAAAGGGAAAACTAGGAAGAGAGAGAGAGAGAGGTTGTTTAAAATAGCTGAGAAAGTGGTGGGTGAGGAGAAAATGTTAGATTGTCCATAGATTGGTAGCCCGAAAATCCGGACTGAATTTTTGGGGCCGAAATCAATCGGGCCAAGACGCTGGGCTCATATTATGTTATTATCTTTTCGAGTCGGTCCAGACTACCGGGCTTTAGATGATGAAGGTTGAATGGGCCTGGACCCGCCCAAGCTATTACTTTATGTTTTGTTTTGTGTTTTTTTTTTTGGTCGTAGAGATATTACTTGAAAAAGTAACACAAAGAAAGTAGCTTTTTTTTTTGTTATTCTTGGTGCACTTAGTCCATTTCACATGAACCCTCAGATCACACAGATCCCATTAGATCTAATAGCTTGTGCGAAGCGAGCTAACAAAGCCCGGGACTACCTCATAATTTTTCTCCCTTTGTGGTCGCCTAAACCACCACTGATTAACCTCTCTGTCCTCGGCTTGTCTGCTGCTTCCCTCGTCACATCTCATCGCATCCTGCTCTGCAGCGACCGCTCAGTCTCCTCAAGTTCCTTTTTCCATTGCTAAAGAGGTGAGAACTGCAGAACCAGCTCCATTATTTGATATCGGATTACTTTCTATTACATAGAGGAGCATCCGGGGCTTCATTTTAACCTATGGAACTATTTTCTTTTTGGCCCAACTGCAGATCTTCATCACCAAATCTAAAAAGCACTAACGCAAATCCCTACTAGGGTTCAGTTTCAACTGCCATGGAGTAGCAGATTTTTCAAGCTTCACAACAGATTTTAGACTAAGGCCCGGACCAAATCGAATAGAAAGGGTCTAGTTTGGTCTAAGCCGAAATGGTTTGTTATTGTTTGGACAAGTTTTCCAGGCCTAGAGTAAGCTAGCCCAGTATGTTTGGGCTAAGCTTTAATTTTAACAAAAGCCTGGTCCGTGAACACCTCTACTACATACCATATAGATCAATACTATTGAAAAGTTAATTGTATGGATGTCACACTCAACTCCACATTATTAACAGCTTAAATGGATTTGGTCTAATTGATCTATAGACCATGCAATGTTTTGAGTGATTATACCACCGAAACATCCTTAAGAATGCAACTCAACGACAATCTATGTCATTTCATAGGTAAATTTGATCGTCAATAGTGACCCTAGATTCCTTTAAACACATAAACAATCGAGATTTTGCTTAACTATAATATTCATTGAAACTCTTTTTTGAAATGTTGGGGTTTTCATCGGAGGCCGTATAAATGTTTGCAGCTTTTGGTCCCAATCGTGTCCTTCGAAAACCAACAATGGGGATTAGCATTGACAAGGGGCTAATGGACTGGTCGCATAAGCATTCTGCTCCTCTAAATGTTTCACATCTTTTTATAGATGTTTATGAAATCACAATTGGTTCCCACGAGATTAAATTTGACGAGTTCTTAAATGAGATTTTTGCAGCATTGCACAATGCAAGATACTTTCCCAAATTTTCAATGAGAGAGAAAGACAGAATTCTAATCCCAAAGCAAAATAAGGATAAGAAGTTGATCTGTGTGGTTCCCCATCACAAAGATGAACCGGAGATCGGACTTGGAAAAGTCTAGTTTGCGTTTAAACAAGTAGTTTCCTAATAAATGACTACTTAATTTGATGCTTCCAACTAAGTTGGAATTTTAAAAATCTTGGTGTGCGCTTGAAGGGGAAAATTGTGCAAAAAATCATAAACATATTGTGCAGCAGCCAATTTGGCCCTAAATCCTTCAATTGTATCAATCCAGTCTTAAACCCTTCACATATATTAATTTAGTCCTAAACCTTATAATAATTTGCCAATATAGTATTTCAATAATTTCCAGCCAAAATTACTCAAAAGGACTAAATTGACAAGTGTTAAAAGGTTTGGGACTAAATCGACAAATTATTGAAATGTTCAGGACTAAATTGACACAGTTGAAAGGTTTATAACTAGATTGGTTACCGTATAATAGGTTTAGAACTTAATTAGTATAATTAAAAGTTTCATGACTAAATTGATTGACGTACAATAGATTTAAAAATTTCTAGACAATTATCCTGCATTTAAAGAAGTCATATGATAATGACATGGAGGCAAGTGACATAATCCTAGGGTCATGACTATTGTTAGCAATATTAGGATATTTAGTTGATGGTGCATCTATCTCAGGATTATGCATCTATCTCATTTGGTAGAGCATATCCTTGATTGATTATATTTGATATTATGTTTATCTTGTTATCTTTAAGACTATGGCCATCTAGATTTATAATTAGGATAAGACTGAATAGGATATGATATGAAATTCAGGGGATTTTGTTATCCACTGTTTGACGATTGTAGTAATAAAGTCAGATAATGTATATTGTTGGGTATAAACAATGTATCAATATAAACAAACCACAAATTTTACAAAAGGGAAAAAGTCACCAAAAACTTAAAACTTTGCCCAGTGTAATAAATTTACTTTGAACTTTTTTTTGGGACACAAAAAACCCCAAACTTTACCAATGACACATTTACCGCAAATATTTTTTCGTGACATAAGAAACCGCAAGCATGTACCCACGTAACACATTTACTCCTAATTATAGACCATTTTCATCTTTTAGTTTTCTATTTTCTTTTTTACTTTTTTTTTCCCTTTTTTCTTCTTCCCTCTTCCCTCCGCTGGAGAGAAGCCAAACTTAGGCGAGGGCCGCCCTTGCTGGCGTTGAGCGAGGGCATTTCTCACTAGATTTGACTCAGGCGAGACCACCCTCACTTGTGTCGAGCGAGGGTCACCCTCATTGGATTTGGCGAGGGTTGTTCTCATTAGACCCAAGCAAGGGCGACCTCGCCTGACACCTGCCTAGGTGAGGGCGACTCTTGCCCGACGTAGGCGAGGGCATTCCTCACCAAATCCGGCCCAGGCGAGGGTAAATATGTCATTTAGAGCAAAGTTTGGGGTTTGTGATTAGTTTTTCCCTTTTATAAATAGAGATGGTAGAAATCTTTTGTGATACTCTTATCTATTGTATTTTTATTTGCTTTTTTATTTGATCTTCCACTCTTTTTTAATTAATTTATTTTTTATTTCTTTTTTCCCTTTCCATCATTCTCTAATAAAATTTTATTAAATAGAACACTTTACTAATATACTTAAAATACTAAAACACATTTTAGGTGCTATATATATATCCATATGTTGAATTTATATTATAGGATAAAATAGAATTCGGATATATATATATATATATAAATAAGATTAAATTACTAAAATGTTATGTTTTTGTTATTTTGAATTCCTAATATTAGAATTCAAATATTATTTATATTGAAATGTAATTTTAAATTTGTTAATTTAAGAAGTTTGTGATTTGGGGAAAATAATTTTTTTTATTATGGATATTAAAAATCATATCTACCTTCATCCCACCTTTCCATGGGATAATTTTATCCGGCTTATATCCTCCTTATATCCGATTTTATTCTATCTTGAGTAGACACCAAATATAGGATATGATATTTTATCATATCTTGAATTTTCCTGATCGCCAAATGCAGCCTAATAGTTATCTCATAAAGCCTATAAATAGACTAATGTAATCCTCATTATGAATATATCAAATTATATTGAAATTCCTCAATTCTTTTTCATCCGCATTATTATTCTCAACTTGGTACTAGAGTCTCTTGTCCCAAGGCAATCATAATGCACCAGGTGCAAAATTTCCCAATTCTACTTTTTTTATACTTTTTCATTTTCAACTTTGTCACCAGTTGATCGCCAACGAGGACACTAGATTCATGTATGGAGCTTTCGAATATCTTAAACCCATTTTCACTCGACCCATTAAATCTCTAGCAACCCATTTACAACTTAGCTCTATTTGTATAATTAAAAAAATTGATCCATGACCCATTTTGATACCTCTATTGCAAAGATATTGGGTACTTGACACTGCGCGTCTGAATTTACTAAAACAAAGAGAAATCAATGTATCTCCCCTAGCTTGAGTAGCTCGACGAGAACTTGGAAAAAGAATGGCAAAAATTAATGACAATAATGGGACGCTGGCAAATTATTTTATCAAGCGAAATGAACGCTGCCACCATCGGACTATCATCCCTCACTGGCTGCAGCTGTGGCGGAGAAAGCCCCCGCGCAGCATGAGGGATCCAGGCGATGCCGAGCACGGCAAGGAGTATGAGGAGAAGAGGTCGGGATTGAGGAGAGGGCAGCTGTCGAGTGTGAAGTTGGAGGGAGAGCTGCCAGCGATGAGGATGGAGTTGTTGGCAGAAGGGTCGGGAGGTGAGAGCTTGTGCGGAAGCGCTTGAGTTGTGAGAAGGCGAGGCATCACTTGACGACGTGGTAGAGGAAATAGAGAAGATCCATGGGGTGCCAAAGACGGCGGTGTCGGTGATAGCAGAGACGAAGACGGTGGCGGAGACGGGGAGCACCGTGGGGTCGATGGGCGAGACGACGTGGGCCCCATTGCCAAAGTCGCTGAAGGCATTGAGGATGTTGCTGACTTGTTGGAATACAGACCAAGTCCAATTTTTTTTTTTTGTGCATATAAATTTAGAAATTTTGATATTTGACAGTGGGACCAGCAGATTATATTATTTAAGTATATGCTAGTGTATGCTCTCGTGAACTATAAGGGACAGACCTAAATTGGATATGGGATCAGGGAAAAGCATTGTTTCAGACGAATTAGCATCGGCCGTAGGCAAGTTCTTGACTTATGGCGTTTGGTAATGCAAATGTTATAGTATTCTACTTTATTCTATCTGACTTGTATCTTGAAGGAGCAACTCGATCTCCATTATTTCCACTATTACTCATTATCAGACCATATTATTGAGATGGATCTAGACAAGATGAATCGGTCTACTTTATGCAACTATAATGAAGTCGTAAAACTGTACACCAAGCTAGTGCTAAACGATACACTTAAGTTGCACATATCTAATTCCTTCTAGTTTATTTAGGGCTTTGGATTTGAATTGCGTAGCTTGAATGCCACGTTCAAAAACCATCCTCAATTTCCTGTGGGCTGGCAATGCAAAGTCATATAAAACACGTCAAATGAAATATTGGATCAATGGAAAGTATTATTTGCATCAATGTATAAAATAATCGAGGCTCAAACAACATAAGTATGGTCCGTTATAAAATTGGATTTGACTACCTTTGCACAGCGGTGTGCATTTGGGATTTGTTCAACTCAAGAACCGGGCGGACCGGCCATTCCAACTACGGTAACGCCTCTCTCTCTATTGACGAAATGTTGCTTCTTGCCATGATTTGAGCCATGGACTCCTTGGTACAATATGAAGACACATGAATGACCACCTATGCGAATTATTGTATTTGAGAGACAAAGTTTTATACGACATCTATGAATCGGACCGGTCAGTTTAGAGCAGATTGTTTTGGAGGCCAGCAACTCATCAATACCTAATCTGATTTTTGAATCCGGGGACCACTGCTGAGGTTCCAGTTAAAAGACATACCGATCATCCATGGGCTTTTGGCAACAAGTCGAGGGAAGCGTGAGTTGAAACTAATGTGCGTACACTTGTACACGTAATTACTCTTGCATTAGATGCACTTGATAAGGTCAAGATTCACGGCTTGCATACCCCGTCACCATGTTGAATATTGCTTTGCATTGGATGAAGCCTACCCCGCTGGAATTGCTTTGCCCAAGTAAGAAAGTCGTTGTTTTAACCATGTTTGCGTGTTGATCTTCTCAACTTCCCCGATTTCAGTAACTCTCACAGGGATCGTCCTTCTTGCAATGACCTCCTTCTCTTACACAAGCTAATGAAATTCGTAACTATTCTCGCTCTTAGCTCAAGTAAATTGAGGTTCTCTTACTTATGATCAAAGTAACCCCCGCTAAATCTCGTATCAAGACCGACTACTACGCCTTTCAAGTTGAAGAGAGGGTGTAAAAGCTCCAGATCGAAGTTGAACTTGATATTTACTTGACTCTTTTTGCATTGTGTTTCCTCCCCCTTGTGGGATCCTCGTGTATTTCTATCTACGGGGAGGATGAACCATATCCCAACTTCCCAAACACACACTCTACGACACCATCGGATTTTTGACACTTGTCGTTATTATCTGCCCTCCCCATATCCCATACTATATAGTTTAAATTGATAGGTATAGGGAGACTACATGATATAACAAGCACATATGACCCGTTGTCAAGAGGTGTGGGATAATATTTCCATTGAGACAAACCTTGACCAAACGTAAAAAAGGAGACAAATGAAATTATTACATTTGTATCAAAATCAATCTTGAGGCAATTCAATTGACTATCTAAGCGAGAGATAATCTACAATTGTGACATGTGATAAATTTTTGAAAGCACAGTCGTCAACTATATCAAAATTGAACATATTTCATGGTTTGCATTGGTGTCAAAATTTATATATAGTCAACAAATAGACTCACGATATTGCATTAATAAGAGCTCGTAAAACCATCCTTTGCAAATGTTAGGCCTATTCGGCTCTTTCTCTTTGCCGTCCTCTTTAAGGTTGCTCTGAAATCAACACAAGCAATCCGAGAGTTCGAATACGAGGTCTTTAACAACACCTCTAGAACTCTAGATGCCTGGTTCAATAGAGAGGTCGGGGTGAAGTACGTCGCAGAAGCTTTGCTAGCTGCCACAAAGTTTGTCCTTAAGACAAATGAGAAAATTACCATAAAAGTCATAAATTTATTGTGGATGGTCAATCTAATCTTAAACCTTTTAATTTAGTTAATTAAGTTCTAAACCTTTAGAAAATTTGCTAATCTAGTCATTTTGACCAATTTTAATAAAAAATCGATAATGTGAAAGTCAGGCTCATGGTAAAACTGATGCTGACATGGACAATTTTTTTCACTTTTGAAAAGAAATTGAATTTTTTTTATTATTTTTGTCTTTTTTTTCTTTTCAACTCTGGTCTTGCGAGGGTCACTGGCCATCAGGCAAGAGGCGTGAAGCTTAAATTTGTTACTAACTGAGCGCCTAGAGTGTGCAAGCCTGATATGTTAAGGCCAGACTTCAATCTTAGCAGCAGCGTGACTTGTGCACGTTCCTATTACTGATAATGTAGTCATCTAAATCATTGATTGTTTGAGCTACTATGGACTCCATATTATCAGCGGCCTATTCGGGCTTCCTGCACAGGTTCTATAGATAATGTTCTTTCGGTGGGTCAAGAGACAATCAAAGGATTAAACTCCTGGAACGTCCTTGTATAAACTACAAAATAATTCAGCTCGAGGGCAATCTATGCCATTTCATTGATAAAATTATCATTATCCGTAGCTATCATGAATTTCTTCAATAAATAGATAATAGAGATTTGCTCACCTGTGAACTATAGTGAAACTTTATGAGATGTGTTAGGTTTTCATGTTCATATCGTTTTATAACTCGAAATGAGGATTACCATTGCCAGAGGCTTCATTGGACGGGCACACCACCTCGTTAAATTTTGGACTGTATATCAAATCACAATTGGTTAAATTAGATGTGTATAGCATTACACAAATTAAGATACTCGCCCTGAGTCTCAATGAGAAAAAAAGAACATAAATCTAATCCTTCGGAAAAATGGGGATCAAAAGTTGACCCACTTGGTCAAACTGTGATAAATATGAACGTGCCTAGAAAAGTCCAGGGGAAATACAATTGCAACGACACCTAAAAGACAATAATAACAAAAGGAGGCACAAGACTTTAAAGATGTGATAATATTTCAATTTGGTTAGTGCCACATAAAAGCAATTCTGAAAACCAATCAAGAACTTGACATGAAAATGACACGCACTTTGAAATAAACCACATAGACCATCGACACGAATACAAACATCCTCCCGTTGCTGCCCTAGATATATGTAAAGCAAATAAATTATGATACATGAGTCCAAAAGTAGTTCAATAATGTCTGATGCTTTCGACAAGGTGGGACTCCATAATAAAGTCATATGACAATGACATCATCCTAGGGTCATGAGTCATGACTATGGCGTAACAGTATTCGTCTGTGAAGACCATGGCATTGACTTCGCTTCCACCGACGGAAGACATAGATACTCTCGCCTCGTATGACCAAAAAAAAAACGACGATATGGAAAGGTACTCCCATACCCTTCATTAAAAATGAACTACTAGAGTCCCTTTAATGTAGATTCCCTCATTCAACTAACTAGAAAGAATGAGAAATTTCTTCAGTCGAATTTTCTATTACGGAGGCATTTTTGGACAAAAACACCCTGATTTACATCGCGAATAATAGCACGCAACATGCACGTGGTCGTGGTCCAGCAAACATCCGTGTCACGGGTGAGATTGGGTGGGGGGTATAATTGAGAT
Source organism: Eucalyptus pauciflora (assembly GCA_007663325.1). NCBI lineage: Eukaryota > Viridiplantae > Streptophyta > Magnoliopsida > Myrtales > Myrtaceae > Eucalyptus > Eucalyptus pauciflora. The sequence goes on along the minus strand of VMYD01000369.1, from coordinate 191,032 downwards.
GAAATCACCAATTATAGAGCTTACTTTAAGTCGAATCAAGAAAAATTCTAAACTAGTATATTTGTGACAAGTTTTTCAAAAACTAATTTTTTGATCACTAAAAACCTTAAACTGGTGCACCTATGATAAATTTATCCAAACCTAATTTCTTGGCAACCAAAAAAACTCAAATTAATACATTTATGACAAATTTACCCTTCATTAGTTTCCATTAAATTGGATTAATATTACAAAGAACCTAAAACTAGTGAATCTGAAACAAATCGAGGATAAAACTCCAAACTATTATACTTGTCAATTGCTACGTGTCATCCAACTCGGTAATTTGATGGTAAAATTGAACGGAATCGTACTTAGGGCAATTTAATTGAGCAAGAGATAATCTACGATTCTCACATATAATAAATTTTTGAGAGCATAGTTTTCAACTATATATATTCCATGGTTTTTCACTGGTGTCAAAAATTTGCATATAATCAACAAAAAGATTCAAGAGATTGCATAGATAGGAGCTAGTTAAGTCATTCTTTGCAAAATTAGGCCTACTCGGCTCTTCCTCTTCATTGTCCTCTCTGTGGTTGCTTTGAAATCGACATGATGAATTTTTTACTTTTGATGGGCTTGAGTTGGCCCGTCATGGGCTCGGCCCATGAGTTGAGGGCCCATATTATAATAGATAAAGGGAAATGAAATCTAAGAAGCAGTAATTCTAATAGAAGTGAAGTTATGTATTTTTTGAGAACGAGAGAATATGCTCTCTTTGTCTTCACGTCTTCTCATACCGCTTTCTCCCGAAGAACAGATTAGCCTTTGAAGAACAATGTGGATTCTTCCTCGTGTGGCATCACCGGTGTTTAGTCTGTGGAAACAAGGTAGTTCTTCTATGTGATGTGCCTTAGGATCGATGATTCATGTTTGTTTTATGGGCTTGCTTCCGCTACGTCGTTTTAGGGGTTTGATTTAGTGTCGAATCCGGTTTTTGGGAATCCGATAATCCCAACATTGGTATCAGAGCCCTAGTTCATGTTTCCTGACCCCCTTTTTTATTGCTTTTAATTAATTTTCGGTCGAAATTAGAGAAAAATCACTATTGATCGATCGGGGATGGAAAAACCCGACACCCGCGAACTGTTTGCCCAGTTTTGTGTTTTTCTGCAAGTCGAAATTCGTTTTTGATAGTGCAGGGTCGAAAGTCTCGTCGATACGAGAAAAACGAGTCGCGGATCGCCGTTGGACGCGCCGCCACGCGCGGCCGGAACGAACGGGGGTCATCGGTGCGTGCAACGCACACGCCGATTCGGTCCCCCACAGGCGCGCCCGTCGAACGTGCCGTTTCGCCCAGGCGCGTGCGTCGCAGGCGCACGTCAGATGCGCCGTTTCAACCCAGGCGCGTGCACTTGCATGGCACGTGCCGGTTGATTCGTCTGACCGGGCGACCGGTCCGACTGGTCTATCCGTTCCATCCGGTCCGACCGGTCCGACCCAACCGCCTGTTGACTCCAACCCGTTGACTGTTGACCGCGACCGTTGACTGTTGACTGTTGACCAACCGTTGACCGTTGACTGTTGACCGACCGTTGACTGTTGACCGAAAAAAAAAAAGGATTTGTTTCTTTTTTTCCCAATTAAGTCTATGTGGATTATATGTAATCCCTTATTTATTCTACATTTGTTGCAGGAACAATGCCTCCCCTTCAATAATGCACGCCTATTTGCGTAATTACCGATAAATAAAAGGAAAGGCTTTCAAGGTTGATAGCTGAGCTGACTAATTGTCGATGGGAGAGTGGTGACTTAATTCATCATGTTCTTGAAGTCAACGGGAAAATACAAAAGGTCATATGGAATGGTCGTCCCATGCCACAGTCTGAGATGGTGTGATTTTTCATGAACACTCTATTAGGACTAGTATTAGCACCTAGAGGGGGTGAATATGTGACTAAAGCGATTTTATAAATTTTAACCTTAATGAGAGATTAATGAATTAAAAACAAGAATCGCTGCAAATGAAAGTAATGAAAGATAAAAGGATTAGGGATAGAGAATCAAGACTCCAGATTTATAGTGGTTCGGCTTAGACCAAGCCTACGTCCACTATCCCGTACGGACAGCCCTTCTGACTGTATTTCCCTAAGAATCAAAAAAAGTGTTTACAATCTCACGCCCTTGAATTCACAGTGTAGAAACTCTACTACACTTCCTCAAGGTCTCACCACACTTTGGTCTCTCTTTTGATTACAAGGATTGCTCAAAGAATAAGATCACAAGATAACAAGGAGACTTAGACTTTGGAATTTTTCTATCCGGCACACTTCAACAACTTGAGCGTCTCTCTTATATACTTCTCCATGCCTTCATTACCGTTGGCACCTTCAGAAGAAGTTCTTCCAATCAACCCGTTGGACATAATCAATTTAGAGAGATCTAGAGCTCTTTAAGGTAAGTGTAGATAGCCCATCAATCCTCCTCGTCCATACAATCAGGATCTTGGTTTCCATAAGTAGAACCTTCCAAGTATAAGTTGCGAATCTTAGAGAATCTATATTTATTCGGATACGAATATAAGAACTTCTAGAGCTGATTCCAGTCGAAAGATATTCCTTAGCCGTTGGAGCCAAAACTATATTAGATAGAATCAGAATAGAAGTTTTTAACTTGACGGTTTGGAAACTTGAGTCTTGATATTGTCAAACTTTGATCTTCAGACTTTGCCAGTAGAGTTTGCAAGTCTTCGGACTAGACTCATGGAAATGTTTTGTCGACTTCAAAATATCTGAAGAGAATTTATCCAACAATCTCCCCATTTTTTATGGTGACAAAACTTTCCTGCAAATTTGAATACTATTGCCCTGCAATACAATATTTAAGCTAGTAATGATATCTCATAAAAGATTAGAGTAAATATAGTATAAGTTGTCCTGTACACAGATGTCCTGTACACAGACTTATCCTGTACACAGATCTGCATCCACAGAAAACACATTAGTCCTCTGCAGATATCAACTATCTTTATCTAATTTAACAGCTTAAAGTAATGCAGTAATAAGCAAGCATTTCAAAAACTCAAGATAAAGTCAAAATCATAAATGTCAAACAAAACATTGTTTAAAAAGTGAAAGTTTAGAATGAATGGATAGAGTGAAAATCTGCAAAGTCTTCTCCCCCTTTTTGTCATCATAAAAAGGTGAGAAAATCAAGAAGCGCGAGGAATGCGAATAAGTTGAAAGTCCTTCATAGACTTGACAGTTTCTTCCAGCTTCCTCAAATCCTCCTATAGTTGAGTGAGAGTAGTGTCTCTTGCAGTGGCCTGAACCTGATGTTGAACATCTTTAATTTGATCATGCAAGGAGATGAACATAGCATGATTCTCATTCTGCAAAGTCTGAAATTCACACCCCATAGCATATATTTGGCCTTTGAGCTACAAAATGATTTCAAGCAACCTTCCGAAATCAGTGGAATTGTCAGTTTGTGTGCTTGCATCAACTCGGTCTGATGATGGAGATAAGCCAGTGGAGTGAATATCAGCAAGAAGATCATCATGTGGAGATGTTGCTTCTTCCTTAGGAAAATGAGCAGCATGAACTTCTTCTGCATCAGGAGGTGATCTACTAACACTTGCACTGTTAAATGTTAAGAGAAGAGGAGTACTTTTTCTTTGGACATCTCCCCCTGTTTCAATGCCTTCTGGAGGGGAGAAGTACTCTTCTTGCTGAGGGGTTTCCTCAGTGGCAAAATGTTGTTGATCTTCCTTTTCTGCTGAAGAATCTGCTTGATCTTCTTTGGCTTGTGAGTCTGCTGGTTGTTGCTCGGAGTCTGTCTTTGCTGATTCTTCTCCTTCTTCTTCTTCTTCTTCTTCTTCTTGCAAGGATTCCTTTTCCTGGTTCCTTTTCTCAGTTTCCTCTGCAACTTGTTGTTCTGGTTCTGCTGACACAGGAGCAGAATACTGAGAAACAAAGGCAGAGATAGGCATATCATCCTCATCATCATCATCCTCCAAGATGATTGCCCGCCTCTTCTTGATAGGACCAATCACAGGTTCCTTTCCTTTCCTCTTAGCAGCAGAAGAGTCTGGTCTGGTCTTAACAGGGGTTTTCTCCTTGAACTGCTCCAACTTCTTACTGAGATCTTTCAGACGCATTTTTGTAATCATCCTCAGACCAATGACCATTTGATCAATAGTCTTCACAGAGAGAATGTGAGGAGGCTAAATGTTCAAATGTCTGAAAAGACGAGTGATGAGAGCAGCATAAGGGAGTTTTCCCTTGTCCTTCGCCATAGACCTGTATTTGTGAAACATGATAGTATGAGGCCAAGAGAAGTTTAGATCGATCTTGATTGCATACATCAGTTTGGCTTTTGAGATGGATACATCTGTCTTCGATGTCGATTTCGGTTTGAGATAGTTGATCACTATCTTGTGAAGCAGAGTGTTTGTAGCATTCATCCTTGAGTAGGAGAGACGACCTTCTGTGTTTCTGTCTCTCGCAAGTTCCAGAGTTGCATGACTCACAGACACAGAGATTGATTGGAAAGCTCCTCTTTCCACACCAATTACATCCGTCAGAGTATCTGTGTCAACCACATACTCTCTATCTCTCACACTAAAGGAAAAACTATTGGCATCAAGAAAACTGAGGTTGAAATAAAAATAGGCTGTCAATTCAGAATAAGCAACCTCCCTCTCAGTATAGAATTTATGAAGTTGAAGCTTCTCAAACTTTTCCCTCAAATTGATGCACAACAGATCTAGAAAATCAAAATCCACCGTTCGTGGGTTTATCACCCCACGCTTCAGCAATTTCCCATACACTTTCTTGTGTTCCTCAGATCGGAACAATTCGTCCTTCTTTCCTCGAAGAGTTGCAGCCACACCCATCCTAGGCTTAAAATGTACAAACATCTTCTCATCATCATCTTTCCCCTCAGGCTGATTTATACTATCAAAGGAAGGGTCACTCGGAAAGTTTGCAAAGGTCTTTGCTGCCATTCCAACAGGAACAACGCCCGATCTCTCCATCACAGTGAGAAAATGTGTCTCATTTTTATAGCCTTTCTCTTTCAAAAACTCATCAATGAAAGTCATTGCAGAACCTCCTTCCTTTAATACAGAATAAAGCCTATAAACAAATGCAGGCTTAAGAGACCTTACAGGTGCGATATCTTCAATGATTTCCTCTATATGTTGCGGATGACGAACATGGGATCTAGTTGAAGAGGAGCGCTGTTGAGAGTGTTGATGCACTTGTTCACTTGGAAAGTCACCTTCATCAGTGAGATCAAAATGTGTAGGCCCCTAACCCAAGCCCTGTGGTCCCTTGTTCGCTATTCTTGAAGATTTCTTTTGGTACGACATTGTCACTTTCCTGGAGGGAACTTTTACACTTGTGTCACAAGAAAGATAAAAACTTGAGGAGAAGAACTTGAGAAGGAGAATCTCAGAGAGTGAAAGTTTGTGTTCTAGGGTTTTTGTGTAAAAGAAGAAAGAGGAGAAGAAAGAGTATAAAAAGTAATCGAATTGTGATATCTGAAGCGTCGCAATAAGGAAAGAATAAAAAATCATTTTTTAAAAAAATCACCGCCTTAAACAAATCGATAACCACCTTCGTTTAAAAAAATAACTTCCTTAATAAACTCAATTAGAGATAAACATATAATCTTACCTTTTCGAGATATCAGTTTAAACGAGTAAATGAACTGAAATTCTAACAACTTACAGTCGTGACGATTGGCATTCCAAATCTAAATTTTTGAGTCTGATACTTTGTCAGACTTAGATGTTGAGTCTGAGCTTCAACAGTCTTCAAGAGATAAAATGTTGAGTCTTGAACGAATAGACTCAAACAAACTTTTCTCAAGTGGCTGTGTGAAGATGCCTGCCAGTTGATTCTTTAAGTCAATAAATTGTATCAAGACTTCTTTGTTCTGAACATGATCTCTTATGTAATGATGTCGAAATCTCAATATGTTTTGCTCTTGAATGTAGAATAGGATTCTTTGTAAGATTGATTGCACTGGTGTTGTCACATTTGATCTCTGTGCAAGAGTCTTCAATACCAAAGTCTCGTAGTTCTTGTTTTATCCATAGTATTTGAGAACAACAACTTCCAAGAGCTACGTATTCTGCTTCAGCTGTTGAATGAGCCACAATACTTTGCTTTCTTGAAAACCAAGATACTGCCCTGTTTCCAAGTAATTGACAAGTACCTGAAGTGCTTTTTCTTTCAACTCTACAACCTGCAAGATCTACGTCTGAATAACCAAGAAGAGTAAAGTCTCATTCTCTGGGATACCATAGACCAATCTTAGCAGTAGTTGCAATATATTTAATGATATGTTTAGCAGCAATTAAATGAGATTCTTTAGGATCTGATTGAAACCTAGCACATATGCAAACACTAAATAATATGTCAGGTCTAGATGCAGTAAGATAAAGAAGTGAACCAATGATACTCCTGAATAACTTTTGGTCGATTTTCTTCCCTACTTCATCTTTGTCAATCTTCAAAGAACTTGACATAGGTATGTCAGTCTTTTTGCAATTCTCCAGACTAAACTTTTTAACAAGTTCTTTTGCATATTTTTCTTGATGAATAAAGATTCATTCTTTCAATTGTTTCACTTGTAGACCAAGGAAAAATGATAGTTCACCCATCATGCTCATCTCGAATTCATCCTGCATAGACTTAGAAAATTTCTTGCACAAAGTCTCATTAGATGATCCGAATATAATATCATCAACATAAATCTGAACAAGTAGAAAGCTTTTGCCTTCCCTTTTAATAAACAAAGTAGTGTCTACCTTTCCTTTAGAGAAACCACTTTGAATTAAAAAGTTACTTAGCCTTTCATACCAAGCTTGAGGAGCTTGTTTTAATCCATATAAAGATTTCTTCAGTCTGAACACTGAGTCTGGTTTCTTTGAGTTTTCAAATCCAGGAGGTTGTTCCACATAGACTTCTTCTTGAATAAATCCATTCAGGAATGCGCTTTTGACGTCCATTTGAAATAACCTGAAATTCTTATAACATGCAAAATCAAGTAGTAATCTGATTGCTTTTAACCTTGCTACTGGAGCGTAAGTCTCATCATAGTCTATCCCTTCTTCTTGCGTGTATCCTTTAGCCACGAGTCTTGCTTTGTTTCTTGTCACTTTGTCTTTTTCATCGACTTTATTCCTGAAAACCCATTTAGCTCCAATAACAGATTTACCTTTTGGTTTAGGAGTCAATTCCCAAACATCGTTAATACTGAATTGTCTGAGCTCTTCTTGCATTGCTTCAATCCAGCTGTCATCAGCTAAGGCTTCTTCAATGTTTTTGGGTTATATTTCAAAAATAAGTGCAACAGCACTAGACTCTTCTCGCCTTTTGGATCTTGTCCGTATTCCCTCATTAATGTTTCCAATAATGAGTTCTTCAGGATGACTAGACTTGTGCTTCTAGTTACTGGATAGTCTGATAGGTTGTTGATCTTTTTCCTGAGTCGATTCTTCATCAGTAACTTGTTGTACTGCTTCTGAATTTTGAACTGCTTCAAGAGAGGTAGATCTAGCAAAGTTTGGAACAAATTGTAATTCTTCAGTCTGAATTGGCTGAATTTGTGGAGAGTCTTGAAATTTGACGTTCATTGATTCTTCCACAGTCTGAGTCTTCTTGTTGAATACTCTATAGACTTTGCTTGTAATTGAGTAACCAAGAAAGAATCCTTCATTTGACTTTTCTTCAAACTTACCAACTGGATCTTTTGCATTCTTCAAAATAAAGCATTTACAACAAAATACTTGAAAATAAGAAACAATTGGTTCTTTCTTTTAAAGATTTCATAAGGGGTTTTCTCAAGAATTGGTCTTAAAAACACTCTGTTAATAATATGGCAAGCAGTTGAAACAGCTTCAGCCCAAAACCTTGAAGAAATATTGCTTTCAATCAAAAGAGTCATTGCCATTTCTTGTAAAGACCTATTCTTCCTTTCTACAACCCCATTATGTTCTGGTGTATATGGAGAGGAGAATTTATGCTGAAAACCAAACTCATCACAAATTTTAGCAAAGTCTTGATTTTCAAACTCACCTCCATGATCTATACGAATGCTTGAGATAGTGTGACCTTTCTCATTCTGCACTTTCTTAGCAAACTTTGAAAAGAGAGAGAAAGTCTCAGACTTACTTGAAAGAAAGTAGACCTATGTAAATCGTGAATAATCATCCACTATTACTAGGCAGAATCTTTTTCCACCAATGCTTTGCGTTCTAGTAGGTTCAAATAAGTCCACATGCAAAAGCTGCAGTAGACGATTAGTGAAAACTTTACTTATTGGTTTGTAAGAGTTTCTAACCTGTTTACCCAGTACGCATGGTGTGCATAGATCAGACTTTAAGTAATTGAGAATAGGCAATCCTCAAACAAGTTTCTTGGAAAAGATCTTGGTGATTTGCTTCATATTGATATGGCCTAACTTTCTGTGCCATAGATTAGTTTCATCTTGTACTGATATTAAACATTGTGATCTTCCATGATTCACATCCAGAAGATAGATATTTCCATATCTTTACTGATTCTAGAGCACGTTCCTTCCTGGAAATTGATCTTGAAACCAGTATCACACAACTGGCTTATGCTAAGCAAGTTGTAATTTAATCCTTCAACTAAGGAAACATTCTTGATTGATAGATTTCCAATCTTTACTGTTCCACGACCAGTACTTCTTCCTTTGTTGTTACCACCAAAAGAAACTTTTCCTCCATCTATCTGGACAAGTTTTATGAAACAACTTGAGTCTCCCATCATATGTCTTGAGCAGCCACTATCTAGATACCATTTAATCTTTATTTTGATAGTGACATACAATTAAAAAGCATTCAAGCTTTCTTTGGTACCCACATCATCTTGAGTCCAGAAGAGTTAGAGCAATAAACAATCTTTGCCCAATTCCTTTTAACAGGTCTCCAAACCAAATGACATTCTTTCTCAAAATGTTCTGAGCTTTGACACTTTGAACATTTCAAAGCATTTCTGCCAACAGGTTTTACAAAGACTTTCTGGAAATGATTTTTATAAGCAATTCTGCTTGGTCTTTGTTTGATTCTTTCCTTTACCTTTAGGAAATCAATTAGAGGAATAGTTTCATAAGTCATACCAAGACCTAACTTATCAAAATATGGTCTTTGTATCGAAAGAATCTTATCCAACTTTTCAAAACCATTTGAAAATCTTTTTGATATATTAGAAATATCATTTTTCAAAAGATTATTTTCTTTGGAAACAGAGTCCGAGTTTTCTTTCACGATAGTAAAGTTCTTTTCCAACTTTTCAAACTTTTATTTCCAAAGTTTTTCCTGTTGCTTCAATGTAGAATTCTCCTTTTTTAATTCGGAGATCCTCTTAAGAGAAGTTTTTAGACTAAGACAAAGTTCATCAATATACTTAGAAACCTTGACATGAATTTTTAGATTACTAACCTCGAGTTCACTGTCTGAGTCTGTATCTGTATCAAGGTTTGAGTCTGAATCATATTTTGCCATTAAACAGATATTGGCATAATCATCATCACTTTCTTCACATTCAGTATCACTCCAGGTCTCTGCTTTGAGTGCCTTCCTGTATTTCTCAATCTTTCCTTTTCTTTTCTTTAACAGAGGATAGTTGGGTCTGATATGTCCCTTTTTCTTGCATTCAAAGCAAGTCACTTCTTTTTTAGAATCATCTTCCTCTATTGATTTGTTTTGAAACTTTTGTGAGCTTTGTTTCTTCCAATTGAATTTCCTTCCCTTTCTGTTCAGCTTTCTGAATCTCTTTATCATGAGTGCCAGTTCTTCATCAACTAGATCTTCTTCAGAGTCTGTAACATCAGAATAATCATTAAACTTTAAGGCAATAGATTTCTTACCTTTTGAATCTTTCTCTTCGTTGGTATGCTCTACTTCGTAAGAATGAAGAGTTCCAACCAGTTCGTCTATAGAGAGTGGTGCAATCCTCTGTGTCTCTCTTATTGAGGTTTTTATGTAATTCCAATCTTTAGAGAGTCCACGTAGGAGTTTGTTGACCTTCATATGTCCTGAGATTGGATGTGCCTGATATTCAAGACCATTCACAATTTCAGTAAAACGACTAAACATGTCAGTTATTGATTCTCCTGATCTCATCTTAAAGACTTCATATTGTCCCAAAAGAATATTGATCATTGTTTCTTTCACTCGATCAGTCCCTTCATAGGTAATGTGAAGCCTATCCCAGACTTCTTTTGCTGTATCACAAGAAGATATTCTGTTATACTCAGTAGGGGATAAAACACAATATAAGAAGTAAATGGCTTAGCGTCAAGAGTCTGTCTCTTGGTTATTTCTTCTTGAGTCATTTGAATATGACTAGCAACTTCTTTTCCTCTCTCTGATTCTAATGCAGCAGTAGGAATGATTCCTTTATCTACCACTTCTCATTCCAAAGGATCTTTCGATCTTAGGAATGCTTTCATCTAGTTTTTCCATATGCTGTAGTCTTTTCCATCAAAGTATGGAGGTCTGGTATTGCTTTGACCTTCAACCAACCCTATAGACAATATACTAGCCATAGATCTTTTACTCAGAAGTAAAGACACTTCTTATAAACGAGTACACAAGCTCCGATACTAATTGTTAGGACTAGTATTAGCACCTAGAGGGGGGTGAATAGGTGACTAAAGCGATTTTATAAATTTTAACCTGAATGAGAGATTAATGAATTAAAAACAAGAATCGCTGCAAATGAAAGTAATGAAAGATAAAAGGATTAGGGATAGAGAATCAAGACTCCAGATTTATAGTGGTTCGGCTTAGACCAAGCCTACGTCCACTCTTCCACACGGACAACCCTTCTGGCTGTATTTCACTAAGAATCAAAAAGAGTGTTTACAATCTCACGCCCTTGAATTCACAGTGTAGAAACTCTACTACACTTCCTCAAGGTCTCACCACACTTTGGTCTCTCTTTTGATTACAAGGATTGCTCAAAGAATAAGATCACAAGATAACAAGGAGACTTAGACTTTGGAATTTTTCTATCCGGCACACTTCAACAACTTGAGCGTCTCTCTTATATACTTCTCCATGCCTTCATTACCGTTGGCACCTTCAGAAGAAGTTCTTCCAATCAACCCATTGGACATAATCAATTTAGAGAGATCTCGAGCTCTTTAAGGTAAGTGTAGATAGCCCATCAATCCTCCTCGTCCATACAATCAGGATCTTGGTTTCCATAAGTAGAACCTTCCAAGTATAAGTTGCGAATCTTAGAGAATCTATATTTATTCGGATACGAATATAAGAACTTGTAGTGATGATTCCAGTCAAAAGATATTCCTTAGCCGTTGGAGCCAAAACTATATTAGATAGAATTAGAATAGAAGTTTTTAACTTGACGGTGTGGAAACTGTCCATGGGAGTAGACTTTGAAACTTGAGTCTTGATATCGTCAGACTTTGATCTTCAGACTTTGCCAGTAGAGTCTGCAAGTCTTTGGACTAGACTGATGGAAATGTTTTGTCGACTTCAAAATATCTGAAGAGAATTTATCCAACACACTCTTCCACCAAAATGGAAAGGAGTGTTGAATCACATATGGGATGTCAACAAAGCCGCTTCATATATGAGTATTGTGATGGCTTTTATAGATGATTGTTACATGATTGTTACAAAAGAAAAGATCAAGAAATTGAAGAAAAAATGATCTTTCCCAGTTCACATATTGAAATGGTGTTAGATGTTATGGCTGGTCTTTATTTAGTGTGCTTTGTGGACATCTTATGTAATGTTTTCTACCTGGTTGTTGTTGATGTAACAACTAATATATAAGTTGTATTATGTGAAAGCATTATTATTCTATTAGATGTCAAATATTATTTGCTTTCTGTTATTGTTGACTGCTGTGGGTAGTTCATATAAGTTTTTGTAGCTTCATAGAATTTACTTTGCATGGACAATTATATTAATGATAGTTTTAAGTTAGGATTTTTGGAGGATGATTGGAAACATAGTGACCTTTTGATTCTGAAACCTTACTTGAAATTGTTCATTAATATGATGGGTCTGTGCAAAGTGGATGCATAAATGATAGACATTAATTATTCGTGCATATATGTCTGATGTGTTCAGATCAATGACTTCAGCCACAAAAAGCATAGTTGCCGAGCTGAACAAAGGTGAGAAGCTTAATGGCTATAACTATGAGATATGGCACATGAAAATCCAATATGTGCTAGAAGAGCAAGAGGCACTAGAAGCTCTTAACCTGACCATGGTAGAACCTGAAGAAGGAAACACTGCGCTGCATAAGAGAGATAAGGATGCTTTTGCTGGACTGAAAAGAAAGAACTCCCTTACTCGCATCACGTTGCTGAGTAGCATGGAAAATAACGTCATGCGAGAGTTCAGGCGTTTTGAGAATGCCAAGGAGATGTGGGAAGCGTTGACAGCAAGATTTGGTCATACTTTGGTGACCAAACTGAAACAGCTCACTATTAGGTTTGACTCTTATAAGAAGCCTCATGGTCAGACCATGAAGCAACATCTTAGAAAATGTCAAACATGATCAATGAGCTGAAAGATGCTGGCCATGTCCTAACAGATGAGCAGCAAGTGCAAGCAGTGATTCGTTCCTTGCCTCAGAGTTGGGAGCATATGAAGGTGCACCTGACCCATAATGAGAATATCAAAACCTTTGAGGATGTTGTGCGTCATCTTGAGTTGGAAGAGGACCGCCTCTTGGCGGCTAAGTCGGAAACTGAAATTTACCATACTGGTTCCAGCTCACATGGAGCTTCAAGCTCCAAGCACAAACGTCCTAACTGGTTCGATAAAAGGAAAGGCAAGGGAGCAGGTCCTTCAGGGAAGAAACCTAAGCTTGACCAACATGAAAGAGGAAAACGTCCTTGAGTGAAGAAGTTGACAACAGTGAAGTGTTACAACTGTAACCAGAAGGGTCACTATGCCCGCGATTGTCGCGAGCCAAAGAATGTAAACACCCATTGTACTTTTAAGAACTTTGCTTATGTGTCAAGTTCTGTATTTTTGACTGAGTCTAATCCTTTGTGGACTGTACGTTCAGAAGTGACAGACCATGTAGCGAAGAATAGAGAATCCTTCATGGAATTCGACAAATACCAATTGGAACTAAGTGGATCTATGTAGGAAACAACTCCAAAGCAAAAGTAAAAAGAATTGGCATGTGTCAATTGAACATGGGTGGTGAACGCACTTTGTTCCTACATGATATGTTGTATACTCCGGAGATTCGTCGGAATTTAGTATATGTTTTAGTATTGGTTAAGCTTGGTTTTAATATGAACTTCCATAATAGTGGTGTGGATTTGTATTTGGATACAAATTACTATGGTTGTGGTTATTGTCTAGATGGTTTTATTGTATTAAATAGGGGTGACTAGTTCCCGGTTCCGGTTCAGTTTCGTCTGGAACCTGGAACCTACCCTCAGGTACAGGTTCCTCATTTTTTGGAACCTGGAACCTACCCGTCAGAATCAAGAACCTAGAACCTACATTGTTACAGGTTCTAGGGTCGGTTCCAAGTTCCAACAGGTTTTTTTTTTTTTTTTCATGAAAGTTGGTCACAGCCTCTCTTCCATTCCAAAAAATAGAATAATTTTGTTAGTATCACGGGCAACAACTTCTAGAAACACAACACTAAATGAAAAAGAACTTACAGGCCAACAATTTCCAGATCAACTAGAGAGCAGCATACTAATAAAGCCGTACAAAGTGATGCACTATCGATTCTTTCAATGTTGTAGAAGTGCAATCTTTTCAATAATATCCTTGAGGAAAGAAGATAGGCAAAAATTAAGGGTCAATTGAAGCGTGAGCAACACAAGGTCCAAGAAATCATAATTCAATATGCCCTGCAACACTACCATCAGCACTCAAAGGATTTTGATGGTGTGGGACTTAATAATTTTGGCTATACACTGTTCATTCATGGAACCAATCCAGAATGCAATTCATAGTCACGCCACACCATCAAAATCCTACTACCTTAACTCTCATAGTCATATCAAATCAGAATGTAAAGCTGCAAAATGCTAGGTACTTAGAAGCACCATGAGCACATGAAGCATTTTTTTTCTATTTTCAGTGGAAGCAGAGTAGAAAACAACTAGCAACATACTTAGGTTAAAATTCAGAGAGATAGAAAGTGGACATATGCTGTAAACACGTTGCTTGCTTACCATTGATGGACTTTTCGGACTATCCTTCCCTTCGCTTCATCAGGAGTAGGAGGAGCAGGATTCTGCTCGAGGTTCTTTTCTTTCTCTTCAGCAGCACCTCCAAATGATTTTTCAACATCCTTGAGCACAGCCACCCATCTTCTAAGTAACTGAACTCTTTCAGGACCTCTATACGTAACAACAACATCTTCCAATCTTTTGATTGTATTCTTGACACTCTTAAAATTCCGAGGCCCCTAAATGTTCAATGCAATTTGAATAAGTTAAACTGCGAAGAGGCCCCTCCTAAGTTTCCCAAAAAAGAGATACCAAACTAGTTCATGACATCAATTACCACTGCAAGCTTAAAGGGAAACAATCAGGAAGCTATATAAATGACAGTAACAATATCTAATTAACTAGGACGGCCAAGTGAGTGAAGGCGGTGGCGGTTCGAAGCAACAACGGCTTGGACGGCCGAGCGAGCGGCGGCAAGAGGTGGTGATGGTGGCTTGGGGACGGCGGCAGTGGCTCACGACGGGGAGGAGCGGCACGGACGACGCGACAGCTCATTAGGCTCAATGGCGAGACGGCTCGTTGGAGGAGCGGTGGGTGGTGGTGATTCGATGGCCACGAGGTGGTGGTGAGTAGGGCGTGGGGCAACGGTGTGGTGGTGAGTGAACCAACAAGCAGCAAGAGGAAGAAGAAGAAGAAGAAGAAGAAGAAGAAGAAGAAGAGGTGGGGTTTCGGCCAAGAGAGGGGGAAAGAGGAGAGAGAGAAGAAAAGAAAAAAGTTGTGGGCAGGAAGTGACATGAGGAAAAAGGGGAGAAAAGAAAGAGAGAGGGAAAAAGAAAGGGAAAGGGGGGAAATCATGGGTGCTCTAGGATATTTTTTTTTAAAAAAATTTAACTGGTTCTGTCGGTTCCGTCAGTTCCGGTTCCTATGGGAACCGGAATCAGAACCGAGAACGCCGGTTCCAAAAAAAGAAGAACCGGAAATCGGAACCGGGAACCGTGCTCACCCCTAGTATTAAATGTTGACTATAGTAATGCCAATGTTTGTTATTCCCTTTTCGCGTCTCCCAATTCATATGATATTGATGTGAGTGTGTGGCATGCTAGACTGGGTCATATTGGCCAACAACGTATGAATAGACTAGCCAAAGATGACTTGTTAGGCAATATTGAAAATGTCGATTTGCCCATTTGTGAGTATTGCCTGGTAGGGAAAACGACAAGGAAATTATTTGAAAAAGGTAAAAAAATTGAATTTCCTCTGCATTTAATTCATTCTGACGTCTGTGGTCCAATGAATGTGAGAAGAAGGCATGGGTCTGTTTATTTGATCACTTTTATAGATAATTATACTCAATTCGGATATGTCTATTTGATTTCTCATAAATCTGAAGCATTAAGTTGTTTCAAAAGGTTTATGAACTTGGTAGAAAATCAATTAGACAAGAAAATAAAAGCATTGAGATCCGATCGAAGTCGAGAATATTTATTCGATGAGTTTAGAAAATTATGTGATGAAAAAGGAATAAAAATTCAGTTGTCTATTCCATATACTCCTCAACAAAATGGTGTTGCGGAGAGAAGAAACAGAACCCTACCAGAAATGGTTAGGTCCATGATGGCGCATGCTAACTTACCTATCACTTTTTGGAGTGATGCGTTGTTAACTGCTGCCTATATACTTAACTGGGTGCCTTCCAAATCAGTTACTTCTACTCCATATGAGTTATGGACAGGTAGAAAACCGGACTTAAGTTTTCTTAAGCCATGGGGTTGTGCTGCCTATACTCATGAGCTCTCTCACAAGTTTGGGAAATTGGGTCCCAGAGGAAAGAATAGTATTTTCATAAGATACTCCGAACACTCAAAAGAGCATGTGTTCATAGGTAAGCAGGAAAGTGAGAGTATAACTGAATTTTAATCACGAGATGTCACATTCTTAGAGAATGAATTTCCTAAGAAGGGCGAAATAGGTGAACATTACTCCCTATTTGAAACCTTGGATGAAGATAATGATATTAGTGGAGTTCGTCCAAGTGGGAGTAATATGAGAAGTGATGAATTGAATTCAACTCATTCTCAATTACAACCACATGATGAGACGACATCATCATTATCTAATCCTAGTGGGAGCATAATGGGGAATGATGTGCAAAGTGTACAATCTCCCATACGGCGAACAAGTCGCAAAAGTATTCCCCGTCGACGTTTTGACATTGAAGGGGAAACTTTTATGATTGGCCCACAAGATGAGGAAGAGCCAAGAAATATACATGAGGCTCTAAGTTGCCCTAATAAGGAAAAATGGATGCATGCAATGGGAGAGGAAATGGAGTCAATGAAGTCAAATCAAGTTTGGGAACTGGTTGACCTTCCAAAAGGACGCAAAGCTATTGGGAACAAGTGGGTTCTCAAAATAAAGTGTAAAGCCGATGGCTCGATAGAAAGGCATAAGGCTCGCCTTTGGCGAAGGGGTATAATTAACAGGAAGGAATTGATTATGAGGAAACATTTTCTCCGGTTGTAAGATTTACCTCGATTCGCATTATTTTGGCGATAGTGGCAAGTATAGATCTTGAGTTACATCAAATGGATGTAAAGATTGTTTTTCTCAATGGATAATTAGATGAGGAAATATATATGGAACAACCTGTTGGTTTCATTACAAAAGGTCAAGAAGAAAAGGTATGTCGACTTTTGAAATCGATATATGGTCTTAAATAGTCGTCTAGACAGTGGTATATACGTTTTCATAATGCCGTAATGGCATATGATTTTACAATGATTGATGAGGATCATTGTGTATATATCAAAAGATCCAAAGATCAATTTGTGATCATATCATTATATGTTGATGATTGTCGCGACCTAATTTTTCGGGTTTAAACACCTAAAACTAGGTTAGTGGACTACTAAGCTTAATAGCTTAGCTCGGGCTCTCCCAAGCCCATACCAAATCGCGACTTAAGTCTAATTTTTTTTTAACATGCAAAATATTATCTATGAGTCGCCACTAATCAGTTTACGGTAGATCGATTAGACACCTAAGTAAAATAAAGGGAGATTTATTTTACTTCTACGAACCAGAGACTAAGGGTACGGGGACTTGGTTACACTAGAATTTTCTAATGCCCTTTCGGTACCATTTCTTTTTTATTTTTTTATTTTTTTAAAAATATTTTTGTAGGCAGCTTGGATTTATTTTAACCTAGACTTCTACTATGTCAAAAGGTGATCACACGGGTGCTCAACCATTATTGAATATTCAAATAAGAAAATAAATAAATTGCATCACACAAAGCAAGCATTTTTTTGGGTTTTCTTAAGAGTTAGAAAAATGCATTTTTTTTAAAGCTAAATGACCTGATTTTACTAATATGCAAATTCAAATTAAATGGGCCTAATATGCAATCTAGTTAACATGCACCTAGTATTTTTGTTGTTTTTATTGAAATTCAAGATTAATAAAAACCCTAATTAAGTTATCTAAAAAATAATTTTCTAATTCATTTTTGGGATCAATTTTGACTTAAACCCTATTATGTCTTAGAAAACTATTTTTTATTTTTTTTAAAGGAGAATATAAAAACATGCCAATTTTATGTAAGTCTCTATAAAAGAAAGGTCGTGTAAGAATGACCCTAACCTATCTTAAAAAGATATCTAAAAATGCAATTCAAAAAATATAATCCAAAAAAAAGGTACTACACCTACATGTCCTATATGCTCATGCAAGATTTTGATTTTTTAGTTTTTTTTAAGACAAGTAATTATTAAATAAATCTAAACTATCATGAAAATCAACCAAGGAAGGATTAAAATAGTCGAAAAAATAACCTGTTGTCTCACAGGTTAAATTAACGATCATTCTAACCCTAAATATCACGACAAAGAGATCAAAATAATTACAAATCTGATCCGAAGTCTTACGGACCAAATTAAATAATTATCGTGATTTAACAATTGAAATTCTACCAAAAAGCCCAAAAATTAATATAATTAAAAAATGGTCCGATGTCTCTCGGATTAAATTAATAATTATATTAATTTCGGACAAAATCCCTACTGATAATGCATGCTAAGTTCACAAAATATTAACATCCAATATTACAAGTTCAACACTTAAACTAAAAAAAAGCTATCAGAACAAACAGAAAAATAAAATGACGAATAAAAAGAATAAAATAAACTGAAATGTAAAGAAAGTAAAAAGCAAAAGTAAAAAAAAATAAAATCTAACTATAACGTAAACGAACGGGGACAGAGGGGGTGCGTCGGGCGGAGGAGGGCCGGCGGTCGGTGTTGGGACTCCGGCGGGATCTGGGCAGAGTCGGGGTTGGGTCATGGGTCGCGGGTCGCGGGTCGCGGAGCTGAGTCGCGGGTCGCTGGGCGGTGGCGTCGGCTGTGGTGCGGGGCTCGACCGTGGGGTCTCGAGCAGCGGACGTCAAGGGGCGCCGGTGGCGGTGTCTGGCGCGGGTCTGGTGTCGCGAAGCTCCAGCGGCGTCGGGTTGGGATGCTGCTGGTTACAGGGGACTGGCTTCTGTGGTGGGCAGTCAAGTGGGCTCGGCAGCAGCGTCGCGGGCGGACCAGCAGTGACTGGCGAGAGCTGCTAGACGCCGGAGCAGAAGCGAGCTACTGGGCGTCGGGGATGACGAGCAGAGGCGCTGCGACCAACGAGCAGAGGTGGCGCGTGCTGGAAGGTGCTCGTGGTGTCGGACGGAAGTGCAGGCGTCGCTCGAAGCTTCGAGCGGCAGGAGGCGGGCGAGTGGAGGCGGCGCTCGGAGGAGGGCGTTCGTGGCGTCGGACGGAGGTGCAGGCGCTGGCTGCGGGTGCAGGCGTCGAGGACGGTGGAGTGAAGGTGCTGGCACCGGTCAGGGGTGCAGCGACGGGGACGGTGGCGCGGAGGGCAGAGGAGCGGCGGCGGGCACGTTGTTCGCCGGAAGGAGGAAAGCAGCGGGTGGGCGGCTGCAGCGCCGAGCGGCGGAGACCTCGAGCGGTAGTGGTGCGGCGCGGCGGCTGGTACAGCAGAAGCTTCAAGCGGCTGCGGGACGAAGGGGAGCAACGGGGAAGATGAACAGCAGCTTTTTTCTTTTTTTCTTTTTTTCTCTCCCCCCCTCTCTCCTCACGTCCGGTCACTTTCTTTTTGCTTTATGCTTTCACCTTCTTTTTTTTAGTTTTTCTCTGACAAACTCTCTATTCATCTCCTTTTTTAATCTCCTCCCCTGACTTCATTTTTCTCTAATGAGCATCTCTCCCATTTTTTAATCTCTTCCTTTCTCACCACTCGTGTGTCTCTCAACGGGCTCTCTTTTTTTAATCGCTCTCACAAAACCTCTCTCATGAATTTTTCGTTTCTCCTCCTTTTTAGCCGAGGATCCTTGCTTATTTATAGGCAACAACCGACTTTAGTGTGAATAGGTGAACAGGAGGTAGCCGCAATTTTTCTTTGCTTGTTCAAGTTCGGTTCTTTCTTTTTCAAACATAGTGGCCACCGATCTGCTTTTTCAGCAAGGATAACATTATAAAAATGTTACTCTATCCTATTGCAGGCAAATTGTAGAATTTTCACGTCTCCTATTTCACGCGTGCATGTGCATGCATTAATGAGGGGAAACAAATTGACGTTGAATTCTTCTTGCTTCTTTCTTCTTTGTGCTTCTTGTGCGGCTATTTGTCCCTCCTTCAGCAAATTTCTCGCTGCTTCTCCTGACAACCCACACTTGAGAGAGAGCATATTATATAATATATCATGGGCTCATTTTTTCTTCTCTGAGGGTTCCTCTAGAATCCGCACGTCCGCCGAATTTGTGCGTGCATGCGCATGCATTAATGAGGGAGAGACAACGGGCGTGCAAGAACTTCTTCTTTCCTCATTTTTTTATGCATGTTCAGGCCAACGAAGAAAGAGACCGCCTTTTTGTGAATATTATCGACCACGAGCCGCCGCGTCTTGTTGGCTTTTAGTACTGATGCGAAAAAATGCGACTTCATGAAATGCAATTTTACTTTTTTTTTATGCTCTTTTTTTTTATGCAACTAATTACTAAAAATGCGACATCGGATCATTTTTTAATTATATTAATTTGTGGGCTTTTTGGTAGAATTTCAATTGTTAAATCACGATAATTATTTAATTTGGTCCGTAAGACTTCGGATCAGATTTGTAATTATTTTGATCTCTTTGTCGTGATAATTAGGGTTAGAATGATCGTTAATTTAACCTGTGAGACAACAGGTTATTTTTTCGACTATTTTAATCCTTCCTTGGTTGATTTTGTTGATAGTTTAGATTTATTTAATAATTACTTGTCTTTAAAAAAAACTAAAAAATCAAAATCAAAATCTTGCATGAGCATATAGGACATGTAGGTGTAGTACCTTTTTTTTTTGGATTATATTTTTTGAATTGCATTTTTAGATATCTTTTTAAGATAGGTTAGGGTCATTCTTAAACAACCTTTCTTTTATAGAGTCTTACATAAAATTGGCATGTTTTTATGTTCTCCTTTAAAAAAAAAAAATAGTTTTCTAAGACATAATAGGGTTTAAGTCAAAATTGATCCCAAAAATGAATTAGAAAATTATTTTTTAGATAACTTAATTAGGGTTTTTATTAATCTTGAATTTCAACAAAAACTACAAAAAATACTAGGTGCATGTTAACTAGATTGCATATTAGGCCCATTTAATTTGAATTTGCATATTAGTAAAATCAGGTCATTTAGCTTTAAAAAAAAATGCATTTTTCTAACTCTTAAGAAAACCCAAAAAAAATGCTTGCTTTGTGTGATGCAATTTATTTATTTTCTTATTTGAATATTCAATAATGGTTGAGCACCCGTGTGATCACCTTTTGACATAGTAGAAGTCTAAGTTAAAATAAATCCAAGCTGCCTGCAAAAACATTTAAAAAAAATAAAAAAATAAAAAAGAAATGGTACCGAAAGGGCATTAGAAAATTCTAGTGTAACCAAGTCCCCGTACCCTTAGTCTCTGGTTCGTAGAAGTAAAATAAATCTCCCTTTATTTTACTTAGGTGTCTAATCGACCTACCGTAAACTGATTAGTGGCGACTCCTAGATAATCTTTTGCATGTCAAAACCCTAAGTCGCGATTTGGTATGGGCTTGGGAGAGCCCGCGCTAAGCTTAAAGGCTTAGTAGTCCATCAACCTAGTTTTAGGTGGCGAACCCGAAAAATTAGGTCGCGACAATGATATACTAATTGTTGGAAGCAATATAGAGTTTGTTGACACTGTCAAGAGTTGGTTATCTTCCAACTTTGGAATGAAATATATGGGTGAGGCTGCATACATCCTTGGAGTTAAGATTTCAAGAGATCGTTTGAAGAGGTCGTTATCTCTTTCGCAAGAAACATATATAAATAAGGTTCTTGAACGATTTCGTATGCAATATTATAAACCCATAGATACTCCTATTGCTAAAGGTGAAGGATTGAGCCATAGACTGTGTCCAAGGACTCCACAAGAGAATGAACAAATGAAACATGTTCCTTATGCTAGTATTGTTGGGAGCTTGATGTACGCTATGATGTGTACAAGACCTGACATATGTTTTGCAGTTGGAATGGTGAGTAGATACCAATCCAATCCAGGTCAAGCACATTGGAAAGCCGTTAAGAGAATACTGAGGTATCTGAAGAGAACTGCTGATTATAAGCTGAATTACCAAGGAAAGGATCTGCGATTTGAAGGCTATTCAGATGCTGATTGGGGAGGAGATTTAGATGAAAGGAAATCTACCTTTGGATTTGCTTTCTTACTAAACAATGGCGCCATATCATGGAGTAGTAAGAAGCAAACGTGTATAGCCTTATCCACGATGGAAGCTGAGTTCGTGGCATTATTAGCAGCGGTACAAGAAGGAGTTTGGCTTAAAAGATTTTTGGATCATTTATGTGTTATTGAGAAAGCTGCAAATCCATTATTGGTTAACTGTGATAGCCAAGTAGTTATAGCGTACACCAAAGATCCAAAATATCATGGCAAGACCAAACATATAGATAACAAGTATAACTTTGTCAAAGATATGGTTGCACGAAAGGTTGTGAACTTACAGTACATATCTATGCATAGAATGGTAGCAAATCCTATGACAAAGCCAATACCTAGAGATGTGTTTTGCGGTCATGTAAAATCTCTAGAATTGCGTAGAGTCTGATGTACTAGATATTGTAATTTCCTCGAGTTGTTCACATTTATGAACTTATGTTTTTTCATTATTAATGCCTATGAATCTTTGTTTGACCTTTATGCATCTTAATGCTTAGTGCATTACATTAAGTTGAGAAAGTATGTCGGACAGATATAAGATTAGCCCACTCACACGGGTAATCGCCTCTATTTACTATGTGATAAATAGAGATGAGACGTTTTTTTAAGCTTATTATCTATGTGATAATCGAGAGCTTAAGCTTAAAATATATATGTTGTCTTAACTAAGTGTTAAGATGAGGACATGATATGTACTATGTCTGAAAGTAAAATACCCCACATATTTTACTTTATCTGTCTAAGATGCCAGATGTGAGTTCTGATGAATTTTGTGAATGAGTAGATACGTGAACTCAAGTTAGACATTAGGTATGTCTGAACTGTCATCTGTACGGTATTGAAGGTGTAGACATACGCTCCATGGGAAATGAGTTAATACCGTAATACGTATTTCATACTACGTATGCATGAGATGACCAATAAGAATGGCAAAAGTTTGATCTCAACTTTTATGCCTTGTGAGACTCTTGAGGAAAAGAGTTCCTCAAATTTAGTGCCCTCATGACTCTTACTTATTCTCTAGATTTCTATTCAGGGTTTGCTATCTTAGGATGTTGCCAATGATCATGAATTGATTCGATCTAATGGGACATTTCTAGAAAAGTAAGTTGAATTGAAATTGAGAGTTTCAAGGAAAGAGAAAGATCAAAATTGGAGAATCACATTCTAGTTTGTATTCACTGGTCGACCAATTATGATTGTTTATGGGATAATAATAATTATGAATACAATATATCATTATTTAAAAGAGGTTAAGAGAGATATAAATGTGATCGATCGATCTAGGGTACTGCATATTAAATCTACTCAAAGTGTGATGCCCATTATGAGCTGCTATATATTCCTAACAGATGTATGGCAACAAGCTCTCCAAGTATGCTGGTCACACGGACTATTCACCAGTATGAATGTTGCAGTGAGGAAAAGAGGATTCTATTCAGTCCGCCATGTCAAGTGGGAGTTGATAGATTTTCAATTGATGGGCCTAAGTAGGGCCCGTTCGCCCATGTTGGTTTTGGCCCATCATGTGCGAGTGGGAGATGATGGATCTTTTCCTTTTGATGGGCCTGAGTTGGCCCGTCATGGGCCTCGCCCGTTAGTTGAGGGCCCATGTTATAAAAAATAAAGGGAAATGAAATTTAAGAAGCGGTAATTCTAACAGATTTGAAGTTATGTATTTTTTGAGAACGAGAGAATATGCTCTCTTTGTCTTCACGTCTTCTCATACCGCTTTCTCCCGAAGAACATATTAGCCTTTGAAGAACAATGTGGATTCTTCCTCGTGTCGCATCACCGGTGTTTAGTATGTGGAAACAAGGTAGTTCTTCTATGTGATGTGCCTTAGGATCGGTGATTCATGTTTGTTTTCTGGGCTCGCTTCCGCTACGTCGTTTTAGGGGTTCGATTTAGTGTCGAATCCGGTTTTTGGAAATCCGATAATCCCAACACGACATAAGCAATCCAAGAATTTAAATGCAAGGTCTCTAGCAACAACTCTAGAACTCCAGACACCTCGTTCAGTAGAGAGCTCAAGGTGAAGTATGCTACGAAAGCTATGCTAGTTGCCACTAAGTTCATCCTCAAGAAAAAAAAAAAGGAAATTTCCAAAAAAAAAAAATCCTAAGTCTATTATATAGCAACTAATCTAGTTCTAAACTTTTCAATTTAGTTAATTTAATCAAAAACAATTTTACAATTTGTCAATTTAGTCATTTTGGCCAATTTTGGTAAGAAATCGATAATGTGTATGACGACCGTTCTATATGACTAGATTGATTTTGACGTGAATAATTTTTCCACATCTTCTTTATAAAATTTTCTGATTTTTTTTTTCTTTTTTTCCTTTTCAACTCTAGGCTGGTGATGGTCATCAATTGACCCTCGCCAACCTCTAAGCGAGGGATGCAAAGCCTAAATTTGTAACAATTTGGGCTAGCATATCAAGCCCATAGTGAGTAGGTCCAATATGTTTGAGCTAAGTTTCAATTTAAACAAAAGCGTGACCTATGTACATTCCTACTACAGATATGTAGATTGATATAATCTAAATCATTGATTGTGTGAGTGGCTACGATGAATTCTATTCCCACAAGATCTATAATTGATGTTCTTTCGATGGATGAAAAGACAATTGAGCAATTAACCTACCACAACTACCTTGTACAAACTACAAAACAATTCAACTCGAGGGCAATATATGTCATTTCATTGGTGGAGTTCTACTTGTTATTCGATTCAAAACTAATATACATCCGAACCAAACCGAACAAATAATAATAATAATAACAATAACAATAACAATAACAATAACAACAATAACAATAACAAGAAGAAGAAGAAGAAGAAGAAGAAGAAGAAGAAGAAGAAGAAGAAGAAGAAGAAGAAGAAGAAGAAGAAGAAGAAGAGGCACAAGACCCTAAAGAGATGTGATAATACCTCACTTGGTTTCTAGCCGACTCCAATAGGTTAGTGGCGACTCCTTTTTGCAAAATTCCTAAAAATATCCTAATGTCACGTAGGGTATGGGCTTGAGAGAGCTCATGCCTAATTATGGGCCTTAGGTCCGTCATTTTGGCAATATTCCTAAACATGTTCCCTCCCCCTAAGGGGTAGGTCGAGACAGTTTGGCAACTCCGTTGGGGAGTTGGTTTTAAACCTTAGAGGACTTATGCCAAAATTAATCTTGTTCAAAAATATTTTTGTTTGGCAGCGAGGATTTCAGGTACGTCTCTAACATTAAAGGTGTTAAATGTTTTTGCATAATGAGAGATATAAGGGGAAGTGTCTGCTCACCTTGGTTTTGCAGGGAGGTGTAGGAATGTATGGTTTATTTTTTTTTATGTACGGATTGTTGTTTGCCTATAAATTGTTGTGCATGTATCCTTTGCATTGCACTACACCATAGCACACACTACCTGCCACTGGACCTAGGCCGCATAAGATCACTTAGGATGGTGTTGAGGTGGATACCACTCCAACTACAATCATGTAGTACGAGTCACCCATCTCAACCCCAAAATTTTCTTTCTTGATGTCGAAGGTCCCCACCCTGGTCTGCGATCATGCGACACAGATCGGTTCTTTTGACGAAGTCGGAGTCATAGGTAACATGACCTAGCCGCAAGCTTATTGGTTCAGTCCTGTGATCCTATGGCCCCATTTTGAGCCGTATAGAGTAAAAATCGAACCACACCCCGTGTGCATGTCTATGTAATTGAAAAAAAAAACCAAAGACAAACGTCGGCACCCATTGTAATTATCATTTTCCTTTTTATTTGCTCATTTTGTATTGAACTTCCATCTTGAAATTCGCGAACATCAATCGATTGCCCTCGGTGTTGTAGGCTTATAATTGAAAAAATTAGCAATCATTGTTGACAAGTGAACATTGAGTGCAAGTTCTAAACACTTTGATTTGGTCCTGTTGAACACATGATTTTGTTTAAATTTCTAGTTATGGGTTCGAAATCATTTTGAAAAAAAAAAAAACTTTCAAGTTGTGATTTTATATTGGGGCACAAAAATTGAAATTGCATTTTTTATTAAGTTCTCTCATTCTCACATTTTGGGACTAATTTCTCAAAATAGAAGTCGCTTCATTTTTATAGGAGTAAAATCACAAACCAATCTTTCAAAAATCAATGACACTTTTGCATACGAAACTTTTAGAATAAAAGTGGACATTCGATTGATGGCCGTGGATTGATTATTTTAATGATGTCTTCTTTTATGATAAATCTTGGCGAAATACTAAACCCCGTAATAAGGACTGTAGGGCATGTATCGTTGCCTCAATTTTATTGTAAGAAGTGACCTCATTGAGATATCATTTTCTCATTCATGTACTGACGGTGTCGTCTTTTTGCAGGTTATAAAACAAAATGAATTCAGAAGTGTTTCAAGTGAACCTTTACATCTACCTTCGGCCCTCTCTTCATGTGGTCGCTTTCTCAGGCTCATGGAATTCGCAGAGCAAGCATGCGTTGAGGCTTCATCAACGCCAACCTTCCAATAGAGGTGGAACGACATTGAATTTCATTCTAGGAAGTTTCTTTATTTGGAGATGCCGTACATGCCAAAATAGCCCATCTATCTTGTTCACTTTGCATGATGAGACAAATGAAGGGAGTTGCTGAGCATCCAAAAAGATTAATTCAAAGGAAGAGTAAACTGTATCGATTCAGGTTATTCATTTCTGATATCGTTTTTGACATGACTTTCTCTTCATTATCAAGGAGACATCAAGAGTGCCAAGTTTTGTAATGTTCCCAACAAACGCAATGGAGCATTTTTAAGTCATGTTCATTTTAAATAAAGAAAGATTCAAATGAAACAAATGGGCAATATTATCCATTCCTCCATGAGAGATACCTTGGGATGTTGATTGCCCAACTTTGAAAATGATGTATCTCGTTCCTAAACTTGATTCTCTTCAGCATAAAAAATGACATGTCATTTTCTTTGATACATGACGGATTCGAACATAAGAAAGGTTTGTCAAACAAAGAGTGGGAGAGCAACGTTTGATTTAGAAAATAATCTCTCATCTCCCCACTAATGAAGTGTGCTGGAACAACATTGTCAAATTCATCAAGAAGGATGTATCGTTCCCCAATTGAAATTGTACCTAACTAAGAATGGAGATAACTCGTTTCATATCCCCTTCTTATAAGGTGATAAATAAATAAAAAGAAGAAGTTGTACATTGATCGTAGAAGTGGCGCCTTTTACCAAGGAATCAGGAAAACATCAAACACTTAAAGGCGAAGGCAAGGGAAGGATATTGTCAAGTTACCAAATATCCACGAAGGTGAATCCAAGAGATGTTAGCGCCCAAAGAATGAAAGCGAATAAAGGGTAATAATGTATCGTTTTCAACATTTCAATCCCTAAGGATTTTTGCACTAACATATTCTTTTACACTCTTTACAGGGTTATCGGGTTGCCATGCTGTAAGTAAGTACCCTTCTTCTCAATCTTTTTTTTAAGTAAAAAAAAAAAAAGAAAAAAAAAAAGAGAATTTCCATTACAAAAGAGAACCTTTGGTGCTTTCCTAGAGACAAGCAAAAAAAAAAGAATAATTGAGAAAAGAAAAAAAAAATTCTTGTGAGCATATATTTTATCTCAAAAATGTTTTCTCGTTTTATGGATTATTCATTTTGAATCAAAATTTCCTATGGAGATTGATCTACTCAGATGATCTCGACAAAGTGAGATGGAGATGTTAACCATGCCAAACAAGAAGTGCTTAGGATGAAGAAAGGCAAGCCATTCTCAAACACATCCTTCAAACACTTTTGAGAGTAAAGTGAAAAACAACATTCTCTTAGGACAAAGGATTCATTAGCATTGAGTGCAAACATCGAAATGATAAAGGCGTTTCTTTCATCAATCCCAAGCATTGCACTAATCTCTTACTACCCCTTTGGGTAGAATAAAGATGATCCTTCAAAGTACCCCTATCGAGAACGACCCTACATTGGGGCAACATAGGAGGTTACGATCGTGTTGTAGAGCGAAAGGTTGAGAAAGAGCCAAAAGGCTGCATCTTATGTGAAAAAAAATTATCAAAGTCCAAGTGCCTATGTAAAAAATCATCGCAAGTGCAAAGGAAATTAGAGAGGGGAGCAAAGCTCCCATGCAAAATTGATTAGTCAAGGGACTTTTGAGATGTGCTGTATTTTTAAAGCTGAATGATTTCGAAAGGTCGAGTGACTTGGTCACGATGCCATGATGATCACCGACTCTTAAAAACCCTCTTGAAAATTTTAAGCCTTTCGAGCCTCTCCCAAGCCAACATTTCAACCCTCTTCTGAAGTCTCTTCTGATTGGGATAGTTAGAGTGAAAATGAGAATACCACAAAGAAGCTACTGCTTGAAGGAGTTGAGGTTATTCTATCTTGTCTTATCTTCCAAGTTCTCGACTTGTAAATCCGATGAAGATAGTGACAAATGTTCATTTTTTTGGCCTCAAAGTAATAATTCCTTTGTGTAAGCCCTAACCGAGCCTATATTGCGGTCCTTTCAAAAGACTCTTTTGATCGATCAGATTGTGCTCATCATGAATGTTTCTGAAGGCCTTTGACATTGGTTATGTGAGATACTTTTAGCAATCAGTTATTTCCCACGTGAATAGATATGATCAAGCAGCCATTTTATCAAGAGTGTATGAGAAACCCTTTTTGACTAAGAAGCTCTAGTTTGGCATGATTAATGAGCCTTTTTCACGAGTTGTAGCCGTTCTGATAAAAACTTGACCACTAGAGAATTTGATGGTTAATGATACATCCCCAAGCAAGATGACAATTTTGCGCTACATGATGCTGATTGACATCAAATGTTTTTTTAAAGCAGTCGAACTTAGGTTGATTAGCTTGTTCAATTAATGTTGTAATATTGTCAATACATCTCTTGATGACGTCTCTAATGACATTTGCTCAAGTTGAGTTTGACAAGATTCCTCAGTGAAGCCATGCAATTTTCAAGGGATTAGCGGGTGCTTCCCTAAAAACCAAAGGTTCATGGTCAGCCTTAAATCATGTCATCTCCAAAGGTTCATGATCAACCTTAAACCATGCCATCTCCAAAGGTCCATGGTCAGCCTTAAACCATGGCATTTCCAATGGTTCATGGTCAGTCTTAAACCATGTCATCTATAAGGTTCATGGTTAGCCTTAAATCATGCAATTTCCAAGGTTGGTGGGTTTATCCTTAAACCACGGGGTTGGTGGCCTTTCCTAAACCACACGGTTCGTGGGTCATCCTTAAACCACAAGATTGGTGGGTCCATCCTTAAAACCACGGGGTCAGTGGCTTTTCCTAAACCACACGATTTGTGGGTTCATCTGTAAACCACGCTTGTTCGCATCTAGTCGAAACCCATTCGTACACGGTGAGACTATCATACCCGATCGAAACCCATTCATACACGGTAAGACCTTCATCTCAGTCAAAACTTGTTCGTACACGGTAAGACTATTATACTCGGTCGAAACCTGTTCTTACATGGTGAGACTATCACATCCGGTCAAAACCTATTCGTACATGATGAGACCTTCCTCCCAATCGAAACCCGTTCGTACACGGTGAGACTATCATACCCGGTCGAAACTCGTTCGTACACGGTGAGACATTCCTCCCAATCGAAACCCGTTCATACATGGTGAGACTATCATACCCGGCCGAAACTCGTTCTTACATGGTGAGACTATCACATCCGGTTGAAACCCGTTTGTACATTGTGAGACCTTTCTTCTAGTCGAAACCCGTTTATACACAATGAGATCTTTTATCCTTAAACCACGGGGTTGGTGGCTTTTCCTAAACCACATGGTTCGTGAGTCTATCCTTAAGCTACACAGTTCATAGGTATATCCTTAAACAACGCTTTTAAAATGTTCAAGAGTCTATCTTTGAATTGCGATTTTCAAAAGGTTCATGGTCAACCTTAAATCATGTCATCTACAAAGGTTCATGAGTTTTCCTTAAATTATGTATTTCAACCCGGTCAAAACCCATTGTTACATGGTGAGATTTCATTTTTCTTCTTTCTTATGACACGGCGTGCTTCTTTAGTCCAGAGTCCTTCTCATTCTTCTTATGACTCGGTGGGCTTCTGTAGCTCGGAGTCCCTCCCCTTCTTCTTATGACCCGGTGGGCTTCTGTAGCACGGAGTCCCTCTCCTTCTTCTTATGACCCGATGGGCTTCTTTAGCCCAGAGTCCATCTCATTTTTCTTATGACCCGGTGGGCTTCTGTAGCCCATAATCCCTTTCATTATTCTTATGACCCAGTGGGCTTCTATAGCCTGGAGTCCCTCTCATTTTTTTGATGACCCCGTGGGCTTTTGTAGCTCGGAGTCCATTGCCTTGTTCTTATGACCCAATAGGCTTCTGTTGCCCAGAATCCCTTTCATTATTCTTATGACCCGGTGGGCTTCTGTAGCCCGGAGTCCCTCTCATTCTTCTTATGACCGGGTGGGCTTATGTAACCCGGAGTCCCTCTCATTATTCTTATGACCCGAAGTGCTTTTGTAGCCCGGAGTCCATCTTATTCTTCTTATGACCCAGTGGGCTTATGTAGCCTGGAGTCCCTCTCATTATTCTTATAACCCGGAGTGCTTCTGTAGCCCGGAGTCTTTCTTCCTCTTATTGACAAGATGCGCTTCCATAGTTATGAGTCCCTTCTGTTGACTCGATACATGCCTGTGCACCTAGAGTCTCTTTACCGTCGAAATAATTTAGGTGTCTTCTGTCTTTGAATGCAATCTCTTCGAGGCCACATTCAAAGAGGGACAACTATTGACACCTAATTTGCATTTTCAAATATATAGAAAGAAAAAAAAGAGAAAAAGAGAAAAAAGAAGAAGGAAAAATAGCAAAACAACAAAAAAAGAAAAAGAAAAGAAAAGAAAAGAAAAAAAACCTAGAGGTCGGCCAGGCTGGACCCAGCATTGGCCTGACCCACTACCCGCCTCTCTTTCCCTTGCGCGGCCCAGGCCCGTTTCCCCTTTGGCTTGGCCCACGCCAGCCTTCTCCACCCACTCTCCCTCGTGTCCTTCGCACGCGACCTACAAGAAAAGCAGGAGGGAGGAGAATAGTAGCAAAAGAAAAAAAGGGGCAGCACAGAGAAAAAAAGCAGGACCGAGAAGCAGAGAGCTTGGGAGAGAGAGAAAAATTTAGGGGGAAGGAGGACGGTGGCCGAGGAGAGAGTAGGCCTCGTTGCCTCAACCCATTTGGGCCGAGCCGCCGCCCTCCTGCCCGACGTTGTTCGAGTCACTGCTCGCGCATTGCTGCCTCCGAGCGCCAATGCTCGTGCCTGCACCTTCGCCACTGCCGTTGTTGGTTTACTGCTCCCATTTGCCGGATTGCCGTCGCAGCAACACCTCTGCATGAGCATCCTCATGCGACGCAAGAACCGATTGTCGAGCCACCGCGCGCCTCGGCCGCTTCTTCGCCAATCACCGCTGAGTCCCAACGACGGTAGATTTGAGCTGGTCGTCGCTCCACCATCAAGCGAGCCCCGCACTAGCCCGCGCCTCCACACAGCTGCTCTTGGCCGCATCTCCGCCAATCACCACCGTGCCCCGTCTCGCCGAGCCATCACGCGCCTCGGCCGCTTCTCTGCCAATCGCCACTAAGACCCCGCCACCATGCTGTCGCCCCCTTGCCGCCGTGCCTCCACCTGCAGAACCTACGAGCATCACCAGCAAGCCTTGCCCTGCCGCGCCGTCGTGACCGACCTCTGGCACAACGTCGCCGTCTGCTCGCAACACTGCCGCCGTGTCATCACCTGTCGCCGTCTGCCGAATTGCTGCACAACGACGTCCCAGCCAGCCTCCCTCATCACCGCCTAAGGGGTAAGGAAGAAGGGCTACTCCAAAACCGGGTCTTGGTCGGGTCGAGCGAAAGTCACGAACCGAGTAAGGTTTTTCTCACATCCTTGCCGGGTATCTAAGTTGGGTCTGGGCTATTTTGGGATGTGAGCCGTGGGCTTGTGTTGTGTCCATTTTGCAAAAGAGGGAATGGGCCCGCCAGCTGGGCCCAACCCCATTTTAAGTAAGGGCCCGACCAAAGGTGGTAAGGCCCAGCCCCTTTTCAAGCGGGCCGGTTCGGCCTAGTCCCCATCTAGGCCAAACCCGGTTGAGTCTGACTGACTTGCCATGACCGAGTTTTTTAATATTATTTTTAAACAAATTAAAATTTTAAAAAAATTTAAAATTTTAATTAAAAAATTTTAAAAATTATTATTTAAAAAAAAACTAAAAAATTTCGAAAATCTAAAAAATGCGAGGTTTGATTAGGAATTGTCATGTCATGCCTTCTTAGTATAATTAGGCCTTTACTTACTGGTATTTTGATTATATGGTATGTTTAATTTGCATATCTAATTATATTTAATTGCAAGTGCTTAATTTTACTGTAATTAGGATCTTGGTAGTTATGATTATTATTTTAATAATTGTCTATTTGAATGATCACATCATATGTTAGTGGATAGGTATAAAATTAATCCAAACTGCTTGACAAAAATCTTTTTTTTTTAAATGAACAAGATTAGTTATCGAAAAACATAGTTTGGGGGTACTGTTCATTTTCGCTCTCAAGCCTGGTGCCCGAGTTACTATAGCTTCGATTCTGCAGAGGCTGATTCTCGGCGATTTAGCCATTCGTTGGAGCTGATTTTCGGCTTGCTAGGCGCCTTCTACTCCTCTACAAACCCCTAAAGTCTGGCCCTGGTACGTTAGCTCCTCTAGGACCGATCATGGGTTTTCTGTTTTAGGGTTTTTCGCCTGGTTCTGGTGCGAGTTGCTGTCATGGCTTCGGTCATGGATGAAGCAGCTCCTTCGGTTGTTGAGCCGAGTGCTCGTGTTCCTTCCCCTTCGGTGGTGCTTCGAGAACCCCAAGGAGGAACCTAGGTCTTGAATAGGGCACGTACTTCTTCTCGCTCACCAGGTCCGAGACAGGCGGGTCGCTCGCGCTCTGCTCGTGCTTGAGCTGGCCGAGGGGGGAGTCGAGGTAGATCTCGACCGAACCGCCCACCTCCAAGGGGAGATGCGAACCTCAATCGCTCTTGGGCTTCGGTTGCTAGTGTTGATAGGAAAGGATATGATATGGAATTTACGCCTGCTGTGTTGTTGGATGGTAAACCAATGGTGCAAATGACAGACTCTGATCTGCAAGCTGCTGACCCTAAGCTGTTTGAATGTCTAATTGGTTATTTTCTGGGTAGAAAAATTCCTTTTAAAGTGACTGAGGAAGCTCTAATGAAGGCTTGGAGTCCCAATCTCACCGGAGTAATGGCTGATGGTCAGGGATTCTTTGTTCTGCACATTCCCGACCAAGAGTTCAGGAATAAGCTCCTTGATGGAGGCCCAATCACGGTAGCTAAGGTTCCTTTTATTCTGCAACAATGGAGGCCAGGTCTAGAGCTTAAACGTGATATTCACTTATCTGTTCCTGTTTGGGTTAAGCTGCGAAATCTACCCTTTTATTTTGGTCTGCTCAGGGCATTGGAAAGGTAGCAAGCGCCATCGGTAAGCCTTTATATGTAGACCATCGTACAGAGAGAATGGACATGCTAGCCTTTGCACGTGTGTGTGTTGAAATCTTGGCAAACCAAGCTGCTTGTGATTCTATAGTGCTGGTTCACAATGAAAATTATTGTATTGTGATGGTGCAATATGAATGGCGCCCTCAGGTGTGTTCCAAATGCAGAGTGTTTGGCCATAATTGCATTTCCTCAGCCCCCCGTGCTGTGAACTCTCGCAATAGTTCCAGGAAACCGGTGACCAAGGCTCCAGAATCGTTGATCCCTGCTGATCAATCTCCTCGGGTGAGGCGAGCCTCCCCTGTTTCCCCTGTTTCCCCTGTTTCCCCTGTTCTGGAAACTGCTCTTGCACCGATGTTGCAACAATCATCCGGTAAGCTCAAAGGGACTATCGATGCAGGAAGAGCAGGTGAATCTCTTCAACCTCGGGAGAAAGACCTTGGTACCGAAGTGCCTTCCTCGAGTGCCCCTCATCTTCCTAGAAGTGTTACAATTCGAGAAGCAGATTCTGGTCTTCCCTCTAAAAAGTCTGCTGCTCCGCTGGAAGAGGAATGGCATGAAGTGGTTACCAAGAAGAAAAAGAATGCCAAGAAAGCAGCCGCCTCTTTCAGTCTTACAGGTGTTGCTGATGGGGGACAGCAATTAAAGCTGAAATCTGGTCTGGCCAAGCTGCCTAAGCCTCCTGTCGTGCCCCCACTTCGGTTATCTAAAGGATTGATGTCGGCCTCTTCAAACTCTACAAAGGCTCCTCAATCTTCTCATGATTATGATGATATAGAAAATTCGAGTATCCGAGCTATCTCTGAAGATGATGATCTGCTCTCCTCAAGCTCTTCGCCGAGAGGGAAGGCAGTTCGTGCGAAGCCTGTTCCGATTCTGGACCAATTGGAGTCTCTCCAAGCTGATCATCCTCCCCTTGCGTCTTCTAAGGCTAACCCCTCCGGACGCAAGATATCTTCTAAGAGGTAACTTTGCCTTTTTACTATGTTTTTTGGATTCTGGAATGTTAGAGGTATCCTTGGCCTGGTTAGACGGGCTGAAGTAAGAAAGTTGGTTTCCTCGAATAAGCTTTGCCTTCTTGGCATTTTTGAGACCAAGGTGCCTCAGGACCTTTTTGATTCGGTTTCCTCCTCGCTTTTACGAGGTTGGATTTGGACGGCCAATTATGATTATGCTCCTCGTGGTAGAATTTGGGTCGGATGGGACCCTTCTCTAGTTCATTTTGAGCCTATATCTTCGAACAAGCAAGCTATCCATGGCCTCCTTTCTTTTAAGTCATCTTCTTTGTCTTGTTGTGTTTCTGCGGTATATGGCGATCACACTTTTATCAGCCGAAGACCACTATGGGATGAGCTTATCCATTATAATGAAGTCTTCCAGGACTCTCCTTGGATTGTTGCCGGGGATTTCAATGCAATCAAAGAGCTGTCTGATAGAGTGGGGAGTTCGACTCCCTAGATCCACCAGCTCCATTGGATCAAATGGAGCTGGTGGATCTTCGATACATAGGTTTTCGGTTTACCTGGTCAACCTCGTCTGGCAGTGCGAGGAAGATGCGGAAAATAGATCGAGTTCTTATCAACTCGCTTTGGAATCACCGGTTTTCCTTTTCTGAGGCGGCTTTTATCAATCCCGAAATATCTGACCATACTCCCATGATTGTAAGAGTGATGGAACCGGTTGCTAAGACCAAGCCCTTTAAGTATTTCCACTTCTGGGTTGAGCACCCAGATTATTTGTCCTGCATCAATCAAGCTTGGAATTGCTCCATTGAGGGAAGACCTATGTTTTGTCTGGTATCTAAACTGAAGAAGGTAAAGGCTCGCCTTAAACTGCTCAACAAGGACTCGTCCTCGGATATTTCCGTAAGAACGGCCGAAGCTAGGGAAGCTCTCCGCACTACTCAATTTGCTCTTCATGATGATCCTTCTAATGTGTCTCTTGTTGACCTGGAAAGAAGTCAACGACGTGCCTTCATTGAATTGAGGAACCATGAGGAATCTTTTTATTGCCAAAAGTCCCGAGTTAATTGGCTTAAA
Source organism: Eucalyptus pauciflora (assembly GCA_007663325.1). Taxonomy (NCBI): domain Eukaryota; kingdom Viridiplantae; phylum Streptophyta; class Magnoliopsida; order Myrtales; family Myrtaceae; genus Eucalyptus; species Eucalyptus pauciflora. Next base: position 155,446 of record VMYD01000369.1, on the reverse strand, counting down.
GAGGGGGATCGTAATACCATATTCTTTCACAACTTGGTTAAGAATCGTCAGACCAGAAACCATATTCTCTCGATAAGGGATCCTTCGGGTGTCATGGTAAATGATCCTTCCTTAGTTCCACAGATTTTTGTGAACTTCTTCTCTGAGCTTCTAAAGGCTCGTACTGCGTATCCTTTGCCTTCCGTTGGTTTTTTGAAGGAGTTTATTAGTCATCCTCTCTCGAATGGACAGTGTACTTCCATCTCATCTCCGATCTCGGAATTGGAAATCAAGGAGACTTTATTCTCCCTTGCTAGAGGCAAAGCCCCAGGCCCCGATGGGTTCCCGGTTGAATTTTATAAGACTAATTGGGATACTGTTGGCCCTTTGGTGCTAGAAGCGGTTCAAGATTTCTTCAGCTCGGGTTGCCTTCTCAAAGAGGTAAACACTACTATTCTAGCTTTGATTCCCAAAGTCCAGAACGCTTGTGCTGTTACAGATTTTAGACCCATTGCATGCTGTAACACCATCTATAAGGTGATTACAAAACTTTTGGCTAATCGTATAGCACCTGTCTTGAATACGTTAATTGGCCCCTACCAAAATGCATTTATCAAGGGTAGAAGAATTAGAGACAATATTATTCTAGCTCAAGAACTCTTCTCAGGTTTTCATCTTGATCCTTACTTACCAAAATGTGCAGTTAAGGTTGATTTTCAAAAGGCCTATGACACGGTTGATTGGGATTTTCTAGAATTGACACTATGTGCCTTTAAATTCCCGGAATGGACTATCCATTTGATTATGGTATGTGTAAGGACTCCTAAGTTCTCGGTTTCCATCAATGGTGAGCTTCATGGGTTTTTCTCTAGTGGCTGTGGCCTGCGTCAGGGAGACCCTTTGTCGCCTTACTTGTTTACTCTTCTCATGGAGGTGTTCTCTGGGATTTTAGCCTCTCGTACATCGGTCAAAGACTTTCATTACTTCTAGAGATGCAAGAATGTCAAATTATCCCATCTCTTCTTTGCCGATGATGTGTTCTTGTTTTGCCAAGCTGATTGGGGTTCCGCTACTATCCTCAAGAAAAGTTTGGACTTATTTTCGAATTGGAGTGGACTCTTTCCGAATAAAAACAAGAGTGAGGTATTTCTCTCCGGAGGCCTATCTTCCCTGAGAGAAAATATTACGCTGGCATTTGGATTTCAGGAAGGTCGATTACCTGTTCGTTACTTAGGGGTGCCGATCATCACCTCAAGACTCGGGAAGGCTGATTGTGTCTCCTTGATTGACCGTATCACTTCTCGAATTCAATCTTGGACGCACCGGTTTCTTTCTTTTGCTGGCAGACTCCAATTAATAAGGTCAGTCCTGCATTCTATACAAGCTTTTTGGGCTAGTGTTTTCTCCTTGCCTGCCTCTGTTCTTGATAGGATCGAACATCTTCTAAGACAGTTCTTGTGGAAAGGCACTGAATTGGGACGTGGTGGTGCCAAAGTTTCTTGGGATGACGTTTGTCGCCCTAAAGAAGAGGGCGGTCTGGGCTTACGGAAACTGAGAGATTGCAATACCGCCTCGCTCCTTAAATATATATGGTTCCTCTTTGTGGATAGAGAGTCCCTATGGTGCCGTTGGATCCATTCCTACTTTTTAAAGAATGATAGTTTTTGGAACTCTTCCCCACCAACCCGGTGTTCGTGGGCGTGGAAGAAGATCCTCCAGTTACGAAGATATTTTAGGCATTCCTTTTTCTGGAAGATTGGCCATGGGTACTCTGTCTCCTTATGGCATGATAATTGGCTCGACTGCGGACCTCTTTCCCTTGTCATTCCGTCGGATCTGTTTGAGAGCTGTCTCCCTCTCTATTCGGCAGTTGCTGACCTATACTCCTCCGCGGGTAACACTATGAGAGCTATCCTGTCCACTTTGGGAATTGCTATTCCGTTGCCTAATGGAGACCGTGACCGTTTCTTTTGGCGAGAAGATCCGATCGGTAAGTTCTCAGTTGCCTCTGCTTGGAATTTCATTAGGACCAAGAAAGACCCAGTAGAGTGGGCTTCTCTTATTTGGGATAATAGTTTGGCTCCCAGATTTCAGTTTCATTTGTGGCTTCTCGCAAAAAGGAGACTGCCAACACAATCTTTCCTTCTCTCCTATGGAAGGATCGAATTCTCCGTTTGTCCCTTTTGTGGTTCGGTCCCGGACTCTGTGGATCATCTGTTCTTTCAGTGTGAAACAACGGCTACTTTGGCATTCTTTTGGGCTACAAGATGTAATTTGCCTTGGAAAAACAGATCGTGGAGTGACAACCTTTCATGGGCTATCAAATTCCTTGCCGGCAAAGACTTCTTTCATAGCATTGCTCGGTTCGGATTTGGTGCTTTATGCCATTTCATTTGGAAAAAAAGGAATTCTATCATATTTCGTGGAGACTGCTCGGCCATTCCAGCCTTGAAGAACCACTTGATCAAGGTGGTTAGAGATAAAGCTTTACTTTTCTCTAACGTTCCGCCTACTCCAAGAAACAAGCGACTACAAAGAAGTTGGGGGTTCGACCCTTCTATCTTCAGCTCAGCTCCTTGCGAGGTCCCTTCCGCCCGTGTGCCTACACCGAATTTAGTATAGAGGGTCGGCTTTGGGTTTGTCCAACCGTGTGGCTGTTTTGCTATTATCTTTCTAGTTTTCTTGTTGCTTTTGCTTCTTTCTCTCAGCTTCTGTTGTCCTCTGGTTTTTGATTCGGTGCTCTCTCACTATTCCTGCGCCTTGCAGCCATAGTGTGAGTTTTGGTTCCGAATTTTTGTACATTTGTCCAAAGCTTATATAAATTCTTACCTTTAACCCAAAAAAAAAAAAGATTAGGTATCGAAAGAGCACTAATTAGTCAATTAGTGTAATCAAGTCCCTGACCCTAGATTCTCTGGTTGTGTAGGAAGTGAGGTATACTCCTATACCTCACTTGGTTTCTAGCCGATCCCAATAGGCTAGTGGCAACTCCTTTTGCAAAATTCCTAAAAATATCCCAATGTCACGTGGGGTATGGGCTTGGGAGAGCTCATGCCTAATCATGGGCCTTAGGTCCGTCGTTTAGGCAATACCCCTAAACCTGTTCCTCCCCCCGATGGTAGGTCGCGACACCTCTATGATAAATGAGGTTTGCTAGTGAGAAACACGGGTATATGCTACCCAAAAAAAGAAGAAGTCCAATTCCTTTAAAATACACAAACCTTTAATGAAATCTTTATTTTGGCCTGAATTCTCTCTCATGAAAGAATCATGAACTCTTACTCCGTACTTGAATCTTAGCACCCTAGAGTATTCATCCAATATTGCCACTAAAGGTTTGCATGTCAATTTCACGCGTGCATGTCTCTTTTCTGCTCAATTCAATATTTCTTTTATAGAAAAAAATATTTTTTATATTTCTTTATTTTCTTTCTCTTTTGTGTTCCTTGCAACCTCCATTAATGGAGGTGGAGCTGCTAGAGCTCAAATCTGTATCAACGATTTTCATCTTAAACTCTCTGATTTGCCTTCTATCTTAGCTCCTATTCAATCTCACCAGCTGACACCTTAGTTTCACATGACATAGGATGATGACCCATAACAATAAAAGGTCAAAAGCCACAATGTCAAATTATATTTTTATTTTGCTTATCGACAACCTAAGTGAGTTCAACTTCACTTAACCACATCTATTCCTTCTCTCCAATAGGTTCCCTCGGTTCCTATAATAAGAAAGTGGATGCAGAAATGCAAGCTCTTAATGATGAAAGAGAAGGAACTACAGCATGGATGACCTTTTGTATCGTGATCCCTCGTTCCTTGTTCTATTTACGATAACTAGGAAATTATGTATATCTCTCTTGATTTTACTAATCTCCCTTAATTCTCAGGATTGTGCGTATATCTCATTTGATTATTCATATCATTAATCGATTCTAATTGATTGTAAATCAATATTGTAATATCTTGTTAACTTAGTCATCTTCTATAGCCTTATTGAACATGTAGATATAACACAATTATTTCGTCTGCATATTCTTAATATGGCGTTAGAGTCAAGTCATGCTTTAAATTATTTCATATGTATGGCCCCACATGCCAGATCCACAGAGAGAGAGAGAGAGAGAGAGGGTATTGAAAGTATCTCACCACTTTCATCTATGAGTTTTATGCTATTTTATATACATGTCTCCTCTACCTATTAGTTTAGGCTTTTGAGTTGAACTTTTTCACACATTGAAGCCTAGATTGATTGTCAAGCTCACACTTCTCCTCATCGATGTTCATAATCTTCTTTACATGGCCTCTCTCCACCACAGCTTCACGGGGCCTCAGCCATCACCACCAAGACCTTCGACGCCACTCAACGACCTCTAGCAAACCCTCGGCAATAGTTGGCAGTTGTCAAAAAAATCTCTTGTGAGCTCATCCGAGACCCTTATTTCTTGTTCCAACTTTTCAAGCTTCAATAAGGCATTTTTAACGGCCACCATCTTCACTCAGCCATCCTCAAAACTCTATAGACCCAACTGCAACCTCAAATTTCGGGTCATGATCGGGGGTCGCGCGACTCCACACCGAGGTTGTGCGAATCCGATTTGAGCTCTAGCACCTCTATTAATGGAGTTTGCAGGAAACAAACAAGAAGACATAAAGAACAAAAGAAAACTCAGATGGAAAATTTCTGGTTTTTATTAAGTATCTAATTGAGCTTAAATTCCACGTCGTCAATTTCATTGGCAACTTTGAGACAGACACCAATCAAGAGGTACTTTGAGAAAAATGCTCAACTTCAAGAGTTTTTTTAAACTTTTCTCACTTCTTAATTTCTGATGGATTAAAAAGCCATTTAATGACCAGATGAACGACCCATTGGCCAAAAACCCATGCGCACGAATTCAATACAGGTTTTTTTTTTTTTTTAATACATACCTCTTTTGTTCGATCTTACCACAAAAAAATGCGAAACCTAATGAATCTTAATATTGAAGTCAAACATGAGAAATCAGACTACTAAAGAATTCAATGAAAAATAATAAAGAGCACAAGAGTTTTGGGTGATTTGATTCGAGTGACAATATCTTTTTCATGGAAGAATTAGTTGCTTAAAACTTACTAATAAATTACATATTGTAGAGTTACAATCATTCTCACGCTTGAATATTTTACAACCATAAAGTATACCTAAATCAATATATATCACAAACTTCAAATATATATGTTCAAACAATGAGTGGGCCCCTAAAGATGGGGTTGGCCGAACCTTGAAGGGAAGTTCTTGAAGATTTTTGCTGGCTACAATTGGAAGTTCATTTCCTAGATTTTTTCACGCACCTAAAGATAGTGGCAACAATCCAGATTTTCCTGATTAATTCCAAGTCAAGTCTTATTTCAGCCGCTCGAACTTGAAACGCATATTCACACAAATTTTCCCTACACATCTAAAAAAGCCTAAAACAAATTTCATCACTCTTCTCCGATAGCCAGTGCACCAGCCACCTTGCCATCACGACCGACGTTGCGCTGCCTAATTCCGCCACATCGCCGCTGTAGTTCTTCCAAGTGGTACGGCCATGATGGGGTGCGATTGGACGCACCGTTTCAAGTTGAAACGTTACGATGGAAGGTCACCAATGGAGGGGTACGAAGGGAGACGTATAAAATCTCCCGAACACAACCGTTGGACGTGTTGTCAATTCATTCGCACCAAAATCTCTCTTAAAATTCCATCTTGAAGATAGGCAGGATTCAATCATCAATTTGAAGAACTGTTTGCATTTACGCCGTGGAAATCGGGTGTTTTCCTTGTGATTGCATCCAGACCAACGTGAGGTATTGTTGTTCGTGATTGGTTCGCAATTCAACGTTCGATTCGGGACTATTTGCTGTTTGCGCATTGGAATCAAGTAAGTCGTCTTCCGCCGACTTGAATTCCTTCATTGGTATCAGAGCCCGATCGTGATTTCTGCCTTGTTTTTCATTGAATCAAAGCGTGTTTATGCCTTGCCTTGTTTTTCTTGAATTTTGGGTGTATTTTCGGGCATTTTAAAACATGAACAGTAACTTCGTTTTTTGAGGCCAAGGGTGAAACTCGCCGATTACGGGCAAATTCCGACGACCCACCCCTTGATTTCGGACCAGTATGGTCGCACCGCCATGAGAAACATTAGCCATGAGTTATTTTGGCATATCGTTGTTCGCCGGAGGCTAATCGGGCGGCGGAAGTCGCGGTGGTTGAGGATTTGTGTTATGGGAAGGTTTCTTCTGATTTGGGGCTCATTTCTTCATCATTTTTGCCGAAATTGAACCCATGTGGTCGTGCCGGCATGCTCTTCAAAACCCATTAATTATTTGTGTCTGGGATGGGCTGCCGGAGAAGAAACGGCAGCGAATCGTGGCTGAAAACGGCGAAAACCGGCGAAGAAATGGCTTCGGTCGAGCGGGAAAGAAGGCGCGTGGGGTCCACGCGCGTAGCAGTTGCAGGCGCGTGGAACCCACACGCCACGCACCTTCGCGCGCGCGCAACTGCTGGGCGCGTGGGATCCATGCGCGCGCCAACCGCTGTTGCGTGGGGCCCACGCGCGCGGAACTGCATGGCAGTTGCAGGCGCGTGCGTTGCACGCGCTTGGGCGTTGGTCCGCGCGCGGACCACACGCTTGACGCGGACATGGGCACGTGCTTGGCACGCGCGTCACCGCCGGTGGTTGTTGGCCGGCCGGCGACCCGTTGACCTGACCCGAGACCCGACCCGGACGTTGACCAAGACCCGTTGACCCGACCCGTTGACCGTTGACTGGTCAACGGTCGGACCAGCCAGGAGCCTTTTGGCTCGCTGGCGCGTGCGCCACACGCGCCGCACACTCAGGCGGCGCGTGGGGGCGCGTGCGGGCTCCGATTGGAGCGTGGTTGGTGGCGTTGGGTTCGTATAGATGTCCTCTACACTGTGGAATATTTATTTTTATTTTTTGGATTTTATAAATGTATGAAAATGTTTAGAGAACCTTATGTACGCGTTTTTTTTTTTTTGAGGTTTAATGCATAGTTTATTCATTTGTAGCTTGTATTTTCTTATAGTTTAGGAAATACAGTAGCTAGCTTATGTGCAAGTGTTGTTACATATGATGTGTAAAGTTTAGTTCAATGATATGAAGTATATAGTTTTAATATACTTGGAATTTTCTAGTTGCTAGAAAATTAGAACAATGGTAGGAAATCCATTACATGTTGAATTGTTTTCTTAATTATAGTTGAAGCATGATTGTTGTTTATACGTTGGTTATTATCATGCTATGGTTTTGCGTTAAGGAAAGATGTAGGAATTACATGAAGTCATGTAATTATTTTTCCTAGTGGGAGTTCGTAGGTTGGTAGAATTAGAAGGAATCCTCACCTAGAACTCAAAATTTGTGCAAATTAAAATAATTAATGATAATTGAACAATCGTACATAGAAATTGATTGGGAACATAGTGAACTTTTGTTTCTATGTCTTTTGTTGAATTACTATTATTTTATTTTGTTTTTTGCTGAAAATTAAATATGTGTTACTCTGAAAAATGTGCTAGTATTGATTCTGCGTCTATTATGTTAATGTGTTATAGAAATTGATTATGGCATCGGCATCCAAGACCATTGTGGCTGACCTCAATAAGGGTGAGAAGCTGAACAGTGACAATTATGATATTTGGCACCGAAAGGTTCAGTACATCCTTAAGGAACAAGAGGTTTTGGAAACCCTCAACCACACCATGGATGAACCTGAGCATGGAACTTCAGCTCAACACAGGAGAGATCTAGAAGCTTATCAAGCTTGGAAAAAGGAGAATAGCATTGCTCGCATCACGTTGCTGAGCTGTATGCAAGATGATCTCATGTGTGGGTTTGAAAGTTATGATAAAGCTCAAGATATGTGGGTTGCCTTGAAGGATAAGTTTGGGGGTACATCTGCCACTAAGCTGAGGAGACTCACCATCAAGTTTGACACTTTCCGAAAGTGCCCAAATGTAACAATGAGGCAACATCTTCGGGAGATGTCAAACATGATCCATGAGCTGAAGTCGGCAGGTCACTCCCTTACTGATGAACAGCAAGTTCAGGCTGTTATTAGATCTCTTCCTGATAATTGGGAACATATGAAGATCAATATGACGCATAGTGAGAACATCATCACTTTTGATGACATTGCGCGTCATTTGGAATTAGATGATGAGCGCCTAGAGGCTGCAAGATCCTCTACCCATGCTTATGTTGCTGAAACGAGTTCGCGCAAAGCTTCGGGCTTCAAGCGCAAGAGGAACCTTCAGTTCAACAACAAAGGGAAGATGACTGATCAGGGACCCAAGAGGGCTAAGACTTTCCGACGCAAGAAGCGTGGTAGGAAGAAGGACAAGGCCAAGATGGAGTGCCACAATTGTGGCAAGCTGGGTCATTTTGCTCGTGAATGCACTGAGCCGAAAAAGGTACCCTATTACTCCATTACTATGAGTAATGCTTTTGTTTCTAGTACTGTAATGCTTGCTGAATCTCATCCAATGTGGACTATAGACTCAGGAGCAACGGACCATGTAGCTAGAGACCGAGAAGCATTTGTGGAGTATCGTCGGATACTGTCTGGAAGAAGATGGATATATGTTGGGAATAACTCAAGAGTTGAAGTGAAGGGTGTCGGCACATGCAAATTAATCTTGCGTGGTGGTCGAAATCTATTCCTGCATGATGTCCTTTATGCTCCAGATATTCGATGAAACTTGGTCTCTGTAGTTGTTCTTCTTAGCTTAGGTTATGTATTGAATTTCCATGGTGATTGTGTTGATATTTTGTATGGAACAGTTTATTATGGTTCAGGTCATGTATTGAATGGTTTTATGGTGTTAAACATTGACTATGAACAATACAATGTTAATGTTGATGGTTGTTTTTCTCTAATTGCGTCTTCTGATAACATTGGGACTGATGCAAATACTTGGCATGCTAGATTAGGTCACATTGGGTTGCAAAGAATGCAAAGATTAGCTAGAGAAGGCCTTTTAGGGTCACTCACTAATGTTGATCTACCCGTATGTGAACATTGTCTAGCGGGAAAAGCAACTAGAAAACCATTCGGTAAAGGGACTAGAGCTGAATTTCCATTGCAACTCATACATTCTGACATTTGTGGTCCTTTGAATGTGAGGGCGAGGCATGGAGCCTCATATTTCATTACTTTCATAGATGACTTCACGCGTTTCGGTTATGTCTTTCTGATCTCCCATAAGTCCGAAGCATTAGAATGCTTTAGACGATATATAACGATGCTAGAGAATCAGTTGAACAAAACAATAAAGGCATTGAGAACCGATCAAGGACGTGAGTATCTATCGGAGCAATTCAAAGCTCTTTGTGATGAAAAGGGAATTGTAAGACAATTGACTATTCCTTATACTCCACAACAAAATGGGGTAGCTGAGAGAAGGAATAGAACCCTATTGGAAATGGTTAGGTCTATGATGGCGCAAGCAAATTTACCTATCTCCTTTTGGGGAGATGCATTATTGACTGCTGCCTATGTACTTAACCGAGTGCCCTCAAAATCGGTCACTTCCACCCCTTATGAATTATGGACTGGAAGAAAACCAGACTTAAGTAGTCTACGTCCATGGGGATGTGCAGCTTATGTTCATGAATCTTCCCATAAATATGGCAAATTAGGCCCTAGAGGGAAGAAATGTATCTTTATAAGATATTCTGAACACTCCAAAGGGTATGTGTTCATAGGTGAACAAGCTGATGGAAGTGTGACCGAAAAGGAGTCACGAGATGTCACGTTCTTGGAGAACGATTTTCCTAGTAGAGGTGAGATTGATAAGGATTTCCAATTATATGAGATTGAAGATCCTAATAATACACCCACTAATGTTATGGAGGGGAATGAAGATTTACCTCAACATGAAAGACCTAGTGGGAGTGTAGCATCGTCTGGCGAATTGAATTCAAGAGAAATTCAGTTGCGTAAAAGTGATCGTAAAAGTATTCCCGTCGTCGTTTTGAGATTGAAGGGGAAGCATTTATGATTGCTCATAAAGATGATGCCGAGCCTAAGACTGTTCAAGAGGCTCTCTCATCCTCTGATAAGGAAGAATGGAGAAAAGCTTTGGAAGACGAGATGGAGTCAATGAGGACAAATCATGTCTGGGACTTGGTTGATCTACCACCCAATCATAAGGCCATTGGAAACAAATGGGTTTTTAAGATTAAGCAAAGGGCGGATGGATCCATTGAAAAGTATAAGGCTCGTCTTGTGGCGAAAGGTTATACTCAACAAGAGGGTATAGACTATGAGGAAACTTTTTCACCAGTTGTAAGGTTTGCCTCAATACGTCTTATTCTAGCCATCGTTGCATATTTGGACCTTGAATTACATCAAATGGATGTAAAGACGGCATTTCTCAATGGAGAACTAGATGAGGAAATTTATATGAAACAACCATTAGGTTTCATAGCTAAAGGTCAAGAGCATAAAGTTTGCAAACTTCATCGCTCAATATATGGCCTTAAGCAATCATCTAGACAGTGGTATCTTCGTTTTCATCGAGCCATAACAACTTATGGTTTTATGATGATCGAAGAGGATCACTGTGTATATGTCAAACGGTCTGAAGATAAATTTGTGATTTTATCACTTTATGTGGACGATATTCTCTTGGCTGGAAATGACAAGGTTATGGTAATCACCATAAAAGAATGGTTGTCCTCCAATTTTGAAATGAAGGACATGGGAGAAGCTGCTTTTATATTAGGAGTTAAGATCGAAAGAGATCGTTCAAGGAAACTCCTTACTTTATCACAAGAATCTTATATTATGAAGATTCTTGAACGTTTCAATATGCAGCATTGTAATCCCATTGATACCCCTGTCATGCAAGGCGAAGGCCTAAGTACTGAGATGTGTCCTAAGACTCCAGAAGAAATTAAAATAATGGAAACTGTTCCTTACGCTAGTGCGATCGGAAGTTTGATGTATGCTATGATGTGTACTCGACCCGACATATGTTATGCCGTGGGATTGGTGAGCCCATTTCAATCAAGTCCCGGTCCAGCACACTGGAAAGCAGTAAAGAGGATCCTGAGATACTTGAAGGGCACTATGGACTATCGACTTTGTTACCAAGGGAATGATTTACGCCTATTAGGTTATTCAGATGCTGATTGGGGTGGAGACCTGGATGAGCGTAAATCGACTTCTGGATATGCGTTCTTGCTCAATGGATGTGCAATTTCTTGGAATAGCAAGAAACAAACATGCACAGCCTTGTCAACTATGGAGGCTGAATTTATTGCGTGTTCTGCCGCAGTGCAAGAAGCAGTATGGCTAAAACGTTTCTTTGAAAATTTAGCCACTGTCACTGAGATTCCAAGACCGGTGACAGTTTATTGCGATAGTCAAGCAGCCATTGCCTATGTGAAAGATCCCAAGTATCATGGAAGGACGAAGCACATTGACATAAAGAATAACTTCATCAGAGATATTATAGCGCAGAAAGAAGTGATTCTACAATACATTTCAACCAATAGAATGGTTGCTGATCCATTTACGAAGGCTATTCCTAGAGACATATTTTTGGCCCACAGGATGTCACTAGGTTTGCGTAGGATGTGATATGTGTTATTGTAGAGGATCATTGTTTTATGTATTTATGGACATATGTATTGTACTTGTTTGTTTATTAATGACTTGATGTTTTATCAAAAAGTACAAATCCATTATGAGACTAGCACAAGCACACATATATTATTGGAAAGTATGTCAGCAGGTAATGATTGGCTTACTCACACGAGCAATCGCCTCAAGTGCTATAGTTAGCACGTTGAGATGAGACGTTATGTACAAATAAATGCTGAAGAGCAAGTTTAGTACATAAAATATGTCGCCTTGATTGGAGTCAAGATGAGGTCTGTGATTTATTTAAGACCGAACATGATAGTCCCACAATCATGTATGCCTGTAAGATGCCGGATGCGAGTACTTAATTTGGCGCTATAGAGAGCGAGCTAATATAGCACTCGAGTTAAACATGAGTATGTGAGAGGCACGTGACTATGTTTAGGCTAAGATCCGTATAGTGGATATATTTAAGAAATGACATACGCTCTTATAGAAAGAGAAATCCACTATAGCATGTAATTCATACTACATGTGCATTGTTTGACCGAAAATGGAAGGTGAGTAAAATTATCCCTATTTACTCATTGCGTGAGCCCTTGAGGTAATTTATAATTTACCTCAATTCGTGCCCTATGTTACTTCTGACTATGTTCTCGAAATGAAAGATCAGTGTTGCTACTTTAGCATGTTACGGGCGGTCATGAATAGATATGGCCTATGGGACGTGTCTAGGAAAGCAGTTGTTCTAAAATTAAGAGAGACATGAGTGCGAATGAAGACTATTGTTGTTTTACATCTGTCACATGTATTTACTGGTCGACCAATTATATCGCCTTATGTGGTTGCGGATATAATTGTAAATACATGATGTTTTGAGGATAATCAAGTATAGCCTTTAAGGGATAGGTATACTTGAATTGATGTAACAAGATATGTCCGGGGCACTATGAGACATCAGTTGTTTATTTTTCTTTTCGGGTTGTAGCCATTATGTCATCCCTAACAGGTGCATAATTTGAGCTCCCAAGTGCAAGTGTACTCACTGGTCGCACGGCTTATTTGCCAGTATGAATTGTTCTGTAAAGTTGATGAATGTTGAATGCATTGCCTTATATTTTTGATAGAAAGCTATCAGGCCCATCATGTCCGAGTGGGAGATGTAGTTCTTCCAAGTGGTACGACCATGATGGGGTACGATTGGACGCACCATTTCAAGTTGAAACGTTACGATGGAAGGTCACCAATGGAGGGGTACGAAGGGAGACGTATAAAATCTCCCGAACACAACCGTTGGACGTGTTGTCAATTCATTCGCACCAAAATCTCTCTTAAAATTCCATCTTGAAGATAGACAGGATTCAATCATCAATTTGAAGAACGGTTTGCATTTACGCCATGGAAATCGGGTGTTTTCCTTGTGATTGCATCCAGACCAACGTGAGGTATTGTTGTTCGTGATTGGTTCGCAATTCAACGTTCGATTCGGGACTATTTGCTGTTTGCGCATTGGAATCAAGTAAGTCGTCTTCCGCCGACTTGAATTCCTTCAGCCGCACTACACCGTCGAACTATCTCTCTCCTCCCTCAGTCCCGCGGTGAACCCGGCCTAGGGCTCGCTCGTGCAACGCCATGAGCTCAACCTCTGCTGTCACAGTCGCAGCATGAAACGGCAGCCTAAACGTCGAACTTCCTTATATCTACCCGAGGCTGGCGACCCCCGATCTGCCGTAGCGGGTCCTTTACTACCCGAAGAGAGAGAGAGAGAGAGAGAGAGAGAGGAATTTGATCGGTGACGGCGGCTCGAGGGTCGTCATGCACGGACTTCTCAATGTTTATGCTCTGAAGTTTATCGAAAATGATATATAAATAGATAAAGAAACATCTAAATCATATTGACAAATCGTCATGATTTTGTCATTTATTTTGGTGAATTCCAAATATAAAAGAAAAAGAATTAGAATTAGAAATATTGCACAACCATGTAAAAAGTAAAATTGCCTAAAGAAGATATGATCCAAATTGAACAAATTAATTCTGACAAATTAAATTATTCCCACAAACTCATCACACTGTACTTGATCCTCAGAGCAAGATGAGGCTGAATATTAGATTAGAACTAAACAACTAATTAATTAATCGAGAGTAAACTGCACCTCCTACTTGATGAAGTTCACTCGGACATAGCCCACACGTAATACTTGCCCATCTGGACCAGCGTCCTGAGCAAGAATGGCACGAAGCTGGTGAAGAGCTGTCCTGCAACTGTTACGGCGAGTTGGGAGAGGCAGCCATCGACACAGTGGCCACCATGACCTCGAGGAAGAACGGGAAGCCCAGGTGAGAGAGATGATGAGGTAGATGGAGGACAAGAAAGGTCCTTATTGGAAGGCGTAAATGGCCTGCCGGGGGAGGTGGTCACTGGAGCTGTCCTGCCAGATGCCACCCCAAGTGTTTTGCGGGGAAGTGACCCCAGTCTGGAAGGCGACGGCTGCGATGAGGGCGGCAACCACAAGGAGGACGTTGTGGACCTCTGTTGGGGAGTCACGGCCGTGGTGGTTGAGCAACACCTTGATCAATTTCGTCGGGCTCTCTGGAGGATTTGCCACTGGAGAGAGAGGAGGTGAACTCTGATGATATTTCCCGGGAGAACTTTTTTGAAGAAAATAATGGACTTTTCTGGCAATTTAGTCAAATATAAAGTGATGGCCGTGACCATGAAAAGAGTCTGTAGAATGTTTTGTCGTGGGACGCACACGCAAGGCTTCATCGTCATTGGAGGGACTGTATTGCCCCAGTATATTTTCAGAAGGCTCAATCCATTAAAAGACGTTCTAGTTTCAAGTGGCCTTTTGCTTTTCATTTATTTTTGTCGATTCGATGAGGACCTTTTGGAGGTAAAAGAGTCCAATCATTTGTAGTTTCCCTACGGTAGATGGTTGAGAGATGAGTCAGGGCGCGTTTGGTAATGATTATGTTCCCGGAAACAATTTCTAATCAGAAATTATTCTTTTTGATTCTATTCCCGAGAACAATTTCTAAGCATTCTAAGACGTTTGGTAATTATCCAAAATTTCTGATTCTGGAATAGAATTGCATTTGGTACCGTGCTTAAAATTTCTAGTCTAAATCATTTTCTTTTAATTTTTAAATAATTTTACTTTTTTCCTTTTTTTACTTTTCTTTTTTTCCTTTCTCTCTCCTATTCTTCTTCGAGTGGCCGGTAGCCGGTCCAGCCAAACGAGGGCCAATGACTTCATTGGAGCATAGGTAGCCCTCGGTGAGGCCGGCCCTTATTGATCGAGCCTCGCCGGCAGCTAGGTGAGGCCCCGCTTGGCCACCGGTGGGGCTAGGAGAGCCTCGCCAGTGGCTGGGCTTGCCTCCGGCGAGCTCGCTGAACCAATTGCCAGTGACTGGCGGCGATGGGCAGTGGACGGTGGATGGCGGCGAACGGCAACCACAACAGTGGCGGTAGATGAAGAAGAAGAAAAGGATAGAAGAAGAAGAAGAGAAAATATGGGCTTAATTCTTAGATTTGTTATGGGAAACAAGAATCAACTTTTTTTTTTCTAATTCTGTTCCAAATCTACTTCCAAGAACAAAAAAAAAAGAAATTTGTTATCGGGAACAAAAATTTTACCAAACATATTTCCGTTCCAAAACTACTCCCGAGAACAAAAGAATAGAATCTGGCACTGTTTAAATGGTTACCAAATAGGGCCTCAGCTACCGAACCTGAAGCCAATCCCAATCGCGGCTTTTCTCCTCTCTTCTGGCATCCAATCCTTGAAAATACAAGTGGGCACGTTCATTTCATTTTTAAAGTTACAGAATCCTAACTAAATAAGACGGACACAAATTCGTTGCTACCAACCACCACCACTATGAGATTTTATGGAATCATTATTAATTATTCTAAATATAGAGCTAGTGCTATTGTCGAGACCTCGCCTGGATCTCAACGGTTTTATAAGCTAGCGTTGGGTTGGAGGAGAAGTTAGAGAGAAATAATATGGAGAGAGAGAGGGAGAGAGAGAGAGAGAAACAAAGATTGACATGGTTCAACCGTTAAAGTGTGTCGTGGATAATGTGGCCTGTGGTAGGCAAGAGAGGATTTGCTTCCGGATTAGACAGATTCCTAAACATGGTTATAAGATCCTATAGATACGAGGAATTCTACGGCATTCTTCATAAATGTATTTATCACAAGAAAGTTGAAAACGAGTTCGAACTTTCCTCCTAGGAGCATATAGTTTGGATTCTACTTACCAATTATCTAAGTGGCTTGAGCCACCAATAATGTTATGAAGTATAACTACGCAATTAAGATCATCATAATTTAAAACAGGGATATGCTATGCTAATGGCGTCATCATTTTTTTGCCAATAATAGAGCATTCTTGACCACTCATATTTCATAGAAACCGAACCACTTTCTTCACCAGTTTTCAAAAAAACAAAAAAAAAACTATTCACTTGTTATATCAAGGGTATATAAGATAATTTTTTTTACAATTAACTTCTCTTTCAAAATATATGCTTGATTTGGTAATTATTCTCAAAGAAGAGTTAGGTGAAAACCCATCATTCCTTTTATTTCTGTTTCCATTCTTTGACGTTTAGGTTGTGAGCTGATTGTTCGCATGTACAAGTTGCAACATGAACATGCTCAGCGTTTGGATTGTTGTTGGAGGCACTCGTGAAGAGCTAATGAAATGGAAAATAGACAACCCACATCCAAAACGTTCTTGGAAGAAGAACATCAGATATGATCGTTCGCTAAATGACTTGTCATTCAACTCATATATGCAACTTCAATCAAGAGAAAATCTGAAATTAAATAGCATCACAACTATTTCATCTGAGATTTTACGAAGTACATAAATATTGACATTTAGATTCACATACAATTTATTTCTTTTTTTCGATAATTTGAATTTAAAAATACATTAAATTTTATTTGGAAAGCGAACAAGTTATTTCCATTTTTTTTCCTTAAACAAAAAGGTACACTCTAAAACCACATCAATTATGGCCAAAACAAGAAAGTTATTTCAATCGAATCACTTCAGTCACTTGAATGATATTATTTAGTCTCAAGTGCATTTATAGATACATTCTTTTATAAGCAAAATCATCTTAAATAAAATCTTAGCCACTCTTCCCCTTTCACTATGATAATCACAGGACAAACACAAGAGAGTAATGAAAGGACTTGCTTTTTCTTTTCTTTTTTATGTACTTGATGTATTTATTTGCAAATTGAAGCTAGAGAAAAATAATCTGATTTCAAATAATAATAATAATAATAATAATAATAATAATAATAATAATAATGATAATAATGATGATGATGATGATAGCTTTAATCTAATCCCTGATTCTGCGCATGCGACGTAGTACACACAAAAAGACTAGTAATACAGCTTGCAAAAGAAATCAAGGACAGTACCTTGGCTAGTGGCAAATAATGACAGATAAGCATCATATGTAAAATCAACTGTCAAGCAACATACTGCCGACACGTCAGGATAATTTCAAGTATTGCAAATGTAGATTTTAGGGATAAACTTTATAAGTAGAGAAGAAACGAATGTAACATGTTATAAGTTACTTCGAAATGATATGCGGCTTGCTCAAAAATGAAACCCATGGTGCGAGAACCAAAGCAGCAAACTATGGTGCGCAAGCTGAACATGGTCACTTTCCCAGTGTGCCCATTTTCGACTTATGTTGATGGTTTCGGTCAAATTTTATTCATCTCCGTAGGTTATTAAGTGAAAAGATTGTTGTGCCTATTTTGATAGGTTGAACTTGTGTCATAGGTGGTTGGATTTACTTGAGTAGCTTTCTTCATATAAAATGGTTCAAATGTCAGGATTTTGAAATGAGATACGGATGCTTGGATTTTATTGAGTTACTCTCCTTGTCATATGTATGCATGAACGATGGCTCTATATTTACGTTTTCGACACATACGTGTTGTTTGAGTAACATGACACGTGTTTTAGATAAGAAATTGTATATTTTCTGTACATCTCGTTCGAGATGACGCCTGGCAAGGTGGGACGCCAGGTAACTCTCAACGAAAGGCAACCACATTGGTGATGGAATATCCGCTGTATTTTATCTCCCTAATAAATTGTGTTGAGAATTTATACCACGTTTGTAACTTCACGGATAGCGGTTGAGATTTTACGATGTGGTTGGGTGAGTTTGTTCTCAATACTCATTTGGTCTTTGCTTCTCCAGATGGATTGGTCGCGAAGTAAAACATCTTTGGGAGGTTGAGAATGAATTTCTCTGTCAAAGCAGGTGGAATAATTAATGGAGGTCGAGCAAGGACATAGAAAAAAGAACATAATGGAGGGTGCGAGGAAGGAAGAAGAAGAAAGTGAACATAAGGAAATAGAAAGAACAAAGGTTTTTGTTTTAATAATATCTAGTTTAGCTGAAATTCCACGTCATTAATGACACATGAATGGAGATAAAGATGTGCATATGAAATTGACACATTGACTTTAACGGCAACATTGGACGAAGAATTTATGGGGGCAAGATTTCAATAAAAAAATGAAAATTTGTAATTTTTTTATAAAATTTAAAAAGTTTGAGGCAGAATTGAGATTCGACTGAAAGTTAATGCTTAGGTATTAAAATAGATAGAGTAATGAACAAAACCACTCAAATAACTCCATGAACGGCGCAAAGCCGGTGAAGAGCAGCCAGTAGAATTGGTCGGGCAACTTAGGACTAACAGCAAAGACTGCTGAGCAATAGGTGACGGCCATTGACATTGTGGCCGGAACCAGCTCGAGAAAGAACGGCATGCCTCAGTTGAGCGATTGAGGGAGATGATAAGGTTGATCGACAATGAGAGAGAGAGAAATTAAAATTACTCCTTCGATAAATCAGGAGGTGAATTTTGATGATGTTCTCTCGGAGATTTACTTCAAGTTTATTCTTTTCTTGTCATTTGGTCACTTTATAAAATATTTGTTGGAAATTTCCTATAATATGAGCTTACATTAATTAATTGATTTTCTATTTTAAATAATCTGGTTAATGGATATTCCAATATTTGATAAACCCTACAGTGATCTTGTTGAATTGGGTATCGGCATCTATTGATAACGGGCCTAGTTGAGCAGCAAAGTGTAGGCAATTGTGTTTAACTGAAGCCCGTAATGGGAAGGGCCCAGTTAACACGCTGTTGATTAAGGTTTGCTAGGTCTCCTCTCTAGCCTATAAAAGGGTAGGTTATACCTATCAGTTGCTTTAATCCCATTGAAAGATGTTATCCTGAAATAGGTCATAGAGAGGAAGATCTGGTATTCCGATAGATCCCTGATTATCAGAGTGATCTAATTTTTTTCAAGTGAAACAATGGCTCAAACAGGTACGCATTAATTCCGCTGTGTTTATCGATTCTTGGTGTTTTACAGTCATATATGAATCCGTGTTTCTTGATTGATTATTTGTTTATATGAACAAATATATATTACATGTGGTATCAGAGCAAATCATATATGATTGTGGAACCCAAATATATATTTTTTTTTGGACAAATTCGAAATCCTCCTCTTTGAGCCGAATATGGATATTATTTTTTCGTGTGGATATTTTGCTTGATTGATCCTGAAACCATAGGGCTTTTGTTCTACATATCGAGATCTTTCCAACCATATATAATTTGCATAATTTCGTTGAGAATTGAGAGAGAATTTCATATTTGAAATTCTAGGGTTTATACGTGAAAAAGTTATAGAATTTGCAAATTACTTGCAATCGATTGATGTATGATGTAAACCGTTGCATGGGTATTGTTATATATTTGTTTTGGTATCTTTTGTTGTATTAAATTGAAAGGTTCTGGGCTCACGCCCATGAACCATAAACAAATTAAAAGGTTCTGGGCTCACGCCCATGAACCAAAATAGAGAGGTTCTGGGCGTAAGCCCAGAACCAAAATAAATGGGTTTGGCCCATTTTTTTGTTTTAAATTCGTGGCCCATCCGAGTGGCTTGCGTGCGGGCCGGGCGCAGGTAAGGGTCCGCGGTTGAGTCCGTATTATTAAAATAATATTAAAAATAATAAAATTAAAAAAAAATTGTGGCAAAAATTGTTGTTTGAAAGAATGCAATATGATCTTTGGAAACACATGTTGTGAAGTGTTTCATATTGTTTGATGAATTATGGGCATAAATTTTGGAGTTCCCTATTGATAAAAGATTAATATATACAATTACTCGCCCAAAGGGAGTTATTGTGTATATTAATTTGGAAAATAGCATGAAATCTAATTCCCATATTTAAGAGATGGGGATGTATAATTGAAAAATATTTATCTGCCTAAAGGGGATAAATGTTTTGAAAATTATATGTAATTCCCCTCTATGTTGATATTATGGAGATGTATGATTTAAAGGATTTGTCTGCCTAAAGGGGATGGATCCTTGACAATTATATGTAATTCTCCTTGTTTCTTTATAAATTTCATGCTGGGAAAAAATAATGGTGCATTATACACTCTGCCCAAAGGGGAGTTTATGATGTACTTATTATTTTTGTTGAATTGCTTATTGCCCATAATTGATCTTATTGCATTATGTGTGTTAAACAGTTACATTTGCTGTAAATAACAACAATGCCACGGTTGAAATGTTAACTGGATCAAACTTTAAGAGATGGAAGCAAGATATAGAGTTTTCTTTGGGCATCGTTGATATGGACTTAGCTCTACGTGAGGATGAACCTGTCAGGCCCAATGATCAAAGCACTGCAGATCAAAAGACCCATTATGCTAGATGGGAAAAATCTAACCGACTGAGCCTCATTGCTATGAAGAGGTCCATTGCTGAGCATCTTATTAGTGGTTTGCCGGAAGATACAAATGCCAGAAAGATATAGAGTCTCAGATAAGGCTGAAGCTAGGAATTTGCTGAGTGAGTTAACGAACATGAGGTATGATGCTGCTATGGGTGTTAGAGAATTTATTCTGAAAATGGTCCACATTCAGTCCAAACTTAAAGCTCATGAAATTGTCATTTCTGAGAATTATATTGTGCATCACGCCTTAAATGTTCTGCCAGCTGAATTTAGCCAGATTAAGACTGCTTATAGTGCTCAGAATGAGACATGGAGCGTTAATGCCTTGATTACTAAGTGTGCGACTGAGGAAGAGAAGTTAAAGAAGGAAAAGTATGAGTCCGCCCACTTAATTACCAATGCCAAGTTGAGTTCCTCTAGAGGCAAGTGGAAGCCTGAAGGGTCAAATGCTCATGGTCCAAAAAAATGGCAAGACTTCAAGAAAAATGGGAATTATGGGAGAAATGGAGATAGGGATTTTAAATGTTTTCACTGTAAGAAGTAGGGTCACAAGAGAGCCAATTGCTACAAATTCCAAGCTTGGCTAAAAACAAGAAAAGAAAGTCACCAAGGTGAGTTGTTGGTTTGCTTTGAATCAAATTTGGTTGATGTTCCTTTGGATTCTTGGTGGCTTGATTCAGGTGCTACTGTTCATGTGACTACTGCCTTACAGGGTCTCACAAATCTAAGGAATCCAAGTCTAAGGGAGTCAAAGCTTAAAGTTGGAAACAATACTGGAGTTGATGTGGAGCGCATAGGGACAATTGTTTTGAATTTAGATTCTGGTTTTCAGCTTATCTTGAGCAATGTCTTTTACGTTCCTAATTTTAGGAGAAACTTAGTATCTCTTTCTTTGCTTGACAAAGCTGGATATTGTCTTCATTTTGCGAATAAAAGAGTGGATTTAAGTTATGATTCTAGAATTATTGGGAATTGTGTTTTGTCTGATGGATTATATTGATTTTCCTTATCTCCCGATAGACCATATTGCTCTTTCAATGTCGAGAATGTTGTTGCTAAGAGATCTTTAATCAAAGATAGATCTTCATTACTATGGCATAAACGATTAGGGCATATCTCAAAAGAAAGGGTAAAGCGACTTATCTAGGCTGATATTCTTCCTCCTCTTGACTCATATGATACTGAGACTTGTATTGATTGTGTGAGGGGAAAATTAACTAAAACCAAGAAGAAAGGGGCTACTCGCAGTCAAAATCTATTGGAGATAATTCATACTGATATTAGTGGGCCATACTCAACCACCTTGTGTGGAAATAAGTACTTCATCACGTTCATTGATGATTTCTCTCGTTATTGTTATGTTTATCTAATTAAGGAGAAAACTGATGCTCTTGAGATGTTTAAAGTGTTTTGTACTGAAGTTGAGAAACAATTGAGAAAAATTATCAAGATTGTCAGGTTTGATCGTGGTGGTGAGTATTATGGGCGATATACTGAGGCTAGACAACAAAAGGGACCGTTTGCAAAATATTTGCAGGACTGTGGTATTATCGCTCAATATACAATGCCTGGGAGTCCTGAACAGAATGGTGTAGCTGAACGGCGAAATCGTACACTCATGGAGATGAAACGAAGTATGATGGGCAGTTCTGATTTGCCTGAATACTTATGGGGTGATGCGATTAAAACAACAACTTATATTTTGAATCGTGTACCTAGTAAATCGGTGCCAAAAACACCTTTTGAATTGTGGACAGGGAGGAAACCAAGCTTGAATCATTTACGAGTTTGGGGTTGTCCCGCAGAGGTGAAAATTTATGATCCTTCTCAGAAGAAGACTGAATCCAGGACTACTAGATGTTACTTTATTGGATATCCTGATCATTCTAAAGGGTATATGTTCTATTGTCCTATTCGAGGCACTAGAATCATTGAATCTCAAACTGCCAAATTCCTGGAATTAGATGTAGCTGAAAAGAGTTCCTCTCAATCTTTTGAAAGGGAAGAACCAAACAAAACGGTCTCTATTCCATTGCCCATCTTGCATGATGATTCTATGCGAGATCCCAGTAGAGTGGAAATTCAACAAGAAGCAAATACGGAAAATATGACGATAGATCCTCCCATTACAAATGAAATTCCCCAGATGAATGATGCAGCTCCAGAAATGCCTATGCGAAGATCACAGCGACAAAGAAGACCAACACCTCTAAATGATTATCATGTCTATCTTGGAGAAGCTGATTTTGACATTGGAAGTATAGTTGATCCGACGACTTTCAAAGAAGCTCTTAATAGTGATCAGGCAGATAAATGGTTAGGAGCAATGAATGTTGAGATGATTTCCATGTCAACTAATCAAGTATGGAAACTTGTTGATTTACCTGATGGGCATAAACCGATCGGCTGCAAATGGGTATTCAAAACCAAGAAAGACAATAAAGGCAACATAGAGAGATTCAAGGCAAGGTTAGTTGCAAAAGGGTACACACAGAGAGAAGGCATTGATTATACTGAAGTCTTTTCCCCAGTGTCCACTAAAGACTCTTTTCGGATAATCATGGCATTGGTGGCTCAATTTGACTTAGAGCTTCACCAAATGGATGTCAAGACAGCTTTTCTAAACGGAGATCTGGATGAAGAAGTATATATGCAGCAACCTGAAGGGTTTAAAGAAGCTGGAAAAGAGCATATGGTGTGAAAACTTCAAAGGTCCATCTACGATCTCAAACAAGCATCACGTCAGTGGTACTTAAAATTTCACAAAGTTGTGAGATCGTTTGGCTTTGAAGAAAACAAGTATGATCAATGCATCTACATGAAAGTAAGTGGGAGTAAATATATTTTCTTAGTACTTTATGTAGATGACATTTTACTTGCGAGTAGTGATGTTGATTTATTGAATGACACAAAAAAATTTCTATCTACAAAGTTTGATATGAAAGATCTTGGGGAAGCCTCTTTTGTTCTAGGCATTGAGATTTATCGTGACAGATCTAAGAAGGTTCTGGGGTTATCTCAGAAAAGTTATATAGATCATGTTTTGAAAAGATTCAATATCCAGACTTGCAAGTCAGGTGATGCTCCTGTTGTAAAATGAGATAAATTGAGTATAGAACAATGCCCCAAGAATGATGTTGAAAAAGAAGTCATGAAGAATGTTCCATATGCTAGTGCAGTTGGCAGTCTTATGTATGCACAAGTATGTACCAGACCTGATATTGCTTTTGATGTGAGTACTCTTGGAAGATATCTATCGAATCCAGGTCAAGAACATTGGGTTGCAGCTAAGAAGGTGATGAGATATCTACAACGAACAAAGGACTTCATGCTCGTGTATCGCAGAGTTGAGGACCTAAAGGTGATTGGATATTCAGATGCTGATTTTGCTAGTTGTTCAGATGATAGAAAATCAACTTCTGGATATATTTTTATGATGGCTGGAGGTGCTATTTCTTGGAAAAGCACAAAGCAAACCTTGATTACGAACTCTACGATGTATGTTGAGTTTGTAGCGTGCTATGGCGCGTCAATTCAAGCAGTTTGGCTCAGAAATTTGATCTCAGAATTGTGAATTGTGGACTCTATTGCTAGACCTATGGTGATCTACTGTGACAACACTGCAGCTGTGTTTTATTGCAAGCATGACAAGATTAGCAATGCGTCCAAACACATGGAGATCAAATATTATACTGTTAAGGACTTAGTCAAAAAGGGAGATATTGTGATTGAAAATATCAGAACTGAGTCCATGTTGGCTGATCCTCTAACAAAAGGCTTACGACCCATTTTGTTTAAAGAACATGTAAAGAATATGGGTGTCTTAGATTCTTTTGATTTCTTTTGTTAATGGGAGTTATACAAATCGTATTTCTAGATATTATAGTTATATGCAGACTAATAATGCTTTTATGATGTTTATTAAAGCATTTATTAATAACTGTTGTTATTGATTACGTTGTTATCATTTCTGCTGTTGACTGAGAAATGGAAGTATAAAACAGATCTTTAAACAAATTTTAGTTTAAAGATGACTGGATGTCACTAATTATGAGATCTCATGTTGGATTGTGACATAGTTGTGCAATTTCATGTTGTTTGGAAATTGCGTTAATGCAGTTTCATGTCGTTGAGAAATTGCATCAAGGACCGATAAGAAATTAGTGTATATTTTGATCACATGTTGGCACTATTTCTTACTACACTACTAGGCCCATGATCCATGAAAATATAATACTTATTATATGTGATTATGGAAGGTCTTGTGTTTGTAGCATTTTCCTAACACATTGATCTCCATAGTCCTATACTGAGGTTATTAGGGATTGGATTGGTATTGAGATGCCGTTATTGGAATATTATTTTTTAAAGTTGTGGCCACATAAAACAAAATTTTCAGTTATTAACCCGATAGTGTCGTTTTCAAATCTTTTGCAAAATAAAATAAGTTAATTAATGTAGCCCAAGTGGGAGAATGTTGGAAATTTCCAATAATATAGGCTTACATTAATTAATTGATTTTCTATTTTAAATAATCGGGTTAATGGATATTCCAATATTTGATAAACCCTACAGTGATCTTGTTGAATTGGGTATCGGCATCTATTGATAACGGACCTAGTTGAGCAGCAAAGTGTAGGCAATTGTGTTTAACTGAAGCCCGTAATGGGAAGGGCCCAGTTAACACGCTGTTGATTAGGGTTTGCTAGGTCCCCTCTCTAGCCTATAAAAGGGTAGGTTATACCTATCAGTTGCTTTAATACCATTGAAAGCTGCTATACTGAAATAGGTCATAGAGAGGAAGATCTGGTATTCCGATAGATCTTTAATTATCAGAGTGATCTATTTTTCTTCAAGTGAAACAATGACTCAAACAGGTACGCATTAATTCCACTGTGTTTATCGATTCTTGGTGTTTTATAGTCATATATGAATCCGTGTTTCTTGATTAATTATTTGTTTATATGAACAAATATATATTACAATATTTTGTTATGGCATGACATGCATGCTTTATTGAAATTGGAGGGTTCGTGCTGGCCAATTACATTTAAGAAGCTCAACCACGGTAAACACATTCTAGCTTCTGTTCTGGCTTTTTTTTTTTTTCCTTTCATTTTGTGTTAATCTGATGAGGGCTTTTTGGAGGTGAAAATTCCAATTATTTGTAGCTCCCTGCGGTACATGATTGAGAGACGAGTCAGCAGCAGAAGCTAAAACCAACCCAAACTGAGGGTTTTTCTCTTCTAGCTTCCTATGCTTGAAAATAGAGACGGGAGGATTTATTTGATATAGTTTTGTTGTGTCATAATTGCATTTAGAAATGCTGAAACTTTCACGTTTCGTAATTCATACTTTAAAACTGAGAACGCAGTCAGATTTTTTACACTTGTCGCTAGTCATCAGTCCTTCCCACATCTTGTGCTGTGCTAGAAATTGCATTCTAAAAATTTAAATTGATAGATATAAGAAAATCATATGAATACAAAAAATATATATGATCGATTATCAAGAGATGTGGGACAATATTTTCACGAAAACAAACCCCAACTAAAAACAGAAAAGGAGACAAATTAAATGATTACATTTGTATCGGAACAAAACCTAAGATAATTCAATTGAGCAAGAGATAATCTACAGTTGAGACATATAATAAAATTTTGAAAGCATAGTCATCAACTATATCAAAATTGAACATATTTAACATTTTTAAACAGTGTCGAAACTTATATATATTCAATTAAAATACTCCAGAGATTGCCTAAATAAGAGCTAGTAAAATCAACACCTTTGGAACTTTGGATGCTCGATTCTATAGAGAGATCAAGTCGTATGCTGCAGAAGCTTTGGTAGCTGCTACCGAGTCTGTCCTCAAGACAAATGGGAATATTACCAAAAAAAAAAGTCATAAACCTATTGTATAGTGGCCAAACCAGTCCTAAATCTTACAATTTGACTAATAATTTTAAACCTTTTGATATTGTCAATGTAGTCCTCCTAGCATTATTCTGAAATCAATAACGTAGACATTGAATATTTACATGGCAAAGTTGGTGCTAATGTAGATAATTTTTGCAACAAGTGTCTGTGTCCATCACACCATTTTAAGACCTATAAATACATGTACCCCACCCCCCCCCCCACCCATAGAAACCTTCAGAACAAGCATTCAATTTCGAAGCCCACACCAAGAACGACGCCTAACACCTCTGAAAATGAGGCTCCTCGTCCTCGCCACTGCAGCTGCCACCGTCCTCCTCCTCCTCCAAGGTTCGGCTGCCTGGCCTACCGGCACGGAGGGGCCGTTCGGTTGTGAGCTAATAAAGGATTTGAGCGACCTGCACGTTCAGGAGATCGCTGAGTTTGCTGTCAATAAGCACAATGAGGACGCCCAGACGAAGCTGGCTCTAGGTAAGGTGGTGAAGGCTGAGACGGTGGAGTTCTTGCAGACGATCTACGAGCTTATTGTCGAGGTCAAGGACGGGACCAACCCGAAGAGTTACAAGGCCGTAGTTTGGGATGGTTAGTTGGTTAGATTTCTCTTTTTGTTGAAGGCAACGTTTGAGGTTGTCGCAACCAAATTTTCCAGTGTTCCACCTAGGATTTGGCTAATGGATTGCTAAGCCTAGACTTATCTCGGGCTCTCCCAAGCCCATACCAACTCGCGATTTAAATTGAAATATCTAGCATGCAAAAAGGGAGTCGCCACTAATCAGTTTATGGTAGGTCGATTAGACACCTAAGTAAAATAATGGGAGAATCATCTTACTCCTACGAACCAGAGATTTGTGAGTTCGGGGACTTGATTACGTTAAATTTCTCTAACGCTCTCTCGGTACATTTTCTTTTATATTTTAAAAAAATGTTTGGCAAGCAGCTTGAATTAATTTCACTTTCCTAACATGCGATGTGATCATACGAGTGCGCAAACCACCAATTTAACACTCAAGAAAGCAAATAAAATGATGTATGACATACCTCAAAGCAACGAAAGCATCTGCGTTGTTAGATCATAATTCACATCAACAATCTTAGATATGATTTCTAATTAACAAGCAATCACTCAATTTTGCCTTCACTTTTAAATGAGAATATAGTTCATATGCAATGCAATACTTGTAATATAATATGAAATAATATAGCATGGCAAAATGTCTTAAACAATATGAATGAGTAAAAGTTTTTGTGATTTTTTTAATGAACGTGCAATAATTAAATATGCGATTTAAATTAACCAGAATGACCTAATTCTAATGACAGGTAATTTCTAATTAAATGAACCTAATAATAATCACTAAATGATGTGCATTTCATGAATCTAATTCTACATGACATGCTTTTCATGAATCTAATCATATATGACATGAACATGATTTTTTATTAATGAAAATTCATAATTAAAATCACTAAAGAAAATAAAAGTCTAACTAAAGTGAAAACTAAAGTAAAATGTTATATGTTCTAAATGCTTTCTAAATATGCATTTAAAAAAAAAAACTCACCTATCATGCGATCCATCTAAAAATCTATCTAGACTTAAAATTAAACATGCAATTCTATCTAATATGCAATGACGTGCAAATAATGCCCTAATTCTAATTTTTTCTTTCTTTTTTTTTTGTTTATGAAATTCAAAATTAAAATTAAACATGCAATTCAGATAATAATAAAAAAAACTAACATCCTAAATAAATGCACTTTTTTCCTTTCTTTTTCATGACTTAAAATAAAATCCCTAATCTAATCATGCAAAAAAAAAAAAACAAACAAACAAACCTAATCCTAATTCAAACTTTTTTTGGATTTTTCTTTTACAAAAATAAAATTGACTTAAACACCATGACATCAAATCAAACAAGATAAAATTGATATTCGAAAATTGGCGAACCATATCTCGCGCATGAGATCGGGTTGTCCAATTTTAAAATTAAATCGCGAATCGAATCTCGAGCATGAGATCGGATTGTTGATTTTTGCAAGGAATCGCGAGTCGAACTTCGGGCGCGAAAATCGGACTGTCAATCTTTAATTTGAGGGGCACTTTCATGTTGGAATCTCAACCATTCATTCAAGAATAATTCTAAAAAAGACAAAGTAAATAAATGAAAATAACATTAAAAAAATAAAGTAAATAAGAAAAGAACAACTACCTAATTGATTTTCCTAAAATCCAATTGGGATGGACTATGGTTGAGATTCGGGGCGGCACGCACATAAGGGTGGTGGCCGTGGTGGTGGGTCACCGCGACTATTCATCGGTTCCCTACAAGATTCATCGACTGTTCATCGAGCTTCAGCAAGCCAGAGTTTGCGGGCGAGGTAGGTCGCGGACCGGTGCGTCGCCGTGGGAGTGGCTGGTGTGACGAATCGGCGTCAGTCCTCGGGCGGCAGTGGTGCGCAGTAGCTCGGCTGCTGCGGGGTGTCACTGGTGACGAACGAGCGAGCAAGGGTCCATGGAAGAGTCGCGGCGAGGAGGTGTCGCGATCGGCTCGAGCTTGGTGTCGCGACCAATTTTTTCCGGTGTACCACCTAGGGTTTGGCTAATGGATTGTTAAGCCTAAACTTAACTCGGGCTCTCCCAAGCCCATACCAATTCGCGACTTATGTTTGAGTTCTTAACATGCAAATGATTTTCAATTAGGAGTCGCCACTAATCTATTTTTGGTGGGTTGATTAGAAACCCAAGTAAAGCAACGGGAGGTTTACTTTACTCTTACGAACCAGAGACTATAGGTATGGGGACTTGGTTACACTAGATTTCTCTAATGCCCTTTTGGTACCATTCTTAAAAAATGTTTGGCAAGCAGCTTGAATTAATTTTAAATCTATTTCCCTAACATGTGAAGTGATCATGCGGGTGCGCAATCCACCAATCTAACACCCAAATAAACAATAGATAAATCGCAAACTTACCTCAAAGCAACGAAAGCATCTGCAATGTTAAATTAAAATCCACATCAACAACTCTAGATATGATTTCTAATTAACACACAATTTCTTTTTTTGTTTTCACTTTATTTAATGGGAACTTAATCTATATGCAATGCATGCTAGTAATCTAATATGACATGGCAACATGACCTAAATTACATGACATGGCAATATGATCTAAATTATATGACATGAATAGAGTAAATCGTAAAGAATTGCAATAATTAAATGCAATCTAAATGACCTAATTCTATTGATAGGCAATTTCTAATTAAATGAGCCTAAAAAAAAAACTAAATGACGTGCATTTCATTTAATCTAATCCTAATGACATGTTCATGACATTTTTTCTTTTTTTCTTTTTCCTCGAAAGAATGCAACCTATCCTAAAGATTGAAACTAATTTAGCTTAAGGCATTTTTGTATTTTTATATGAAATTCGGAATTAAAAAAATGTGAGAATTATCTAGCTAGATTAAGATCCTATTCAATTTATATTAGGAATTAGGTTAAACTAAATCCTAATTTAAACTAAAATCTTATCTTAACCCAACAGATGACCGGAAATAGCTTGTGGGTGAGGCTCGGCACAACAGATGGGTCTCGGGTTGGCGCACACCATGGCAAGGATGGCAGGGCTTGAAGGAACTCGCTTGGTGCGACAATATGGTGAAAGACCAGCGCAGCAACTAATGAGGACGTCACTGGAAACTTGGCAATAAATTTGAATCAACGTGATTTGATATTTCTTCCCTGATCACTCTCCGTGAAGCCTCTTGGGATTGTTAATACTCAAATGTGGGGTCTCTCCTTGGTGTTTTCTACAATGACGAGGATGTGGGCAGAACCTGAAAAAAAAAAGAATTAAGAAAAGAATATTAGTGGGATGCAAATATGTGATATTGATGAAGGATCGGCTTCCCCTTTCTTGTCTTTTTTTGCAAAAGCTTCCCATCTCTCTCGCCTTGGACCACTCCAGACAAAGAGCACCACTTCAAAGACTTCTCATTTTTCTATGCTTTTGTTGCTCTCTTGTCCTCTCTGGATCGTCTCTTAAGAAGTGATTACGCGCCGATCGTGAATCTTCCGATGAAATCGACCCAGACCAGCCACGCTAATTGAAACACAAATAACTCCTCTAATGGCCGAACTCCCTCTCTATTTTTCTCACGTGTATTCCTCACGTGCTCTAAAAATTATAATTTGCCGACCTCTTTTCTGTACCCCATCACACTTTTTATAGGGCAACAAATTGAATACTTATTGCATATTTCGTTTCCAATTTTGCTCGTGCAATATTTTAATATATCATTGCACCACACGTGATATTCTCTTTTGTATTTTCCACATATTCTATCCAAAATTTTCCTTTTTGCTCGAAAATACATCCTTTGGTATATATTTCCTAAAAACCTAAACAGAATATGTGAAAATTTTTCCTTTACCAGCGGCCTAAAATAAAACAAAAAATGAAAATAAAATGTCTCTAAATTATATGCCATGTGTTTTTTTTTTTTTAATTTAGCAAAAATAAACTCCAAAAATTTAGGTGTCAACACTTGCTTTTGGTCACGGGTCTGTGCAAGCTTCAGGTGAGGTCGCGGTGGTGCGGCGTGAAGGTGGCTGCTGCAGCGGTGGCCGGTGGAGACGCGGTAAAGAGCAGCTCTGTTGCTGAGGTCGAACGGCAAAATGAACGTTGCAGGATTGAAGAAGAGCCGGCTGATAAATTGCAGAGGTGGGGTAACGAATTTGGGAAAGATGATGAACAGTAGAAGTCAAATCACTTCCCCCCTATTTTTTACTTGTACGCCTCCCCTGCCTCTGAATTCTCTCTCTCTCTGCTTTTCACTTTTGTGCTCTTTTACTCAAAAAGAAAAAGCCAAGCAAACCTCAAAAAAAACCAAGAACCCCTAAAACTCTCGCAAGCATGGCCTTTAATAGGGAAAATTTAGGATTTCAATTTCTTTTTTTCAAAAATCAACATCCACTATATTTTTTCACAAAATTTTCACCTATTGATAATGATTCAAGATTTCGATAAGATTATTCTTTAATTTCAAATCTTGAAAAGCAAAATCGCAATATTTCGTCATATCTACCCAAAAATTCATCATATCTTGGAAAAAATTATAATTTTTAATTTCTCACAAGTAAATTTCTGATCATTTAAAAATAGGCTTGGCCAACTAATTTGAATCCATTCGCCACCAATTCAATAAAAAGCAAAAAATGCAAATAAAAAATAAATGCAACCTAAATCTATATGCTATGAAATTAATAAAATTAACCACCTAATTTTCTATGCAATAAATAAATAAACTAAATTGTCAAAATTTAGGTATCAACAAAATCCAAAGCCCTAAATAAACTAGAAGGAATTAGATATGTGCAACTTAAGTGTATCATTCAGCACTAGCTTGTACAGTTTTACGACTTCATTATAGTTGCATAAAGTAGACCGATTCATCTTATGTAAGTCCATCTCAATAATATGGTCAATAGTGAGTAATAGTGGAAATAATTGTGATCGAGTTGCTCCTTCGAGATACAAGTCAGATAGAATAATGTAGAATACTATAACATATGCATTACCAAACGCCAGAAGTCAAGAACTTGCCTACGGCCGATGCTAATTCGTATGAAACAATGCTTTTGACTGATCCCATATCCAATTTAGGTCTGTCCCTTATAGTTCACGAGAGCATACACTAGCATATACTTAAATAATATAATCTGCTGGTCCCACTGTCAAATATCAAAATTTCTATATTTCTATGCACTCCAAAAAAAAAAAATGGACTTGGTTTGTCTTCCAACAAGTCAGCAACATCCTCAATGCCTTCAGCGACTTTGGCAACGGGGCCGACGTCGTCTCGGCCATCGACCACACGGTGCTCCCCGTCTCATGTCCCTAACATTTAAGGTGTTAAATGTTTTTGCAGATTGGGAGGTATAAGGGGAAGTGTTTGCTAACCCTTGTTTTGTAGGGAGGTGTAGGAATGAATGGTTTACTTGCACATTTGAAGTTTGCTTGATTTAAACTGTTGTGCATGCCTTACATCTTGCACTACACTTTTGCACACACAACCTGCCGCCAGACTTGGGCCACATAGGATCATTTAGGATAGTATTGAGATGAATACCACTCCGACCACATGCTTGTGGTACGAGTCGCCCATCTCAATCCCGAAGTTTGTTTCATGGTGTCAAGAGTACCACCTCGGTCCGCATGCCCGCGACCCAAGTCGGCTCTTTGACCAAGCCAGAGTCATGAGGACCCGACATAGTCCACAAGCCCGTGGCTAGTCCGATCATCCTTGTGGCTTCACATTGCTAAGCCTGTCTAGAGTAGAAATCGAGCCTCACATCTCATGCGCGTGTCTATGTGATTGCCATTGATTTTCCTTGGTGAAGTAAGTCTTCTATCCCTATACTATGCAATTTACTTACTTTGTCAAATTTTTGGTCCGTCCATGACAATCTAGGTGAGGCATTAGATCTAATTCTTTTGTCAATTAGAAATGAAATGAGGAAACTGTCATGCAATGAATCATTTGGAAAATAAAAATTGGAAATTCGTTTTCAATTCATGTTAGGAGTTTTCAAATTTTGACTTTTCCTAGTCCATGTTTGGGGAAATTTCGTCTCTCCTAAGGCATTTTGTGTCCTTATTTTCCTAATCCATTTTTAGGGAATCCTCTTCATGAGTGGACTTTTCGTGACTAAAAAAATAGATTGTTGTCATGAAGTGGCTCTCTATTTACACCTCGTACTTACATATTTTTATTCATTTGAATTAAATGATAACGGATCCCTCATGTTCGCCCATAATTACGCGATCAAGAGCTAGAATGACTGACCAAACTGAAATGCGTGATCATATGTTCGTTGTGGAAGACCAACTCCAACAGTTTGTCACCTCTATGCAGCTTCTGACAACTCAAATCTAATCCCTACAAGAGAATCCGACTCATGCACCTGCTCTCCTTGAGATAGTAGTTTCAAAGCCAACAAACAAGGCCCAAAAGATTGATGACAACATGCCTGGGCTGGAAGATGACCCACCGTTGATCACCGCCGAAAATGCTAAGCTTGACAACGTCCCTAAGACAGATCAAGATGAGCGTGTTGCAAAGCTAGAAGAGAAAGTCAGACAGCTGCAAGAGTCACAAAGCTCACTCCCGTTCGACTTGTCTGTGTATGAGAAAGTCAAGATGCCGAAAAAGTTTAAAATGCCGGAGTTCGAGAAATACGATGGTACTTCCTGCCCAAAAGCTCATTTGCAGATGTACCACGTACGCATGGCCCAATATGTCAAGAATGAGCCCCTTATGATTCAATCATTCCATGCGAGTTTGACTAGGCCTGCACTGAACTAGTACATAATGAAGAATGTAAACCTCCTTGACACCTGGAATGAAGTGATTGATGCATTCCTCAAGAAATATAAGTTCAACATGGACATTGCACCTTCCCGAGACCATATGGGGGAAGTAGGACATTCGACTGATTAATGCATGACTTTGAAGCATAAGGTCCAAAACTTATTGGACACCAAGGCATTTGCCTTCGGTACCGCTCAACCGAATGTCAAGAAGAATCCTCTACCTGAGCATGAGGATATGGTGAATGCCATTGATGAAGGACCTCTGGAAGAAATGGATCTTGGCCCGCAAGAGTAACTTATTACTTTTGCACATTCCCCTGCAAGAGAATTTTTATTGATTTCTAAGAATTGTTTTCAATTTCTTCTTTTTTGCTTTCTTCTTAGGGCTTGAATTGCATTTTCCATTCAATAAATTGTAATTGATTGATGAATTTCAATAAAATTACAAGTTTTATTTTGTTGCAAATCTTGCATGTTTTCCTTGATGAATTATGTGAGATAAATTGAATGTGTCAAATGTGATACTTTGGAATGACGAAAGGCAAGCCTTATTCCATACACTGTTTCATACACTAACCATCGGTGAGTTGTGTGAAAAATTCCATACCTACAAGGAAAAGGGTGATCTTGCAAAGGGTACATCAACCAAGGTGACGAGAGGCAGTTTCTTCTTCTACCCGAAACACTATCGGTATATCCATTGTTTAGCCCTTTGAGCCCACGCACATGAAGAGTTTTTTTTTTTTAATTATCCCTGTCAATGATTATCCCACATTGGGACAAATTTGAAATGAATGATAGTTATTTTCTTACTCACACTTGCAACAATCTTCGAGTATTGCTTTCGCAGTGTAATTTGTACGGTAATTTAAAGTGCCTTAGGACGACAAAGATCAATTCTTTCTCTATCATATACACTTTATCCATTGCATAGCCCACTTGAGCCTATGAATTCATTTCACATTAAACCCATTTGGTGATCATCCCCCACACTGGAGCAATGCAAGAAAAACAAACCACTTAAGTAGCATGGTTTACAATGCTAGAGGCTGTGCAAGTCCAAAGAAAGTAAGTGCAAAAAATGGGGTATGAAAAAGCAGTGTGCCTGGTAAAAGCAATGCTAATGCCTAGAAAATAAAAAATCAAACACTTGAGTCGTATCCCTAACAAGGCGGTACTAAAAACTCAAATGTTGAGATGTTGCAATCAATGGAGTTGTGATGTGAAGAAAATCCTCAATGGTGAAGAAGAAAATTGGAGATGTCAAGATGATCACCAACTTTGACCCCATAAACACTTTTTGAGCTTAATGATCCTTTCGCTTCTCAACCCATGAACCAACCCTATGTTACGTCCCTTGCAAAGTCTCTTCAGATTAGGGCACTTGAATTAACGTAAAAGTTCATATGTTTGAAAGCATCGCTCGAGGAAGTGTGAATAAGACAATTTATGCCTCATTTCGTATGTTTCTTGACTTGTAAACCTAGAGATGTTGACAGAATATCATTCTTTTCAATAACCTCGACTCAAGGAGTCTCATTTGTTAATTTGTTGACCAAGCCTATATTGCAGTCCTTGTAAAAGACCTCTCAAATTGATAAGGTCATACCACTTGCGAGATTGCTCAGACCCTTGTTTGACATGATGATGGTGAGATAGAGTGACTGTCAAGATCCTGCATCAAAGGTCGGGATGAAATAGCCATTTTAATGAGGACAAGTGAAAAGTCCTTTCAGACCAAAAGATCTCTCATTTGACATATCCATGACACTCATGTGTTCATATTGGAATATTATTTTGAAATCCTCCCTAATGGAAATTAGGTGATGCAAGATTGGTAGAAATCATCACGCATGAACCTCACTTGAATTCATGCATGTCTGTGACTCTAAATGCATATTGCCTCTCCTATGACCAAGTTTTACAGGAGACATGTCTCCCAGAAGTAGAGATGTTACCGGGTAAGTGTATCTCTATTCATACCTTAAATATTTGTCGTTGCACAAGTATTCCCTTTTTGAATACATTGACACTCGATTGAGTTGTCTCCAAAGATTTTTCTCCAGATTGCAATACTGGGCGACCGAAGAATGGTTCGGGTCCTAACCAAGAAAAACCTCCGTTTAGGTGACCGTAGAGTGGTACGGGTCCTAAACAACATGTATTGCTCTAACAGGCGACCATAGAATGGTACGAGTCCTGGAAAAGCAAGTTCCCTATTCAGGCAACCGTAGAATGGTACGGGTCCTTAACAACACCTATTTCCCTATTCAGGCGATCGTAGAATGGTACGGGTCCTAGACACAATCAAACAATGTCATACTAGGCGACCGTAGAATGGTACGAGTCCTAGGAAAACAGTTTCTTTACAAAGCCATGTTACAATTTTGGGCGACCGTAGAATGGTACGAGTCCTAGGAAAACAGTTTCTTTACAAAGCCATGTTACAATTTTGGGCGACCGTAGAATGGTACGGGTCTTGGACATGTAACACCAATCTATCTTGAGTCATTTTACCCTCCTTGAAGGTAAGATATTTCAAGTAGGTTCTTTTAACATCTCAGTCTGGATCTGGATGTCTTAATTTTGTTCGTTGAACATCTCACTCTGGATGTGAATGTTTTTCGATCTTCCTCATTATACCTTAGTTTGGATCTAGGTATTTCGAATTCTAAAATCTTGACATCTCAGTTCGAATCTAGATGTCTTATTTCTTTTCGTTGAACATTTCACTCTGGATGTGAATGTTTTTCGATCTTTCTTGTTATACCTTAGTTTGGATCTAGGTATTTCAAATCCCAAAATCTTAACATCTCAGTCTGGATCTGGATGTCTAAATTATCTTCATCTAAAACATTTCACTC
This sequence comes from Eucalyptus pauciflora, assembly GCA_007663325.1. NCBI lineage: Eukaryota > Viridiplantae > Streptophyta > Magnoliopsida > Myrtales > Myrtaceae > Eucalyptus > Eucalyptus pauciflora. The sequence continues at coordinate 118,819 of VMYD01000369.1, read as the reverse complement.
TATATGTGAATGTTTTTCGAGCCTTCTCGTTATACCTTAGTCTGGATCTAGGTATTTCGAGTCTTAAAATTTTGACATCTTAGTCTGGATCTGGATGTCTTAATTCTTGTTGTTGAACATTTCACTTTGGATGTGAATGTTCTTCTCGATTTCAATGTCTCAATCTATTACCTGTTAGACTCTTCAAGGAACCTGAGTGAGAGTTAGGTACTTGTGAAGTAAATATGGATTTATTAGGTACCTCAAAATGCTTTACCGCATTGACTGGTAAGTAATTGCAGGTATGTTCTTTTCATTTGCATCATGCATTTGCAGTAGCATTTTCATGCATCTTATAAATTGCATTTGAAAATGGGATTCATTATCCCTAAAAAAAAAAAATTCAAAAATCAAATCATTCAGTGCATGAGCATGGTCAAAATTTATATTTCAATTTGTCTTTGAAAGCAACCTTTATGAGCTCACCTTCAAAGAGGGTCAGCTGTTGACACCTAAATTTTGACAATTTAGTTTATTTATTTATTGCATAGAAAATTTGGGGTTAATTTTATTAATTTCATAGCATATAGATTTAGGTTGCATTTATTTTTTATTTGCATTTTTTGCTATTTATTGAATTGGTGGCGGATGGATTCAAATTAGTTGGCCAAGCCTATTTTTAAATGATCAAAAATTATCTTGTGAGAAATTATAAATTATAAATTTTTCCGAGATATAATGAATCTTTGGGTAGATATGACGAAATATTGCGATTTGGCTTTTCAGAATTTGGAATTAAAGAATAATCTTATCGAAATCTTGAATCGTTATCAATAGGTGAAAAATTTGTGAAAAAATATTGTGGATGTTGATTTCGAAAAAAAGAAATTGAAATCCTAAATTTTCCCTATAAAAGGCCATGCGTGTGAGAGTTTTAGGGGTTCTTGGTTTTTTTTTTAGGTTTGCTTGGCTTTTTCGTTGCCCCACCTCTGCAATTTATCAGCCGGCTCTTCTTCAATCCTGCTGTGTTCGTTTTGCCATTCGACCTCAACAACGGAGCTGCTCCTTACCGCGTCTCCGCCAGCCACCGCTGCAGCAGCCACCTCCACGCCGCACCACCTCGACCTTGCCTGAAGCTTGCACAGACTCGTGACCAAAACCAAGCTCAAGCTGATCGCGACACCTCCTCACCGCGACTCTTCCATCGCGCCAGATCCGGACCCCTGCTCGCTCGTTCGTCGCCAGCGACACCCCACAACAGCCGAGCTACTGCGCACCACTGCCGCCCGAGGACTAACGCCGATTCGCCACACCAGCCACTCCCGCGGCGACGCACCAGTCCACAACCTACCTCGCCCGCAAACTCTAGCTCGCTGAAGCTCGTCGTGACCCAGTGCTTTGCCCGCGATCTGCCTGACGCCTCAAGGCCCAAGCCCTTGCTCCAATTCGTGACGCCGAGTGGTCGCCCTGTAGCTCGGACATCGAACGATTCTTCTATTCTGCCGTCCTTTGTTTCGCTGCCCTCATCGCCGCTGCCTTGCTGTTGTCGAATCTCGCCGGAGCTCCGATCGTTTGGACCTCCGAACACCGTTAGCTCCATCGACGGTGACCCCCACAAGCACAAGCCGTGTGTGGGTTTTGAAGAAAAAACAAAAGAAAAACAAAAAAAAGGAAAAGGAAAATCAATTTAGGTAGTTTTCTTTTATTGTTTACTTTATTTTATTTCTTTTACTTACTCATCTTTTTTATTTGATGTTTTTTTTTAGAATTAGTCTTTAAGGTATGATTGAGATTCCAATATGAAAGTGCCCCTCAGATTAGGGATTGACAGTCCGATTTTCACGCCCAAAATCCGACTCGCAATCCCTTACAAAAATTGACAATCCGATCTCATGCTCGAGATTCTATTCACGATTTAATTTTAAAATTTGACAACCCGATCTCATGCGCGAGATATGGTTCGCCAATTTTCGGATTTCAATTTTATCTTGTTTGATTTGATGTCATGGTATTTGAGTCAGTTTTATTTTCGTAAAAAGAAAAAAATTCAAGAAAAGTTTGAATTAGGATTAGGTTTTATTTATTTATTTATTTATCTTGCATGTTTAAGATAGGGATTTTATTTCGAGTCATGAAAAAGAAAAGAAAAAAAGTGCACTCATTTAGGATGTTAGTTTTTTTTATTATTATCTGAATTGCATGTTTAATTTTAATTTTGAATTTCATAAAAAAAAATTAGAATTAGGGCATTTTTTGCACGTCATTGCATATTTGATAAAAATTGCATTTTAGGTCTAGATTAGATCTTTAGATGAATTGCATGATAGGTTTTTTTTAATGCATGTTTAGAAAGCATTTAGAATATATAGTATTTCGATTTTATTTGATTTGCATTTTTAGTGATTTTAATTATGAGTTTTCATTAAATAAAAAACAAAAAATCATGTGCACATCATATAGATTTAGGTTCATGAAATGCACGTCATTTAGTGATTATTAGGGTCATTTAATTAGAAATTGCCCGTCATTAGAGTTAGGTCATTTTTGTTAATTCAGATTGCATATTTAATTATTGCATGTTCATTAAGAAGTCATTAGTTGTTTTTGCTCATTCATATAGTTTAAGACATTTGGCCATGTGTCGCGACCTCTTTTTTTTTCCGGCGCCAGATCGGGGCGGGCGCCTAAGGAGGCTAATGGCTCGGCTTAGGTTTATTAAGCCCGGACTCTCCCAAGTCCACCAATTCGCGACTTTAATGGTCAAAGTTTTTAACCTGTAAGTTAATTTTTAAAACGGAGTCGCCACTAATCAATTTGGGGTGGGTTGATTAGAAACCCATGCGAAATATTGGGAGAAATATTCGCTCATGCGTAACCAGAGAAATTAGGATCGAGGACTTGATTACACTAGTTAATCACTAATGCCCTTTCGGTACCTAACCTTGTTTAAACCCTGAGATTTTTTTGGATGCTTTAGGGATTTTCCACGCATTATTTGGAAAAAGACATTTTTGAACATTTTTCCAATTTTTTTGGACATAAAAGGGATTTTTTTGGATTTTTAGTCTTTTTGGCTTTTTCTAAATTTTTGGCCTTTTTTGGGAAATATGAAATATTTTTGATTTTTTTTATTTCTGATTGATTTTTTTTTTCGGAAAATAAAATATTTTTTAATTTTTTTGGAAAATAAAGTATTTTTTGATTTTTTTTTATTTTCTCGAAAATAAAATATTTTTTATATTTTTAAATATTTTCTGCCTTTTTTTGGAAATTAAAATATTTTTTTATATACTTTTTTTTCGAAAATAAAAAATATATTTTTTTGATTTTTTTTTGAAAATAAATAAATTATTTATTATTTATTTAATAAAAAGGACCGCGTATTGGCCAGCGTTGCGGGCTCGACTCGGATTTTTGCCCCTTTTTTTATTTTTTATTTATTTTCCCCCGCGGAACCCTACCCGAATCCGACCCAGGTTTCGACCCGACTCAAAGTCGCCCCTTGAAACGCGCGCAACCCTACCCGGCTCGCGGCCCGAGTCCGACCCGATGACCCGATGCCGCAACCCGAAAAATCGAGAACCCTAGGGTTCTCGATTCGCGGCGCCGGAGAGGGGAAGGTTGAAGCGCTGCGGCGGCGACGGCGTCAACGGCGACGATGGCAGCGGCAACGATTGGGGGGGGGGGTGACGGCGACGGCTACCTGTGCGAGGTGGTGGCGGTGAGCGGCAGCGACGGTGGAGGGTGCGCCCCCTCCCTCTTCGATTTCTCCCCCTTTCTTTCTCTCTCTCCTGACCGCGAGCTCGGATCTGGGCCTTGCTCGCCGCCGGCCTCCCCCGATGTCTCTCGGTGGGAGGTCGTCTAGCTCGCGACCCACCTCCTTTCTCTCGGCTCCTCTCCTCTCTCTTCCTCAGATCTAGGCTTGCGAGCGTTCGGGCCTCCCTCGAAGTCTCTCGAGGGAAGATTCCGGCGCTTGCAAGCTTTTGATCTCTCTTCGCTTCCTTCCGCGTTTGCCTTCGTCGGGGGCCTATTTATAGGCGGAGGGTGTGCCGGTCGACAGAGGTTCGGCCGTCGATCGGCGTGCGTCGACCAGCCCCCAAGTGCGGCCGAACCGGCGTCCCTTCCACCCACTTGCCTGTCCCATCCAACGCCAGCTACTCCACATGCGTGTCGCCGTCCGTCCGTCCATCCGGCGTCGCGCCCTCTGCGCGTGTGTTGCAGAGGCGGATGGAGGAGGAAGAAGGGTTGATTCGCGCGGGCTGGGCCGAAGGAGGATGGGCCGCAAGGGCCCATGCGGAGGGGGAGGCGGTTGCTGCTGCTTTTGTTTTGTTTTCTTATTAATTTTTTTGTTTTTATCATTTATTATCCGAAAAAGGAAAAAAGATAATTAATAAAAATAACCTAATTTAAGAAAACGGAATTTAGGTGTCAACACCATGCCATATTATTTCATATTAGGTTAGAAGCACTGCATTGCATATGGACTATATTCTCATTAAAAAGTGAAAGCAAAAATTGAATGATTGCTTGTTAATTAGAAATCATATCTAGGATTGTTGATGTGAATTCTGATCTAACATAGCAAATGCTTTCATTGCTTTCAGGTAAGTTCTACATTATTTATTTGTTTTCCTGAGTGTTAAATTGGTGGTATGCGCACTTGCATGATCGTCTCACATGTTAGGAAAGTGAATTAAAATCAATTTAAGCTACCTGCAAAACATTTTTTTCGAAATAAAAAAGAAAGGTACCGAAAGGGCACTAGGATAGTCTAATGTAATCAAGTCACCGTACCCAAAGTCTCTGGTTCGTAGAAGTGAAATAATTCTCCCATTATTTTACTTAAGTGTTTAATCGACCCACCATAAATTGATTAGTGGCGACTCTCTTTTGCATGCTAGATATTTGAATTTAAATCGCGAGTTGGTATGGGCTTGAGAGAGCCCGAGCTAAGTCTAGGCTTAGCAATCTATTAGCCAAACTCTAGATGGTGCACATCCAAAAATTTTGATCGCGACGGATTTGAATTGCGTAGCTTGAATGCCACGTTCAAAAACCATCCTCAATTTCCTGTGGGCTGGCAATGCAAAGTCATATAAAACACGTCAAATGAAAAATTGGATCAATGGAAAGTATTATTTGCATCAATGTATAAAAAATCGAGGCTCAAACAACATAAATATGGTCCGTTATAATATTGGATTTGACTACCTTTGCACAGCGGTGTGCATTTGGGATTTGTTCAACTCAAGAACCGGGCGGACCGGCCATTCCAACTACGGGAACGCCTCTCTCTCGATTGACGAAATGTTGCTTCTTGCCATGATTTGAGCCATGGATTCCTTGGTACAATATGAAGACACATGAACGACCACCTATGCGAATTATTGTATTTGAGAGACAAAGTTTTATACGACATCTATGAATCGGACCGGTCAGTTTAGAGCAGATTGTTTTGGAGGCCAGCAACTCATCAATACCTAATCTGATTTTTGAATCCGGGGACCACTGCTGAGGTTCCAGTTAAAAGACATACCGATCATCCATGGGCTTTTGGCAACAAGTCGAGGGAAGCGTGAGTTGAAACTATTGTGCGTACACTTGTACACGTAATTACTCTTGCATTAGATGCACTTGATAAGGTCAAGATTCACGGCTTGCATACCCCGTCACCATGTTGAATATTGCTTTGCATTGGATGAAGCCTACCCCGCTGGAATTGCTTTGCCCAAGTAAGAAAGTCGTTGTTTTAACCATGTTTGCGTGTTGATCTTCTCAACTTCCCCGATTTCAGTAACTCTCACAGGGATCGTCCTTCTTGCAATGACTTCCTTCTCTCACACAAGCTAATGAAATTCGTAACTATTCTCGCTCTTAGCTCAAGTAAATTGAGGTGCTCTTACTTATGATCAAAGTAACCCCCACTAAATCTCGTATCAAGACCGACTACTACACCTTTCAAGTCGAAGAGAGGGTGTAAAAGCTCCAGATCGACGTTGAACTTGATATTTACTTGACTCTTTGCATTGTGTTTCCTCCCCCTTGTGGGATCCTCATGTATTGCTATCTACGGGGAGGATGAACCATATCCCAACTTCCCAAACATGCACACTCTACGACACCATCGGATTTTTTACACTTGTCGTTATTATCTGCCCTCCCCATATCTCATACTATATAGTTTAAATTGATAGGTATAGGGAGACTACATGATATAACAAGCACATATGACTCATTGTCATGAGATGTGGGATAATATTTCCATTGAGACAAACTTGACCAAACACAAAAAAAGGAGAAATGAAATTATTACATTTGTATCAAAATCAATCTTAAGGCAATTCTATTGACTATCTAAGCGAGAGATAATCTACAATTGTGACATGTAATAAATTCTTGAAAGCACAGTCGTCAACTATATCAAAATTGAACATATTTCATGGTTTCAATTGGTGTCAAAATTTATATATAGTCAACAAATAGACTCAAGATATTGCATTACTAAGAGCTCCTAAAACCATCCTTTGCAAATGTTAGGCCTATTCGGCTCTTTCTCTTTGCCGTCCTCTTTAAGGTTGCTCTGAAATCAACACAAGCAATCCGAGAGTTCGAATACGAGGTCTTTAACAATACCTCTAGAACTCTAGATGCCTGGTTCAATAGAGAGGTTGGGATGAAGTACGTCACAGAAGCTTTGCTAGCTGCCACAGAGTTTGTCCTCAAGACAAATGAGAAAATTACCATAAAAGTCATAAACTTATTGTACGATGATCAATCTAATCTTAAACCTTTCAATTTAGTTAATTAAGTTCTAAACCTTTTTGAAAATTTGCTAATCTAGTCATTTTGACCGATTTTAATTGAAAATCGATAACGTGAAAGTTAGGCTCATGGTAAAATCGATGCTGACATGGACAATATTTTCACTTTTGAAAAGAAATTGAAATTTTATTATTTTCTTATTTTCTTTCCAACTCTAGTCCTGCGAGGGTCACTAGCCATCGGGCAAGAGGCGTGAAGCATAAATTTGTTACGAACTGAGCACCTAGAGTGTGCAAGCTTGATATGTTCGAGTTAGACTTCAATCTTAGCAGCAGCGTGACTTGTGCACGTTCCTATTACTGATAATGTAGTCATCTAAATCATTGATTGTTTGAGCTACTATGGACTCTATATTATCAGCGGCCTATTTGGGCTTCCTGCACAAGTTCTATAGATAATGTTCTTTCGGTGGGTCAAGAGACAATCGAGGGATTAAACTCCTGGAATGTCCTTGTATAAACTACAAAACAATTCAGCTCGAGAGCAATTTATGCCATTTCATTGGTAAAATTCTCATTATCCGTAGCTATCGTGAATTCCTTCGGTAAATAGATAATAGAGATTTGGTCAACTATGAATCATATTGAAACTTTCTGAGATGTGTTAGGTTTTCATGTTCATGTCATTTTATAACTCGAAATGAGGATTAGCATTGCTAGAGGCCTCATTGGATGGGCACACCACCTCGTTAAATGTTGAACTATTATATATCAAATCGCAATTGGTTAAATTAGATGTGTATAGCATTACACAAATTAAGATACTCGCCCTGAGTATCAATGAGAAAAAAAGAACAGAAATCTAATCCTTCGAAAAAATGGGGATCAAAAGTTGACCCGCTTGGTCAACCAGTGATAAATATGAACGTGCCTAGAAAAGTCCAGGGGAAAAGCAATTGAAACGACACCTAAAAGACAATAATAACAAAAGGAGGCACAAGACTTTAAAGATGTGATAATATTTCAATTTGGTTAGTGCCACGTAAAAGCAATTCTGAAAACCACTCAAGACCTTGACATGAAAATGACACGCACTTTGAATCCAACCACATAGACCATCGACCCGAATACAAATATCCTCCCGTTGCTGCCCTAGATATATGTAAAGCAAATAAATTATGATACATGAGTCCAAACGTAGTTCAATAATGTCCGATGCTTTCGACAAGGTGGGACTCCATAATAAAGTCATATGACAATGACATCATCCTAGGGTCATGAGTCATGACTATGGCGTAACAGTATTAGTCTATGAAGACCATGGCATTGACTTCGCTTCGACCGATGGAAGATATAGGTACTCTTGCCTCGTATGACCCCCAAAAAAAAAAAAATGACGATACGGAAAGGTACTCCCATATCTTTCATTAAAAATGAACTACTAGAGTCCCTTAAATGTAGATTCCCTCGTTCAACTAACTAGAAAGAATGAGAAAATTCTTCTATCAAATTTTCTGTCATGGAGACATTTTCGGAAAAAAAACACCCTGATTCACAGCGCAGCACGCGACATGCACGTGGTCGTCGTCCAGCAAACATCCGTGTCACTGGTGAGATGGGGGGGGGGGTTCAATTGAGATGAAATAATCAATTATAGAGCTTACTTTGAGTTGAATCACGAAAAATCCTAAACCGGTATATCTATGACAAATTTTTCAAAAACTAATTTTTTGACCACTAAAAACTCTAAACCGGTGCACTTATGATAAATTTATCCAAATCTAATTTATTGGCAACCAAAAACCCTCAAATTGATACATTTATGACAAATTTACTCTTCATTATATTCCGTTAAATTGAATTAATATTATAAAGAACATAAGACTAGTAAATCTAAAACAAACATAGAATAAAACTCCAAATTATTTTATTTGTCAATTATTACGTATCATCCAACTCAGTAATTTGACAGTAAAATTTAACGGAATCGAACTTAGGGCAATTTAATTGAGCAAGAGATAATCTACAATTCTCACATATAATAAGTTTTTGAGAGCATAATTTTCACTATATATATTCCATGGTTTTCACCAGTGTAAAAAATTTGTATATAATCAACAAATAGATTCAAGAGATTGCACAGATAGGAGCTAGTTAAGTCATTCTTTGCAAAAATTAGGCCTACTCGGCTCTTTCTCTTCATTGTCCTCTTCGTGGTTGCTTTGAAATCAACACAAGCATTCCAAGAATTTAAATGCAAGGTCTCTATTAACATCTCTAGAACTCCAGACACCTCGTTTAGTAGAGAGCTCAAGGTGAAGTATGTTGCGAAAGCTATGCTAGCTGCCACTAAGTTCATCCTCAAGAAAAAAAAAAAAAAGGGGAAATTTTCCAAAAAAATAAATCATAAGTCTATTATATGGCAACTAATCTAATTATAAACTTTTCAATTTAGCTAATTTAATCGTAAATTTTTTTATAATTTGTCAATTTAATCATTCCGGCCAATTTTGGTAAGAAATCAATAATGTGTATGACGACCATTTTATGACTAAAACTGATGTTGACGTGAATAATTTTCCCACATCTTTTGTATAAAATTTTCTGATTTATTATTTTTCCTTTTCTTTTTTTCCTTTTCAACTCTAGTTTGGTGATGGTCATCGCTTGACCCTCGCCAGCCTCTAGGCGAGGGATGCAAAGCCTAAATTTGTAAAAGTCTGGGCTAGTGATCAAGCCCATAGTGACAGGTCCAATATGTTTGAGCTAAGTTTCAATTTAAACAAAAGCCCGACCTATGCACATTCCTACTATAGATAACGTAGATTGATATAATCTAAATCATTGATTGAGTAAGTGGCTACCATGAACTCTATTCTCATGAGATCTATAGATGATGTTCTTTCGACGGGTGAAAAGACAATTGAGCAATTAACCTACCACAACTACCTTGTACAAACTACAAGACAATTCAACTCGAGGCCAATATATGCCATTTCGTTGGTGGAGTTCTAGTTGTTATTCGGTTCACAACTAATATACATCTGAACCGAACTGAACTGAACTTTTGACACCCCTATTGAAAATTCCAGGAAAAAACAATTAAATGGACAACTAAAAATAATAATAATAAGAGGCACGAGACTCTAAAGAGATGTAATAATATCTCAATTTGGCTGGTGCCGACAAAAAATCGATTCTGAAAACAAAACAAGACCCTCATATGAAAACGACACTGCATTTTGAACCAAACGACATAGACATCGGCTTAAATACAAATACAATAAACATATGCAAAGCAAAGAAATTATGACATGGGGGCTCCCAAAGCTGTTCAATAATTCGTATGCAGTGACTCCTAAATCAGATGCTTCTGACAAGATGGATCGATTCATGTGATAATGTCGTGGAGGCAAGTGACGTCATCCTAAGTCCTGACAATGACGTAATAGTTTTGGCCAACGAAGACCATGGCATTGACTTCACTCCCGCCCTTGTAAGATAAAACAAAACACATGACCCCCCCCAAAAAAAAAAAAAAAGATAACACAGAACGACAAGGAAAGGCACTTCATTAATAAAGTCCCCGTACTGCATATTTCCTCGTTCTACTAATAAAGAACAGAGTAAATGAGAAATTTCTTCCGCAGAATTTTCTGTCATATAGACGGTGACGGGCAGTAGCGCGGACGGGCCTGAAAGCGTTTTCTTTCAGACAAAAAATGCCCATGTCCATGGCTCAAATAATGGCATGCGACACGGGTACGGTCATCTTCTGGTGAACATCTGTGTCACTGGTGAGATTGAGGGGTCTTCAATTGAGACGAATTCACCAAATTATGGAGCTTAATTCGATGCAAACACCGATCTCGGAGGTGCTTTGAGAGAAATTCACCCCTCCCCCCGGGGCGGCGCCCTGCCAACCCCGCTCAAGGACGGTTGGCCTTTGGCCACACACGAATGTCCGCGATTCCAATTCTGGTATTCCTCACGTGGTCCTACTGTTTGGATCTGTGCTTGGATATTGTCGGTATTTTACTGAAAAGTTGATTTGTCACGAGCGGTAATGTGAATAGACCTTAGCTGTTGCTAATCTTTTTTCATCATTCACCACTGAGCTTCTGATACTCGGAAAACTCTATATAATGGATCAATAATTTAACAGATGTCGAAGTCCAAAGGTGTCCCAAAAAGAGAGAGAGGCCATTATTAGTTCCGACCATATGGAGCAAAGGATGTTAGAAGCAGCTCGAAAGGGCAATATCGATGAGCTCAAAGACTTGATCAGCAGCAATGAGCTCATCCTCAAGGAGATGGCTCTTGAAGGAGCCGGTCACACGCCGCTGCACATCGCTTGTGTGGCCGGCCATTTGGATGTCGTTCGAGAGCTCCTGAAGCATATGCCAAAGCTTGCGGAAAAAGTGAATGCGGGTGGTTTCAGCCCGCTGCATATTGCGGCAGCTCAAGGCGAAGTTGAGATCGCGAGGGAGCTCTTGACAGTGGGTCCACACCTATGCTCCGTGAAGGGACGGGAGAGAAGAATCCCTTTGCATTATGCCATCATAAATGGGGAGCTCGATGTCATTAAGTTATTGCTCTCAGCTTTGCCTGAATCCATCGAAGAGACAACTGCCCGAGAGGAGACTGCGCTACACCTTGCTGTGAAGAACAACCGGTTTGACGCGGTGGTTGTGTTGGTGGAGCATCTGAAACAGCACAAGAAGGAACAGGTGATCGATTGGAAGGACCACAAAGGCAACACAGCCTTGCATCTCGCTGCTGCCGGCAAAAATTTCGAGGCAAGTCTCGCGGTTCCCTTATTTTATCGTGCAGTTTTCTTTGTGCATTACTTCAGTGAGGGTGTTAATTTGGTGTCCCTACCATATGCTAAAATCTTCAATGCAAAGGAATTTATTTGATCATCACGGGAGTATAGGATGTCTGGTCTATGCAAAAAACAAAAAAAAATTCTGTAGTATCCAAATGTCTGAAAATCAATGAGAATAAAACAAAGATGGGAACGAGTTGCAGGTGGTCGGCTTCCTGCTTCGTGGGCATGCTCTGGAGTCTGAGGTCGTGGACGTGAACGCCTTGAACGAGAGTGGCTTGACGCCTCTAGATGTCTCAACTCCCTCGCAAAGGGGAGCACGAGACAGAGAGATCAGAGAAATTCTCGTGCGAGCGAAAGCCAAGCACGGAGGTTCAAGGCCAGTCTCAGGGGACGACGACATCGAGGGAGGTAACGGTCATCAATCAGATAGGAAACCAGCCACAGAAAAAGAGTCTTTGGGCGAGACACGCAATGACCTGCTGGTCGTTGCCGCGCTCATCGCAAGCGCAACCTACCAGTCTGTGCTTCAGCCTCCACAAAGTCCTGACCACCACCACCTGCACCTGGTGCACGCCCTCTTCCTGGGCGGCAACACATTCGGATTCTTGATGTCGGTTCAGATAATCATTTGCCTCACCAAAGGTCTACCCGTCGAGCTGCCGCTTATGCTATCTCTAATCGGAATGGTTCTAACTTACTTTTCCTTCACGTTATCCCTGATAATCAAATCCACGACTGGTAAGGCAACCGACACTGTGCTGCGCGTGCTGCCTCTTATGATAGCAGTTTTTCTTCTACTGATACAGAGGTTGTTGGCGGCAGTTACGGGTCCTTTCTTGAAATGGCTTTTTGGATTTCACCTCCTAGGTAAAATGTACAGTCTAAGGAGTTGGGACAAAAATCGTGATTGTAAATGATGATGGTATTTCTCTTTCCTTGAGGTTGAGCTATGACATGTAAGCCTTTAGCAGAATAGTCGTGGTTGTACGACGAGGTCAGATGTTAGATGATGTCCTAGATTCTCTGCAGTTGATTTGCGTGATGTCTACAAGTGATCCGCTGTATCGTATCTCCCTAATAAAATGTGTTGTGAGTTTGTATCATGTTTTGTAACTTTATGGATACCGGCTGAGATTTTGAGATGTGGTTGTGCAAATTCTATTCCAAGTACTTATTAGTCATTTGCTTCCTCAGATGGATTGGCCGTGAAGTGAACATCTTCGGTTAATACCCTGAAAAATCCCAAACTGGTACATTTGTGACAAATTTACCTCAAACTATTTTTTTGACCATGAAAAACCCCAAACTTGTACACCTGTGACAAATTTATCCTGACTGACCGTAAAAAACCTTAAACTAGTATATTTATGACAAATTTACCTCAAACTAATTTATTCGACTACAAAAAATCTCAAACTAGTAAATTTGTGACAAATATATCCTCTGTTAAATTGAATTAATACAACAACAAAATCACAAAAATTGTAAAAATGTGACAAACGGAGCATAAAATCCTAAATTGGTATACCAATCAATTGTCACGTGTCATTTAACTTAATAATTTGACAGTAAAATTTAACGAAAACCAACAAAGGGTAAAGTTGTCACAAGTGTACTAGTTTGAGGTAAATTTGTCAAAGATATACTAATTTAGGGTTTTTGGTGGTCAAAAAAATAGTTTATGGTAAATTTATCACAGATGTACCAGTTTGAGGTTTTTCAGAATATTAACCCTACTATTGTGAGGTTGAGAATGAATTTCTCTGTTAATGCAGGTGGAAGAATTGATGAAAGGTCGAGCATGGAAATAGTAAAAAGGAACATGATGGACGTGGCAAAGAATGAAGAAGAAGAAGAAAATAAGGAAGTAGAAAGGACAAGGGTTTTTCTATTAAAAATACCTTATCGAGCTGAAATTGCATGTCATCAATGATGCATTGAGGGAGAGAAGTGCATATAGAATTGGCAAAATGAACTTTAACGGAAACGTTGGACGGAGAGTTAACAGGTGGCCAAATTTCGATAAAATAGTAAAAATTGATGAGTTTTTGTAAGATTAAAAAAGGTTGAAAAAAAAATTGGGATCCGATCAAAAGTTGATACTTTTTAAGTAAATTTGGGTGTTAAAATAGGTGGACTAATAAACTTATAAACAAAACCACTCAATAACTCCACGAGCTTTTCGGACCATGAAGAAAATAGACTCTTTGTCCCTACAATTTAAAATAAAATGAGTCTCACGTGACAATTGCATATGAACTTATCTCGTGTTTTTTTTTTCTTCCTCACAAAAAGACGGTGTCTTAGTTATGAACTCCATATGGACCAAAATATGTCCTTAAAAAGGCTCAAGGGAGAAGAAATAGGCGGGAGGGGTGAGAGACCTTGCGATGTCACCTCTCGTACTCCCCGATTCGTGGGGAAAAAAATATCCACCATCCAATGAGGGGTATGAGGCATACGGGTACCGGCATGTTAAAATAAATAATGTAGCCTAACTAAGTGCCCCACTAGGGGATTACCGTAGGCAACCCTCGTAGGTGGAAACCACCCGGATCAGAAGGGAGACTTAGGGAAGGAATACATGAACTCTTCCTTCCAAAGTTGATGATCTTTGGCATGCCCCGAGTTCATGTTCATGTATTCCACGAGCTTTTCAAACATCGTCAAAATGGACTCTCTATAATTTTAAAAGGAAAAAGACTCACGTCATGATTGCATATGAACTTATCTCATGTTTTTCTTCCTCACAAAAAGACGGTGCTTTTGGACTTGAGCAAGTCCTTAAAAGGCTCATGGAGGAAACAGGCGGGAGAACCACCCTGGGGTGGGAGACCCTGCGCTATCCTCATATTCCCTCTCTGTCGGGAAAACAAAGATAGACAGGGAATTAGGGGGCCTCATGGTGGTGAAGGTAGACACCACGTTGGGACTTCAATCCTGGATACTACCGGGTAGGCAGGTATAGTAGCCTCATGTGCCTGGAGTGAATGAGGGTGGGTTAAATTCCCACGGTTGGGTTGACATGCCTTACGGCACTGTCCTCAACCATAGGTCAACTCAGTTCCCCCGGTTGAGGACAATGCCAACTTATCTCATGTTTTTTTCTTCCTCACAAAAAGACGGTGCTTAGTTATGAACTCCATCAACCATAGAGAAAGGTGCTTTCGTGAGTGCCATTCATTCCAGAACTTTAGGAGCACAAAATCAACTTTCACTAAAAATGAACTAGTCCCTATAATATACATCTCCTCACCCTACTAATTTAAAAAAAACAATAATGAGCAATTTCTCCTGTTGAATTATCTATTACTAGAAAGTGAGAGATTAGGATTGACAATTTTACATGCTTAATTAAACAAAAAGACGAAATGATATCGCATTGTCTCTCAGTTCGAGGTACAAGACCAACAAGTTAGTTCAGAGACACTATTAAGCATAGGTGGACCTTGTAGTGGGTGTTTCACCCACCCCTCTACCTTCACCAACGTGGGCGGCTACTCTACTAATCTACCAGTTCCTCAAACACCTCTTATGAGGTGCAGTGGAGTCTATCCTCTCCACCTGGAGAACTCTCTAATTCCCGAGTGTAATTTTTTCTTCCTCACCTAGAAGGGAATACTCCCAATGTTTTATGTCCCAAAGTTCAAATGAACTCATTTGATGTGATGAGAAGAAATTTTTTATAAAGGACAATAATTTCTACCTATCTAATACTTAAGAACTAAAATTCGGAGTTTGAAATTATCATAAAAAGCCAAATGTCCTAATGGCTCCGCTACAGGCTGCCTAGCCTGCCAAGTTACCCTGGTGAGTTGACAATATTGTATTCCTTATTTAAACATGCCAATGTCCTTGCGCCTTAGCCCCTAAATTAGGGACAAAGTTTTTCTTCCCTCTATCCAGGGAACATTCTCGAATTTTACATTCCAGAGTTTAGACGTGACAGTTTAAGGACATACTAAAGTTTGAATTTTTCTTCTTGTGTTCCGTGTACAGTTCAATTTTTGTGTTTTCCCATTTTCTAACTCTTTGACATCTCTTCTTCATCCAATTTCCATAAGCAAGGAGTTTCAAAGTTATCCAACACAATCTACCACTAAGGTGTTATAAAAAGGTCGATTGTCTTTCCCTAAATCACAAGTTTGACTCAAATCATGAATAAATCTTTGAATGGCTCATGTTGCTTAATTGCAATATATTTTGTATGGAGAGATTTTCTAACTGTTAGCATCTCAATTGGATTCTGGTAATGAATTAGAAAGAATAATTATAGCTCAATATGAACAATAGATAAGAAGTGTGAGATTAGTGATGGCCATAGAGGGCAATCATTTGAAGAAGCCACAAGGGCAATTGGCCTGGACATTGACTTTATTTCCACCAAAAAGAGTTAATTAAAGAGAAAAGACATAGTCTTTATGATATATGAGGTTTTCCAATGAGAAAAAACGAGTGTGTGCGCTATAAAAAAAAAATAGTCCCATTCCTTTAAAATGCACAACTTTATATAGAATCTTGATTTTGACCCAAACTCTCTCTCATAAAAAAATCATCGAACTCTTACTCCATACTCAAATCTTATCTTCCTAAAGTTTTCATCCAATCTTGCCGTTGAAGGTCTGCATGTCAATTTCACATGTGCATGTGTCTCTTCCGCTCAATTCGATATTTCTTTTATAGAATTTTTTTTTTTTTATTATGTATCCTTATTTTCATTTCCCTCTTCTACGTTCCTTGCAACCTCCGTTAATGGAAATGGAGCCGCTCAAGCTAAAACCTATATGGATGATTTTCATCTTAAACTCTGTGCTTTGCCTTCTATATCAGTTCCTATTCAATCTTACCGGCAGACTTCGTAGAACATGACACAGGACAACGAGGCACAAAGATGTTAGATCTAAATGAGGCACAAAGTGTTAGAACTAGTACTAGCACCTAGAGGGTGGTGAATAGGTGATTAAGATGATTTTATAAAACGTAACAGAATGTATAGACAATTTATTTGATGATGGACTGAGGAATTAAAAACAATAATCGATGTAAGTGAAAGCAATGTAAAGTAAAGGATTAGGGATAGAGAATCAAGACTCAAGATTTATAGTGGTTCGGCTTAGATCAAGCCTACGTCCACTCTCTCGCACGGACAGCCCACTAGCTGGATTTCACTATGAATCAAAAAGAGAATTTATAGTCTCACGCCCTTGATTCCACAATGTAGAGACTCTACTACACTTCCTCAAGGTCTAACCACACTTCAGTCTCTCTTTTGATTACAAATATAGCTCGAAGAATAAGATCACGGATAACAAAGAGATTCAGACTTTGGAATTTTTCTATCATGCACTCTTGAACAACTTGAGCGTCTCCCTTAAATACTTCTCCATGCCTTCATTACCATTGGCACATTCCAAAGAAGTTCTTCCAATCAACCCGTTGGATAGAATCAATTTAGTGAGATCTCGAGCTCTTCAAGGAAAGTGAAGATAGCCCATCAATCCTGCTCGCTCATACAATCGGGATCTTGGTTTCCATAAGAAAAACCTTCCAAGTATAAATTGCGAATCTAGATTATTCGAATACGAATAGAATATCTTGAAGTGCTAATTACAGTCGTGAGATATTCCTTAATCGTTGGAGTCAAAACCATACTAGACAGAATCAGAATAGAAGTTTTAACTTTGTCGGTCTGGAAGCTGTCCATGAGAGTAGACTTTGAAACTTGAGTCTGGAGGTCTTCAGACTTTGATAGTAGAGTCTGTAAGTCTTCAGACTAGACTGATGGAAATGTTTTGTTGACTTCAAAATACCTTAGAGGATTTTTCCAACAATCTCCCCCTTTTTGATGGTGACAAAACTTTCCTGCAGATTTGGATACTATTGCCCTGCAATACAACATTTAAGCTAGCAATGATATCTCATAAAAGATTCGGATAAAGATAGTGAAAGTTGTCCTATACACAGATAGTTGTCCTGTACACAGATAGTTGTCTTGTACACAGATCTGCATCCACAGAAAACAGGTTAGTCTTGTACAAATATTTAACAGCTATCTTTATCTAACTTAATAGCTTAAAGTATTGCAATAATAAGCAAGTAAACCAAAGCTTAAAACCAACCAAGGTTAAAGTCAATTACAACCACATCAAGATATTAAATCCAAAGTATGTTCAAAAGTTGAAAGTTTGGTATAAAAATCTGCAAAAACTTCTCCCCCTTTTTGTCAGAATAAAAAGGTGAAAAAGTCAGGGTACTCGAGGAATGCGAACAAATTGAAAATCTCCCATTGACTTGACAGTTTCCTCCAGCTTCTTCAAATCCTCCTGCAATTGTACGAGAGCTGTGCCTTTGGCAGTGGCCTGAATCTGAAGTTGAATATTTTGAATTTGATCTTGCAATTTGATGGACATGGCACGATGCTCATTCTGCAGTGTCTGGAATTCGCATCCTAAAGCATATACCTGGCCTTTGAGCTCCAGAAGAATTTCAAGCAGTCTTCCAAAATCTCTTGAATGTTCAGTCTGAGTGCTTGCTTCAACATGGTCTGATTATGGAGTAAAGCCAATGGAGCGAATATCAGCAGGGAGATCAATATTTGGAGATGTTGCCTCTTCCTCAGGAAATTGAGAGGCATGGACATCCTCTGCACCAGCAAGAGAACGACTGACACTTGCACTGGTAAAGGTTAAAAGAGGAATACTTTCTCGTGGAGCATCTCCCCCTGTCTCAATGCCTTCTGGAGGAGAGAAGTATTCTTCTTGCTACGATGCTTCTTCAGTGTCAAGATGTCTTCGATCCTCCTTTTCTGCTCGAGAATCTTCACAATCTTCTTCTGTCCGCATGGATTCCTTCTCTTGATTCCCTTTCTCTCCAACTTGATGTTCTTGTTCTACTGACTCAGGAACAAGACATTGGGAAACAAAAGCAGAGATAGGAATTTCATCCTCATCATCTTCATCTTGCAAGATGATTGCCTGCCTTCTCTTGGTAGAACTAGTCATAGGATCTTTTCCTTTTCTCTTTGCAGCAGATGAGTCTTGTCTGGTCTTGACCGGGGTTTTCTCTTTGAACCGCTCTAGCTTTTTGCTGAGTTCTTTCAGACGCATTTTTGTAACCATTTTCAACCCAATTACTATTAGATCAATGGTCTTCACACACAGAATGTTGGGAGGCTGAATATTCAAATGTCTGAAAAGACGGGTGATGAGAGCAGAATAAGAAAGTTTATCCTTGTCCTTTGCCATAGATCGATACATGTGGAACATGATGGTATGGGGCAATGAAAACTTATGGCCGATCTTGATGGCGTACATCAATTTTGCTTTAGAAATGGAGACATCTGTCTTCGATGTGGATTTCGGTCTAAGACAGTTGATCACAATTTTATGAAGCAGAATGTTTGATGCACTCATCCTCGAATAGGAGAGGCGTCCTTCTGCGATTCTACCTTTTGCAAGCTCCATAGTTACATGGTTAACAGACACAGAGATTGATTGGAAAGCTCCTCTTTCCATACCAATAACGTTAGCCAGAGTATCTGTATCAACCACATACTCATTTTCCCTCACATTGAATGAAAAGCTGTTTGCATCAAGAAAACTTAGATTGGAGTAGAAGTAAGCAGTCAGTTCAAAATGAGCAATCTCACTCTCAGTACAGAAACGATCTAGTTGAAGTCTCTCAAACTTCTCTCTCAAATTTATGTTCAACAGATAGAGAAAATCAAAATCCACAGTTCTGGGGTTCATAACCCCCCGCTTCAGTAATTTAGCATAAACCTGCTTATGTTCCTCCGATCGAAACAATTCTTCCCTCTTTCCCCGAAGATTTGTAGCCACACCCATTGTCGGCTTAAAATGTACAAACATTTTCTCATCATCATCCTTCCCTTCAGGCTGATTGACACCACCAAATGATGGATCACTTGGAAAGTTAGCAAAAGTCTTTGCTGCTGTTCCAACGGGAACAACACCCGATTATTCCATCACAGTCATAAAATGAGTCTCATTCTTATAGCCCTTTTTCTTTCAGAAATTCGTCAATAAACGTCATCGCAGAACCCTCTTCTTTTAGAGCAGAGTAAAGCCTATAAACAAATGTTGGCTTAAGAGACCTTACTGGTTCTATATTCTCGATGATGTTTTCCTCTGCCCTTTGAGGATTACGATCATGTGATCTAGCGGAAGAAGTGCGCTGTTGAGAATGTTGATGCACCTGTTCACTTGGAGAGTCTCCTTCTTCAGTAAGATCGAAGTGTGTAGGCCTCTCACGCAAGCCTTGTGGTCCCCTGCTTGCTATTATGGAAGAATTTCTTTAATGTGACATTGTCACTGTCTTTGAGAGAATTTTCACATTTGTATCGCAAGAAAAGTGAAAACTTGAAGAGATGAACTTTCGAAAGAAAATCTCAGAGAGTGAAAATTTGTGCTCTAGGGTTTTTGGGTAAAATGAGAAGAGGAAGAAGAACTGTATAAAAGACAATCGATACGGGGTATGTGAAACGTCACAAAAAGGAAAAATAAAAATGTCTTTTCAAAATAACTGTCTTTTTTAAACAAATTGATAACCACATTTAAAAAAAAAATAACTGCCTTAATAATATCAATTAGAGATTAACAAGCGGTCTTACCTTTTCGAGATTTCAGTTTAAACGAATAAAAGTACTGTAATTGAAATAACTTACAGTTGTAACGTTTGGTCTTCTGAGTCTGAACTTTTGAGTCTGATGCTTTTCAGATTTAGTTTCTAAATCTGAGCTTCAACAGTCTTCAAGAGATAAAATGTTGAGTCTTGAACGGTTTTGTGAAGATGTCTGCCAGTTGATTCTTTGAGTCGATAAACTGTATCAAGACTTCTCTATTCTGAACATGATCTCATATAAAATGATGTCAAATCTCAATATGTTTTGCTCTTGAGTGAAGAATAGGATTCTTTGTAAGATTGATTGCACTGGTATTGTCACATTTGATCTCAGTACAAGAGTCTTCAATACCAAAGTCTCGTAGTTGTTGTTTTATCCAAAGTATTTGAGAACAGCAACTTCCAAGAGCTACGTATTCAGCTTCAGCTGTTGAAAGAGCTACGGTACTTTGCTTCCTTGAAAACCAAGATACTGCCTTGTTACCGAGTAATTGACAAGTGCCATAAGTGTTTTTTCTATCAACTCTACAACCTGCAAAATCTGCATCTGAATAACCAAGAAGAGTAAAGTCTCCTTCTTTGGGATACCATAGACCAATCTTAGCAGTAGTTGCAACATATTTAATGATACGTTTAGCAGCACTTAGATGAGATTCCTATGGATCCGATTGAAACCTAGCACATATGTAAACACTAAATAATATGTTAGGTCTAGATGCAGTAAGATAAAGAAGTGAACCAATGATACTTCTATATAGTTTTTGATCGACTTTCTTCCCTCCTTCATCTTTGTCTATCTTCAAAGAATTTGACATAGGTATGTCAGTCTTTTTGCAATTCTCCAACCCAAACTTTTTAACAAGTTCTTTTGCATATTTTTCTTGATGAATAAAGATTCCTTTTTTTCAGTTGTTTCACTTGTAGACCAAGGAAGAAGGATAGTTCACCCATTATGCTCATCTGGAATTCATCCTGCATAGACTTAGAAAATTTCTTGCACAAAGTCTCATTAGATGATCCAAATATAATATCATCAACATAAATTTGAACAAGTAAAAAGTTTTTGGCTTCCTTTTTAATGAATAAAGTAGTATATATCTTTCTTTTAGTGAAACCACTTTGAATTAAAAAATTACTTAGCCTTTCATACCAAGCTCGAGGAGCTTGTTTTAATCCATATAAAGCTTTCTTTAGTCTGAACACTAAGTCTGGTTTCTTTGAGTCTTCAAATCCAGGAGGTTGTTCCACATAGACTTCTTCTTGTATAAATCCATTCAAGAATGCGCTTTTGATGTCCATTTGGAATAACCTAAAATTCTTATAGCATGCAAAAACAAGTAATAATCTGATTGCTTCTAACCTTGCTACAAGAGCGTAAGTCTCATCACAGTCTATCCCTTCTTCTTGTGTGTATCCTTTAGCCACGAGTCTTGCTTTGTTTCTTGTCACTTTGCATTTTTCATCGACTTTGTTTCTGAAAACCCATTTAGCTTTAATAATAGATTTACCTTTTGGTTTATGAGTTAATTCCCAAACATCATTAATGCTGAATTATCTGAGCTCTTCTTCCATTGCTTCAATCTAGCTTTCATCAGCTAAGGCTTTTTTAATATTTTTGGGTTCTATTTCAGAAATAAGCGCCACAGCACTAGACTCTTCTCGCCTTTTGGATCTTGTTCGAATTCCCTCATTAACGTTTCCAATAATGAGTTTTTCAGGATGACTAGACTAGTGCTTCCAGTTACTGGACAGTCTGATAGGTTGTTGATCTTTTTCTTGAGTTGATTCTTCATCAACAACATGTTATACTGCTTCTGAATTTTGAACTGCTTCAAGGGAGGTACACCTAGTAGAGTCTAAAGCATATTCTGATTCTTCAGTCTGAATTGGCTAAATTTGTGGAGAGTCTTGAAATTTGACATTCATTGATTCTTCCACAATCTGAGTCTTCTTGTTGAATATTTTGTAGGCTTTGCTTGCGGTTGAGTAACCAAAAAAGAATCATTCATCCGATTTTTCTCCAAACTTACCAACTCGATCACTTGCATTCTTTAGGATAAAGCATTTACAACCAAATACTTGAAAATATGAAACAATTGATTTCTTACCTTTAAAAATTTCATAAAGAGTTTTCTCAAGAATTGGCCTTAAAAACACTCTGTTAATAATATAGCAAATAGTCGAAACAGCTTCAACCCAAAACCGTGAAGAAATATTACTTTCAATTAAAAGAGTCATTGCCATTTCTTGTAAAGACCTATTCTTCCTTTCCACAACTCCATTCTATTCTGGTGTATATGGAGAGGAGAATTTATGCTGAAAACCAGATTCATCACAAAATTTAGCAAAGTCTTGATTTTCAAACTCACCTCCATGGTCTGTACGAATGCTTGAAATGGTGTGACATTTTTCATTCTACACCTTCTTAGCAAATTTTGAAAAGTGAGAGAAAGTCTTAGACTTACTTGCAATAAAGTAGACCCAAGTAAATCGTGAATAATCATCCACTATTACTAGGCAGAACCTTTTTCCACCAATGCTTTGCGTTCTTGTAGATCCAAATAGATCCATATGCAGAAGCTGCAGTACACAATTAGTGGAAACTTTATTTATTGGTTTAAAAGAATTTCTAACCTATTTACCCAGTACGCATGGTGTGCAGACTTTAGGTAATTGAGAATAGGCAATCCTCGAACAAGCTTCTTGGAAGAGATTTTGGCAGTTTGCTTCATGTTGGTATGGCAAATTTTTTTGTGCCATAAATTAACTTCATCTTGTACTGATATTAAGCACTATGATCTTTCTTGATTCACATTCAGAAGATAGATATTTCTATGTCTACGTCCAGTAAAAGATTGAGTGAAGTCTTTACTGATTCCTGAGCACGTTCCTTCCTGGAAATTGATCTTGAATCCAGTATCGCATAATTGGCTTATGCTAAGCAGATTGTAATTTAATCATTCCACTAAGGAGACATTGTTGATTGATAGACTTCCAATTTTTACTGTTCCGTGACCCAATAATCCTTCCTTTATTGTTACCACCAAAAGAAACTTTTCCTCCATCTATCTGGACAAGTTTTATGAAACAACCTGAATCTCCTATCATATGTCTTGAGGAGCCACTATCTAGATATCATTTAATCTTCCTTTTGATAGTGACCTGCAATTAAGAAGAATTCAAGCTTTCTTTGGTACCCACATCATCTTGGGTCCAGAAGAGTTAGAGCAATAAACAGTCTTTGCCCAATTCCTTTTAACATGTCTCCAAACCAAATGACATTCTTTCTCAAAATGTTCTGAGCTTTGACACTTTGAACATTTTAGAGCATTTCGGCTAACAGGTTTTACAAAGACTTTCTGGAAATGATTTTTCTACACAACTTTTGTTGGTCTTTGTTTGATTCTTTCCTTCACCTTTGGGAAATCAATTAGTGGAATAGTTTCAGAAGTCATACCGAGACCTAACTTATCAAAGTAGGGTTTTTGTATCGAAAGAATCCTATCCAATTTTTCAGAACCATTTGAAAATCTTTTTGATATGTTTGAAATATCATTTTTCAAATGAGTATTTTCTTTGGAAACAAAGTCTGAGTTTTCTTTCAAGATTGTAAAGTTCTTATCTAACCTTTCAAACTTTTCTTTCCAAAATTTCTCTTGTTGCTTTAATGTAAAATTCTCCCTTTTTAATTCGGAGATCCTCTTAAGAGATGTTTTTATACACAACTTTTGTTGGTATTTGTTTGATTCTTTCCTTCACCTTTGGGAAATCAATTAGTGGAATAGTTTTAGAAGTCATACCGAGACCTAACTTATCAAAGTAGGGTCTTTGTATCGAAAGAATCTTATCCAATTTTTCAGAACCATTTGAAAATCTTTTTGATATGTTTGAAATATCATTTTCAAATGAGTATTTCTTTGGAAACAAAGTCTGAATTTTCTTTCAATATTGTAAAGTTCTTATCTAACTTTTCAAACTTTTCTTTCCAAAATTTCTCCTATTGCTTTAATGTAAAATTCTCTCTTTTTAATTCGGAGATCCTCTTAAGAGAGGTTTTTAGACCAAGATATAGTTCCTCAGTTGATTTGTTCTGAAACCTTTGTGAGCTTTGTTTCTTTCAATTGAATTTTCTTCCCTTTCTATTCAGCTTTCTGAATCTCTTTATCATGAGTGCCAGTTCTTCATCATCTAGATCTTCTTTGGAGTCTGTAGCATCAGAATAATCATTAGACTTTAAGGCAATGGATTTCTTACCTTTTGAATCTTCTTCTTCGTTGGTGTGCTCTACTTCGTAAGACTGAAGAGTTCCAATCAATTCGTCTACAAAGAGTGGTGCAATCCTTTGTGTTTCCCTGATTGAAATCTTTATATAATTCCAGTCTTTAGAGAGTCCACGCAGCAGCTTGTTGACCTTCATATGTCCTGAAATTGGATATCCCTAATATTCAAGACCATTCACAATTTCAGTAAAACGACTAAACATGTCAGTTATTGATTCTCCTGATCTCATCTTGAAAACTTCATATTGTCCCAAAAGAATATTGATCATTGTCTCTTTCACTCGATCAGTTCCTTCATAGGTGATGTGAAGCCTATCCCAGACTTCTTTTGCTGTATAACAAGAGGATATTCTATTATACTCCGTAGGAGATAAAGCACAATATAGGGAATAAATGGCTTTAGCATTAAGAGTCTGTCTCTTGGTTATTTCTTCTTGAGTCATTTCAATAGGAGCAATAACTTCTTTTCTTCTCTCTGATTCTGATGCAGCAGTAGGAATGATTCCTTTGTCTACGACTTTCCATTCCAAAGGATCTTTCGATCTTAGGAATGCTTTCATCTTCTTTTTCCATATGCTGTAGTCTTTTCCATCAAAGTATGGAGGTCTGGTGTTGCTTTGACCTTCAACCAACCCTGTAGGCAACATACTAGCTATAGATCTTTAACTCAGAAGTAAAAACACTTCTAATAAACGAATACATAAGCTTTGATACCAATTGTTAGAACTAGTACGAGCACCTAGAGGGGGGTGAATAGGTGATTAAGATGATTTTATAAAACGTAACATAATGTATAGACAATTTATTTGATGATGGACTGAGGAATTAAAAACAGTAATCGATGTAAGTGAGAGCAATGTAAAGTAAAGGATTAGGGATAGAGAATCAAGACTCCAGATTTAGAGTGGTTCGGCTTAGACCAAGCCTACGTCCACTCTCCCGCACGGACAGCCCACTAGCTGGATTTCACTATGAATCAAAAAGAGAATTTACAGTCTCACGCCCTTGATTCCACAATGTAGAGACTCTACTACACTTCCTCAAGGTCTCACCACACTCCAGTCTCTCTTTTGATTACAAATATAGCTTGATAAGATCACAAGATAACAAAGAGATTCAGACTTTGGAATTTTTCTATCGTGCACTCCTGAACAACTTGAGCGTCTCCCTTAAATACTTCTTCATGCCTTCATTACTGTTGGCACCTTCCAAAGAAGTTCTTCCAATCAACCCGTTGTATAGAATCAATTTAGTGAGATCTCGAGCTCTTCAGGGAAAGTGAAGATAGCCCATCTATCTTACTCGTCCATACAATCAGGATCTTGGTTTCCATAAGAAGAACCTTCCAAGTATAAATTACGAATCTAGAGAATCTAGATTATTCGAATACGAATAGAAGATCTTGAAGTGATAATTCCAGTCGTAAGATATTCCTTAACCGTTGGAGTCAAAACCATATTAGACAGAATCAGAATAGAAGTTTTAACTTTGTCGGTCTGGAAGCTGTCCATAAGAGTAGACTTTGAAACTTGAGTCTGGAGGTCTTCAGACTTTGACAGTAGAGTCTGTAAGTCTTTAGACTAGACTGATGGAAATGTTTTGTCGACTTCAAAATACCTTAAGAGGATTTTTCCAACACAAAGATGTTAGATCTAAATGTGCCTTTTGTGAACAAAAAGCTCAAGAGCCACAATGTGAAGTTACATTTGTGTCATGTCTACTTATCTTTAACCTAAGTGAGTTTAACTTCACATGCCACATCTATTCCATATCTCTCCAGTTCGCTATGGTTCCTTCAGTCCCTATAATCATAATGTGAACGCACAAATACAGGCTCCTAATGATGAAAGGGAAAGAACCGCAACACGGATAACCTTGTGTATCATGTCGAAACCTCATCCCTTGTTTCACTCGACTCTAGTAGAGATGCATTAGGAGATTCTGTGCATCTCTCCTGACTTTCCATATACGTAAGGATTGCGCATGTATCTCCTTTAATTACTCGCATCCTTTATAAATTCTAATTGATAGTAGATAAATATTGTAATATCTTGTTAACTCAATTAATTAGTCATCTTATATACCCTGCAAATAGACTATTATAGTCTTCACCACAAAACATGTGGAAATTACATAATTCTTTCTTCTGCATAACCTTAATATGGTATTAGAGCCAAGTTCTACCTTAATTTATTTTGCATGTATGGCCCAACGTCATTCTTGAGAGAGAGGGTGTTAAAAGTATCTCACAACATTTATCTATGAGTTCTATACTCTCTTTATATACATGTGGTCTCCTATACCTATTGGTTTGGGCTAGACCTTTTCATACGTTGCGACCCAAATTGATCATCAAGCTCATGCTCCTCCTCATCAATGTTCTTAATCTTCTTTACAAGGCCTCTCTCAGCCATGGCTTCATTGGGCCTCGCCCATTGCCACGGAGACCTCTGACGCTATGCCATGACCTTCGGCAACACCTCCGCACTGGTTGGTAGTTGTCGAAAAAATCTCCTGCAAGCTTGGCCGAGAGCCTTTCTTGTTCAAATTTTTCAAGCTTCAAGAAGGCATTACCATCTTCACTCAGCCATCCTCAAAACTCTATAGACCCAATCCGCTCCTGACTAATGACAAAACGAGCCAAAGCTTTCCCAAGGATCACCGTCGCCGAGAAGTTGTTTCCTCCACTTTGTGCACTATGGTCCACCTCCATCAGTGGAGGTTGCCACCTGCGATTGAGGCACTCTGCAAACTCAAATTTGGGGTCATGCAACTCAAATCGGAGGTTGCGAGTGTGACATCCCAGATTTTCAACACTATTTTCTACTGAGTAAATCGGGTATTTCATTTACGCGCCTATAGGGTTATTCTCAGAGCCAATCACTCTCGAGATAACTAGACTATCTGGGGAAGCCATTAAGAAATTTAGGTGCAATAGACTTGAGAATTCGATCAGTAATCGACTTTTCGACCATGTCCATCTTTAGAGGCCATTACAGCACAATTAAAAATCAATTTGGAATCAGAGATAGACTGGTTCGACATAGATGTATTGCTAATCGTGGGTGACACCACTAAATTGGAAAATTCTCGTCGACCAGTACTAGACTGATTTTCTTATTGTTTTGGTACCCTGTGTCCGTATTTGGATCCTTGAGATTTTCACGACAACCGAGAGTCGCAAATGAGTCGAGTGGGTTCATAGTGGCTCGAAAAAAATTGACCACGGGTCATTTGCACTAAAATTGTCTAAAAGCTACCCGGTAGCCTAGGTCACGCTAAAAACGCGCCAAGTTGAAATTAACTGTGAATTCAAGTCCGATTTTAGAAATTGAAGTTTCTGTCATGTCACAATAAATTCTAGGAGTGTTGACTCGGTCTTAGAAGTTTTTTCTAACACCTGAGATTTTTTGGGAGAAAGTCGTCGCCAGGTCGTTTTTGTGCAGGAAAAGCCGATAATTATTTTTGGTGGCAAAATTGGAAAGCATGATGGATATGTGAGTGAGGAAAAAATGCCAAGATGGTCGATGGAAGACCAATTGAAATTGTGGAGGCCAATTGAGATTTAACCAAGTAAGTTGAAGTGTCCAATTGGAGTTATATGCTTGCAAATTCGTAGCCCTCATACACCACCACTTTTTAACCTCTTCAACTTACCTTCTAAAGTGTTTTGGTGGAGGAATACCAGCCAAAGAACAAACACTTGGGCTAGGATGATTCTTGGATATATTTGTGGAAAAAGCAAGCGAAGGGCCCCTCCATCTCTCTCTCTCCCTCATCCTCTCCATTGGCCAGCCAAAAAACTTCATTCCCTCCCTCCTTGCTATGTTCGACGCCTACATCAATAGAGAAGAAGCTGCAGCCGCTCCACGCGAAATCACCACCACCCATTGTACGTCAAAAAGCCACCGTCTGCGCCAGGCCACGCGTGCTGCCACCCCCGTGCAAACTGGACGTGTAGCAGCCCCATCCCGCCGTTCTAGTAGCTCCTTAGCCGTGCCGAAGCTTCCCCCTCCGCCGGTTTGCCCCGGTTTGGACCTGAGACCGTCACCACCACCTTTCCCGAGCCCCACCGCACCAAACCAACTTGTTTCCTCCTGTTTTTGCAGCTCAACTAGCAACTCAGAAAGTGGGTTTCACAGCCACTTCAAGGCCCGCTATGAGGGTGTTCTGGGCCCCATACTCTAGGCCCGCTTTGGAGAAAAGCGTCCCTTGCGACATTCCTGACGTTTCAATCCAAGCAGATTGTTAAACGGGTGAGTTTAACTCATTAAACCCGCTTAGTTTGTTAATGATGCTTAAGGGTTGATTAGTATTAATTAAGCATGATTAGATGGTTAGATTAGTTTAGAACAATTAAATTAGTGACTTAACGATGCATGTTAGGTGGTTAGACTCAGTCATTAGCAAGTAGAGAGCTTCTAATATTTATTGAACAGGACTCGGGATTTTTCCCGGTCCGTCTCAGCCTTCAATTAGGCATTACGGGCCTAAATTGGATTTTTTGTATTTATTTATTTATTTTCCGGAAATTCAACCGGGATGGTCGATGACCTGAATTTTATGCTGATTGTCGTGGTGTAGTCCATTTATTTAATTAAGCTTTATTTTATGCGGAAATGATTTATTTGTGAATTTAGGATTTATTTCATAATTTAAATAATTTTGAAAAATCAATTGGAAAATAACCGGGTATCGGTTGATGATGCCAAAAATGTTTTAGTAGACTACAGAAAATGGTGGGATTTATAGAAATGAAATTATCATATTTTGGCTAAAGCCAACCGTGTACCCACACACGACATTTTATCCGAAATGATAAAAATAGTTATTTGATTATTTGCTTGGAATGGCATGTATATCGACTCGATGACTCTACGGAGCATCTTGAGACAGGACGGTATGATCTACCAGCTCAATGACTCTACAGATTATCTTGAGATAGTACGGTATGATACACCGGCTCGATAATTCTATAGATCATCTTGAGATAGTACGGTATGATAAATTGTGTGTATACCGGCTCGGTGACTTTATATGTCATCTTGAGACAGTACGGTACGATCTACTGGCTCGATGACTCTACAGGTTATGTTGAGACAGTACAGTATGATATACCGACTCGATAATTCTATAGATCATCTTGAGATAATATGGTATGATTTGACAACTCGATGACTCTATATGTCATCTGATGATAGGATAATATACTATCTATATATCACCTAGGGTGAGTAGTCTTGGATGTGGATCAGACTTACAAATAGTATGGAAGGGGCCGACCAAGAAATGGTCTAGATGACATGTAATCGACTAGGTCGATTAATTGATGATTCGATCTGATTGGGTGATGTGATGTGATCATGTATATTTGATATATATACTGACTTGTAGGAGGGAACTGAGGCCAAGGTAAGCCCTCTGACTCGTGTTGTGCTTAGGCAACCTAAGGTGTATTGGTTTACTAATCAGGTCTTAGGGGGTAGAACTTGCTGAGACGTAGTCTCATCCCTGTTGTGGGACAATATTTCAGGACCCCGATGAGGAACCTGAGGAGAAAGAACCCAAAGAGGAGTACCTGGAGGAAAATCCCAAGGATGATCCATAGTAGGATCCTGACGAGGATTAAGGCTCCACTCCTATCTAATGACTTTTGTTGTGGAACCTGTTTGAGTAGAAACCGACCTTTTAGTATGGCTTGTATATGTATATATATAACTGAGTTGTTATATATGTACATAAGGGTGTTGGTTTTCAGGTTCAAATTTCTAGTCCTACTTTTCTATCCCAATATTTTATTGTCTGGGGATTTATTATATGCTTCCACATGCGTAATAAAAATGAAAGGGTCGGCAATGCTTCCGGGACATCACTATTAATCTACTAGGTGAGGGATGGGTGTGCGTTTGAAGATCGGGGGGTGACAGCGCGACTCCGCTCCAAGGTTTTGGGAATCTGATTTGAGCTGTAGCACCTCTCTTAATGGAGTTTGCAAGGAACAAACAAGAAAAAAGAAAGAAAGAAAGAAAGAAAGAAAGAAAGAAAGAAAGAAAAGTAAGATGGGAAAATTAAGGTTTTTATTATGTATCTAATTGAGCTGAAATTCCACATCGCCAATTTGATGGGCAATTTTGAGACAAACACCAATCAAGAAGTACTTTGAGAAAAATGCTCTACTTCAAGAGTTTTCTGAAAATTTTCTCACTTCTTAATTTTCGATGGATTAAAAAGCCATTTATGGTCCATTTGTTTTGCGGAAAATATCATGTTTCTGGAAAATATTTTCCTAGAAAATGACTCTATTTTCCGGTGTTCCGTCGAAACCTAAACTTTGAGTAGAAAATTTTTCCACTGTTCACTAGCTAATTTAATTGTTTTGGAAAAATTATCAAAAATTGAATTTTAATATTTTTAATTGACAAAAAAATTAGTTTTATTTATATATTTTTTAAATGAATTTTTAATTATTTGTATTTTAAAAAAAATCGAAATTTTTATTATTTATTATTTTCCCTTTCCTTTTCTTTTATCTTTTTTCCTTTTTCTTTTCCTTCCCCCTTACTCCTCCTTCCTCCTCATTCCTATGCCGCCACGTCAGGCTTCCTCCTCCTTCCTACGCCGCTGCACGCCTAACGATGGCCGGCTGCCCGGCGGCTGACCAAGACCCGGTCGCAAGGTCTGGCGAGCTCGAGGCTCGGCCGATCTCGCCTGAGCTCGCCAGATTTGGTGGCGGAGCTCGGGCTCCCAATCCAGGCAAGCCTGAGCTTCGCCGCCAAATCCGGCGAGCTGTGAGCTCGCCAAAGCTCGGCGAACCTCTGGCGAGCTCGGGCGAGGCCCAAGCCCCACCTAGCTCGCCAGATCTCGCGAGGCTGAGCTCTGCCCCAAGTCGGCGAGAACTCCACCTCGCCTGATCTAGAGAGGCCCAAGCTCGGCTTCGCCAGATTGGGCTAGGCGGAGCCTCGCCGGACTGGGGCGAGGCTCGAGCTGGCTCGCGGCCACGGTCGGTCGTCGGCCGCCGTCGTGGTCGGCGACTGGCCAAGACTAAGGAAGAAAGATGAAAATGAAAGAAAGAAAAGAAAAAATAAAAATAAAAAAAGAAAAAATAAAAAGAAAGCATAAAAGTAAAACAAAAATGTGTTGATGAAAAGAAGAAGAAGTTATGGAAAATGTTTTCCACTTTTGAAAAGTGGAAAACATTTTCCTCATCTTTAAAGGTTGTTTTTCTTAATGATGGAAAACATTTTTCTTGAAACGAATCCAATGCGCACGAATTCAATGCAGGTCTTTGTTTTTTTTTTTTTTAATAATTACTCCTTTTGTTGGATCTTATTGCAAAATAATGTGAAAACTAATGGATCTTGCTATTGAAGTCAAGCACGGAAATTAAATTACCATAAAAATAAATAAGGAATAATAAAGAACACAAGAGTGACAATATCTGCTCCATGGAAGAGTTAGTCGCATAAAACTTACTAATCAATTGTAGATTGTAGAGTCATAATCACTCCTACGCTTGAGTACTTTGCAACTATAAAGTATACCTAAATCAATAGTATTTAGCAAAACAAACGAACCTCACAAACTTCACTTATATATGTTCAAACAATGTGTGGGCCCCTAAAGATGGGGTTGGCCGAACCTTGAAGGATAAGATAGACATCCTATGAATTTAATGATTATCTTTACCCAATGAATTTATCCCATCGGATCAAAATACCACCTGCCTTTAACCAAATTTTCCCCACAAATCTAAAAAGGCATAAAACACATCCCTTCACTCTTC
This sequence comes from Eucalyptus pauciflora, assembly GCA_007663325.1. NCBI lineage: Eukaryota > Viridiplantae > Streptophyta > Magnoliopsida > Myrtales > Myrtaceae > Eucalyptus > Eucalyptus pauciflora. The sequence continues at coordinate 86,545 of VMYD01000369.1, read as the reverse complement.
TCTAATAACCAGTGCACCAGCCACCTCGCCATCACTACCGACGTTGCGCCGCCTTCTTCCGCCACATCGCTGCACTACACCGTGAACCAGGCCTAGGGCTCGTTCGTGCAACGCCACGAGCTCAACCTATGCTGTCACCATCGCAGCGTGAAACGGCAGCCTAAACATTGAACCTTCTTACGTTTACCCGAGGCTGGCGACCCCAGACCTGCCATAGCAGGTCCTTTAAGACTCGCAGAGAGAGAGAGAGAGAGAGGGAGAGAGAGGAATTTGATCCGTAACGGCGGATCGAGGGTCGCCATGCACGGACTTTTCATTGTTTATGCTCTAAAGTTGATCCGAAATGATATATAGAATCGATAAAGAAACATCTAAATCATAATTACAAAATCGTCATGAGTTTCTCATTTATTTTGGTGAATTCAAAATATAAAAGAAAAGAATTAGAAATAGAAACTTTGCGCAAGCATATAACAAGTAAAATTGCCTAAAGAAACAAGATATGATCCAAATTCAACAAATTAATTCTGACAAAATTAAATTCTCACGAAGTCATCACACTGTGCTTAGTCCTCAGAGCAAGATGAGGCTGAAGATTAGATTGGACGAACTAAACCAACTAATTAGTTAATTGAGAGTAAACTGCACCTCCTACTTGATGAAGTTCCCTCGGACATAGCCCACACGTAATACTTGCCTGTCTGGATCAGCGTCCTCGGCAAGAAGGGCACAAAGCCGGTGAAGAGCAACCACCGGAACTGTTCCGACGAGTTGGGAGTGATGGCAAAGGTTGCTGAGCTGTAAGTGACGGCCATCAACGTGGTGGCCACCATGACCTCGAGGAAGAATGGAAAGCCCCAATTGAGAGAGATGATGAGGTAGATGGATGACGAGAGCGCGAGCATGTTGCACACCAGGAACAGGTAGAAAGGTCCATATTGGGGGCGTAGATGGCCTGTCCGGGGACGTGGTCACTGGAGCTGTCCTGCTAGATGCCACCGAGGAGTCTGACCCTGGCCTAGAAAGTAACCGATAGAATGAGGGCGGCGACCATGAGGAGGACGTTGCGGACCTCAGTCGGGTAGTCACGGCCATGGTGGCTAAGACGTGTGAGTTTTATTATTTCATCACATTCGAAAGATCCAAGGTCCTCTACTAACTTTTTTAAACTTCATTAGCCATGTATTCTATTTTCTTAACTTCTTTAACCAACTAGTAAATATATTGATAACAAGAAATGAGTTAATCCATTTTTAGATAACACTTAATCCAATAGCAGGTATGAAATTTTTGTTGTTACCTTATCTTAAATTTGTTGAATATGTACCGATATTTATAGTTTGGTTGCACAACACCACATTGTCAATGGATATGTAATTTGAAATGGTAGGTTTGTCTTTTCAAAAGGTACAAAAAATGAAACAAACACATTATTGGTTGGTCCCGAGTTAACCCTAGAACTGGACCGAACCCATTGGGTTGGTCTGGGTTCGGTCCGGTCCTTGATCTTAGGCTCAATAGGGTCGATCCTCGGTCCTAAAAATTGAGGACCAACATTATGCGGGTTGGTCCTAAGGTTAGGGGTGGGCCGATCCAACCCGGCCCATGCTTACCCCTAAAAATAAGTTACTGAAAAGTGATTGTTTGATTCTAACATTAGCCCAAACATGAGAAATCAGTATTGTTTGTTACATTCTATAGGCTTAATTGAATTCTTAATGAAGTATAATATAAATTAGTAATGTATTATTAGTAATAGAAACGCATGATAGATACTTCACCTATATGAGCTCAGAAGTGGTGCCGCTTTTAAAGAAAGTTAGGGTTGTTTTTTAGAGAGCTCATGGAGCAAGTACAAGCACAAGGCTATAATAGTGCTAAGTAATATAGAACTTCTCGTTGAAACAAGAGGTTACTTTATATGTGGTATGTCCGTTTTTTATTATTTAAAGTACAAGTTTAAAACTGACCAACTTGTCACTCTTATAGAGTTTTGAGATACTTACACTAAGTAAAAGTTTAACTCGAAAGAAACCTTTATATACATATACATATATGTATGTATATGTATGTATATGTATGTATATGTATATATATATATATATATATATATATATATATATATATATATATATATATATATATATATATATATATATTTGCACATATGAAACTATGTATTTGAAAAACAAACTTACTTTGTGATCAGGGGGTACACAATAAGAAAGCTTGAGGCTTGAAAGGATGAGGGTTTACAAGAGGATGAGGAGGAAGAAGAAAGAAGTGAGATTTGAAAAATTTTGAGTCCCCTTCTCTTGTGCCGAAGAAGTGTATTTATAGAGGGTGCTACAGTGTTTGAACAGTATAAAGTGAACAATACTGAATGAATAGTGTAAAGTGAACAGTACTTAGTGAATAGTGAACAGTGTATGTTTATCTTGCTACAGTGTATAGCCTTTGCGCCGTTGCAATAATGTCGGCATGTGATGTCTTGGCTTTAATCTATGTCTATGTTGATTCCGTAGCAGTCGTCTTCATTGGTGTTTCCACTGTGATGTGACTGAGAGGATTCGTCTGGGTTGTCTTGTGATTTGGAGGATCCACATTATGATCCTTCCGCTTCTAAGAGCATTGTTTTGAGGATGTTGCAGTATTCCTCCCTGTTCTGGACTACAGCCAGTGTTGCACTTGCAATGGATTTTTCCTGTAAAAATGATGTATTTGATGGGGCTGTGGTTATCTGAGCTTTCTGGCTATTTAACCATATTTTAACCGCAACTTCGGATCCTTGTTCATGGAGTTTGAATCTATCCCACCATTTTGTCTTGTATTTTCGGACAAGTATGAGTATTAATCTATTAGATGTATTGTATTCAAATTCCCAAGCTGTTACCCATGAGATTTTGAATATTATGAAAAAATGCATAAGGCATGGGAACCTTAGATCATGTTGTGTTGGTACAAAGTGTTTACAGAATATTTGGTATCCCTGATTAATAGTGGGGTGTAGTATAATGTCCAAAGGACCAAAATAATCCCATCAGGAGTCAAACCAGTTTGGTAGGCTTAATCGTGGGAAGTTGTCTTTGAAGAATACTAACCAAGTATGTTGGAATTTTGTGTTTTGTTTGTAGAAGACATTCCACAAAGCTTGTTGGTAGTCCCAGTATGTATACAAGGAGGAATAGGGTAGGCTTTGGGTAAGCCTTGTTTGGAATTTTCTGGGTGTATGAGGTGAATCTCCCCAGTGTGAGGGGTGTATGATTTTACTGATGGATATGGTGGAGCATAGGATGTTTTCTGTATTGGTTTTGTCAACAAAGTGAATAAATATTACTGATTCTATCTCCACTAAAATTTGCTCATAATAAGCAAGAGTTTTATTAGTATTATGTGGCTTAAAAAGCCAATTTTTTGGAAAGATGTTTTTTGCAAATATGATTGGGTCTTCATCGTAGAATCCATCTTCCACAGTCAGTATTTTTTGAAAAGATGTTTTGGGGAAAAACTTTGATCTTTGGGAATGAGGGGTTGCATGTAGCCTAATGACCACCTCATTCGAAATTCTTTTGTATTCCGCTTGTTTTTGTGCAACAAGCGGGGAGGGATTGTTGCTTACCTCAATGGCGCTAGATGGCTCCTTCTTTACTATTTTTTGTAAAGATTGAGTAAGTAATACCAATGTTTCTTTGGGTAATATGTTGGCTAGTTGGGCTAGGGCTGGTATGGATTCCTCTTTTGAAGGTGTATTTGGTATAGGGTGTTGTTGTAAGAACGTTTGGTTGTTTTCTGTCATTTGGAGCCATGATTTGATAGGTGTCAAGCATGTTGGCTTTGGTGATGTATTGGAGGTTTCGACAATGGCTTTGCCTTTGCTTTTGTCTTTTTTGGATCTTGGCATGATGGTATCCCCTGTAAAAATTCTCTTGTGAGAAAATCAGGTAATGAATTTGAAGAATCATTTATAAATTCAATATCAAAATCAAATACTGAAAGTATAGCTTGCCATCTAGCAAAAATATGTTTTGATGCAATGTTTAAAATGTCTTTTTGTAAAATATCTTTGGCTGATTTGCAATCAATTCTCAAGAGAAATTTTTGGTTTAATAAATCTCCTTGGAATTTTGATATAGACAAAACTATAGCAAGTATTTCTTTTTTGATTGTTGAATAGTTTTGTTGGGTGGAATTCCAATGTTTTGAAATAAACTGAACAACTTGTTCTTTGTTGTTTTTGACTTGTTTAAGAATGCCACCATACATTATCTCTAAGGCATCTGTTTCAACTATTTTGAAAGTAGATTGGTCGACTAGATGTAAGCATGGTATGGACTGAAGTCCAAGGTCTTTATTTTTTTGACAATGTTTGTATGGACTGAAGTCCAAGGTGGAGGATCCTTTTGTAGCCTTTGGTGTAAGGGTTTGCAAATGATGTTTATATTAGGAAAGAAATTTGAAATATAATTGAGACTGCCTAAAAACCTTTGTAATTGGGTTTTATCTTTAATCTCATTAGGGAATTTTTCAGTAAAAGAAATTGATCTTTCTATGGGAGTTATAATGGCTAAATGAATGTAATGTCCTAAGAATCTAATTTTGGTTTTGAAGAGTGCAATTTTAGTCGGAGAGACGACAAGGCCATTTTGTATGATTATTTTTATGAAAGTAGATAAATGTTTGAAATGCTATTCTATGTTGGAAGAGAAGACTAGAACATCATCTATATAAACAATGATGTATTTTGAATAAGGATTGAAAATTTCATTAATAATTCTCTGGAATTCTGAAGGGGCATTTTTTAGGCCAAATGGCATAACGTTCCATTCGTATTGACCAAAAGGGACTGTAAAAGCTGTCTTGTATTTATCTTTTTCACTGATTTGTATTTGCCAAAATCCTGATTTCATGTCAAATTTTGAAAATATTTTTTATCTACATAATCTGTTTAGCAAATCTTTTTTATTGGGTATAGCATATCTTATCCACCTAAGGGCTGTATTAAGAGGTTTATAATTAATAACTAATCTGGGAACTCCTCTTTCTAATTCAGCATTTTTATTGACATAGAAAGCAGAACAGCTCCATGGTGACTGGCTTTTTCTTATGAGTTTTTTTATTTATTTAAGAGGTCTTGTATTTTTGCTTGGCAAAATTCTAGAACTTCTTGATTCATTTGTGTAGGACGAGCTTTTGTAGGAATTTTGTTTTCAAAAAAATCATGTTCATAGGGTAAATCAACAATATGCTTTTTTCTTTCCCAAAAAGCATTGGGTAGAGTAGAGCATATGGTTTTTTCTATGTGTTTTTGTAGGGAAGCTATTTTTTCAATAACATTTGGTTTTAAAAGATTTTCTTCTATTCTTTTGAATTCTAAATCTTCTTTTAAGAATTCAAGCTGGTTTTCTTTGTCTTTTATAAGGCAACTTATTTCTGAAATAGAATGTTCTTGTAAAATGTTTAAGCTTCTCTTTTGTGGTTTTGTTATGAAGTTGAAGGTGATTTTCTTATTTAAAGCATGAGTTTTAATTCCTTCAATTCCTTCATTAGTAACCGCAAAAGGTTGGATTAATTGTATGAAAGGTGTTCCTAGAATTACCCGTTGTCTCATATTTTTTACTAAAAGAAAAGATGTTTTGTAGGACATTTGATCTTTTATTATTAAAGCTTATGGTAATTTGTATTGTATATTTAGTTTGTCTCTTGAGGCTGATTTTAAAGATTCGAAAGTTTTATCAAAGTATCTTGTTGGAACAAGGCCTTCTTTGATACAATTGAGATCAGCTCCTGTGTCAAAGAGTGTTGTTGTTTCAATAATAAACTCATTGTTGATTTTTATCATAATATTTATTATCCATTTCCTAAATGTTATCTATGTTAATAACATAAGAAAGGCTGAGTCCGGAGTGTCGAAAGTATTGGTGATATCATTTTGGTCTTCTAATTTTGTCTTTCCTTTTATGACAAGGGATTTTATAGTAGAAATTTCTTGTTTCATTTCTAACTGTGTTGCTTTTAAGGCTTGTATTTCTAATTTTTGTTATTTTATTTCATTTTGAAGATCATTAATGTTTATGGATCTAGACTGGGGTTTTTTGTTTTTATTCAAAATGTCTTTTAGATTGTAGGAAGTGTTAGGATTAGTGACAATGTCCATAGAAGAATGTAGTCTATCTAAGTATTCTTTTTTGGCTTATGGGTCGGTTATTTTGTCAACAGTGCTAAGGAGAAATTCTTCTTCTTTTATTAACATGTTTATTTCAGGAGTGTTTTTTTCAGGAGAGGCATCCTCATATTCTAAATCTGAAGAGTTTTCTATTTCATTAATCTGGAGACCCTCTTCTTCCAGAAGTTCATCAGAAGAAGTGTCATCAATTTCTATAAAGATGTTTAACTGGTGTAAAGTATTATCGTCTAAAGATAACTCATTCATTCTTATATTAATCCTACAGTATTTTGAAATATGTCCTTTTCTTCCACAAGAATAACATTTAATGTCTTTAAAGTTGTTCTTATCGGTCTGAGGTCTATTCTGATTATTCTAGTGTCTGCGTTTATTCCTATGAGGTTGAGGTTTGTGGCGATGTCTCTTTGTTTCCTTTTCAGAAGGGCAAGTTCCTTTACACTTTGGTTTTTCTTTTTCATTATAAGAAGGATCGTATTGAGCACAGAAATCTCCTAAACTTTGGCTATATATTTTTAACGTTTATTTTTGTATTTATGTTTTACAAACAAAGTGGGGGAATGTTGTTAATTTGTTTGTAGAACAAACTAAGAGGTGCTTTGTCTCACATTGAAAAAATGTGAGTATGCATGCGGACGAGCACTAATCAACAATCATTGTTTTTTATTTATTGAAAATTTGAGATTTATTTTTATAAAAATTAATCATAGCATTATGTTGATATAGTACGACTGTTGATAAGAGTTACGATTATTTTTTGTTTATTTAACTCTAATTTTTTTTTAAATTTTTTTTCAAGATAAACTTTGAAAACATACCTGTTCATATAGCAACATTTTTCGAAGGGTTACCTTTATTCAAAAGACAGAGATGAGTACATTGGTTTTTGAGATTAATCAAGATCAAGTCTTTTCGAACTTTCTTTCCAAAAAAATACAGCTATTTTTTCCAATTATTTCCATTAAGAGATCCTGGAGAAAAAAATAGAATTGATATTCAGTATTCTTAATTGAGACTTTGTTATATTTTGGAGGAAATTTGTCAGTGACCATTAGCAATGTTGTGAGGCAAATAAGTGATATCACGCTTCAAAGTTTGATTTCATTGTTCTTCCGAACTGTTCATCAAATATTTTCCCAACAATTGATGGCTGTATTTTTTACAAAAGAAAACTCGAAAGACTTAATGATTCATTCCAAAACCGACGTATATATATCTACATCTTAATGAAACCTCTGTTGGCAGGGGTATCATGGCTCTCACAATCTCTCCACAATCCTTCCGCACACTCTCAATGTCTCGACCAAAGCGATTCTCTGTTGTCTTCTTCAATTGGTAAACGACTGCTCAGATATATCCCATCTCAAGCAAATCCACGCTGAAGCTCTGTGCACCACGACAATGACCGACAACGATCCGCAGACCCCCTTCCTCCATAGCAAAATCCTCTACTTCTCGTCCTCACGGAGTATCGACTATGCTTATCAGGTGTTTCAACAAGTTGAGAATCCAAATGCGTTCATGCGGAACGGAACGCTCTCATAAGGGCCCGCGCGCAAAGCAGTGACCACAAGGAGGAGGCCATCTCGCTGCTTCGGATGATGTTGGAAGATGGAAGAGTTTTTCCGGATAAGTACATGTTCCCTTTTGCTCTCAAGGTATGCGCAGACTTGTTTGCTCTGTCTGAGAGGAGTGCAGTTTGGTAGAATGCCATGATAGATGCCTTGGTTCGGTTTGGTGAGTTCATTGACGCGATGGAATTGTTCCATGAGATGCAGAAGATGTTTGCGCCGGATGGATTTTTACACGGGGGGCATTTGTGCAGGTAATTTGTTTGTCTACGCCCTTGTATAGTAATGAAAGACTTGCAATTGTAGTACCCTGTTGATTTACTTACAGATCCATATATGTATGGTGCATTTACACACAGGAGAGATGATAGCGTTGTCTTGGTTTATGCACTTCACGCGGTTCTTATGTAATGCTTCGATTAGTCCCCAGTGTAGAGATATGTCAAAGTGCAGTTTTTTCATCTGTTCATTTTCTATATTAAGATTCTGATCAACCCGTAAGATGGAATTTGATTGCTTGCTAGAGATGCAGGAGTAATATGTAAGATGGAATTTTAATTTTACAGTTAGTTAAAAACAAAAAAGGTTGGATTAGTTTGGTGCGTGATGCTTTTCTGGCCTCTTGTCTTTCAGTGATTTCACTTGCACTAAAGTACTCTTTCGGTTCTGCATTTGAGAAATTGTGATTGTGCATTTTCTTATATTCTAAGATTGATGATCTAGACCTAAAGAAGTGCTGTAGACTCCATTACTGGGGAACCATAATTTAGTCGAGTCCAATTCCGTTCTGTCCAATTTCGAAGAATTTTTCCAACAAGCCCATTGGACCCAAATACCTCGACTTTAAGCAAATCTACCCCGCGCATCCTGAAAAATCTCTAAAGTATATTTCTTCACTTTCCTCCAATAATCGGTCAGGCAATGCGGCTTGAGGGTCGCTGGGCTCATGCCATGGCACGGTGGCGACTACATAGGTGGAGGCGGTTAAATTCTCAACGGGATAAATGTAAGATGTGAGTTTGATCGGGAATGACTTTTCACCCCATCTCTACTTGTACTTTTATTTAATTAAATCTGCTTGTGCTTTGTAAATCCTCAACTCAACAGCGAACTGTACTTTGAGTGGGCTTCTCCTAATAACCATATGTATTCAGTTGGTTTTTGTGAAGTTAGAAGCAAAAATTAATAAGACTTGGTGCGTTTATTTAGGAGAAAGTGTTTTATGGCAATTGATTTTATGGACTTTCACTCGTTTATTTTGCGAAAAGTGACTAATCAATCGAAAACATTTTTTGGTGAATGAAAATGTTAATGCATAAATTTAAGAAAGTGAATTCCTAAATCTAAATAGGTGAAAACATTTTTTGGAATTACTCATCTCGAATATATTAATTTTTACTTTTATTTTTTAATTTATTTAGTTATTTTAATTTTCCTTCTTCTTCTTTGGTTGGGTATCGACCATGATGAAGGTTGGCGACTGGCCATAGGCGAGCTAGAGCCTCACCACAAGCCAGCTAGGCTCGAGCTTGTTGGTTCATGCCTATGGCTAGTAACTAGTTGTCACCGAGGCCCAGTGACCGATAGAGGGGAAGAAAAAAGAAAAAAAAAAGAAAGTAATTATTTGAAAATTTGATTTTTTTTTCCATGAGATAAAGTCATAAGATTGAAATCACTTTCTAAATGAGTTCCAAACAATAGGTAACGTTTTTTATCATATATCACCAAATAAAGGAAAATTTTTCACTTTCATAATAAATAATTTCCCAGAAAGCATTTTTCTTTATCATAAAGTTTTCCTCAAAACAAAAGCATCTGACTTGTCAAGGAAAATGGCTCCATCCGTTTCGTAGAAAACAACCTCCATAGAAATGATTTCTGGATTTTCTAGTGTTTGGCATGTGAAAAACAAACAGATTATGAAATATGGAAAAGAGGTCTTTATAAATGTTTTCCATCAACAGAAAGTGGAAATCATTTTGCCTCCTCTTTCTTTCACCCATACCAAGCACATTCTTCTCTGTGCACTCATTTTAATTATTTATTTTAATTTCTTTTTAAAAGAAATCAATTTTTTTTTAATTCCTTTTCCTTTTTCCTTCTTTAAAGATGTGATAATATTCCAATTTGGTTAGTACCACATAAAAGAAATTCTGAAAACCTAAGTCCTTGACATGAAAATGACACGTACTTTGGATCCAACCACATAGACCATCGACAAGAATACAAATATCCTCCCGTTGCTGTCCTAGATATATGTAAAGCAAATAAATTATGATACATGAGTCCAAAAGTAGTACAATAATGTCTGATGCTTTCGACAAGGTGGGACTCCATAATAAAGTCATATGACAATGACATCATCCTAGGGTCATGAGTCATGACTATGGCGTAACAGTATTCGTCTGTGAAGACCATAGCATTGACTTCGCTTCCACCGACGGAAGACATAGCTACTCTTGCCTCGTATGACCAAAAAAAAAAAAGACGATATGGAAAGGTACTCCCATACCCTTCATTAAAAATGAACTACTAGAGTCCCTTTAATGTAGATTCCCTCATTCAATTAACTAGAAAGAATGATAAATTTCTTCCGTTGAATTTTCTATCATGGAGGCATTTTCGGACAAAAACACCCTGATTCACAGCGCGAATAACAGCACACGACATGCACGTGGTCGTCGTCCAGCAAACATCCGTGTCACTGGTGAGATTGGGTGGGGGGTATGATTGAGATAAAATCACCAATTATAGAGCTTACTTTGAGTTGAATCAGGAAAAATCCTAAACTAGTATATCTCTGACAAGTTTTTCAAAAACTAATTTTTTTACCACTAAAAACCCTAAACTGGTGTATCTATGGTAAATTTATCCAAAATTAATTTCTTGACAACCAAAAAAACTCAAATGAATACATTTATGACAAATTTACTCTTCATTAGTTTCCGTTAAATTGGATTAATATTACAACGAACCTAAAACTAGTAAATCTAAAACAAACAGAGGATAAAACTCTAAACTATTATACTTGTCAATTGCTACATGTCATCCAATTCAGTAATTTAACAGAATCGAACTTAGGGCAATTTAATTGAGCAAGAGATAATCTACGATTCTCACATATAATAAATTTTTGAGAGCATAATTTTCAACTATATATATTCCATGGTTTTCACCAGTGTCAAAAATTTGCATATAATCAACAAACAGATTCAAGAGATTGCACAAATAGGAGCTAGTTAAGTCATTCTTTGCAAAATTAGGCCTACTCGGCTCTTTCTCTTCATTGTCCTCTCTGTGGTTGTTTTGAAATCAACATAAGCAATCCAAGAATGCAAGGTCTCTAGCAACAACTCTAGAACTCCAGACACCTCGTTCAGTAGAGAGCTCAGGGTGAAGTATGCTGCGAAAGCTATGCTAGCTGCCACTAAGTTCATCCTCAAGAAAAAAAAAAAAGGACATTTTCCATAAAAAAAAAAAAAAAATCCTAAGTCTATTAAATAGCAACCAATCTAGTTCTAAACTTTTCAATTAAGTTAATTTAATCATAAATATTTTTACAATTTGTCAATTTAGTCATTCTGGCCAATTTTGGTAAGAAATCGATAATGTGTATGACGACCGTTCTATATGACTAGATTGATTTTGACGTGAATAATTTTTCCACATCTTCTTTATAAAATTTTCTAATTATTTTTTTATTATTATTATTTTCCTTTTCAACTCTAGGTTGGCGATGTTCATCAATTGACCCTCGCCAACCTCTAAGCGAGGGATGCAAAGCCTAAATTTGTAACAATCTGGGCTAGCATATCAAGCCCATGGTGAGTAGGTCCAATATGTTTGAGCTATGTTTCAATTTAAACAAAAGCACGACCTATGCACATTCCTACTATAGATATGTAGATTGATATAATCTAAATCATTGATTGTGTGAGAGGCTACCATGAACTCTATTCGCACAAGATCTATAAATGATGTTCTTTCGATGGATGAAAAGACAATTGAGCAATTAACCTACCACAACTACCTTGTACAAACTACAAAACAATTCAACTTGAGGGCAATACATGCCATTTCATTGGTGGAGTTCTACTTGTTATTCGGTTCAAAACTAATATACATCCGAACCAAATCGAACAAAACTTTTGACACCCCTATTGAAAAGTCAAGGGAAAAAACAATTAAATGGACAACTAAAAATAATAATAATAAGAGGCACAAGACTCTAAAGAGATGTGATAATATTTCAATTTGGCTGGCGCCAACAAAAAATCAATTCTGAAAACGAAACAAGACTCATATGAAAACGACACTGCATTTTGAACCAAACGACATAGACATCGGCTTGAATACAAATAAAATAAACATATGCAAAGCAACTAAATTATGACATGGGGGTCCCAAAGCTGTTCAATAATTCGTATGCAATGACTCCTCAATCTGATGCTTCTGACAAGATGGATCGATTCACGTGATAATGTCGTGGAGGCAAGTGACGTCATCCTAAGGTCCTGACAATGACGTAATAGTTTTGGCCAACGAAGACCATGGCATTGACTTCACTCCCGCCCTCGTAACATAAAACAAAACACATGACCCCCCAAAAAAAAAAAAAGATTACACAGAACGACAAGAAAAGGTTCTCCATTAATAAAGTCCCCGTACTGCATATTTCCTCGTTCTACTAATAAAGAACCGAGAAAATGAGAAATTTCTTCTGCAGAATTTTCTGTCATATAGACGGTGACGGGCAATAGAACGGACGGGCCTGGAAGCGTTTTCTTTCAGACAAAAAAATGCCCATGTCCATGGCTCGAATAATGGCATGCGACACGGGCACGGTCATCTTCCGGTGAACATATGTGTCACCAAATTGAGGGGCTTTAATTGAGACGAATTCACCAAATTGTGGAGCTTAATTCGATGCAAACACCAATCTCAGAGGTGCTTTGAGCCCGCCCCTCCACCCCGCTCGAAGAGGGTTTTCGAGACTTTCCTGCTTTTTAATTTTCGATTTGGTTTTTTTCTTTTTTGGTCAGAAAGTGAAACTTTTCATTAAGTAATCAAAGATAATAGGCCCAATGAAGGGGCATCATTACATAACAGATCCCATAAAGTTTGGGGAGGAGATGAAACTCAATTCAGAGATAAATAGTTGTTCTTGTGGGCTTTAGCCACCCAATCTACAACACAATTGGCCTCTCTAGAGCAATGGGCTATTGTAAAGTTGGAAAAGGCCTGAATTTTTTCCTTGCATTTGTTGATAATCGGTTGAACTTCCCAACTGAACTGCTGAGAACTATTCATTGCTTTAACCAGTTGCGAACTATCTGACTCAAACAAAAGTACTTCGTGTCTTTTAGGGTAGAAAACGTTGATGGCTTCCCAAAGTGCTAGGGTTTCGGCCATTAAGGGGGAGGAGACTCTGATTTCTTAGCCTCTCCGCCCACCATCCTCCCCTCCGAGTCGCGGCATATGCAGGCGATAGAGCTCTTCACCGAACCAAGTAAGAATGTTCCATCTAGATTGATCTTCAAGGCGCCTTCTTTCGGCGGAATCCATGTCTGAGATGGATTTTTTGATGGAGTTGCAGATCTGGTTTTCATTTGAACAGCTTTTCGACTTTCAGGGCTTCTTGCTCTGCCCCCTTCACCAGCACATCCTTCTATTTCAATCACTCTATAGATTTTTCTCGGCTCCTCTCTCAGTTGTGGACGCCGATCTCCATTCTCCTCACTGGCTTTTCCTCCAGATCTACCCGTTTTGCCTCCCTCCTCTTGTCGGGTCCGTGTGTTCTGGTCACCGGTCTGCCCTCTGGTCGTGAGGTTGTTAGCTTCGTTCTCTGTTTCAAGACGGTGGTGAGAAGCTTGGATTTCTCGAGATTTCGAGCCATCGCGGGTCCTCAACCATGGAGCTTCTTGGGTGTCAGATCTGTGAAGGGAGCGCTCTCCAGTCCGCCTCCTGATCAACTGCGCGTTCTCGCTGGCTTCCATCTGTTGAATTCTGAGTGGCAGCTTTCCATTTTGCCTCCTGTTCATTGATTCCCCTGCTTCGCACCCATGTTCATCAGGAAGTCGAGAGTCAGAGATGCCGGCCCAAGGGTACTTTTCTTGCCATCGTGTGTTGCTACCTTCCACCCCTTTACCGGATCTTGAACTCAGGTTTCCTCTCTGCACCTTTCCCCTATTCCGCAACCCATCCTCTGTGTTGTGTTCTTGCATACAAGTCATGTGTTGTTGCTTCTCACTTGGTTCTCTATTCCCCTGTCTCTGTTCTGCATTAGTCGCGTTGATTTCTGTGCTTATATATCCATTTTCAGGTTCAGCTTCTCCATCATTTCTGGACTCACCCTTCCTTGGATTCCATCTATGATAGCTTTTAAGGAGCGCTTGTGCTGCATCGATTATAGGTAGCCCCTCTGGTTTTCTACCCCGAAAGACTGCCTAATTTCTAGCCTTCCACATATTCCACAATATTACAGCCACCATGTCCAGGTTTGGAGGATTCGTTTTTTTCTCTTTGAGTTGACAAAACCATTCTTCTATCATTGTCAAGCCCTTACGTGAAATTTTGATTTGCAGTTCAGTGTCCCAAATTTGTCTTGTCCACGGACACAGCAAGAACAAGTGTTCGACCGTTTCCTTCTCAAAGTGGCATAATGGGCATATAGGGTCAGGTAAAATTTTCCTTCCATACAAGTTATCTTTTGTTGGGAGACAATAGTTGCATAAATTCCACATAAAAATCTTTATCTTGGGTGGGATGTGCAAATTCCATATGTCTTTCCAGAGTGAGGGGGGAGGTTGAAAGGAGGTTGTAGCCTGATTCTCCTGAAAGTGTGCTCTGTCCTCCTTGATGTAGTTATACGCACTTTTCACTGTATATTTGCCTGCCTGCGTGCCAATCCATACAAGCTTATCCATTTCTGTTTTGGGCTTTATAGGAATAGTCAGAATTTCTTCCACTAAATGTTCATCAAAGTGTGCTGCTATTTTAACTTCATCACATCTCCCTTGTTCTTTATCTATGATTTCTGAGACCAAATAAGGTTCATTAGCTTGCACTGGACCCTTAATAATACCTCTGTGCAGCCATTTATCCTCCTTGATTTTAATTTGAGATCCATCTCCTACTTTCCACATGATTTTTGGTGCTATAGAATCTCTTCCTAGGACCAGGCTTCTCCATCCCCATGAAGGTCGAATGCCATTTGCTACATGCCATAAATCCGTATATGGATAGTATAACCCCTTGAATAATCTGCCCCAAAGAGAATATGGTTGTTGTACCAATCGCCATGCCTGTTTCCCTAACATTGCTCTGTTAAAAGAGAGAAGATCTCTAAAACCCATACCACCTCTATCTTTCCTGATTTTCAATAAATCCCATCTTTTCCAATGAATGCCTTCTTTCTTTTCATTAGTTTTCCACCAAAAAGAAGCAATTTTCTGTTCAATAGTCTTGCACACAGATACTGGGATTTTAAATACTGACATGGCATATTGAGGTAGTGTTTGAACTACTGTTTTCAGCATGACTTCTTTTCCAGCTTTAGATAATAGCTTCTCCCTCCAACTTTCCAATTTTGAGCTAATTCTCCCGAGTACCCATGCAAACATTTGTTTTTTCGACTCTCCCCAGTCCGAGGGAATACCCAAATATTTGCCGGTTTTATCCATAATAGGAACCCTCAATTCCCTTGCCATATTCTCTTTCAATGTTTGAGGGCAACCTTTACTAAAAAATATGCCCGATTTGTTCAAATCAATCTCTTGTCCAGCAACTACACAATATTGATTCAAAATCATAGCCAGGTTCTGACATTCTAGGATGGTACCATTCATGAAAAAGATCAAATCATCGGCAAATAATAAGTGAGAAAGTGTAGGGCAATGTCTATTTAGCTTGATTCATGTAATGCTGCCATTTTCTACAGCTTGCTTCATCAAAGAGGATAACACATTTGCTACAATAATAAAAAGATACGGAGATAAAGGATCCCCTTGCCTGAGTCCTCTGGAAGGTTGAAAGTACTGTAGGGGTTCGCCATTAAATATGACGCTAAATGTGACCGTAGTAACACATAGCATCACCAATTTCACCCATTTCTCATCAAAACCAGTTTTTAAAAGGCACGCCTCCAAGAAATCTCATTCCACTCGATCATATGCCTTCTTCATATATAATTTCAGAACTGCTTGAAACTTCTTTTTTCTGTTCCTAGTTCTAATTTGATGCAATACTTCTTGGACAATAAGGATATTATCTTGGATTTGCCTCCCTCCAACAAAAGCACTCTGTTCTGGGGCTATAATTTATGTTAAGAGGGGTTTGAGTCGATTAGCTAGCACTTTGGAGATAATCTTATAGCCAAAATTGCATAAACTAATTGGACGATACTGGTCCAATCTTTCAAGGTGCTGGACCTTCGGAATAAGGGAGATATTTGTTGTATTCAGAGCTGGTGATAGTTGTGTATTAGCCATAAATTCCCCCACCTCCTTGAATATGTCCCATTTAATGTCTTCCCAATGATGGTGGTAGAATAGACCATTAAGACCGTCCGGGCCGGGGGCTTTATTAGCTCCTAGCTGAAAAGCAGCATCTGTGACTTCATCTATCGTAACTTCAGCTAGTAAATGTCTATTCATGTCATCTGTTACTTTTGCAGGTAGTTGGTCTATCACTGGCTCAAAATTTCGAGGTCCATTGGACTGATATAACTCCCTGAAGAATTGCACAGTATGATCTCTTAACTGATTCTGCTCAACCAGCCATGTATTCTCTGTGTTTTGCAACATAGAAATTTTGTTTCTCTGTCTTCGTTGTATAGTTGTCGCATGAAAGTATTTGGTGTTATGATCTCCCCATTTCAGCCAATTAATTCTTGATCTTAACCCCCAGTACATTTCCTCTTGTCTTCCAAGCTCATCAATTTCATTATGTAGCTTTTTAAAGAGTGCCTTATTAAAGACATCAGAACTATTATTAGTAAGTTCTTCTAGTTCCTGCTTTAATAGGCTGATTCGCTTCTTGCCATTCACAAATTTCTTTTTACTCCACTTGGATAGTTCCTTTTGAACAGCCTGTAGTTTACCAACTAATTTGGTCGGGTGCTAATTTTTAGATTTCCATGCTTCTAACACCACTTCCCTGCATTCTTCACTTTCAATCCAAAAAGCCTCAAATCTGAATCGTCGTTTCCTTCTACTTTGATTTGGTTGCAGAGACAGAATAATAGGACTATGGTCTGAGCCGACTGCTGGAAGAGCAAAGACTTCAGATTCAGGGTACATCAGCCGCCATTCAATGGTACACACTACTCTATCAAGTCGTTCTTTCACAAATTCTTGTCCTTCCCTGTTGTTAGACCAAGTAAACGCACATCCTTTGCTATCTATTTCCATTAAAGAGCATGCATCCAGGCAATTTCGAAATGCTGTCATTCTGAAATTTTCAGCCATCCTCTTCCCCACTTTTTCCCAATAAAAAAGAACTTCATTGAAGTCTCCTAAGCACACCCAAGGTAGAGTATTAATATAACTTATCTGTCGCAAGCTGTCCCACAGTTGTAACCTCTTTGAGTAGGTATATGGCGCATGAACAAAGGTAATCCGCATTTTTTTACCCATGACCCCCTCCTCACAGTTTAGATTGACAAAGCTTTCATCCATTGAGTCTATTTCCACGATAATCCGATCATCCCACATAAGAGCCAAACCGCCCGCCGAACCCACTGGATCAACTACAAAACAGTTCTGAAATTGAAGTTTTCTCCTCACTCTCTGCACAACTTTAGTTTTATTTTTTGTTTCCATTAAAAAAACCAACGAGGGCTTGAACTGAGCCGTAACGGCTCTCAATTCTCGAACTGTCAAAGGTGTGCCCAACCCTTGACAGTTCCAACAAAGTATATTCATGGTTCATTTGGTGGCTTATTAGGGCTAGCCACCACAGCCCATGCTGCCATTTCTTCAGTCATTAGAATGGGAGTCTCTAGAAGTTGCGTCTCATCTAGAACTTTTTGAACCAGAGTACTTGTCATCTGCACGCTGCCTTTTCTTTGTTTCTTGAATGAGTGGGTTTTATGTTGGGATAGATTTTTCTTTTTGCTACTGTCAGATGTATGTGTTGGCTGTAAATCTGTATTTTGTAGATGCTCCGGCCTGGTAAGCATAAGTATTCTCTTGTGCACATACCCCTCATTTGAGATGCTATGGTTAGGTCCTCCCTGCTGGAAATTCTGATTGATAATGGGAGTAATAGGCTGACCGATTTCCATAACTTCACGTTGTCTTTGTTGTTCAGGGGTTCCGGGAATAACTTCTTCTACGTTGGCTTCCAATGACACTTGATGATAGAACACCTTCCAGAATGGGCTGTGTTCAGAGTTTTCTGCTTTCATCCAACTTCCAAAACAACCTCCCAGCTCAGTGGTGAATTTTTCCTCATCATAAGGTATGTCTTGACAATAGTTGGCATAATGCCCAATTTTACCACAAGAATAACAGTAAAATGGCAATCATTCATATTTAAAGTCCAGCCAAACTTTCTTACCCCCCATGGCTCATCAATTGTCCCACTCTCAATTCAATTTCGACATCTATCTCCACTTTCGCCTTCCCAATTTTCTGAAAAGCAGGGCCTCTGGCATCTGTTTTAACCTCCAGCACTTTCCCCATTGAACTAGCTATCTTCTTTATCATGCTCTCAGAATTTTCGATTTGGTTAAAAAGCCATTTTATGACCCAAAAAAAAAAACTGACCTTTGGCCACAAACGAATGTCCGCGATTCCAATTCTGGTATTCATCTAACACGTGGTCCTACTGTTTGGATCTGTGCTTGGATATTGTCGGTATTTTACTGAAAAGTTGATTTGTGACAGGCGATAATGTGAATGGACCTTAGCTGTTGCTAGTCTTTTTTCATCATTCACCATTGAGCTTCTGATACTCGGAAAACTCTATATAATGGATCAATAATTTAACAGATGTCCAAGTCCAAAGGTGTCCCAAAAGAGAGAGGCCACTGTTAGTTCCGACCAAATGGAGCGAAGGGTGCTAGAAGCAGCTCGGAAGGGCAATATCCATGAGCTGAATGACTTGATCAGCAGCAATGAGCAAATCCTCGAGGAGATGGCTCTCGAAGGAGCCGGCCACACGCCGCTGCACGTCGCTTGTGTGGGCGGCCATTTGGATTTCGTCCGAGAGCTCCTGAAGCATATGCCGAAGCTTGCGGAAAAAGTGGACCCGCGTGGTTTCAGCCCGCTGCACATCGCGGCAGCTCGTGGTGATGTTGAGATCGCGAAGGAGCTCTTGAAAGTGGGTACACACCTGTGCTCCGTGGAGGGACGGGAGAGAAGAATCCCTTTGCATTATGCCGTCATCCACGGGGAGGTCGGTGTCGTGGAGATACTGCTATCCACTTCACCTGAGTCTGTTGAAAAGACAACCGCCCGGAAGGAGACCGCGCTTCACCTCGCCGTGAAGAACAACCGGTTTAAAGTGCTGGTTCCGTTGGTGGAGCATCTGAAGCAGCACACGAAGGAGCAGGTGATCAATTGGAAGGACCACGAAGGCAACACTGCCTTGCATCTCGCTGCTGCCAGCAAAAATTTCGAGGCAAGACTCGTGGCTCCCTTATTTTATCGCACTTTTCTTTGTACATTAGGCTGTTAATTTGGTAAAAGTACAAAAAAAGTCATAAACCTATTGCATTGGAACCAATTTAGTCATAAACCTTTTAATATTTGTACTAATTCAGTCGATCTGGCCAATTTTGGCCGGCCGGCATGAACGCCGACTAGTGGTTGGACACTAATGTGGCAATTTTTTAATTTATTTTAATTTTATTTTAATTTTTTTTTCCTTTTTTTTCCTCCCATCTTCCTCCTTGGACTATTCCGACATTGGCCAATGAGCCTCCAATGAGGCTTGCTGGCCACTGGGCGAGGGTCGCCGCCCTTCGCCCAGCCTCTCCCAAGGCCGCCAGCGGGGAGGCTTTCCTTGGATCTGGGCGAGGCCATGGCGACCATCACCAGGGCGGAGGTGAGAGCTTCTAGGCTAGAGGCTCGTTGGCCATTAGGCAAGGGCCAATAAGCCCTCGCCAGTTGTCAGTGAGGGTCGCAGCCCTTGCCTGCGGCCAGCGAGGCTAACGTAGCCCTCGCCAGGCCTTGCCGCGAGCGAAGACGGCCATTGCCAGCAGAGGCCACCTTTGCCCGCGGTAAGGCCAACCTTACCCAAATTTGGGTGAAGCCTCCTTGCCGACGGCCCTAGGAGAGTCTGGGCGAAGGGCGGCAACCCTCATCGACGGCAAGCGAGGGCTTCGCGGCCCTTGCCTAGTGGTCGGAACAGTCCAAGGAGGAAGAAGAGAGAAAAGAAAAGGAAAAAGAAAAGAAAAAGGAAAAAATTCAAAAAAAAAAATAAAATTATATATATATATATATATATTGAAAAATTGCCACGTCAGCGTCCGGCCACCGGTCGACGTCCACGTCAGCACTGGCCAGCCAAAATTGACTGGATAGATTGAATTGGTACAAATATTAAAATATTTAGGACTGAATTGGTCCAATTGAAAAGCTTATGACTGAATTGGTCCAATTGAAAAGCTTAGGACTGAATTGATACAAATACAATAGATTTTAAAAAAATTTGGTACTTTTTCTTGTTACTTTGGTATCCCTACCATATGCGAAAATCTTCCATGCAAAGGAATTTATTTGATCATCACGGGAATATAAGATGTTCTGTCTATGCAAAAAAAAAAAAAAAACATTCTGTAGTATCTTAATGTCTAAAAATCAATGAGGATAAACAAAGATGGGAAAGAGTTGCAGGTGGTCGACTTCCTGCTCCGTGGGCATGCTCTGGAGTACGAGGTCGTGGAGGTGAACGCCCCCAACGAGAGTGGCTTGACGCCACTAGATGTCTCAACTCCCTCGCAAAGGGGAGCACGAGACAGAGAGATCAGAGAAATTCTCGTACGAGCGGGAGCCAAACACGGAGCTTCAAGACCAGTCTCGGGGGACGACGACGATATCGAGGCAGGTAACGGTCATCAATCAAATGGGGAACCAGTCTCGAATGCTCCTCAGCCATTATCACGTTTGACAATTAAAAATTCGAACGTAGATGATGGAAAGAGGTGGGGCAAGATTGAGGTCATGCTGGTCGTTGCAGGGCTCATCGCCAACGCGACCTACCAATCCGTGCTTCAGCCTCCAAGCGTTGTGGAACTTATAAAGACCAACAATGCTTCCGGGGGATCCAACAATACTGCCCCTGCCCCTGCCCCTGCCCCTGCACCCCTGACAGAGAAGAAAATAACTTATGGCGCGAACCTGGTGTACATCCTTTTCCTGGGAGGCAACACATTTGGATTCTTGGTGTCGATCCAGATAATCATTTGGCTCACCAAAATGATCCAAGACAAAAAGAACCGACAAGACAAAAATATCCAAATGGTCCAAGAAGAAGAGAAGCAAGAACGGTACGTCTTCTGGCTGATTATGCTATCTATGATCGCAATGGTTCTAACTTACTTTTGCTTCACGTTATCCCTGGTGATCACATCAAAGGGTGGTGGGGACAAAAAGGCCCTGAATGCGTTGCCTCTTATGATAGCAGTTTTCCTTCTACTGATACAGAAGAGGCTGGTGATGATTTTAAAATTTTTCTCGGAGCTCTTTCGATTCTTGGGCCGTTTGCGCAATAGTAACTGGGAACAAAGTCTTGGTCGTCAATGATGGTGGTATTTCTCTTTCCTTGAGGTTGAGCTAAGACATGCGAGCCTTTAGCAGTATAGAATTGGAGTTTGTTTGATGACGTCAGGTATTAGATTGATGTCCCTGATTCTCTGTAGTTGAGTGTGTGATGTCTGCAAGTGATCCACTGTATTATGTCTCCCTAATAAATTGTGTTGTGAGTTTATCTGACGTTTGTAACTTCGTGAATAACGGTCGAGATTTTGAGATGTGGCTTCGCGAGTTCTGTTCTAAGTACTCATTTGGTCTTTGCTACTTCGGATGGATTGGCCATGATGTAAAACATCTTTGTGAGGTTGAGAATGAATTTTCTGCTAGAGCAGGTGGAAGATTTAAGGGAGATCAAGCAAGGAAATAGAAAAAAGAACATAATGGAGGTGGCAAAGAAGGAAGAAGAAGAAGAAATAGAACATAAGGAACTAGAAAGAACAAAGGTTTTTCTATTAAAAATATCTAATTGAGTTGAAATTGCAAATCATCAATGACGCATTGAGGGAGCGAAGTGCATATAGAATTGGCACATTAAACTTTAACAGCAACGATGGATGGAGAGTTAACGTGGGGCCATATTTTCGGTAAAAACATGAATATTGATGATTTTTTATAAAATTAAAAAAGTTGGAAACAGAATTGAGATCCAATTGAAAGTTTATGCTTTTTAAGTGAATTGGGGCTTTAAAATAGGTAGACTAATAAACTTATAAAAAAGAACACCCACTAAATCCACAAGCTTTCCAAACGTCGAAGGAAATAGACAATCTACCTCTATAATATAATATAAAACGAGTCTCACGTCATGATTGCGTATGAACTTATCTCATTTTTTTCCCCTCACAAAAAAGATGGTACTTAGTTATGAGCTCCATCAACCATAGAGAAAGGTGCTTTCATAAGTACCGTCCATTCCACAATTTTAGGAGTACAAAATTAACTTTCATCCAATTTCCACACACAAGGAGTTTCAAAGTTAACAAACCCAATCTAGCACTAAGGTGTTTGGTTTAGAGATAAAGAGGCCGGTTGTCATCTGAACTCCGATTGTGAACAAATCTTTGAACGGCTTGTGGTGCTTAATTGCGACACATTTCGTGTGGAGAGATTTTGTAATTGCTAGCATCTCAATGGGCTTTGGGTCATGGATAGAATAGAATAATTATCCTTCATATGAAAATTAGATAAGAAAAGTGTGAGATTAGTGACAGCCACAGAGGACAATCATTTGAAAAAGTCACAGAGGCAATTGGCCTGCACATTAACTATATTGTTGACACCTAAATTTTGGCGGCCAATTTAGTCATTAGGGGTTAATTTTATTTTTTATAATTCATTTGCATAGCATTAATTTTAGGTGCGTTTATTTTTAATTTACATGTTTTGCATTTTTTAGGACGGCGGATGGGTCGAATTAATTGTTTTTGAGTTTAAATTAATGGGCCGGACTAAGCCCATGAAACGTGCAAAATTGGCCCGAGCCCGTTTTCTTTTAATGACAAAAATTACCTAAATCGAGATTTGATATGATATTGCGGTGGTTTTTCGAATTTAAAAGAATCGGGTTGAAATCTTATCTTTAGTCTTTAGGTGATAACATTTTTTTGAAAATATTAAGGAGATAAGGATTTTTGTGATTCGGAGGATATAAGGAAATTTCGAAATATTTTGATAGGATCACATTTTTTTTGGCTATAAAAGGTGTACGTAGGGTTCGGTTTTGAGGGGCCACAAAGAGAAAATAACAAAAGGAGGAAAAAATATTCACGCAAGCGTTTTGCTCTGGTTCTCGGTTGCTCTTCGGCGGTGATCTTCCATCTTGGTGATCCAGAAGAGTCCCTTGGCAATCATCAAGGAGTCCAGGTGTCTAACGATTCCACTACCATATCTACGTGGTCCCCTGGTCAAAGTTTCGTAGTCAAGCAACAGCCAAGCAAGCTCTTGGTCAGAACTGGTGCACTCTTGATATTTTTTGTAGGTTTTCCGGCAAATCATCGAGCGCCCAATACTCTTCACCGCCATGCATCTCAGCACTTTCTGTCACAATTGTTCATGAGTGATACGTGCATGGTGGTGTCCACTTCAACAACACACCCTCATGGTCAAAGTTTTGATAATCAAATAAGACCGTAAAAAAACCAAATTCGGTCAAGAAGGTTGAAGGGTTAGCAAGGTTTGTTTTTGGACAAAGTAACAAGGCCGAAGAAAACTTCTTTGGGATTGAATCTTCCTTGAAGACGTTGCAGCAGCTCCTTGCGCCATCACACCTCATCGACGTCCAGCGTCTACCGAACTTTGCCTTTTTCGTCGTCCTTTGCAGGTTATCCAGTGACATAATCGCGATGGATTTTTCTTCCAATGACCGGTGTCCAGCGACACCATAGCCGCTGCCCTTGCACCATCCATAGCCGCGCCGAGCTTCCTTCGTAGTTCAATCTACCAATTGGATTTTTTTAACAAAAAAAATCCAAATGATTTCTTTATTTGATAGGTTTATTTTTAGGTAGATTTATCTTATTAGGTAGATTTAATTTATTAGGTAGATTTGTTTTATCTTATTTTAGTTTTTTTGATATTTTTATCTCCTTGTTCGAAATATTTTCCAATGCATGATTGAAATTCCAACATGGATGGCCCCTCAGATTAGGGATTGACAGTCCGATTTTCACGCCCGAAATCCGACTCGCAATCCCTTGCAAAAAATCGACAATCCGATCTCATGCTCGAGATTCGATTCGCGATTTATTTTTAAAATTGGACAACCCGATCTCATGCGCGAGATATGGTTCGCCAATTTGTGGATATCAATCTTATCTTGTTAGATGTGCTGTCGTGTCGTTTGAGTCGATTTTGTTTTCGTAAAAAATTGAGTTAGATTAGGTTTATCGTCTTAGGGTTATCTTGCATATCTAGAATAGGAGATTTATTTATTTTGAATTTTGAGTCATGAAAAAGAAAAGAAAAAAGTGCATTCATTTAGGATGTTAGTTTTTTTTTATTATCTGAATTGCATGTTTAATTTTAATTTCGAATTTTATAAAAAAAAAACACAAAAAAAATCATCATGCATATATCATTTAGAATTAATGCATTATTTGCACGTCATGGCATTTTAGAATAAATTAAGTGTTTTATTTTAAGTTTAGATTTATTTTTGCATCTTAGGATAGAACTTGTTAGATTAAGATAATATCTTAGTTTAAATTAGGATTTAGTCTGACCCGATCCTTAATATAAACTAGATAGAATCTTAATCTAGATAATTATATTTTGCATTTTCCTTAATTTCGAATTTCATACAAATTTGTTTTAGGATAAATTAGTTTCAATTTCTAGAATATGTTGCATTTTTTTCTAGAATAGAAAATTCATGTGCACGTCATATAGAATTAGGTTCATGAAGTGCATGTCATTTAGTGATTATTATTAGGTTCATTTAATTAGAAGTTGCCTGTCATTAGAGTTAGGTTATTTGATTAATTTAGATTGCATATTTAATTATTGCATTTCTTTAGAAATTACCTTTACTCATGTCATATAGTTTAGGTCATGTTACCATGTCATATCAACTCATGTTAGATTAATAACATTGCATCGCATGATTCTCATTGAATAAATGAAAACAAAAAAGATTGAGTGATTGCTTGTTAATTAGAAATCATATCTAGGATTGCTGATATGAGTTTTGATCTAACAACGCAGATGCTTTCGTTGCTTTGAGGTAAGTTTGTAATTTATTCATTGCTTTCTTGGGTGTTAAATTGATGGATTGCGCACCCGCATGATCACCTCACATGTTAGAGAAATAAATTTAAAATCAATTCAAGCTGCTTGCCAAACATTTTTTCTAAAGAATGGTACCGAAAGGGCATTAGAGAAATCTAGTGTAACCAAGTCCCCGTACCCATAATCTCTGGTTCGTAGGAGCAAAGTAAATCTCCCGTTGTTTTACTTAGGTGTCTAATCGACCTACCCTAAACTGATTAGTGGCGACTCCTAGTTAAAAATCAATTGCACGTTAAGAACTTAAACCTAAGTCGCGAATTGGTATGGGCTTGGGAGAGCCCGAGTTAAGTTTAGGCTTAACAATCCATTAGCCTAATTTTAGGTGGCAAACCCGAAAAAAATTGGGTCGCGACATATATTTCCACCGAAAAGAGTTAACTGAAGAGAAAAGACATTGCCTCTATGATATATGAGGTTTGCCAATGAGAAACATGGGTATATGCTACCAAAAAAAAAAGTGTCCAATTCCTTTAAAATACACAAACTTTAAATGGAATCTTTATTTTGGCCCGAACTCTCTCTCATGAAAGAATCATCAACTCTTACTCCGTACTTGAATCTTAGCTCCCTAAAGTATTCATCCAATATTGCCACTAAAGGTTTGCATGTCAATTTCACGAGTGCATGTCTCTTTTCCGCTCAATTTGATATTTTTTATAGAAAAAATAATTTTCTATATTTCCTTATTTTCTTTCTCTTTTGTGTTCCTTGCACCCTCCATTAATGGAGGTGGAGCTGCTAGAGCTCAAATATGTATCAACAATTTTCATCTTAAACTCTCTAATTTTCCTTCTATCTTAGCTCCTATTCAATCTCACCAGTTGACACCTTAGTTTCACATGACACAGGATGATGAGCCATAACAATAAAAGGTCAAAAGCCACAACGTCAAATTATATTTCTATTTTGCTTATCGACGACCTAAGTGAGTTCAGATTCACTTAACCACATCTATTTTATCTCTCCAATAGGTTCCCTCGGTTCCTATAATAATAAGGTGGATGCACAAATGCAAGCTCTTAATGATGAAAGAGAAGGAACTACAGCATGGATGATCTTTTGTATTGTGATCCCTCGTTCCTTGTTCTACTTACGATAACTAGGAAATTCTATATATCTCTCTTGATTTTACAAATCTCCCTTAATTCTCAGGATTGTGCATATATCTCATTTGATTATTCATATCTTTAATCGATTCTAATTGATCGTAAATCAATATTGTAATATCTTGTTAACTTAGTCATCTTCTATAGCCTTATTGAACATGTAGATATAACACAATTATTTCTTCTGCATATTCTTAAAATGGCGTTAGAGTCAAGTCATGCTTTAATTTATTTCATATGTATGGCCCCACATGCCAGATCCAAAGAGAGAGAGAGAGAGAGCAGGAGGGTATTGAAAGTATCTCACCATATTCATCTATGAGTTTTATGCTATTTTATATACATGTCTCCTCCTGTTAGTTTAGGCTTTTGAGTTGAACTTTTTCACACATTAGGACCTAGATTGATTGTCAAGCTCACGCTTCTCCTCATCGATGTTCATAATCTTCTTTACATGGCCTCTCTCCACCACAGCTTCACGGGGCCTCACCCATCGCCACCGAGACCTTCGACGCGGCACCACGACCTCCAGCAACCCCTCCGCAATGGTTGGCAGTTGTCAAAAAAATCTCCTTGGAGCTCGTCCGAGACCCTTATTTCTTGTTCCAACTTTTCAAGCTTCAAGAAGGCATTTTTAACGGCCACCATCTTCACTCAGCCATCCTCAAAACTCTATAGACCCAACTGCAACCTCAAATTTCGGGTCATGATCGGGGGTCGCGCGACTCCACACCGAGGTTGTGCGAATTAGAGGTGTTAAACGGGTGGGTTGGGTCGGGTTTGGGTCGGGTCATTAATGGGTCGACCCAAATGGACCCATTAACCCATTTATGACCCATTTATGTCTAATGTAAATTGTTCGACCCATACCTGACCCGACCCATACCCAACCCATACCCGACCCGACCCATATTAATAATATTTTCATATTTAACCAAATTTAAGAAAACTTATTCTTATGTTTTTTTTAAAAGATTATATTACTAAAAAACTTCCAAACAATATAAATCTAATCAATAATTTTTCAATTTTTTACAATTTTTCAAAAAAATTATATATATATATATATATATATATATATATATATATATATATTTTAAAACTAAAATAGTTTTATACAACACAAATTTAATGGAAAATTTGTATAATTTTTAAAATAATTATTTTAAAAATCGAATTTTAAATATTTTTATTTCAAAAAATAAATTTTAAATTTTTTTATTTTTTAAATTTTGTTTAAATTATTTGTATTTTTAAAAAATAAAAATTTAATTATTTTTATTTTTAAATTAAGTTTTTAATTATTTAAAAAAAAAAATATTTTTATTTTTTTAAAAATTAATTTTTTATTATTTTATTTTTATTTTTAAAATATAATTTTCTTTTTTTTTTCTTTCTTCTTCCTCTGGTCGCCGGCACGGCGATGGCCGGCGACCGGCCAGGCGAGGCTCGATCTCGCCGGCGTCGGGCGAGCTCGAGCTCGCCAAGGTCGGCGAGGCTCGAGCCTCGCTCTGGCGAGCCTCGAGCGAGGGCGAGCCTCGCCAGATCCGGCGAGCTCGAGCTCGCCCGACGCCGGCGAGCTCGAGCCTCGCCTGGCCGGTCGCCGGCCATCGCCGTGCCGGCGACCGGAGGAAGAAGAAAGAAAAAAAAAAGAAAAAAAGAAAAAAGAAAAAAGAAAATAATATTTTAAAAATAAAAATAAAATAATAATTTTTAAAAAAAAAATAATTAAAAACTTAATTTAAAAATAAAAATAATTAAATTTTTTTATTATATTTTATTTTTAAGAAGAAAGAAAATAAAAAGAAAGAAAAAAAAAAAAGAAAATAAAAAATAATTATATTTTTGGTTTTTATAAAAAAAAAATTATAAAGTTAAAGAGAGGAGACTAGAGAGATAGTAAAATTTTGAGTTAAAATAAAGGGGATCATTTTTAATGGGTTGATAAATGGGTCTTAAATGGGTCAGAGAGCTGACCCATTTAAGACCCGTATATCTTATCCTTGACCCATTAAAACACATTATAGGTGTTTTAAGAAAAAAAACTTGACCCATTAACAACCCATTTAACCATAAATGGGTCCATAAATGGGTTGTGCAACCCATTTAACACCTCTACTGCGAATCCGATTTGAGCTCTAGCACCTCTATTAATGGAGTTTGCAGGAAACAAACAAGAAGACAGAAAGAACGAAAGAAAACTGAGATGGAAAATTTCTGGTTTTTATTAAGTATCCAATTGAGCTGAAATTCCACATCGTCAATTTCATTGGCAACTTTGAGACAGACACCAATCAAGAGGTACTTTGAGAAAAATGCTCCACTTCAAGAGTTTTTTTAAACTTTTCTCACTTCTTAATTTCTGATGGATTAAAAAGCCATTTAATGACCAGATGAACGACCCATTGGCCAAAAACCCATGCGCACGAATTCAATACAGGTTTTTTTTTTTTAATACATACTCCTTTTGTTCGATCTTACCACAAAAAAATGCGAAAGCTAATGAATCTTAATATTGAAGTCAAACATGAGAAATCAGATTACTAAAGAATTCAATGAAAAATAATAAAGAGCACGAGAGTTTTGCGTGATTTGATTCAAGTGACAATATCTGTTTCATGGAAGAATTAGTTGCTTAAAACTTACTAATAAATTACATATCGTAGAGTTACAATCATTCTCACGCTTGAATATTTTACAACCATAAAGTATACCTAAATCAATATATAGATGTTCAAACAATGAGTGGGCTCCTAAAGATGGGGTTGGCCGAACCTTGAAGGGAAGTTCTTGAAGATTTTTGCCGGCTACAATTGGAACTTCATTTCCTAGATTTTTTCACGCACCTAAAGATAGTGGCAACAATCCAGATTTTCCTGATTAATTCCAAGTCAAGTCTTATTTCAGCCGCTTGAACTCGAAACGCATATTCACACAAATCTTCATCTTAACTCAATGTTTATAGTCGAGTCACAATACTCATCATTAATGCCAACTCTCTCAACATCAAGACGGCACTCATTCTTTGTAATTTGCCAATTTAGCTCGAAAAAGCTCGAGCTTTGCTAAAGGAATGAGCTCAATAATCATCATCATCTTTTTACCGTCCATAGAATAGTTTATTTATGAAACTGGAAGGCATGAGCACGCTTCACACATATACTTCGTTGTTCTTATGAATAATTGAAAATATACCACCCGATCTAAATCTTTGTGTAATTCATGAGCAATCATACTAAATTGTAATGTGAATTTATTCATCGATTAAAATATAATTTATCCATAGAATAGTTCGTACATTAAATGACTTTTAAGGATAGGATAGAATTTAACGATTATCTTTACCCGTAAAAGTTACCCCATCGGATCAAAATACCACTTGCCTTTAAGCAAATTTTCCCTACACATCTAAAAAAGCCTAAAACACATTTCATCACTCTTCTCCGATAGCCAGTGCACCAGCCACCTTGCCATCACGACCGACGTTGCGCTGCCTAATTCCGCCACATCGCCGCACTACACCGTCGAACTATCTCTCTCCTCCCTCAGTCCCGCGGTGAACCCGACCTAGGGCTCGCTCGTGCAACGCCATGAGCTCAACCTCTGCTGTCACAGTCGCAGCATGAAACGGCAGCCTAAACGTCGAACTTCCTTATATCTACCCGAGGCTGGCGACCCCCGATCTGCCGTAGCGGGTCCTTTACTACCCGAAGAGAGAGAGAGAGAGAGAAAGAGAGAGAGAGAGAGAGAGAGAGAGGAATTTGATCGGTGACGGCGGCTCGAGGGTCGTCATGCACGGACTTCTCAATGTTTATGCTCTGAAGTTTATGAAAAATGATATATAAATAGATAAAGAAACATCTAAATCATATTGACAAATCGTCATGATTTTGTCATTTATTTTGGTGAATTCAAAATATAAAAGAAAAAGAATTAGAATTAGAAATTTACACAACCATGTAAAAAGTAAAATTGCCTAAAGAAGATATGATCCAAATAGAACAAATTAATTCTGACAAAATTAAATTATTCCCACAAAGTCATCACACTGTACTTGATCCTCAGAGCAAGATGAGGCTGAATATTAGATTAGAACTAAACAACTAATTAATTAATCGAGAGTAAACTGCACCTCCTACTTGATGAAGTTCACTCGGACATAGCCCACACGTAATACTTGCCCATCTGGACCAGCGTCCTGAGCAAGAATGGCACGAAGCTGGTGAAGAGCTGTCCTGCAACTGTTACGGCGAGTTGGGAGAGGCAGCCATCGACACAGTGGCCACCATGACCTCGAGGAAGAACGGGAAGCCCAGGTGAGAGAGATGATGAGGTAGATGGAGGACAAGACAGGTCCTTATTGGAAGGCGTAAATGGCCTGCCGGGGGAGGTGGTCACTGGAGCTGTCCTGCCAGATGCCACCCCGAGTGTTTTGCGGGGAAGTGACCCCAGTCTGGAAGGCGATGGCTGCGATGAGGGCGGCGACCACAAGGAGGACGTTGTGGACCTCTGTTGGGGAGTCACGGCCGTGGTGGTTGAGCAACACCTTGATCAATTTCGTCGGGCTCTCTCGAGGATTTGCCACTGGAGAGAGAGGAGGTGAACTCTGGTGATATTTCCCGGGAAAACTTTTTTGAAGAAAATAATGGACTTTTCTGGCAATTTAGTCAAATATAAAGTGATGGCCGTGACCATGAAAAGAGTCTGTAGAATGTTTTGTCGTGGGACGCACACGCAAGGCTTCATCGTCATTGGAGGGACTGTATTGCCCTAGTATATTTTCAAAAGGCTCAATCCATTAAAAGACGTTCTAGTTTCAAGTGGTCTCTTGCTTTTCATTTATTTTTGTCGATTCGATGAGGACCTTTTGGAGGTGAAAGAGTCCAATCATTTGTAGTTTCCTTACGGTAGATGGTTGAGAGATGAGTCGGGGCACGTTTGGTAACGATTCTGTTCCTGAGAACAATTTTTGATCATAAATTATTATTTTTTTTTTGGTGAAGGGTAATAATATATAGAGCTTTAACCAATTACAAGAAGGAACAGGCACCACAAAACTTGCACTCAAGAAGACACAGGCGTCTACTCGAGTGAAAGGGCGCCGTCCACAAAATACCGCAAGGCGGTCAAGAGATCAAAGCAACAAGGGCCTAGACAGGACGCCCAAGAGACAGCCACGCAGGGCCAAGAAGAAACAACAAGAAGGAACAAGGAAGGCCACGCAGGGCCGGGACAAGAACAGCAAGGAAAGACAGACCGACCAAGACCGAACAGCAAACGAACGGACCGACGAGTCAAGGAAGAAAGTCGATCCAGCAACGGCACCATCTGAAACTGCTGGGGTGGGCTAGAAGGTAGGGGCTGAAGGATTGAAGATAGAAGGGTCAAGCCCCCAGTTCGTTGTAATCTCCTGTTCGTCGGGCTATCAACAACGTTCCTAAAGGTTAAGGCTTTATCCTTCACAGCTATAATAAGATGCTTCTTAATAGCAGCAACCACAACCGGAAGATCTCTAAAGAGGATGTCATTCCTATATTTCCAAATGAGATAGCAAAGTGCGCCAAAGGAGAAACGACCAATGGAATGAAGGAAGTCTTTACCAGAGAGGAATCTCATAGCCCAATGAAGATTATTAGCCCAAGTTCCATTCCTCCAAGGGAGGTTGCACTTGGCGGCCCAAAAATACACCACACTAGCGGTGATGCAACAACTGAAGAAGAGGTGGTCAATGGAGTCCGGAACTAGCTTGCAAAAGGCGCAAACTTCGGTACCAATTCTACCATGCGACATGAGAAAGGCTTGGGTAGGCAGGCGGTTCTTGACAATCAGCCAGAGATTAAATTGGTGTCTCGGGGTGATGGCGTTACTCCAAATAAAGGAGGCCCAAGGGACTCTTACCTTCTTTCTTCTAAGGGAATGCCAAGCCGAGGCGACCGAGAAGACCCCAGAAGGACTGTCACTCCAAGTCAACCTATCCGGAGCCTCAGAGAGGGTCGGAAGGGGAATATTCCAGGAATCTAGCACTGATCTGAAAGCTAGACCCGCCGAAGAGAAAAGATCTGCAACGACTGCATGCCAAGGCAGTCCTGAGTCAGAGATAATATGCTCGGAACAAAGAAGATTCAAAGGACCACTCTGATTCCAATGATCGAACCACAGTGATGTCGCCTTTCCATTCCCAATTCTCCATTGGAACTTGAGACGGAACTCGGATCTGAGATGAAGGATCCTTTTCCAAGCCCAAGAGCAATATGTTGGCGCCTTAGCCACCCAGAAGTTCTTCCTATTAAGAAAAGTAGTATGTACCCATTTGCACCATAAAGACTCCTTATCCGTGAAGAGGATCCAGATGTGCTTCAGCATGGCCGCTTTATTGCACTCACTCAGTCTACGAATCCCAAGGCCTCCTTCTCCCCTAGGGAGACAGACATCGTCCCATGACACCTTAGCACCGCCTCTTCCAAGGGTGGGCCCTTTCCAAAGAAATTGTCTAAGTATCTGCTCAATTCGGTCTAGAACCGCTACCGGAATAATGAACACGCTAGCCCAGTAAGCTTGGATTGCATGGAGTACTGACCTTATAAGCTGAACTCTCCCGGCGAATGAGAGGAATCGATGAGTCCAAGATTGCACCCTAGCTGTTATGCGCTCAACTAAGGATACACAGTCCGCCTTGCCAAGTCTTGAGGAGATGATGGGAGCTCCAAGATAGCGAACCGGCAATTTCCCTTCCACAAATCCGAAGGTATCCTTGATCTGGTTCCTTAAGTCATCCGATCCCCCTGCAATAAATATTTCACTTTTGTTGTTGTTCGGTATAAGTCCACTCCATTCTGAGAAGGTATCCAGCCCATCCTTCAAGAGGAGGATGGAAGCCATATCCGCACGGCAAAAGAGAAATACGTCATCCGCGAAGAAGAGATGTGATAATCGAGAGGTCTTGCACCTCCAATATAAGTTAAAGCGTGGTTGCTCCGCTCGAGAAGTAAGGATCCCTGAGAATACCTCCATAACCAGGGTGAAAAGATAAGGTGACATGGGGTCCCCTTGTCGAAGACCGCGGCTACTAGGGAAGAAACCATGGAGATCCCCATTCAAGGAGACCGAGAACATCGGAGTACGAACGCAAGCCATGATTAGTCGAATAAAATGGTCTGGGAATCGAAAGGCATGGAGTACCATTTCAAGGAAGTCCCAGTCGACCGTGTCATATGCCTTCTTAAAATCGACCTTCACCGCACATTTGGGTAGGTACGGCTGAAGGTGGAAGCCGGCAAATAACTCCTAAGCCAGGAGAATATTATCCCTAATCCGTCGACCTTTGACGAAAGCATTCTGAGATGGGCTTATAATATCCTGAAGCACATCGGCCACTCGATTGGCTAAAAGCTTGGTAATACATTTGTAAATTGTATTGCAACAAGCAATGGGCCTATAATCATTTACCGAAGTAGCATTAGGAACCTTTGGGATCAACACCAGGATGGTGGAATTAATCTCCCTTAACAGTCTCCCTGTCAAAAGGAAGTCCTTAACTGCTTCAACCGTTAAAGGGCCAACAAGATCCCAGTTGCTTTTGAAAAAATCGGCACCGAACCCATCCGGGCTCGGAGCCTTCCCACGAGCAAGAGAGAATATAGTGTCCTTAATCTCTGTCGCCGTAAAGGGACGGGCTAGAGAGATAAGCTGATCCTCTGAGAGCGGACACCGGATGGCTTGCTGCAGGTCATCCATAGTCGGCCTGATGGGATGAGGTCGAGAAGTAAACAGGTTCTTAAAGTGACCAACAAACATGTCTTGTACGACGTTTGGCTCGGATACAAGGTTGCCATTTCTGTCCCGAACCGAGATAATTCTATTCCTTAGTTGCCTTGCTTTTACTGAGTGATGGAAATACCTAGTGTTTTTGTCTCCATTCTCGAGCCAACGGATTCTGGACTTTTGTCTGAAAAAGGCCTCCTCCTGATTTCTCAACTCGATAAAGGTCCTGCGATGGTTTAACTCCAACTCCGCCAAGCGGACATTGGACGGATCATGCTGAAGGTCTACTTGAACTGCAGAAAGAGCATTCCTGGACTGAGCCACCCTGTCGGACAGATTAGAGAAGGAGTATCTATTCAGCATCTTAAGACGACCCTTGAGCGCTTTCAACTTAGTAACCAATCTGAACATGGGTACACCCTCAGTCGGGTTCTCCCACACCTCCCGAAGGATATCCCAGAAGGAAGGGTGTTCCATCCAGAAGTCAAAAAACTTGAAGGGCTTTGTACGACGAACTGGCTGTATCACCTTAACCACCATCGGAGAATGGTCAGAAATACCTGGTAGTAGAAAGGAAGCTTCCGAATAAGAGAAGTGCAAGCTCCATAGTGCATTAACTAGAACTCGATCAATTTTTCTAGTTTTTCGATTAGCACCCGAAGACGTCGACCAAGTAAACCGAAGTCCCACATATCGTAAGTCCTCCAGCTCCGCCCGACGAATGCAAAGATTAAACTCATCAAACGAGGGCGGCCAAGCGGTCGTACCTCCGAACCTATCCGACGGGTCTCTTAAGGCATTGAAATCACCCGCTACCATCCAAGGTAGATCATAGATACAAGAACTCATTCTGACCAAGTCGCTCCACAACGGTCTCCGAGAGACATAAGAGTTCTGAGCATAGACAACTGAGATGCAGCAGGAAGACCCCGTAGAAACCAGTCTGACTCTCCCGTGTATGACCTGATCACTGGAGGATATCACCTCAAAGCAAACCAGAGAAGGGTCCCAACCGACCCATATCCTACCACCCGGAGAAGAATCATAATTGGCTATCCACGTCCACCCCGACAAAAGAACTGACGATAAGGAGCCAAATAGGTAATCCGGGACCTTCGTCTCCAATAAACCCACCAAGGAGAGGCCACTAAAAGTAGCCCACTTACGAACCTCGGCTCTTCTTAAAGGATCCATAATACCTCTAACGTTCCAATAACCGAAAAACATAGAAACTAATTACAAAGAAACAACTGTACAAAAGCGGGGGAAAGGCAGCAAGCCTACCTCTGTTTTTTAGGCTTGCGACGAGAAGTTCCAGCCGCTCCACCCGTCTCTACCCGCTCCGGATCAGGGGCAATAGCAAGCAGTCTCTCTTGGATAGTCTCAACTGTAGTCGAGGCAGCGGGCATAACATGAAAGGGCGAATCAGGGGGGGAATTGTCATCCTCCACCATGGAACCGAAGGAGGCCGCCCCGGCCCCTTCTTTTCCCCGATCAGCGAGAGAGTGGATGGGAGGTGGGCGGGAATCCGCCATTGGAGAGAGGACTACTTTCGGGGGGGCACTAGAGCCCCTAGTCCCCTTTCGAGCGGTGGCACGAAGAGGAGGGATCACAGCAGGAGGCTTTTCCACAGGCCCCTCCGGCCCTAAGGCTGGGGAGGAGAGGGAGGATTCTCCCTCGAAAGTTTCCTTGGTATTCTTCTTTATGGCCCTTTGTTTTTTCGGAGGCTGATCTTGAGTAGAAGGCTCGGCCCGAGGAGCAGGACCCACCTGACCGACCTGAGGATCGCTGATCTCCATAGGGGCGGAGGGCTCGAGTACAGGGGAAGGTGACACCTGAGGAGCGGCGACCTCTACAGGGGCAGACTCCAGGGGAACCGAGAGGGTCAGGAGAGGCGCAGGAGCTGAGGCAGGCTTGGGCGGAACAAGCACTGCAGTATGAAGCGGCGTAGGGGTATCTACCGTCATACATCCTTGCTGAACGACTCCTCCGTTCACTGGGGGTTGACTGGCACTACGCTGTTCTGCCTGAATCACATCCACAGGGGGAAGAGCATTCGGCTGGGGAGGAGTCCTTGATGGATGCCTGGGCATGGGTCGGGCTGCCTGTCTTGGACGTCCAGCATCCTTCTGTTCACGAGGAGGAGCCCGACAATTATGGCCAAAGGCATTGCAATCAGGACACTCCGTCGGAATCCATTCATACTCAATGCTAATATAACGAGCGACACCTTTCAAGACGACCTTGGCCTTCTTGACTCTTGGTTGGTTGGCTGTGATCTCTACACAAATTCTCGCGAAGGAGAGTAGCTTCATTTCGTCTGTCCTTTGGTCAACAAACAGTGGTTTCCCGGCGACGCTTGCAATTGCGCTCATAGACGGCACCGTCCAACATTCAAGGGGCAAATTCCTCAACCGGATCCACACCGGGATAGAGGATTGTTCTTCTCTCTTAAGGTCCATGAGAGGCTTCCATTGACGAAGGATAATCGGCATCCTACCAATTGTCACCGGCCCCTCTTCAAGAATTTTCCTCCTAAACCCGGGGTCCGGGATTTGTAGGAAGAGAAAGCCTTGATCCACGGAAAATATCTCTCCAATTTTGGATCCCCAAGCTTTTCTTAAGGACTTCTCTAGCACACCAAATGGGATCTTCCATCTTCCAATCGGGTAGCCAACCAGACAATCAAGCCATTTCGGATCCATGGCGTCAATTGCTTCATCCGGAAGGTTCACCACAGCCTCCCCATCCTCAAACAAGGGCGGAAAGAAAGCTAAGTCCGATCCTTTCACTGCCAATCGGGCTACATTTACCCAAGAACGCGCCGGGGCGTCATGGTGGCCCGCAGGAGGAGGAGCCGGCCGCCTAGAGGCTGACCGCATACGGCTTCTGCCCCTCGAACGGCGTGGCCTAGAAGAAGAGAGCACCGGTCCTTTCAGCAAGGTCCTCGAGTCGGATGGACCGGATGAGGAGGGTCCTCCCGCACCAGCCTGCATCGACGGCCCTACATCACCAGGCGAGGGGTTTTGGCGGGACGGAGAGTTGCCAGCTAAAGGCCGGCTGGAAGGTGCAAACTCTGCAGCCATTCTACAAACACATGGCGTGCATTTCACCCATAACCCAGAAACTGACCATCAAGGAGAGGGACCAGGCAGCTCTAGAATACAGCAGAAACACCACACCAGCAAGAACCCGCACAGCAAACTCCGCACCAGCACAGAAAAACAGGGGCACAGAACGACAAAGAGGAGCAAATTTTGGATGGGGCGACTGACCTGGGTGAAGAAGGGAGACAAGAGGAGCTTCGGGTGTGCACAGCCTCTGCAGAAGGACGCTGAGCACCAGAACTCCCCAGTTCCGACCAGAGACAATCGCAGAATCTAATTGGCAATTCGTCGAACACCAAGAGTGCGCTCCCCACAGAGGCTAATTCAAACAGAAATCCTTCGGTGGATTTGAATCCAGGACCACTAGGAAGCTTCCTTAACAAGCACAACCCAGTCCAACCATCGCAGATGAAGGAATCTTCAAGAAGGCAGAAACTTAAATCCAGAAAACGACCTACTGGTTCCCGAACTGCATCTTACGGGTTAACTTCAAGAGCAGGCCATCTTCTTTTAATCCGAGCGGTGATGATTGAGAGAGAGTAGCAACGAAGCTAGGCTCCAAAAATCAATCCATTCTAACGGTCGTATCATCAGATATGGCTCTATGAAGATTCACAACCCAGATCTGGAAATCTGCAGAACCGAGCTCTAAGGCACGGGATATCTCATGATGTAAGCCTCGTCTTCGCAATCCCTCCGGTGGGAATGAAGATAGGACAGTTAGTCACCTTCCCTCCAAAAATCAGACCGATCCAACGGTTAGATCATCGGGGATGAGCTTCACACCAGACCGATGAACAGTTGCACGCGAACCAGTCGCCAGACCGATGAACAGTTGCACGTTCCACTATATATGAAGGTTATTGTCCTCTGACGGTATTTTTCTTTTTTTCTTTTTTTTTTTTATTCTTTTCTATTCTATTCCCGAGAACAATTTCTAAGTATTTTAAGCCGTTTGGTAATTGTCCAAAATTTCTGATTCTAGAATAGAATTGCGTTTGGTATCGTGCTCAAAATTTCTACTCTAAATCATTTTCTTTTAATTTTTAAATAATTTTACTTTTCTTTTTTTCCTTTCTCTCTCCTATTCTTCTTCTTCAAGTGGCTGGTTGCCGGTCCGGCCAGACGAGGGCCAATGACTTCATCGGAGCATCGCTGGCCCTTGGCGACGCTGGCCCTCGTCGACCGAGCCTCACCGGCAGCTAGGTGAGGCCCGCTTGGCCACCGATGGGGCTAGGAGAGCCTCGCCGGTGGCTGGGCTTGCCTCCGGCGAGCTCGCCGAACCAGTTGCCGATGACTGGCGGCAATGGGCAGTGGATGGTGGACGGCGGCGAACGGCAACCGCAACGGTGGCGGTAGATAAAGAAGAAGAAAAGAAAAGAAGAAGAGAAAATATGGGCTTGATTCTTAGATTTGTTCTGGAAAACAAGAATCAACTTATTTTTTTTTCTAATTATGTTCCAAATCTACTTCCAATAACAAAAAAATAGAAATTTGTTATCAGGAACAAAATTTTTATCAAACATGATTCCATTCCAAAACTACTCCCGAGAACAAGAGAATAGAATCTGGCACTATTTGAATGGTTATCAAATAGGGCCTCAACTGCCGAACCTAAAGCCAACCCCAATCGCGGATTTTCTCCTCTCTTCTAGCATCCAATCCTTGAAAATACAAGTGGGCGTGTTCATTTCATTTTTAAAGTTACAGAATCCTAACTAAATAAGATGGACGCGAATTCGTTGCTACCAACCACACACCCACCTTTTCTGCAATGCTATCAGATTTAGCTCGCTGGTTATTGGCCTCTTCCTCCATCTCTCCGTGCTCTCGTCCCTGCCTTTGCCGTGTCACCATCACTATGAGATTTTATGGAATCATTATTAATTATTCTAAATATAGAGCTGGTGCTGCTATCGAGACCTCGCCTGGATCTCAACGGTTTTATAAGCTAGCGTTGGGTTGGAGGAGAAGTTAGAGAGAAATAATATGGGGAGAGAGAGGGAGAGAGAGAGAGAAACAAAGATTGACATGGTTCAACCGTTAAAGTGTGTCGCGGATGATGTGGCCTGTGGTAGGCAAGAGAGGATCTGCTTCCAGATTAGACAGCTTCCTAAACATGGTTATAAGATCCTAGAGATACGAGGAATTCTACAGTATTCTTCATAAATGTATTTATCACAAGAAAGTTGAAAACGAGTTAGAACTTTCCTCCGAGGAGCATATAGTTTGGATTCTACTTACCAATTATCTAAGTGGCTTGAGCCACCAATAATGTTATGGAGTATAACTACGCAATTCAGATCATCATAATTTAAAACAGGGATATGCTATGCTAATGGCGCCATCAATTTTTTGCCAATAATAGAGCATTATTGACCACTCATATTTCATGGAAACTGAACCACTTTCTTCACCAGTTTTCAAAAAAAAAAAAAAAACTATTCACTTGCTATATCAAGGGTATATAAGATAAATTTTTTTACAATTAACTTTTCTTTCAAAATATATGCTTGATTTGGTAATTATTCTCAAAGAAGAGTTAGGTGAAAACCCATCATTCCCTTTTATTTCTATTTCCATTCTTTGACGTTTAGGTTGTGAGCTGATTGTTCGCATGTACAAGTTGCAACATGAACATGCTCAGCGTTTGGATTGTTGTTGGAGGCACTCGTGAAGAGCTGATGAAATGGAAAACTGACAACCCACATCCAAAACGTTCTTGGAAGAAGAACATCAGATATGATCATTCGCTAAATGACTTGTCATTCAACTCATATATGCAACTTCGATCAAGAGTAAATCTGAAATTAAATAGCATCACAACCATTTCATCTGAGATTTTACAAAGTACATAAATATTGACATTTAGATTCACGTATAATTTATTTCTTTTTTTTCGATAATTTGAATTTAAAAATACATTAAATTTTATTTGGAAAGCGAACAAGTTATTTCCATTTTTTTCCTTAAACAAAAAAGTACACTCTAAAACCACATCAATTATGGCCAAAACAATAAAGTTATTTCAATCGAATCACTTCAGTCACTTGAATGATATTATTTAGTCTCAAGTGCATTGATAGATACATTTTTTTATAAGCAAAATCATCTTAAATAAAATATTAGCCACTCTTCCCCTTTCACTATAATAATCACAGGACAAACACAAGAGAGTAATGAAAGGACTTACTTTTTCTTTTCTTTTCTTTTTTATGTACTTGATGTATTTATTTGCAAATTGAAGCTATAGAAAAATAATTTGATTTCAAATAATAATAATAATAATAATAATAATAATAATAATAATAATAATAATAATAATAATAATAATAATAATAATAATAATAATAATAATAATAAAAGCTTTAATCTAATCCCTGATTCTGTGCATGCGACGTAGTACACACAAAAAGACTAGTAATACAGCTTGCAAAAGAAATCAAGGACAGTACCCCGGCTAGTGGCAAATAATGACAGATAAGCATCATATGTAAAATCAGCTATCAAGCAACATACTACCGACACGTCAGGATAATTTCAAGTATTGCAAATGTAGATTTTAGGGATAAACTTTATAAGTAGAGAAGAAACGAATGTAACATGTCATAAGTTACTTCGAAATGATGTGCGGCTTGCTAAAAAACGAAACCCATGGTGCGAGAACCAAAGCAGCAAAGTATGGTGCGCAAGCTGAACATGGTCACTTTCCCAGTGTGCCCATTTTCGACTTATGTTGATCGTTTCGGTCAAATTTTATTCATCTTATGTAGGTTACTCAAGTGAAAAGATTGTTGTGCCTATTTTGATAGGTTGAACTTGTGTCATAGGTGGTTGGATTTACTTGAGTAGCTTTTTTCATATAAAATGGTTCAAATGTCAGGATTTTGAAATGAGATACGAATGCTTGGATTTTATTGAGTTACTCTCCTTGTCATATGCATGCATGAACGGTGGCTCTATATTTACGTTTTCGACACATACGTGGTGTTTGAGTAACATGACACGTGTTTTAGACAAGAAATTGTAAATTTTCTGTACATCTTGTTCGGGATGACGCTTGGCAAGGTGGGACGCCGGGTAACTCTCAACGAAAGGCGACCACAGTGGTGATAGAATATCCGCTGTATTGTATCTCCCTAATAAATTGTTTTGAGAATTTATACGACGTTTGTATCGGTTGAGATTTTACGATGTGGTTGGGTGAGTTTGTTCTGAATATTCATTTGGTCTTTGCTTCTCCAGATGGATTGGCCGCGAAGTAAAACGTCTTTGGGAGGTTGAGAATGAATTTCTCTGTCAAAGCAGGTGGAAGAATTAATGGAGGTCGAGCAAGGACATAGAGAAAAGAACATAATGGAGGGTGCAAGGAAGGAAGAAGAAGAAAGTGAACATAAGGAAATAGAAAGAAGAAAGGTTTTTGTTTTAATAATATCTAGTTTAGCTGAAGTTCCACGTCATTAATGACACATGAATGGAGATAAAGATGTGCATATGAAATTGACACATTGACTTTAACGGCAACATTGGATGAAGAACTTACGGGGGCACGATTTCGATAGAAAGTGAAAATTTGTAATTATTTTTATAAGATTTAAAAAGTTTAAGGCATAATTGAGATTCGACTGAAAGTTAATGCTTAGGTATTAAAATAGATAGAGTAATGAACAAAACCACTCAAATAACTCCATGAACGGCGCAAAGCGGGTGAAGAGCAGCCAGTAGAATTGGTCGGGCAACTTAGGACTAACAGCAAAGACACTGAGCAATAGGTGACGGTCATTGACACTGGCCAAAACCAGCTCGAGAAAGAACGGCATGCCCCAATTGAGCAATTGAGGGAGGGGAATTAAAATTACTCACTCGATAAATCAGGAGGTGAATTTTGATGATATTCTCTCGGAGATTTACTTCAAGTTTATTCTTTTCTTGTCATTTGGTCGCTTTATGAAAAGTGATGGCTGTCACCAACCATGGGAAGATTTTCCCAAATATTTTGTTATGGCACGACATGCATGCTTTATTGAAATTGGAGGGTTCGTGCTGGCCAATTACATTTAAGAAGCTCAACCACGCTAAACACATTCTAGCTTCTGTTCTGGCTTCTTTTTCTTTCTTTTTTCCCTTTCATTTTGTGTTAATCTGATGAGGGCTTTTTGGAGGTGAAAATTCCAATTATTTGTAGCTCCCTGCGGTACATGATTGAGAGACGAGTCAGCAGCTGAACCTAAAACCAACCCAAACTGAGGGTTTTTCTCTTCTAGCCTCCTATGTTAAAAATAGAGATGGGAGGATTTATTTGATATAGTTTTGTTGTGTCATAATTGCATTTAGAAATGCTGAAACTTTCACGCTTCGTAATTCATACTTTAAAACCGAGAACGCAGTCAGACTTTTTACACTTGTCGCTAGTCATCAGTCCCTCCTACTTCCTGTGCTATGCTAGAAATCTCATTCTAAAAATTTAAATTGATAGATATAAGGAAATCATATGAATATAAAAAACATATATGATCGATTATCAAGAGATGTGGGACAATATTTTCATGAAAACAAATCCCAACTAAAAACGGAAAAAGGAGACAAATTAAATAATTACATTTGTATCGGAACCAAAACTAAGATAATTCAATTGAGCAAGAGATAATCTACAATCGAGACATATAATAAATTTTTGAAAGCATACTCATCAACCATATCAAAATTGAATATATTTAACATTTTTAAACAGTGTCAAAACTTATATATAGTCAATTAAAAGACTCCAGAGATTGCATAAATAAGAGCTAGTAAAATCAACACCTTTGAAACTTTTGATGCTCGATTCTATAGAAAGATCAAGTCGTATGCTACGGAGGCTTTGGTAGCTGCTATTGAGTCTGTCCTCAAGACAAATGGGAATATTACTAAAAAAAAGTCATAAATCTATTGTATGGCGGCCAAACTAGTCCTAAATCTTACAATACGACTAATGTAATT
This sequence comes from Eucalyptus pauciflora, assembly GCA_007663325.1. Taxonomy (NCBI): domain Eukaryota; kingdom Viridiplantae; phylum Streptophyta; class Magnoliopsida; order Myrtales; family Myrtaceae; genus Eucalyptus; species Eucalyptus pauciflora. The sequence continues at coordinate 43,294 of VMYD01000369.1, read as the reverse complement.
TAAACCTTTTGATATTGTCAATGTAGTCCTCCTAGCCTTAGTCTAAAATCAATAACGTAGACACTGAACATTTTACATGGCAAAGCCGGCACTAATGTAGATAATTTTTGCAATATTTCTGATTTTTTTAAATTTTTTAAATTTTTTAAATTTTCCTTTTTTTCCTTTCAACTCTAGGCCGGTGATGGTCATTGATTGACCCTTGCTAGTCACTGGGCAAGGGCACGAAAGGCTAAATTTGTTACAGTTTGGACTAGTGTATCGAACTAGAGTGAGCAAGCTCGATACGTTTGGGCCAAGCTTCAATATTAGCAAAAGTGTTACCAGTGCACATTTCTACTATAGATAATGTAGACTAACATCATCTAAATCATTGATTGTGTGAGTGCTGCCATGGACTCCATAAGATCAGTGGCCTAAATGGGATTGGGGTACAGGATCTATAGATAATGTGCCTTCGGTGGGTCAAAAGACAATCAAGGGATTAAACTACTGGAACATCCTTGTACAAACTACAAAACAATTCAACTCAAAGGCAAGCTATGCCATTTCATCAATAGCCACTGTGAATTCCATCTGTAAATAGATAATAGAGATTTGCTCAACTGTGAACTCTATTGAACCTTTTTGATATGTGTTAGGTTTTCATTGTAGTTTGTGTCATCTAATAACTAAAAATGAGAATTGGCATTGACAGAGGATACAATGGACGGGTATACTACCTCTTCAATATCTTTCGGTAGATATTTATATGAAATCACAATTGGCTAAATTGGATGGGTATAGCATTACACAAAATAACACACTCGCCTAGAATCTCAATGAGAGAAAAAAATGCAGATAAACAAGGATCAAACTTTACCCCAAAAAAAAAAAAAAAAAAACAAGGATCAAAAGTTGACTTGCTTGGTCAACCTGTGCTAAATATGAACGGGCTTAGAAAAGTTGGGGCGTCAAATTTAAAAACTGAACCGAAACTAGAACTAAACTGAATTTTTGTGTATTTTGACTTGGTTCGAATAATGAAAAACTTACCATTTTTTTTATTTCAGTTCGGTTTACTGAACGAACTGAAAATTGCCCTCTTCTTAATATTACAATTTACTCACTATATTCGATTTGTCACTAAACCTCTTCTTAGTATTACAAAAAAAAAAAAAACCAATTGGTTCGGGTGGTTACTCAGTTCAAAATTAATGTACACACATATGATTTAGTTCAGTTTAGGTTTCCTAAAGATTTGAACTGAATTTACTCTATGAAAAAGTCTAGGAGGAAAATAGTTAAAACAACTAAAGAAAATAATAATAATAAGAGGGACAAGACCCTAAAGATGTGACAATTTTCAATTTGGCTAGCGCCGACGTAAAAGTAATTCTGAAAATGACAAAAGATCTTTATATGAAAATGACGTGCATTTTAAAACATAGACATCAACACAAATACAAATATGCCCCCATTATTGTCCTAAATATGCGTAAAGCAAGGAAATTATGACATGGGGGTCCCAAAGCAGTTCAACAATTTGTATCCAGTGAATCCTCATCCTCAATATGATGTTTCCGACCGGAGGGGTCAATTCATATGATAATATTGTGGAGGCAAGTGACGTCATCCTAGGGTCATGACTATGACGTGATAGTTTTAGCCTACGAAGACCATGGCATTGACTTCACTCCCGCCGCCGGGAGACGGTAAGAAAATATTGGGTGGTCCGGGACCTCCACGTCAGCGTGGTCCCGGACCACTCACGCGGCGCCATGTGGAGCGTGGGCCCCTTGCTGTGTTCTGCAAATTTTCACCCCTCTCTGATCTTCTGCGCTTCTCTCTCTCTCCTCTCTCTCCTCACGAGAAAATAGGGGGCGCGCTCGACTCGGCTCGCTCGGCTCGCTGCAAAAGAAAAGACAGATCACGACTCCCGCCCGAAAGATTTCCTTCTCCTCAGTTTAATTTTCTGCAATTTTTTCTCTCTCTCACTTTCTCTCTCCTCGCAGGAGAACAAATTGGGAACGATCGAGACCTGCGTTCTCCTCTCTCTCCCCTCCGCCTCCGCTGGTTGCTTCCATCGCCCCCACCCCGACGCCGCCAACGCTCCTCCTCCTCCCTCTCGCGACGTCCGCTCTGCTCTCTCTCTCCCCATCCGCGAAGTCGTGCCTCTCTTCCAGCGAAACGCGACGCCGACGGCCCTCCACCTCCGCCTCCTCTCGCGACCTCTAGTCCGCTCTCTCTCTCTCTCTTTCGTCCTCGAAGTCGCGCCTCTCTTCCAGCAAACCCCTTCGCCGACGCCCCTCCGCCGGTTGCCTCCACCGGCATCGGAGTCCGTCACCCCCGTCTCCTCCCCTACGCGCCCGACGCCAACGCGTCGAACCACGACGGCGAAAATGGAGGAGAGAGAAACGACGAAGCAGAAGACGGAGACGAAGAGGCAGAAGCGCGCGCTCGGGGTTCTGGACATGGGTCATCGCGTCGGTCGCGTTCCGGCTCGCCCTCGTCTACCTCCCCAAGAACCTCTGCCTGTCCACCCGCCCCGAGGTCGCCACCCCTCTCACCAGCATTAGCCGCCGTAACGCCGCCTCTCTTCACTCCATCGATCGATTCCCGATCTCCGATCCCCCGCCCCCTCCTCCCTTGAAATCTTGGAGGTCCATTTTCTGATACGATTTCTGGTTTTTCTTGTTTGTGCCGCCTGCAGTTGGCGAAGGCTACTGGTTGAAGCAGTCGGTGATGTCTCCCTACGCAGGTTCGGCTCCGTTCGATCTCTGTAGGAAGGAAGCTGCTTGTTTGCCTACTGATGTGTTGCTGTTTGATGCTTTGATCCCTTCGACAGGTTCCATGTATCACGGTTCTCCTTTGTTGTTGCTCGTTCTCGAACCTCTCGCTGTCAAAAGGTAACTACCGGAGTATTATCGACGATGCATTTTGAAGGCTAGGTTGATTGTGAGCTTCGCTGGTTATCTGCTAGAACTGAACAAGATTTATCTGGCGTTATCGAAGCGGAGGCTGTGGCTTGTGCAAAAAGTTGTTTTCGATTCTAGAAATTGAATTTCTTTTTAGGGGAGACTTGGAAGATGTTCTCCACAGCAGTTCTGCATATAGGAACTGCATTTGCTTTAATTGTGTGGTTGATAATTTTTTTTTACGTGGTATGTTGCACCTCACACTTAGGGTGTGTTTGGTAACACTTATGTTCCAAAAGTGTTCCAGGGAACAGAAATAAAAAAAAAAAAAATGTTTCCGTTTCGGGGAACAATTTTTGAACAAAAAAACGCGTTTGGTAAACTTGTTCCGGGAATAAAAAATGAACAGAAACACGTTTGGTAAATTTGTATTCTTTTTTTATTTATTTTAGTTTTTAAATATTTTTATTTTCTTTTTCCTTTTTTATTTTCTTTTTTCTTTTTTCTTTTTTTTTTTCTTTTGGCCGATCGGCCGACCTGCATCTCTGCCGCCGGTAAGGGCGAGGTGGGCCCCTTTTCGGGACGGACAAAATAAAAGAGAAAGAAAAAAAAAAAAGAAGAAGAAAAAAGAGAGGAAGATAAAAGAAAGAAAAAAGAAAAAGAGGAGAGAAAATGTGTTTTTAATTTTTGTTCCAGAAACAAGAAACAAGTTTTTCTTGTTTCTCGTTTCTGTTCCAAAAGTGTTCCCGGGAACAAAAAAATAGATTTGGAACAAAAACGCAAACAAACGCATTTCTGTTCTTTTTTTGTTCCCTGGAACAAAAAAACACAAAAATTGTTTAAAAACAAAAAAAAAAGAACATTACCAAACAGCCCCTTACTCTTTTAATGCCTTAACAGTGAGCATTTCTTTGGATGATGAGCTCCACAAAAGTCGGTGATAAAATTGGTTTTCAATTGTTGCTGATTAATCACCCAGATAAAGCCTGTTACTGAGAACTGAAAATATACATGTTCAGTTAAAAATATGCCTGCTTTCATGCCCTTGCTTTTATGTTGCCTTATCAAAGTGCACCTCTGCGATTGGAGATTGACCAGGGCAAATTTTTGTTCCCATGGAGTTAGCAGTTCATTATTTTCTGTGGCATTAGTCAGATTGGAAAGCATGGTTCAAATGACAACAAGGGGAGAAAAAGTGACATCGAAAAAGAACTTGGATTCTCTGTCATTGCCCGTGGGCATTATATGGCTTTCTAATGTCTACTTAGTCTAATATCCAACATTTACTGTATTGGGAATAAGCATGTAATAACGAGATACTCGAAATGCTCGAGGTATCTGGTTAAGAGCACTTTATTGCCGCCTGCTACCAGACACATGGCGAGCATGAGAGAGCAAGAGCAAGCATACCACCAGTTGGAGGACAAGATGAGAAGAGAATGTGAGAAACGAGAAAAAACAATTAATGGGTCAATGTAACCTTGAAAAAAGTTATTTAGTTACTGTAGAGCAATATTGCTCTATGGTCAATCCCGCCTTTTGGTAGACGGTATTCTTGAGATTTATGTTTAGCTAGGTCTACTTATCTGATAGAGTTGTGCATACTTGAGCTTCGAGCCCACGTCTTGTGCTGAGCCTTCATGAGATCATCAATTAATAATAAAAATAATTATCTTGAAGAGGATATTTAACTGCGCTCAGCATTTTGATAATCTATTTCGACTCTCTCTTGTCATGATGTGCAGTACACAGTGCTATTTCGGAGAGAGATTCATGCCATCCCTTCTTTCATTCAGGAAGCATCCACAATGACTTCTACAGCGTCACCTGACAATTATTTTTCTGACATGTACCACTCTCCTCCAAGGCCTTTGCCCTATGATGTAGAGCCAAGGCGTTTGTGCATGCAGAGGGATGGACTGGTTCCAAGGCATGAGAAGGGTTCAAGTCATGCCAATGAGGAATCAGAACCTCTTAGGAGTGACACGGATGGGGAATCGGATAATATTTGCTCAGAAGGCAAATGGACTAACTATGCACATGAAAAAGGTTTTAAAGAGCAACCATATAAGACCTCACTTAAACTATCCTCAGAGAAAGCAAATGCTGATATTGGGCATATTTATACGACATCAGAAGAGGAAGATGTTTGTCCGACGTGTCTTGAAGGTAAAAGTTTTTGTATTAGAAGATTGGTTGCTTGTTGCTTTCTTATTGAGCTGACAATTATTAGCGGGCTAAGCTAATTCTGAATAACGTGAAGTGCTGAATAAGTTTTAGAAAAGGGATGAGACATAATCTTAGGCTAGTTCAACTTGTTCACTTTCATGCCTAGATGTAGTTGAGTTTTCAGCTTGTAAACTATTTAGAGATCCAATCTACTGGTGAACTTGATTTTTTTCTGAAAGAAATTACCTTACCATTATTGTATACTTTTGTGCTTTCCTTTTTTTCCTGGGATTATGCTGGCACAGATGCAGATTCTTTAGAGAAAATTTTGAAGAGGAGAACTTTCATCTGAAAAAAAAATAAAAATTGACAATAAGCTTATGTGGGAACTAGGGAAGTACTTTCATGAACTTGGAATTTGGGTCTGATTATTGCCTCAGACAGTGGCAGCAGAAATATTGTGTGCAAGTTGGCTTGTTCAGTATCCGTATTGGTTTATAGTTTTGTAACATGTCACTGCAATGTTGTGATTAATTAAATTGTTGATGTTCTTGATGAATTCTATCAATTTTTACTGATGGTTTGGGTAGCTTGTGTGAGTAGATTCAAGAAGCTTATGGATCAAGATTGTGGAAATGAATCACAAAGTCTTGATCTGTATCTTAAAACATATCAGCTCTTCTTTTGGGATATGGTAGTTCCATCTTTAGGCAAGATACTGAGGTCCTTGGCTTCTGTTGGACTTGGTTTCATGCTTATCCAGACTAGGTAAAAGTAAAGACATGTATAAGCATTGGAGATTATTCTGCATGATCAATTTTTTTTTTCTTGGAATGATGAATGAAATTTAATCAATAAGTTGCCAAGGGGTACTGCCTCTATAATAGTGGCTTCAAAAGGGATGCTGCTCATATACAAAATCTATGCATGAAGAGACTGTTTCTAACATTTCCAGCAAACTAGATGTATGAAATTGAACTTATCCAATGTTATAGTGTAAAAGAATGTAAAGAAAGGGAACAGTAATCAAAAGGGAAATGCTTGGTAGTTTCCTTAATGCTGATGTTACACTACATGGAAATAGTTGATTTGCCTTTTCTATGGCTAGGGAAGAATCGACTTTTGTTTTCTATGGCTAGGGAAGAATCAACTTTTGTGACAGCACAAGAACTTCATGAGTTGTTGTTGTTCTTGCATGGACCTGGGTTGTTTTTTCAGGTTTTCGATTGTTGGTTTGAGAGCGGATCCATGCCTTATGCTTACCTCCATTACCCATTTGAGAATGTTGAACTATTTGAGAAGAATTTTCCTGGGCATTTTGTGACTGAAGGATTGGATCAAACCCGTGGATGGTGAGGTTCTTACTGTATATGCATTTCCTTATGAGAGACTCTTGAATTTTTGGTTTTATAGATTGTAGCAAAATTGTAACTTCGTTGTTTGGAAATATTACTTTACACTCCCTCTTGGAGCTGTTAGAATGTGGTGATGTGAACAATGGAACTGATAAAACTGACTTGAAGGCATAATCTGCACAATTTAGTCTATCAAATGGTTCCGGATGGATTTTTCAGAATAATATTCAGATTTAGGGGTTTATTTGCAATTTTTTCTGCTACATGGTTATGTTTGGTAGAGACTTTTGTGCTCAGGCTACATGATATGGCTCTATTTGTCAGGTTTTACACACGTATGGTGTTGGCTACTGCATTATTTGGAAAACCTGCATTTAGGAATCTCATCTGCAATGGACTAGTTCTTGCTGAGGATGGGAAAAAGATGAGCAAGAGCTTAAAAGACTATCCTTCTCCCTTGAATGTTATAAATGATTATGGGGCCGTAAGTTTCCTTTCTTTCTCTGAATTCTTTTTATAAGATTGAAATTTGCATCATGTGAAGGACACTATTTAAGTTGGGTTTTGTCTCATATTGTGTATACTATGTCACAGGACGCGTTGCGTTTATACTTAATCAATTCTCCAGTTGTGCGTGCAGAGGTTTTACGGTTCAAGAAGGACGGGGTCTATTGTGTCGTGAGTGCACTGGCTCCACTATGACTATACTTTTGATTTCTGAAGCATGTTTCCTTATCTTAATGATATTTCTAACTCGAGCTTTTTGCCTAATCCTTTTATGCATTCTATATTTGTTATATCAGGTCAAGGATGTATTTCTTCCATGGTACAATGCGTATAGATTTCTTGTCCAAAACGCAAAGAGACTTGAGGTTGAGGGGTCTGGACCATTCTTTCCATTTGACCAAGCTGCTCTTCAGAAATCTTCTAATGTATTGACCAATGGATATACTCAGCCACGCAGAGTCTTGTTCATTTTGTCTGTCAAGAAATGGATGGATATCAACTTTATACGGTCAGTTCTGCTGCTATATTGTGAAATTGCTTATAAATATACATTTGTATAATTGCATTTCTGACTATATTGTGCTGATCAGGGAACTTGTAGAAGCTCATCACTTTAGTTAATCACTACCATTCAAATACAAGATTTGGTTTGGGTGAATGTCGCTTGACTTAAGTGCAGTTAATTCTGTAATGGATTTGCTGGTACACCATCAAATTTTCATCATTTATTTACGTCCATATTTATGAAAGTTACTGCATTCAGGAAAAGGATAAAACGCTTATTTTTACTCTGAGTGACATAGGATTGCATTGTCAATCTTTTTTTTATCTTCCGAAGCTTCCCTCTTAATGAACGCAGTTCAAAAGAGTTAGATTTCATTGTCATGACTATCTGAAATACTTCCATTAGCCTAATTGTGTTCATATGCTTGAGCCTGGAGAACTTTCATCACGTTCTTTCATGTGACCAACAGAATTTTTTTGGGTGTCAAAGAAATTTGAAGGGGAAACTAACATGGTCGAGCCATGGTATGCAACTGCATATTGCGTAGATAAACTTACTGACTCGACAATCCAGGTATCAAAAGATGTAGTCCTCATGGACCTTAACTGTTTGTTACTGTATAGTCAACTTCCAAAGAATGCATTTTGGTGTTCGCTTTTGATTCCTTATTATATATCAGGAGTGGGTGCAGCGAGCTCCGAGTGAACATCTTCGTTTGCCAGTGACTAATCAGTTTATTGCCACTAACTTGTCCCTCAAGAAGACTGACAAGGTGGTCTGATCAATCTTAGGTCCATTTGGCGTGCTTTTTGAACTAATTCACCATCTTGACATTCATAACATTGGATCAGGTCATGTATCCAGTGATTGAACTTTCACACTTCTTAAGATGTTGCCGTTTATCTTACATTGGCTTGATAACAGGGTCTGCTATTGACATGATGACCAGCACCATAACTGTTGGTAGTCAAACCAACTGTTGCTCATAATGCTGAGGAGGATTTAATGCTGTAAAGAATGAAATTCGGGGTAGTCAAACCAGAAGGTGGCAAGCAATTGGCATCCTAAGGCATGTTCTGTTAAGCTACTGTACCTTGGAGATTAAAGAAACATGCCATTGACTTCTTGCTTTGCACCATAGAAGGAGATATCTCACAGGAGAGAGAGAGTGAAACTCTAGATTTCTCATCATTTGTTCCTAGCCATTTTGCTGCCTTGCAGGTATTATAGTTAAAGATGTTGATTTTGTGCCATTTCATTTTGTATATTCTTCTTATCATTAAAGTGCAAAATCTTGGGATTGACAACGTCATCATGTACACATCGGATGCTGTGCTAAGGAAGAAAGCTTTTGATGTACTGGAAAGGGTTAGTGTTTTTGACTTAAGATCCTCTACTCTTGCTTCACTAAACAGCTCGTCACTGTTGTAGTCCGTTTCTCTCCTGTTTAAGTTGTGCAATTATTTCCCAGTCTCTAGATGCTTGCTGATATTGCAATTTCTGAAAGGTTTGACGTCTTAAAAGCCCTGATTACAAATTGCATCTCTTCCTTTATGGTAACTGCATGGGGAAGTACGTGGAATTGTTGGATCTAGGGGGTGAGGATGGCTGCAAGGTTCCACTCTCACTGCCCACAAACCGCACGTTTGTATTACCATCCTCCCTCCAACCATGACGACGACCACCACCACCACCACTCCTCGAGCGGTGGCACAAGCGATGGCCCTTGTGAGAGTGCTAGTAAGAACACCTAGAGGGGGGTGAATAGATGTTTAAACAAAACCTTGGCAAAAGCATGCGGAATAAAATAAGTTGTGAGCAAAGTCTGAAGAACAACAGACTTTGAGCGAGATCAGACTTTAACACAATAAAGAGTTTAGCGAACAGAATAAGAACACAAGGTTTATAGTGGTTCGGCTTAATCAAAGCCTACGTCCACTCTCCCACGCTAACAGCCTTCTTGGCTAGATTCCACTATGCAATCAACAAGAGATTACAACTTTGAGTGCAAACACTTAGTAGTAGATCACACTATCTCACTAAGTCACTCTTTTGGTATTTCTCTCAAGATCACAAACGTTTAAGCTCACGAGAGACAAGTGTATGATAGAAGATCGCTCAGACTTTGGAATTATAAATTCTACGCTCCGTCTCTTACTTGCTCATCGGTCCTTCATCTCCTTAAATACTCCTCCACTTCCAAAACTAGCCGTTGGACAGTATCCCGAGGATCGTCTTCCAATATACCCATTGGACAGCCCTGTATCAAAAAGATTTGGTAGCCGTTGAGTGACAAAGATAGAATCCCAAATTGATTCCGATCGCCCATACAAACGAAATCTTGGTTTCTATAAGTAAAACTTCTTCGTATAGAAAGTTCTTGTCTTCAAGATCTAATTGTCAATCAATTAGATTGAGTCAATCAAATCAATCTTGATGTGGAATCCAAACCAGATCACTAGCCGTTATATCTTCGGGCTTGTGTTACGTTCTGTTGAGTCTGGATGTAAAGTCTGAGAGCAATAGACTTTACAATCTGAGTCTGACTGCGATAGACTTTGCAATCTGGGTCTGAACAGATTTAGCTTTAAGGTCTGAACACAGTCTGTTATGTTCTGCTTCAGCATAGAGTCTATCTTCTGGTTCAGCTTCAGCATAGAGTCTGTCTTCTGGTTCTTCATTCACGTTCAGTCTGGAATTTGTCAGAACAGACTTTGACACTAAAGTCTGGCAGTCTTCAGACTTTGACAGAAATCTGGAAATCTTTAGAATATACTTTGGACATGTGTTCCGTTCAGTTTTCTGACCGTCTTCAGACTTTGACAATATCATTTACATGTTCAATCATTTGCATAGTCTATTACTCAACCATCAAACATGTTAGTAGCCTTTGATTTATTTTGTCATCTTCAAAACATCATAAGGGATTTCCCTAACACCTTGTCCGGACCACAAGCTCAGAATCGACTCTACTGAACTCATGCCTTTTCTATTGTGTGAGGAAGAGTTTAGATTTCTCTATTTGGGATGTGTTTTGAGCGTTTATAGGGAAGACATCCAGCCAAAAAATTGAGCTATTTCCTGTCTTCTCGCATATTTTTTCAAACACGAATTGTGTCTCCATTATCAATTTTGTCCCTAGACATCAAGCCAAAAAATCAAGTTGTTTCCTATCCTCACATATTTTTTCACATAGATTGTGTCTTCATTCAATTGGTTCAATTTGGTCCCTAGATAGCTTAAATCGATAATTCATGTAGTAGTGATTCATCCTTTTGACCAGTTTATCGATAGTCGATCTCGATCAATCTTTTGTTAACGGTTTGACAATGTCCAAATCAATAATTGTTGTCCCCAAGCGCTATGGTGTTGTGCCCTAAATGTTCCTAGAATACAAGATCTAAAAAACAAGCACTATTGTCTAATTTGAGAACAAGAATTTGCTCTACAGCATGCACAAATTGACCACGGAGGACAATGGAACAATATCGCGTGGCACCATAACTACATCATTCGTCGCATTTTGCACTGCGATCTAGGCTATGTCTCATCAATTCACGGCCTTTTGCTAGCATTTTCCCATGCTTCGAGGTTATGCAGCCTCTCGACAGACGTCCTCAACATGAATCGGATAATGTTTTACGGAGCCGAGGGGGCCAAGCTCTCGGTATTTCCATATGCCTCTGGTACTTAATTGTGGGAAGAGCCAGCATATCACTGCAGAGCAAGTATGCTTTTATGGAGAATTGGCAACTAGGACATTCGTTAATTTGAAAATTCTCATAGTTAATGAGCAGCTTGTCTTGCTATGAAACTCTCAATGGTATAGAGCCGTATATGCATTACACCCTAACTCCAGCACCAGCAGTTTTGCTCACTCGGTTAGGAACATTGAGCTGGAGCAAACACCTATTCTTGTGTTCCACTGTCTAGTAAAATCCCAAGTAATACCTTTAGTCATTTACACACACCAAACACTAAAACGCTATAAAGTACCAATGCCACAGGGCAAGCGTGGCGTGGTAGTATAGATTTTGGAGAAATGTTTCAGGAGTACATTATCCAAGATCCTCAATTCTAGCTTATTTAGAACTGCTGTGAACTTCCATATGTTCATACCCTCTTCTATGTGAACCGTAAAGAGGTTGCTATGCCCTGAAGCTAAAAATGTCATCTGTTCGTATTGTGTTTGGTCCAACTGCTTCATTGTTATCCACTTCAAAATTTGATGAATGCTTGCTCCCATAAACTCGTACACTAAGCACCTTCCTCTTGGGCACTCCAATTCGTATGTGCTTGTTGAAGAAAGCTATCAATTCGTATGTGATAATAGCCACTGACTTCCAGCTTAAGAAAATCAGAAAAAGAGTGAGCATGTTGTAAATGGAGAACCCCACTTACTGGAGGAATAAGGATGTGAAAAAGGAAATATTTCTGCATCGAATCAATGCCCAATTTGTATATGTATGTAAATACACACAAAATAAATGTACATATATGTGTGTGTATTTTTTCCTATGGCCAGAACTCTCTACATAAAAGAAGCTGATTCTTTCACCCAGGCAGGCAAATCAGATAGTCAGAATAATTCATTACACATTCAAGAAACCTTGGATGGGTAGTGGGCTGGGGATTCCGTAGCAAAATAAAGTATCTATATGCTGGCATGGGACAGAAAAAACGAATGACTATCCAATAGCCACAAGCAAAAAATCTATAGGTTGATACAGGCATTGTATATCATTCCACTATTACCTCAGTTGATGAATGTGCTAAAACTAACCAGGAATCAGCAGTTATTGATAGAAAATGAAACTAGTTTGATGGCAATCATGCATGACAAAATGAGGCCGCAGATAGGAAATTGACACAAGTATAATAGAGAACTGTGCAACTTATTTCTTAACTTATAGGGAATCGGGCACATATTGAACCTGCACTCCAGATACTCAACTGTCTTTTTTAGTTATTTTCAGGAAGATGCTCATCAGTCCCTAATACACTAAAAGAATGGTATGAGATGAAGAAGGGTCAACTCTTGCCAATTACAACAAATTTTTTAAAGTCCAAAATTTGGCCCAATAATCGCTTCTCTCATTCTTGACAAGTGATTCCACAAACAAAATGCAGGTAAAGGCATCGCAAGGCGACCATCAGAGAGTCCAGAGAGCATCCGGTTGTCCTCTTGCACAGGATGAGCTGCAGGTAGTATCCTGAACTTATCATATTTGCAACTCATAGTCCTAAATAGGTATTTTGGATCCATACCTCGTCATAAATCCACTCGCAAACGCCAGACTGGTGTAAGATGTCAATGTATTTAAAGAGCAATCCCATGATATCTTGCATGTGCTCTGCTTTTTGGTGCAATACATGAAAATTTCAAGCCTCATAATCTGGGCTTTCTTACACGACCGAGCTTCTGCCAAAGGGAATGAGCAAAGCCCTAAGTTGGTGAGAATGGTTTTTTGCAAATGACCTGAAAGAAAAACAGAGAAATGCCCAGAGGCAAGAATAGCCAGAACAGAACAACAAACCGTGACCAACATCAGTCATCTCAATAACAACATTAAAGAAAGGAATATTTGAATCCACAACGCTTTCATAAGCAGACAAACTAGTGGCCCATCCTGCAAAGTCATTTGCATCAGAACTGATCATAAACCCTTCAGAAAAGAGACTTGATCAAAGTAGCTGAAAACTAGCAGAGAAATCCAACCGGTACATTCGAAAGAAGAATAAAAGGAAAAGGGAAGACACAGGCGCAGAAACGACTCAAGTCGGAACTTCAGCATCGACCATAGCTCCCACATGGTTTCTCTGAGGTCATGCAGTTAAATACACATATGAAAAATTAAATCCATGTATTAACAGTTGATAGAATGAGTACGCATAGTTTCCCTCAATACGGATCAAACATTCGAAATTTCTCTAGTTCTTTCAATCAGATATATGCACATAATGAAACTACATCAGTTGAGAGCCGATTAGTGACAGCGAATCAACAGGCCAGAGCTGCCCAGACTCTCAAAATAGGAAATTGCACACCAACCTTGATAGTCATCCACAGTCATGCTCCGCGCGGTCAAGCCTGCGATCCAAGTCGAAGAGACGTTAAAAAACAAACAACCCGAAACGGAAAAAATCGTCAGCGCAAGCCGACACACGCAACGAAGCGGTGGATTGGAACTACTAAAGGCTAAACGCAAATCAACAATTCCATCGATCGTGAACGTCACAACATACGACAAAGCCCGGAAAAGACAAACCCCGAAGCACGGCATCTCCAGTCCCGGCCGACCCCAAAATCCCCGAGCCACCGGAGCCCGGGAAAAAACCGTACTCAACGACACGGGAAGGAGAAAACCACGAGAAACGAAAGAGAAACCGTACGGACCGTGAGAAACAGTGGACCCATTTGGCGATCTGCAGTACTCGCAGAAGCTCCCCGGCCGGCCGCACTCCACGACCACCGACTCCCCCCTTCCGCCGATGCCGCCGCCGCTCGCCTCGTTGCGATGATTGGCCGCCATCTCCGATCGAAGCTCCTTCCCTTCAAGTGTTCATCACCAAATCGCCAGCGTCTCTGATTTCTACGAGCTTCGAATCAGCGAAGTGAAGATGATGACGGACGACCGACCAGGACGGACCAGCTTCGAGCAGAGCGGAAAGCAAGTCGTCGACGGAAGATTAGACGAGAGGGCGGAGGCGTATGCGCTGAGAACGAAACAGAGGAAGTGCAGCTCGTTCTCTGTATGCTCTTCCACGAGGAGAGAGAGAGACAAAACCAAAATATTTAAGTGAGGAGAGAGAAATTTTAAGCGGGAGTCGTCCTTTCTTCTGCCAGTCCAGCCGAGCCGAGCCGAGCCACCACCAGCTGAGAGTTAGTCGGGAGACAGTGAAAAGAGAGAGGAGAGAGAAAGAAGCGCATAAGAGACAAGCTATGTGGACCGTTCTCAAAGCATTACCTGCTCAACGGAAGAAGCTTGAGAAATAGACTTCGAAGTTTGTATTTTGGATCAATAGAAAGTAGAATGCATTCAGTTTCTTGAACAAGAAAAGAATGATTATGAGATAATACCCTTTCTTTGACATGAAAAGAATGAATTCTAGAGCGCAAAGATGACTTTATACTAGGTGGCAAACTCTGATGCAAAGAATCTCTCAGACTGGACAGCATAGAGCTGGATCAAGCTACCTAATAGGATCAAAATATGCTCTGTAAATAGACTTGATATGCGATCTGCACTTATCATGGTTCATTTGATACTTTCAAAGAATCGTGCATCTTTCTCAGCCAATACTCCAGATCAACACAGTTTAAGGCAAACCTAGCAATTTTATGAACTTGTTTTCCAAAGACAATGAGATTATAGAGCTTGGAAGACCTGCTCCACTGACTCACGTATAAGCCATAAAAACCTGGCGGCAAGGGATTCCTCATCTATGAAATGAAGTTCATCTACGTTTCACTTCAATAAACAGATAAGCACATTATTAACAGAAGTTAAAACTCTACTGAGCAGAATCCGTAGCAAAACCCTAACCTTCGAGACGCAGAGGACGTATTGGAGCCGCCAATAGGGCTTTGACAGGCGGTGGTGGGGCTCGGGAGGTGACGGCGTCGACGACGTCGGTGGCGTTGGCATTCACAAGCAGGGGCGCTTCGCGGAGAAAAGAAAGAGAGAACAGTGCGGAGGTCGCGAGGATGAGGGAAAAACGCGACGGCGGAGGCGGAGGCGGAGGCGGAGGCGCGTCGGCGTTCTCTAGCAGATTCAGTGCTTTGCGGAGGGGAGAGAGAGTAGATTGATTCAGCGTTGAGGCGCGGCGGCTCGGGAGGCGATTGTAGAGGCGGAGGCGCGTCGGCGTCGTGGTTCGCTGGTAGATTGCCTCAACACGGTGGCTCGGGAGGCAACGGCGGAGGCAACCGACGGAGGCGCGTCGGCGCCATGGTTCACCAGCAGATTCAGCACTTCACGGAGGAGAGAGAGAGTAGATTGCTTTAGTGCGGAGACGGAGGCAGAGCCGTCGGCGCGGCGGCTGAGGACGGCGAAGGGGGAGGCATGGTGGTTCGCTAG
Source organism: Eucalyptus pauciflora (assembly GCA_007663325.1). Lineage (NCBI taxonomy): Eukaryota > Viridiplantae > Streptophyta > Magnoliopsida > Myrtales > Myrtaceae > Eucalyptus > Eucalyptus pauciflora. Next base: position 27,783 of record VMYD01000369.1, on the reverse strand, counting down.
CACTTTCAGAGAGTGGGGGAGCGGATTGATTAAGCGCAGAAGGGGGGGAGAGAGCGCGAAACCATTTTGAACGAAGGGAAATTTTTTTCACTCGTAACGGAACGGAGTTTAACGGGGAGAGAGGGCGTCAAGTCAGAGCAGCTGCAGTGGTGGGCCAGGCCTTTCGAAGAGAGAGACAGACTCTCCTTCTCTCCTAAGTCAGTCCAGATGATGGGTCCCACGAGAGGACACGTGTCGCGCTCCGAATGCCTTCTTGTTTGACAGGCTGGAGCGTCTCACGTACCCAATATTTTCTCATAAGATGGACCTCAGAGAGGGGTGAAAATTTGCAGAACACAGCAAGGGGCCCACACTCCACGTGGCGCCGCGTGAGTGATCCAGGACCACACTGACGTGGAGGTCCCGGACCACCCAATATTTTCTCCGGTAGATACTCTGCCCTCTTAAGATAAAACAAAACACCATACCCTAAGAAAAGAAAATAAGACAAAACAACATAGAAAGGTGCTTCAAAAGGTGCCTGTCGCGACCCAATTTTTCGGGTTTGTCACCTAAAACTAGGTTGATGGACTATTAAGCCTTTAAGCTTAACTCGGGCTCTCCCAAGCCCATATCAAATCGCGACTTAAGGATTTAACATGCAAAAGATCATTATCTAGAAGTCGCCACTAATCAGTTTAGGGTAGGTCGATTAGACACCTAAGTAAAATAACGGGAGGATTATCTTACTTCTACGAACCAGAGATTTTGGGTACGGGGACTTGGTTACACTAGACTATCCTAATGCCCTTTTCGGTACCATTTCTAAAAAAAAAATTTGCAGGCAGCTTGTTTTGATTTTAATTGAGCTTCCTAACATATGATGTGATCATACATGTGCGCATACCACCAATTTAACACATCAAGAAAGCAATTTAAATAATGCAAAAAGCATATCTTAAAGCAACGAAAGCATCTGCAATGTTAACTTAGAATTCACATCAACAATCCTAGATATGATTCCTAATTAACAAGCAATCAATTTTTTTGTTTTCGCTTTAAAAATCATGACTTATGCAATGCACTTGACCTAAACTATATGATATGAAGAAATGCAATAATTAAATGCAATCTAAATGATTTAATTATAATGACATGCAATGCGATGCAATGACATACCAAATTATTTAAACTAAAATGACATGCCTCATGCAATTTAATATGCAAGCTATACGTCACGTGACATTTATTAAATGACTTAATCTAATGACATGAGACTTCTAATTAAATGAACTTAAATAAAATAAATGACGTGCATTTGATGTTCCTATTTTTAAAAATGCAATCTATCCTAAAAATTGAAATTAACTTATGCAAAGACAAATTTTGTATTTTCTTTCATGAAATTCGAATGCAAAAATGATTTAGCTAGATTAAAATTCTATCTAATTTAAACTAAGGATTAGATCATATTAAATCCTAATTTAAGTTGAGACATTATCCTAATCTAAAATGCAACTTATCTAAAAATATGATTTAAATCAAAGATGAAACATGCAATTCTAACCTAATATGCACAATGATTTTTTTTGCTTTTCTTTATGAAATTCGAAATTAAAACTAACACATAATTAAACGTGCAATTCGAATAAAAACTAACAACCTAAATGAATGCATTTTTTTGTGTTTTCTAAATTCGAAATAAAATCTCTATTTTAGATATGCAAAATAACTAGAAATATTCTAGAATCAATTGAAATCCTAATTCAAACATCTTTTTGATTTTTCTTAATGATTTCCTAAAGCAAATATTAAATCTAACAAGCAAGATATTCGACAAAATAAAGGATCAAATAGACGAAAAAATAACCCGTTATCTCACGGGTCAAATTAACGAATATTTTTTAACCCTAAACGTCACGACAAAAAATCAAAATAATTAAAAATCTAATCCGAAATCTTACGGATCAAATTAATAACTATAATGATTTAACAATATAATATATCATAAACAAACCCTAAGAGTTAATACAATTAAAAAAATGACCCGAAATCTTATGGGTCAAATTAATAATTAAATTAAACCCTAGGACAAATCGTATAGGTAATGCCTAGAAGAATTAAAACCTAAAAAAAACACAAAAAAGATAAAGTAAACTAAACTATAAAGAAAGTAAAAATAAAAAGTGAAAAGTAAAAAAAATAATAAAAAACTACCTAGGTAAATAATGGAGAAAAAGGATGTCGCCGGGGAGAGGGAGCTCGTCGGCGGCAAGGGGGACGACCGGCGCGGGTTGCTCGTCGGACCGGTACGGGGCAGTGGCGGTCCGGTGAGAGGCTCCGGCTAGTGTGAACCGGCGGTGGGCGCGCGCGCAGCGGTTGAACCGGCGGTGGGCGCGCGGACGAGCAGAGCAGCAGGCGGCGGCGTCGGAGGGCGGAGCGGGCTCGGGTCGCGACTGGGCGGAGGTTTCGGGTCACGGTAGCTGAGGCGGAGCGGCTCGAGCGGCGGGCGAGCGACGTGGGCGCAAGCTGCGGGTCGCCGGATCGGGGGCTGCGCGGCGGTTCGCGGTGTAGCGTCTCTGGGCGGCACGTCGGAGCTTCTCTGGGCGGCACAGCGGAGCGGGCTGTGCGGCGGGCTTCCGGCGTGAGTGAACAGCGAAGGGAGGTCAGAATTGTGCAGGGGGTTTGCACGATGAAGATGAACAGTAACTCCTTTTCCTTTTTTGTTTTTTTTGGTTTTCCCCTCTGCTCCCTCACGTCCCTTCCATCTGCTCTCTCACTGTTTACCTTTTACTTTTGCTTTTTGCTTCTCCTTCCTGCACGCACGGACAGCCTCCCTTTCCCCTCTTTCTCTTTTGGCTTTTTGCCTTTTCTCTTTGATTCCCTTTTTCCTCCCAAAAAAAAAAACCAAGAACCCCCTCTGACTTTCCTTTCTTTTCCCTTTTTTTTTATTTTGTGTTCTCCTCAAACGAAGAAGAAGCCCCCAAGCTTTTCTTCGCGTTGAATTTTCTTGACCTAAAAATCGAGAGAAACTCTTCGTGGCCGTGTATTTTTCTATTGTGTGGCCTCTCTGAAATTAAACCCTACATCCACCTTTTATAGCAAAAAAATATGTGATCTTTAACAAAATATTTCGAAAATTCCTTATATCATCCGAATCATAAAAATCCTTATCTCATTAATATTCTATGACGATTTTATCATCATCCATTGATAAAGATAGGATCAAATGCGATTTAAATAATTTTCAAAATATCTAATATCCCACCAAATCTTCATTTAAATAATTTTTGTCATTTAAAAGAAACGGGCTCGAGCCGATTTTCTCGTTTTATGGGCTTAGTCCGGCCTATTAATTTAAACTCAAAAACAATTAATTCGACCCATCTGCCATTCTAAAAATAAAAATGCAAAACATGCAAAATAAAAACAAATGCACCTAACACTATATGCTATGCAATTGAATTATAAAAAAAAATAAAATTAATCCCTAATGACTAAATGAGCCGCCAAAATTTAGGTGTCAACAGTGCCGTTTCATTTCACAACCCTAGGACAATAAAATTGCCCTTCATTAAAAATGAAATACTAAAATCCCTATTCTGTATATTTCCCCGTTCTACTAATGAAGAAATGAGAATTTTCTTCTACTGAATTTTCTGTTATTTAGCTGGCACGGAGGGTGGTGCGGACGGAAGAGCAAGCGGAGCGAGAGGCCCAAAGACAATTTCTTTCGGACAAAAAATGCACCTGTTCATGGCGTGGACAATGGCATGTGAGACACAAGTAGCCGTCATCCGGCGAACGTCTGTGTCGCCAGCGAGATTTGGCCGTTCAATTGAGACGAAATTACCAAATTATGGAGATTACTTTGAGGCTAACACCGATCTCGGAGGTGCTTTGAAAGAAATGCCACACTCTTAAGGAGGGTTTTCGAGATGTTCTCTCTTCTTGATTTCCGATGTATCTAAAAGGCGATTTTATGACCAAAATAACTGACTTGCCCCCACAAACCCGTGCCGCACGATTTCAATGCAAGTGTTCCTTTAATTCGTGGTCCTACTGGTTGGATCTGTGCTTTGATATTTTCATTACTTTACTGAAAAGCTGAGTTATCACGGGTGGTAATGTGAATGGAACTTTGCTGTTGCTAGTCTTATCACATCATTCAACAATGAGCTTCTTGATGCTCGAAAAACTCTATAAAATGGGTCGATATAATTTAACAGATATCCAAGTCCAAAGGTGTCCCAGAAAGAGAGAGAGGCCATCATTAGTTCCGATCAAATGGAGCGAAGGATGTTAGAAGCAGCTCGGAAGGGCAATGTCCATGAGCTGGAAGACTTGATCAGCAGCAATGAGCTCATCCTCGAGGAGATGGATCTTGAAGGAGCCGGTCACACGCCGCTGCATGTCGCCTGTGTGGCTGGCCATTTGGATTTTGTTCGAGAGCTCCTGAAGCGTACGCCAAAGCTTGCGGAAAAGGTGAACACGGATGGTTTCAGCCCGCTGCACATCGCGGCTGCTCGAGGTGATGTCGAGATCGCGAGGGAGCTCTTGACAGTGGGTCCACACCTGTGCTCCGTGAAGGGACGGGAGAGAAGAATCCCTTTGCATTATGCCGCTGCGAACGGGAAGGTCGATGTCATGAAGGTATTGCTCGCCGCGTCGCCTGAGTCCGTTGAAGAGACGACTGCTCGAGAGGAGACCGTGCTTCACCTTGCCGTGAAGAACAACCGGTTCGACGTGGTGGTTGTGTTGGTGGACCATCTGAAGCAGCACAAGAAGGAGCAGGTGATCAATTGGAAGGACCACAAAGGCAACACCGCCTTGCATCTTGCTGCCGCTGGCAAAAATTTCGAGGCAAGTCTCGCGATTCCCTAATTTTATCACGCTTTTCTTTGTGCATTACTTCAGTGAAGGCGTTGATTTGGTGTCCCTACCATATGCAAAGATCTTCTAGGCAAAGGAATTTATCGAATCGGGTCTGTTTTGATCATTACTGGAATAAAGGATGTCTCGTCTATGCCTGAAGTCTGTCCGTATAATCTTAATGTCCGGAAAATGGAAAATAATTGCAGGTGGTGAACTTCCTGCTTTGTAAGCATGCTGTGGAGTCCGAGGTCGTAGAGGTGAACGCCGTGAACGACAGTGGGTCGACACCTCTAGACGTCTCAACTCCCTCGCGAAGGGAAGCAGGAGATAAAGAGATCAGAGAAATCCTCGTTCGAGCGGGAGCCAAACACGGGAGAGGAAGATCAAACTCGCCCGCATCAAGCCTAGTCCCGGACGACAACGATTTCGATGGAGCTAACAGTCATCAAGCATCTGGGAAGGAACCAGTCAAAGATGCTCCACAGTCATCACCACGTTCGCAACTGCAGAATTTAATTGCAGAAAAGGAGTCGTTTGGTGACATCCGCAACGCCCTGTTGGTCGTAGCCGCACTCATCGCAAGCGCGACCTACCAATCCGTGCTTCAGCCTCCAAAGATAATAGAAGTCAACCACAACGGATCAAACAATCATAATGCCAGAAGCTCAAAGACTGAATATTATGGTGCGGGCTTGGTGTACGCTCTCTTCCTGGGTGGCAACACATTAGGATTCGTGGTGTCGGTCCAGATGATCATTTGCCTCACCAGAGATATCAAGTACCCCAACCGCACCATGCTACCGCTTAAGCTGCCGCTTAAGCTGCCGCTCAGGCTATCCCTAGTCGCAATGGTTCTGACTTACTTTTGCTTCACGTTATCCCTGCTGTTCTCGACGATGGGTGGAAAAAGTCCATACCAGAAAGCTCTGCGCCTGTTGCCGCTAATGATATCATTCGTTCTTCTGCTGATGCAGCAGTGGCTGGCAATCGCTATAGATTTTTTCTTGGAACGGCTTGTTGGATTGCCCCTTCTAGGTGATATGTACAAGCTAGATGTGTACAGGCCAGATGAGGGATCAAAGAATAAGGACTTAGAAAATAAGGACAAAAGTCATGGTTGTAAATGACGATGGTATTCCTCTTTCCTTGAGGTTGAGCTAAGACACACGAGCCTTTAGAAGTATGGTACTAGAGTCTGTTCGTCAAGGTAGGGCATCAGATTGATGTCCTTAGATTCTCTGCAGTTGATTGTGTGATGTTTGCAAGTGATTTGCTGTATCGTGTTTTCCTAATAAAATGTGTTGTGAGTTTATATCACACTTGTAACTTCATGTGTAGTGGTCGAGATTTTGAGATGCGGTTTCTGTTCTAAGTACTCGTTCGGTCTTTGCTTCTTCTGATTGATTGGCAGTGAAGTGAAATCATCTTTGTGAGGTTGAGAATGGATTTCTCTGTTAGAGCAGCTGGAAGAATTAATGGAGGTCGAGCAAGGAAATAGAAAAAAGAACATAATGGAGGTGACAAAGAAGGAAGAAGAAGAAAAAGAACATAAGGAAATAGGAAGAACAAAGGTGATAACGTGGTCGTCGGTTGACTACAGCTCTGGTTTTCCTTATAAAATATTTAGCTCATTTTTTATTTAAATAAAATAAAATTTGTATTGAAAAACAAAATTGGAAAAAAAAAACGATATTATTTCAACCTTATGTTTCATGATTTAGCCACCTCATCATCACATAGCAAGGAGAAATATTAAAAATAATAATAATAATAATAATAATGTTAGCATTATCTATTAGTCAAGTCAGATGGAGTTAATAGATTGACTTGATTTCGCTAATTTAATAAATTTTAGGACTTGATTGTATTTCAATTGAGCAAGAAATAATTTATTGGTATTTATTTATTATTTTTCGAAATTATTTAATTATTTAATTATTTTTCAGAAATTAGATAGTGAACTAGTAGACCCAAAAGATTGCATAGATAAGGGCTGGTAAATTCGTCCTTTGCAAAAACTACACCTACTCGGCTCTTTCTCTTCGTCAACCCAAGCTTCCCAAAAATCCGAATGCGAGGTCCCTAACAACACCTCTAGGGCTCCATATTCTTGAGAGATCGGGGTGAAGTACACCACAGCATCAAGTTCATCCTAAAGACGAATAGGAAAATTATCATAAAAACATAAACTTATTATATAGTAGTCGACCCAATTATAAACCTTTTAGTTTGGTCAATTTAGTTAATCCTAAACCTTATAACATTTGTAATATAGTCATTCCGATCAATTTTGATTGGAAATCAATGATGTGAACACCGGACGTCCAATCTGGTAAAGTTGACGCTTACATGGATAATTTTTCTAGTTTTTAAAAAAATTTCTGAATTATTTTCTTTTTCTTTTCTATCTTCATTTCAACTCTAAGCTAGTAATGGTCGTGAGCTGACCGTCGCGGGCCACTGGGCCAAATGTGCGACGTTAAATTTGTTATGGTCTGGACTAGGGTATCAGGCCCAGAGTGAGCAAGCCTGGTATTTTCGGGCCGGACTTCAATTTTAATAAAAGCGTGACACGTGCGCGTTCCTACTACAAATGATGTAGATTAAAATCAACTGAATCATTGATTGTGTAAGTGTTACCGTGGACTCCACATGATCAGCAGACTAAATGGAATTGCTGTAGAGGGTCTATAGATAATGTTCTTTCGGTGGGCCAAAAGACAATCATTGATGGAGTTCTCATCATCCACAGCCACCCCAAATTCCTTCACTAAATAGGTAACTGAATTTGCTCAACTATAAGCTGTATTGAACCTTTATGAGATGTGTTAAGTTTTCATTGTAGTTCGCGTTGTTTAATGACTAAAAATGAGGATTACCATTGACAGAGGCTACAATGGATAGGCATGCTGCCTCTTTAAATGTTCCACATATTTTGGAAGATATTTATATAAAATCATAATTGGTTAAAATTGGATGCGTACAGCAGCAATATACAAAATAAAGATATTCGCCCAAAATCTCAATGAGAAAAAAACTGTTGGATATTTCAATAATTTTGAAATATTAAAATTTATTAATGTTATAACGTTTTTTTACCATCGTCAATTTGTAATGGTTTTTATCCGTTATTAATGTAAAATGATTTTTTAACATTTTATAATGGTCATGTAATGATTATAAAATGATCATGTAACGACTTTATAATGGTTTTGTAACGTTTGATTTATTCTTTCAAATATCCCGCATTATTTTACAATGGATTTATAATGGTTTCTTAATGGCTCTTTCTCTCTTGCTTGAATATAGATTTAACTTCGAACCACAATTTTTCAAGAGTCATTGGCTTCTCATATCTTTCTAGGTTATACACAAAAAATTGTTTGTGTTCCTTCAAATGTTCAGTACAGAGTATAGAAAAATGTCTGTTATCTATTAAGAAGATAGCCTCTAGAGCCTTATGCACCGAGTTTTGTACTCCGAGTCGAATATTCATTGTAGAGCATAAAAGAATATCTGTTGTATATTGAGAAGATAGCCTTTAGAGCTTTAGGCACTGAGTTTCGTATTTTGAGAGGCGAAATTATCGTTAAGGGTAGTATTTGAATGCCTTAGACAATTAATCTTATTTTCTCATTTTTTTTCAATAGATTCCCAACAATTATTGTTATTTTTCATCGTGTAAGCTCATCGTGTTCGTCAATGTCGTCAATCAGAACCAGGTATGCACTCCTCCTCTTTCTCAAGGCAAAGTTCTGTGGGGAAATTGATATGAGCTTCTCTGGTGTGAGGAGGTCCATGTGATTATTGTAGTGGTGCATCTGTCCTAGTTGCGTGGATCTTCTTTGCGAGCACAAAAGTGAGACGTTAACCTTGCCCATTTGAGATTTATAACATTGATGCACACATTATTTAACATTAATCATTTGATGTCTTTCTCCAAAAGTCAGCGCCAGTGTGGCACCGGAATAGGGGCGTTTTTTGCCACCATAAATTTTTTGGTGCACTCATTATTGACATGTTGGGTGTTTTGTGCACGCTCGTTTGTGCTTTAAAGTTGTGAGCTTTTGTCCGATTTTGAGCTTTATCCGTTGGCTTCTGGATTTTGCGGGTTCTTGAGTTGCCGATCTATGGGTTTCGACCGTCTTTTCGAGTGAATGAGGCTCAGCTTCATGATTGTTGACGGATGCTTTACTTCTCGTAGAAAATGGCTTGCTAAATGTCTCATGCATGGTTGATTGCATCGAACGATGGGGTTTGGTTTTTGGGTCTCTTGATCTGGATGCATGGATTGATTCTTTGATTTGCCTAGTTCGAGGTTTCCATCTTGCGGGGTTTGCCTTGGCTGGAGTTTTGTTTATTTTCCACTTTTAAACGGTTGATTATGTGAGGTGTTTTAATTTCTGCTCGGGAAGTTTCAATTTGAAAGCTTCTTTGAATTTTTCTTTCGTTAGACAAGATCACACTAGTTAGTATGACATTATTAATAGAACTGTAGTGTCTCATGGCTTCTTGCTTATGAAAGAAAGATGCAACCGTATGTTATTCGTCGTGTCTTCTTCAAACTGTTGGTTCTTATGTTATGGTGCTTGCACTGTGAACCGTGATAAAGAAGTCGTCGGTACTTTGTGAAAGCAACACCTTCTAGCCGAAAGAGTCTTTTTTTTTTCTTTTACCTTTAGAATTACTTTTTGGGAAATCTAGTATAACGTCGTCTCGATAAAGACAGCTGACTTGTATGAAAAACATCCTAGTGCCTAATCCGACGTGGCGCAACAAGCCCCATTTGGTGCACTTGCTGTGGCACTCTAATCAATAGACTGGGTTAGGGGTGAGCATGGTCCAGGTTGGTCCGGGCCACCCCCTAATCCTAGGACCAACCCGTACAGTGTCGGTCTTCAATTTTTAAGACTGTGGACCAACCCTATTGAGCCTGGGACCAAGGACCGGACTGACCCAATGGGTTCGGTCCGGTTCCAGGGTCAACCCGGGACCGATCGATAATTTTTTTCGTCTTATTTTTTATACTCTCTAAAAAAGCAAACCTACAAAGTCAAATTACACATCCATCGACAATGCGGCATTGTCCAACTAAACTATAAATACCAATACATATTTAGCAAATTTAAAATGACACAATAATAGAAATTTCGTACCTACTAACCGCTCATCAAGATATGGGACAAGATGGAAAGTTCTTGTAATCATCTATCTTTAATATTCATAACACCATATGCAAAAGCGTTTTCCTGCATTCGATCATGTAGAGTCCACTCAACCAAAAAATGAGCTTCACACCACTTGACTAGCAAATCACTTCGTACCTACTAACCGCTCATCAAGATATGGGACAAGATGGAAAGTTCTTCTAATCATCTATCTTTAATATTCGCAAAAGCGTTTTCCTTCATTCGATCATGTAGAGTTCACTCAACCAAAAAATGAGCTTCACACCACTTGACTAGCAAATCACTGTAGCAACTGCAGTATTACTCTACTCTTCAAAAACTTCTACCATTTGATACAAATTGAAAAGCAAAGTGCAGCTGAAATTCATTAGTAAAATACAATTAAACCATAAAAAGTTCAAAATACTTAGGGTTAATACCCTAAAAAACCCCAAACTGGTACACTTGTGACAAATTTACCCCAAACTATTTTTTTGACCACCAAAAACCCCAAACTGGTACATATGTGACAGATCTACCCTCCGTTAGCTTCCGTTCGATTTTTCCGTTAATTTTGCTGACGTGGTTGCTGACGTGGCAAGCCATGTGGAAATTCATAAGTTTAATACCATTAAAAACCTCAAACTGGTATATTTATGACAAATTTACCCCAAACTGATATATTTATGACAAATTTACCCCAAATTGGTATATTTACGACAAATTTACCCTAAATTAATTTTTTCGATCATAAAAAACCTAAATTGGTACACGTGCGGCACATTTACCCTCTTTCAATTTTCCCAAGTTTGACCGAGTTGTGATGTCCAATCAATTTTATTTTATGGATTACTCTAACATTGCCTCCATATCATTAATACTTGATTTTTTTTTTCTTTTTATTGGAATCATTATTAGAAAACTATTCAAAGGCTACCAAATGTGCACTTCATTCTTGTGCCGAGAATATGCCCATTAACTAAAATATGGACAGATCGCTTTGCGCACATATACAAAAGAATCACACTCAAAGCACACCTAAAATTAGCAACCACGTAACGCTACGTAACGCCCATTAACATGCAAGTTCCATGTTAAAATTTTGACACACTTACGATTCAAGGTAGGAAAGACTACGTAATGCTAATAAGGACATAGACTAACACGAGTGAAGCAACCACAATATGTGCACTTCTTTTGTATATGTGCGCAAGCGATCTGTCCATATTTTAGTTAATGGGCATCCTCTCGGCACAAGAATGAAGTGCACATTTGGTAGTCTTTGAATATTTTCAAATAATGATTCCAATAAAAAGATTAAAAAAAATCAAATATTAATGATATGGAGGCAATGTTAGAGTAATCCGGAAAATAAAATTGATTGGACATCACAACTCAGTCAAATTTGGGAAAATTGAAAGAGGGTAAATGTGCCGCACGTGTACCAATTTAGGTTTTTTATGATTGAAAAAATTAATTTAGGGTAAATTTGTCGTAAATATCCAATTTGGGGTAAATTTGTCATATATATACCAGTTTGGGATAAATTTGTCATAAATATACCAGTTTGGGGTTTTTAATGGTATTAAACTTATGAATTTCCACATGGCTTGCCACGTCAGCAAAATTAACGGAAAAATCGAACGGAAGTTAACGGAGGGTAGATCTGTCGCATATGTACCAGTTTTGGGTTTTTGGTGGTCAAAACAATAGTTTGGAGTAAATTTGTCACATGTGTACCAGTTTGGAGTTTTTTAGGGTATTAACTCTTAACTCAAAGGTATTTGCATTTTCCTAAAGACTTTCCCCAAAAGTGGTTCCTAGAGGAATTGGAAGGAAATTGAAGAGAAATTTGTATGGGCAGCTGAAGGGGATTAATTGGCCATCAAAAAGGCTTCATTTGTGAAGAAAATGAGGGAAAATTGGCCATTAGTTGATGCTTGGACTTAGAGGGTTGAAGACTTTGTGGCAAATGCACTCAATTGCGTGAAATATTTGTCAAGGCTCCTCATTGGCTGCATGTTGGACTTATTGGCCTCCTTGTCCCCTCTCTTCTCGCTCCTTATGCGACCAGCCCCCTCCCTGCAGAACAACTTCTGCTTTCATCTTCTTCAATCTCCATTTCCATCACAACTTCAGTCCTTCACCGTCCTAGCCAACCTACACCAGAACTACCGTTGCCCCTTCACGCCACAGCCTTCACCGTTGACCAGCCGCCTGCACCACCCTTAGCCACCGTCCCACCGGCCTTGGCACCACCTCTCCACGCCTCCAACCGCAGCAACCACCTGTGTCACGCCCCAATTCTCTTCACTCAGCGGTCAATTAAATAGCGACGTCCTAGGATGCATTACCGACCCACTCATTTTAATGCGCATGCGGAAGCAAATAATAAATCCCATACAACAATAAGATGGGATAGAAAAGTAGGGCCACAAATTCACAACCAAAACAAGCCTTTTTTATAAACACACGAGTTTATATACAATACAAGGCTTTCTACAAAAGACCGGCTCAAAAAATAAAAGAAAGAGGAATTATCCTAAGACCAACTAGCTGGGCACGTTCGCTGAGCCTTCAATCTCCACCTCCCCAGACTCCGGGGCTTCGGGTCCTCCACGATCGTCATCTAAGGACCTGAAAATGTTATCTCACAACGGGGTAAGATGACGTCTCAACAAGTTCACCCCAAAAGCCCCGACTAGGAAGAAAATACACCCCAAGGGCTACCTAAGCACAAGCACATGTCAGAGGACTTACCTTAGCCTCAGTTCCTTCCTACAAGTCAGTACATTTCATATACTCAAGAATCACATCAACCAATCAAATCATCAAATCAAATTGAGTCATCGAACAATTGACTCAGTTGATTCCATGTCATCAAGACCTTTTCTCGATCAACCCATTCAATACTATCTATAAAGTCCGATCACCTCAAGAAAGCTATGATTATCGAGAAAAAAAAGTTACTAAGAATAAGAACAAGAGATTTATGATAAATTCAAGTTGATTACGATTTTTAGGGAAGGTTAGACTCAAATTTGCAGCATGTTTAGTTAATTAATCATCGCTTGTTAAACTTTTTTGTTAAAAATTAGAAAAAATATAGAGTGAACAGATGTTCCGTACCATTATCAATGAGGGAAGATTGATGGATGACCCCACGTGAGAGTTTCGACTTGAACCGTTCTTGGCTAAGCGTTGGAAATTATACCACCTTTCTTTGGAGCACCTTGACTCCAATGTTAATTGCTCTCATTTCTAGTTAAATTTTCATTATTTACTCTTCTATCCATAGTGTGCATAATTCCAAATCCTAAAAGCACGAAAAAGGAAATGTGTTACAAAAAAACCCTATACATAAGCTAAGTGCAAACTAGCCTGCAATGTTTCCAGGAGGTTGATGAGCAGTTGAGTGGGTAGTTTGATTGATCAAGGGCTAAATGCTTTGGAACCAAGTGCAATTGAACAAACTACTATGGCCTTGCTGTAAGAACGGCAGCTCCTCAGTCAAATCAGCTTGCCAAGTGACCCTGTTTCCAAAGACTTGAAGGTAGACGAATCCAGGCTTCATGCTCTATTGGGATGGACGGGACAGCAAGGTCTAGAAGATTATTTGGGGTATTGACTATATTCCAAAAGGTACGCATTTCATTTGGGGACTCTGCACTTGGGCATTAGCTGCAGAAGAGAGTTCGAATAGGAGGAGAATTAAGCAATCGTCTGAGTGGTTGATTTATAGTCTTGCGGAATTAGCTGAACACCTGAGTTTATGCTGTGAGTATTGTAGAGTTAGTATGGTTTGGGGCAAGCCGGATCAAGATTGAGAAGACACGGGCGATGTCTTTTGACAGACAACTCTTGCGACAAGTTGAAAGCAGGCAATAAGCTCCGTTGAGAAGAAATGCTTGCTTAGATTGATTACCTAGACCTGTTGGTTTATTTGGAAGGGTAGGAATGCAGCAGTTTTTTCAAGGCAAAAGACCAATACATGAGATGGATAAAGGACGCTATAAAGGAGTTCTTGATGGATAAGAAGGTGGAACACTAGTCTAGATCTAATGATACTGAAAATAAGGGATGGCACTTTACTCCTCAGCCTAGATTGAGGAGATCTGATGTTTTGGCTTTTCTGTTGAGGAGTCAAGCAGTGAGCGCGAAGGATCAACTTGATGGTCTAACTTTTTGCAATTTATTTGTTACAAAATTGGGGGAGAAACCTATTTGAGCTTGTAATGACATTCTTTATTAATGAATGACTTTCAAGTGTTTTTGGCAAAATTAAAAAATTAAAAGAAGAAAACAAACCTCGAGGCATGCAGATGAATTGGAAAAGAGAATGAATAGAAGATTTTGTCGTCTGGATCACTTATACATTCCACAAAACAATTCCCCGCAAAAATTGCATTACATAATACTATGTGATTGTGAATCCCATATTGCCCCTTGCAACCGGGAAAGCAAAACTGATCATGTAACCCAATCCATCAGAACTCTGTATTTGAGCCTTTCCGGAATGAAATCCAAAGATAATTCCAATCAAAGTGATCCAAAAATCAAAAATATGAGGTCTCTAGCAATTTTAGCATGCTAGTTCAACCTATGAAATGGATCTCCTTCCCCCAAAATCAATCAACAACATATCAGGAAAAAACAAAAAATCAACCTTGATGTGGTCCCTCCACTGCCTTGAAATGAGGGAGTAACATCTTGATTAACGGTATCGAAGATGATGGACATGAGCCGCAGGGATAGCAACGTCATTGATGATTTTGACTCGTGCAGAACATGTTACTGGATTGACTCTGCTCATAACAGTTGGATGACAAAAGATCATAACAAGTACAGTTCCCACATTATCATAAAACACAAGCTAATGTTCGCTTTAATTGGCCATGCCTGGGAAACATAAAGGTGGCAACCATTGTTTTGACTAGGAGTTCGGCAGATGCATCGATCTACATCGAAATATACCGCACACAATCAACTCCGGCGGGTTGGAATCACGGGCTTCCTGCTCTTGGCCACATATGCAAATTGACTGAAATCTGAGGCAGTAGTTGACCTACTATTGAACGAAATCAATGAGGGATAACCAAATAAGAGCTCGGAAAAGTAGAGAATCTCTTTGCTGTCATCCTCCTACCTATTCGTACATGCATTGTGCACAACCTTCAATGGAGCACGGAGACCACTGGCACGAGAACCAGAAGCGGTGAATCTAAATGACGATATTACCAAGAGGAATCTCTCCAATGAACTTTCTGCTATGTCAGAATAGCGACCTAAATGGGAGATGTCGGCTCCAAATTTTCCTTCAGAACCAGTGAATGACTTGTCTAATCCAGGGGCACAGCTACCCAAAGCCAAGAGATATATCAGATTTCAAACTTCATCCTGAGGGAACTCTTAAAATATGTAGTCTTCAAAATGCCAAAGAGGCCACCCCAGAATCCAAAAGAAAAGGTGGACTCCCAAATAATGGTAAGCAATTAAGATAACCCTCTGATGAAGAGCCTTCACTTTCAAAATCGAAGTACATGCAGATGAGTCGTGGATTTAGAATTCAATTCATCAGAGTATGAGCCTAGAAATGGACTGTAACTCACTGCTAAAGCAGGAGGCCTTTTTTCAGAGCTAAAATGTATTGTAACATGTAGAGTCAAATCATTATGGTTCCTTTTGATACATGGCATAACCCCAAGATTTTCTGGCTTCCCAGTAATGTCGACTTTATTCCATGTACACTCAAATACTAAATGATGCAAAAGATTTCCTGTTTTAAAAAGTCAAATTATGAGCTAAACATGAAATGCATGCTCGGGCTTGAATGTTCCAAACCAATTAGAAGCTCAGCTTAGCTCTACAAAGAAAATGCAATTTGGCTTTGTCATGTCGATGCATGCATCTTCATTAATTAGATAATAAACAGCTTTCGCAATTTCATCCTTAATTCTTTGAAGGTTGTATCTTGTACAATATCTACCAACATCAATCTAGATTTATGCCAAACATGATTAAGAACCAAGAAAATTGCTAAACAAGTACTGGTATAAATAACTCAGTTTCAGTTGACAACATACCATCATTGACGAGAGAATCATCCACATGCATACGCTTTTGTTTTGAGCTCTCGTGAGACAAGGAGAACACAGGGCAAAGGAGTTAAGAAAACTATCTAACTTTAGGTAACAAATCATGATAAAGGGAGCTTGCATTGCTAGAATTTTCGTAAAAACCTGGTTGCACCTACTTTTTCCGCTGTGCTATCAAGGGAGGCCTTACTCTTGATGATCCTTCCTTCCAGAAAGCCAGTCTCACCTAGACTGATGGGATGATCACTTTCAACAGGGATGTTTTTCTTTTTCGTCATCTTTATCAGTATTATTTGCAGACTGATGCTTGAAATAGGAACTCCTTATAATAAACTTCCTGTTCTCTCTTCTTGCTTCGTCCTCATTTCTGTTTACACCTTTCTCTGACATATCATCAAGAGAGGTTTTCCCCTTCATGATCACTTGCTTCATAAAGTCAGCCTCACCTAGACTGATTAAAAGACCACCTTGAACCGGATTTTCCTTTCCATCATCTCTATTAGTTTACTCGGCAGCATGATTCTTGAAATAAGAGCTCCTTAAAATACCTTCTCTGTTTTCTCTTCTTGTCTTTCCTCAATGCTGTTTACACCTACATTTTCGACTGTGTCATCGGCATAGATCTTATTTTTTATGATCATTCCTTTCACACATACGATCTCACCTACACTCGTTGGGTCACTTCCAACTGGGGTAGTTTCTTTCTCCTTGTCTCTATCAGTTTCATTCCAAAACTGATGCTTAAAGTAGGAACTCCTTACAATGGGCTTTTTGCACTCTCTTCTTGTTTTTTCATCAACTCTGTTTACAGGGCTTTTGGGTTGATGCTCCTTGAATGACACACAAGGTTTATGAATTGGAAGCCTGGATTGTTGTAGTAATGAGGGCCCTGGTCTTCCAACCTCATCCAATGCACATGCACTTTTTAACTTAGTAAGATCGTATCCCCAGCAATGCAAGTGAATCAAGCAATAAAAATAATTTAATGCTTCAGCATGCGGACAAAACTTGAACCACCAGCTGCTACAAAACCAATAACCAACAGATTTGGGAAGCAGTTACAATAAAAATTTAAAGCTATGAGAAGAAAATGTAACATAGATAAGTAGATTAGCCTCTAATAATCTGAAACTTCGTTGACTTGAACTACATGTATCTATTTACACTCATCTTGATGGCAATACAGAACATAGAATCAAAAAGGTAATGACAATGCATAACAAAAATAAATCCATAAACAACAACTTGATTGATAGTTTATATTCTTGGTGACCCACAAGCTATGACATATTGTTTCGATAAGTTCTATTCAAATTGATGTTCCAATAGCTCTTGGATGGTTATAATCGAATGATATTACTGTAAAACTCACTCTTTCACAGACATACATTCGTATGTCACTTAGGCATTTTATCGAACGGGTTGAATATTACATGGATAGTGATTCTATATGAATGCAAAGTATAACAATCTAAAATAACAGAAGCTCAATATGTCAAAGCAGCCTCATTCGTGATTGATTTTCGCACAAATGAAACTACTAATCTCAGGCTCTACTTGTCTATACAAAAGCTGAAACAAAATGCATTGCAAAGTGGCAGAGTCCCAAAGAAATCATACCTGAATGTCGGGTTTGGTGCAGAATCTCAAGGCAGAGTCGAGTCACAATTGGGTATAGGTGAATCGGGTCTTCGCGTCGAACCAGGTCTCGACGAACCGCGCAATTGTGGCTTGTCCTCCTCTTGCTAGGCTAAGTCGTCGTTGTCAAGTTCCCTTGCAAGCTGCTCGTAGAAATCCCCCGGTTCCTCCTGAGCATTTTCGAGCATCGGACGGCCATCGTCGAGCGTCACACGAGATCCCCTCCCCTCACAAGTGTCGTGGAGGTCCCGCACCAGCTGCTCACGAGAATCCCCACAAATCCCCTCGCAATATTGATGAATCTTCAGCGTGATCGACCGATTTGGGGCTACGATTTTCTAAGTTTTGAAATTAAGGATTTCGTTACTTGTGTCCGCCTCCATCTTGGAAGGGAGGAGGTTGGGGGTTCAAATCCCCACCTTCTCAAGGGGAATTTGGGGTGGGGAAGATTTCATTTCAGAAGTGAGTTTCGACTCCCACACCCTGCACGGAAGCAGGGCAAAAGTCTGAGAGTGAGTGTTAGAGTAGGATTAGCGTAGAACTGATAAAAAAAAACATATAATTAAAAAAAAAAAGTCTGTCATTTTGATTTCCAAGTCCATGTCGGCATTGACTAGGTATCCATGTAAGCATTTTTTAGGATAAATTGGTCAGACGGATTTAATTGACAAATTGTTAAAAAATTTAGAATTGAATTGATAAAATTGAAAAGTTTAAAATTGAATTGACAAAAGAGGAATAAATTTAAAAAAAATTTGAATAATTTTTTCCTCAATTAACATGTTAATACGGTTAGTCCTAGGGCCATTCCCGAAAATAGAAGAGCGTTTCTACATAAATTATTCGGTGAATACGCAGGAGAGTCGCCAGTCCAGGGTCTATCGAGTCAAGGCGCCGCTGGTCCTCCTAGCTGGCTGACTAATCTATTTGGCTGTCTTCGGGGCATTCAGGCGATGTTGCTCAAAGCGCGCTTTCACGATGCTGGCGTTCGGAGCCTTATGGAGTATGCTGCGTTTTTCAATATGTTGCTCCCATTTAGGATGGCTATCTCGGTGGTGGTTCTCAGAAGCACCGATTCCCCCACTATCCAGTCTTGAGGACATCGAACAATGGAAGTCCCTTGCCACCGAGTTGTCCATAGAAGCTAATGCAGGTTGTCTTATCTTGTATTTTCAGTGTTCTTGAAAGTTGACGAAAGAGTCCGAGCTTTGAGGTCAGCTAGCAAGGATGAAATACAGAAAAACTTCATTCAGAAGCTGACTACATGAGCACCGAGCACCGAAGCAGCATCTAACCCAAGATTATCCATCTTGCGTACATGGGTACAAGTACTTGGTGAGAGGGGCAGAAGGTGCACTTGCGCTTCTCACTAGCGTTGCAGAAGCAACAATCATAGTGACTTAAGGGAGATGCGCCATAGTACCGATCATCCGAACTTACCATGGATGACGCTATCACTGCTGAAAAGATTTGGAATTGCAGAGGGAGAAGACCCAGATGGTGAGCTCAAGGATATTTGCCTCCCTTTTCCACTCTTCAAGCGTAACTGCCTGATATTTGCTGCCCCTACGTTGCGCCTGCCCCGAGAAGCTCACGACACGTTATAGATCCTGATTCGACATAGCCTGTTTCCTGAAGAGAATGGACATGAGCGAGTTTTCAGAGTTATGGAGGTAGAACTTGCTTTTCATTTTGATCTATTCTACACCAACTTCTCGGTTAATCTCGGTCCTGTCTTATGGTAATAAAAGTACTTCAACTGTTTACCGTACTTGCTTTCCCTCTGCCTACGATATCAGGTTAACGAAAATCTCAAAATGAAAGCATGAGGTCCAATACTGATGCTTTGATAACGCTCTTTATGATAATTACGATCCTTGCCATCAACATCGTCCAATTTAACGTCGGAATTTTCTCCGAATAGGACAAAAGAGCATGTACATGTATCTGTCACGGGTCGGTAGATCCCTTGGCCGTGGATCAACCCGTGCGGCGCCTGGCGAGCAAAACTCGCTAGGCCAGCCTTCCTCCTATAGCTGTTCCAGTGAACAATACGGCGAATAGCCCTTTTATCCGAGATCGTACCACGCCCGGCTTTGCTCGGGCGTCTAGTCCATCGAGCGAGATAGCAGCCCTCGTTAGGCTCAACAACTGGTTTCGGCCTGCCCTGGCCTCATCAGGAGAGCGGCATCAGCTCCCGACCAGTTTGTGCACGGGAGGCCAACCCCGTTCACTCGTGCGGCTTCAAGCTCCGTGACCTTGCCTTTCAGCTCGGCCATTTCCGCGCGCATGGCTATCATCGCGGCCTCCCATGTCTCGCTCCGCTGCTGCATCTCGTGCGTGAGGGTACCCATCACCTCGACCCGGAGCTCTCCCATGCCGGCTTGGAGTTCCTGCACTTCGGCCAAGAACTCCTCCCTACCAGCTTCCGCTCCCTCAAGGGTCTGGTGTAGATCATCCACAATGGCCTGGACATCTGTGACGGTCCCTTCTAGGAGCGTCACCCGATTCTCCAGATCTCCACATTGTTCCCTCGAACACGAGGCAGCACGGCCCTTTCTCGACCGAGGAGCTTTCACAGCAGGGCGCCCACGATCATCTTGATCAGCACCTAGCATGGACGCAACATCCGCTTGAGAATCAGCCATCGCGATAAGAACACTCGCTCTGATACCAAATTGTCACGGGTCGGTAGATCCCTTGGCCGTGGATCAACCCGTGCGGCGCCTGGCGAGCAAAACTCGCTAGGCCAGCCTTCCTCCTATAGCTGTTCCAGTGAACAATACGGCGAATAGCCCTTTTATCCGAGATCGTACCACGCCCGGCTTTGCTCGGGCGTCTAGTCCATCGAGCGAGATAGCAGCCCTCGTTAGGCTCAACAACTGGTTTCGGCCTGCCCTGGCCTCATCAGGAGAGCGGCATCAGCTCCCGACCAGTTTGTGCACGGGAGGCCAACCCCGTCTTCAGAGCTCCTAAGCAATATACTCCTTCTGTCCTAGAACTCTTAGCACCAACCGTCCTGACGCCACTCCCACGGACCAGTTGTGTTCATCCTCTCTGCATCCTCACTCTTCACTCGATAACCCCAAGCTTCACTCCCAAGGGTACACGGGTATGGGAGAATTGACGGACCGTGTCATTCTCCCCCACTCAATTCCGCAACGCCCTCGTTGCGGGCTGTTCTGTCGCTTCCCTGCATCCCAACCATCAAGGCCACTCCTTTGGACTTACATCGATGGCGACGCTCGCCCAACAGAACAGTCTCACCACTCCATTGCTTGCTTCCCCCTCGATCAAAGCTGTTCACGAATCCAGTCACTTGTGCTTCCTGACAAGTGTGGCACCCCTGGCCAACTGCACCTTCTGGCAGCACCTTCAACCATCTACTAAGCTCCTCCTGATCTCAGCAAAGCCAACAGAGGGTCCCCTTGATGGAAACGTGATCCTACCTCTTCTTAAGATTCGCCTATTGATCCAGGAACGTTATCCCCATTCAGCGAGCAATTCGGTTCCTACCGATGCCCCCATTGCCATCCCAGAAGCTAGACGAGAGCCGCACGTTGTCCGAGCCCCTGGCCCCGGCGATCACTCTCCGCCCTCATAGGACCGGGAAGACCACAGGCTTTCCCCGAATTGCCCACCTACTGGAGGGATCCCCGCTCTGATACCAAATTGTCACGGGTCGGTAGATCCCTTGGCCGTGGATCAACCCGTGCGGCGCCTGGCGAGCAAAACTCGCTAGGCCAGCCTTCCTCCTATAGCTGTTCCAGTGAACAATACGGCGAATAGCCCTTTTATCCGAGATCGTACCACGCCCGGCTTTGCTCGGGCGTCTAGTCCATCGAGCGAGATAGCAGCCCTCGTTAGGCTCAACAACTGGTTTCGGCCTGCCCTGGCCTCATCAGGAGAGCGGCATCAGCTCCCGACCAGTTTGTGCACGGGAGGCCAACCCCGTCTTCAGAGCTCCTAAGCAATATACTCCTTCTGTCCTAGAACTCTTAGCACCAACCGTCCTGACGCCACTCCCACGGACCAGTTGTGTTCATCCTCTCTGCATCCTCACTCTTCACTCGATAACCCCAAGCTTCACTCCCAAGGGTACACGGGTATGGGAGAATTGACGGACCGTGTCATATCCGTGTGCGGTACGAGTGGGTTCAAAGAAATAGATATGCGGAGAAGCTGATCGAGGTAACGTGTAGAACTTAGTTACGAAAACCGTGCGAAGGTCAACTTCGTCAATACGTATTTCTCAAGAAATTGTAGCTATCGTCCGTCGAAGGTGATGTATAATTTCGTTGCCGCGCCTTATACTAAATATTTTGATAGCATGAACGTGTGTGTGTCTCTGTTACCTTCCCCTCTGACGAAGGAAACGGAAATTTCCTTTTATGCTCCCATATACAAAGATGAAAATGCCCATCTGGTCAAAACCCATTCTTGAGGCTTTCTGCCATATACGTGAATATGCATGTGTATGTGAGTTAGTTATTGCCAAAAGCAAACGAAAATTTGTTATGAGAGAGAGAAACCTCAAGATTTCTTGAAGGTTCTAAAAAAATCTTTAAAAAAAAAAAATCCTATGGGAATATTGATTTTGATGCTTAAATGGCTGGGGCATGAGACATCAATATTATAATCCCTAATTTGTGAATTAATTTTCCTCAAAAAAAAAAGTATCAGCGAAATTCGGAGGTCAATAACTCTCACAAGCAAAAGCTCTCGGGCTTGTAATATGGGATTAGAGAAGTATACAAGTGTGATGGTGATGTAGTAGAGCCATCTATTAGCTTCATATTGAACCGACACTTTAAAACCTCTATTAACATAACATGTGGTTTTAGCCTTGTTATGGATGTTAGTCATGAAGAGTAGACGTAGGCTTAATATAAGCTGAATCACTATATATCTATGTGCAATATTTTTTTTATCTCCACTATTAGGAATATATGTTTGATAGGAGCATCTTGCATTTGACTATATTAATATGTTTTTGCATTTATCAATGTTCAATTTGAAAAATTCTGCTGAAGTTTTTCAAAGTTAAAAAGCAACCCGTTTATCCCCCTCTAGGTTGCATTGTTACCCTCAATAAAAGTGTTATCAACCATTGTGACAACAAAGGTGTGATATATTTGGTTAGAAATCCTATTTATCACAAATTAATTACTCATATCAACATCAAGAAATATTCATCCCAGATGTCATGGAGAATGAGTGCTTCTCGAGGCGTTGGGAGAGCCAGCATGGACTATGAGCACTATACCTTGGCCAAGAGAATTGAGCCAAGGAGTTTTGTGGCTCAGTCTCTAGCCAAATCTATCAAATTGGAGTTCGATCGAATCCAAGATGGTCTAATATGAGAGAAAGGAGATTGTCAGGAGTTGGTTTGGTCAACTAACTGGTAGCCTAGAAAGCAGGAAAACTTTTCGAACATTGTTAGAGCGTCTTATTAGAATGTGTCAGGTTAACCCATCAAAAGAGGGTGTTCGGACCGATTATGTCCCTTTTAAGTAAGTTTTTTCTCCTATTTTGTTTAGAACACGTACACAAGTTATTTAATGCGTCTCGCAAGGTTTTCTAGCAAAATTTGGTAAGATAAATACGAGAGCTTGTAGGAGTTTGTGTGTTGGAGTTTGGGGAACAAGTGAGGAGTGAGCTATTGATTTAATTCTATAACTTTCACTTAATAGTGAACTCTTTACATTTGACTCTTTTTGTGAAGAAAGTACTAACACTTGCAACAATCCATGTAAATATCTAGGGTTCTTTACGGTTCGTTTTTTATTTACTCGGTATAGTCTTATTATCTACACAGGCAACGGCTTCTTTGGTCGGCTTACATCACGCTGTGAAATAACGCTGAAGCTAACCAATCCTACAAATCAAGAAGAACACCATAATTCCTTCTAGAAGTAAGTGTTGGCTGAAAAGTGCACACGATTGAGCAAATATGTCCAGAAAATATTCGGCTACATATTGGAGCTCAATACCTAGATCTATAAAGCGGTGTGGACTAGGAGGAAAGAAAACAGAAGGCACCGCTGGAAAAGGAGATCGTGAAGAATTGAAGAACCGAGTTGGACGGTTTCCAACATTGGTTGTGATTTCAAGGTAAAAAAATCTAAATTCCCGGTTTCCATTCTTTGATTAATTCAAATTATGTGAACTGTTCTACTTTGATTTTGTCTAGATATTTGTCCCCGAGTGCATTCATAAACTGAACCGATAATGCCAAGCAACTCGTCTCAAAATTGATTTGATCCAAACCAACTCTCTTTATATTTAATTTTGGTTTATTGTCTTCTCATAAAAATATTGCAATTGACGTTGTAACTCGCATCGTTTTAACTTATTTCAATGTTGATATTTGATGAGATCATTGTTTGACTACATTATCATGTTTTATATATATATTTCAGATTTGCATGTTAGTTTAGATCAATGTCACTGCATAATGTTACTTTGGTCACACAATTTGTGTACATTTGATTTCCATAATAAAAATTCGTCACATAATCATGTGTTGGGTTTGTGATCGTATTTCATGTCACTTTTGCATGGAGTTCCATGTAGTAATTTGCATATTATATAATATACTTACTAGGTTTTGAATGTTAGATTGACATGTTATATTGATAGTCTTAATAAGGGAATGTTACATGAATCATATGTTTAGATTTTTTTTTTGGGGGGGGGAGTCAGAAACACATGTTTAGATTAATTAGAGAACCTATATGAATAAATTACGTCTTGATATTTGCGTATATAGAAAAATTCATATTTGCAGGTCCAATTGTGTTTGCCTTTGCATCTGTAAGCTTATTGATACTTTTGCATGTTTTTGCATATATAGGATTCCATATCTTATTTGCAGCATGATAATTGCCTTGTAAGAGAATTTAAACTTTTCATGAATAGATGTCTTGATGCATCTTTGGAACATTATATTGCATTGACCATATTAACACTTTATTTTCACAAATCACATGTCATAAAAGAAGAAAATATAAAAGATCATATCTTGTATGCTAATAATTTTAGATTGCATCTTCATTAAAAATGTCACCAAATATGTCTAGGAGTGCATTCAGCAAAATTTGCATATTCACAAATAGATTCATTCTCTTAATATTGCACTTCTTTTTAGACCGTGTTAATTAGATTGTATTTACATGTTTTTAATAGTTCATTTTAGAGAAGTAATTTATTTAGAAAATATCCATAGCACTTCATGTTCGCATATTCACTATCCTTTTTCAAGTATTAGTTTATTTTGAAGAAATGACCCTTCATTTATAACTTACATGTTTAATTTTGCCGAGTACGGCTCGGTTTCATTCCTACCCGCACTTTACTTGCTTGGATATTATTGGATTTTACTTATGTGTTTGTTTGAATGATTTATGCATGATCACCTGCTTTGCATGTCTTAGATAAAAATAATTGAAAAGATCACATGAATAATCCTTTTCATTAGAAGAGAAAAAGTCCCAAAATAGTCATTTGACATACCCATGAATCTTTGGTTCGTAAAAGTAAAAGGAGCTCTCGCATCTTACTTGGTCTCTAATCCATCTCTAATCCACTCATAATAGATTATTGGTGGATCCTGAAGTAAAACTAAATTGTATAATTAATCGATAAACCAAGTCGCAATTTATATGATTTGAGAGAGCTCGTACTAAACATAGGCACATCATAAGAGAAATCATTCGCACCTATTTAGCAATCTGCCTCAGGTTTACCTACGAAGGATCGCAACAATGAGCTGGGTACCGTTCGAAGTAAAGAAGAATCAAACTGAACTTGCAGCAAGATGGTATGGCATCGGACGTACGGAGTACTTTGCCCCTAGAGGATCCCCATGTTATCTTCAGATTATAGTAATTAGCCTCATGGCACTACGCTTTGCTATTTCCCAATGTAACCAAGTGTCTTCGAAATACACCTGGAATAAAATAGTTCAGCGAAACATATGGCTTTTCACAAAACAAAAATAAAAAACATTATGCTAGATTGTCAGGAAGAGATAAAAAGGAACAGGACAAAAGATTATAAAAAAGAATGGGAAATGGCCAGTCCGCATCTATATCCAATAAGACTCTCCATCACAGTCCTTGCTTAAGACGAGCTTAAACAGAAGAACAGGACACGAAGCGTGAGATTCAGGGATAAGGATTGCATGCTTCATGCAATTTTACTCGGATTGCACTGCATATTAAGGTTCTCTTGACCTTCATAGCCTTGCCTGTACATGTTACTTAGCGTCTTTGGCAATCTCGCAAACAAAATGGAGCTTTCAGGCTCAGAGCGTTCGTGGCCAGCCATTTCGGTCCCACCGTCGCCTACAATGTTGGCCTCATTCAAAGCACTACTTTGCTGGGGTTTCTAGGAAATGTATATTGAGATGCACATGAATTGTGTTAGAAAAAACTTATATTAGAAAATTTATATAATGTTGTGTAGTTAATATATTGTAGTTTGTCCATAACTTGTTGGTTTAAACTTTTAATTGAATGTTGATCCAACTAGATTAGTTGACTCGAACTTAAGCTCTTTCTTGGCGATTTCCCCAGGTAAAGGTATGGGATTTTTACTACATGCTCCTAACAAATGGTATCAAATCCGATAATTGATGGTTGCCCACTCCCAATGCGTATTGGTTTTGGGTCAATATTTTCAAGAAGGAATCTTGTAAACAATGTCATTTCCACACAGCCTTTATGGTTTGATCAAGAGACCTACCGTGAAGGTGGGCGTTGTGATATAGCAACGTAGCCCCATTGGCAAACTTCATGATTCGGAGAGAGAGAGAGAGGAGGGATGAAGGTTGTAGTTGTTGTTGCTGCAGTTTTCACATGACAAACAATGTGGAGATTCAAGTAGAGACATGTTAACATAGAAGGATACCTAACTAAGAAGGAGCAGACCTAACATTAAGATCATATGTGAGGGCGAGATTATTGAAATGCACTTGTGAGTAGTGTTAGAAAAGTTTCACATCAAAGAATTGGTGTGATATTGAGTCGTCAATTTTATTGACTTAAGCTTTTGAGTGAATGTGGATTCAATTGAATATGTTGATAGACTCAAACTTAGGCTTTTCCTTAGTGATCTATCAAGTGAAGGTATGAGATATCTACTGCGTGCTCATGACATTGTATATCCTAACATGTAAAAGTGTGAACAAACAACAACAAAAACATTACGTATTGCCTATGGATGGATACAAGACAACGGAACTACTGCAAACATACACAACCATATAGATATTTTACACAATTGATTAGGCATAATATCAGAAGATGAGGCCAAGTTCAGCTCCTCTCTAGATCATCATGTTACTCACCACCATATGGATCTCTCATAATGCCCGCGTGAGAGACCAAAACCCAAACGTGAGTCACAAACTCGCCCCCGGTGGTGAGATACTTAGCATGAGCCGCCGTATCATTTGAAGGAGCCACATATAGCATCATATCCGCCCAGAAGTCAGCCAAGACCTTCCAAATTCGCCCCTCACCCACTACTCCATTCACAAGCTGCATTCCTAGCTGCGCACCTTGAGCCACAATCGTTTCCTGGCATTGTTCGTTGTCAATGCCCATCTTTAGCTTTTGAATCCTCTCTTCCATTGAAACCGAAGAACCTCCCAATTTTTCTAGATTTTGAATCCTCTCGTCCATTGAAACCGAGGAACCTCCCAATTTTTCTCTGGCTTCACTGATAGCACGACCAAATATGTATTCGGTCCTACAAGGGTGGCCAGGGAGCAACGTAGGGGCGAAAACAACCAAGTAAGCAAGATATTGCGATAGCTTAGTCGCTATGTCAAAGTTGTCTCTCTGTTCTTGTGAAAGTTGAGCACAAGCCACTTTATGCTCGCAGAAAGTGGTTGCTATGTGCCAGACCAGTATAACATGAGTAATTGTCTCAAGATCACATGCCCATGAAAGCTCATCAGACAAGTCGTTGCACCTCAAAGACGCTTGTCCCTTCTCCAAATAGCCGGTAAAATCCTTCCC